>OZ038433.1:19253484-19853484 GCA_964036275.1 Litoditis marina
CTAATAGCTATTTTGAGAAATGGGGAAATATGTGGTAGTAAGGGAGAACCTAGAGAACACCAAAATACAATTGTTTCTCAGATGTTCTATTTCATAATATTTATTGAGACATTATTTGGTTCCGGTATTCAGTTCATAAATAGCGTGATCAATTTAAAATACACCTGGAAGTTTTGAACTTCATCAAGTATCACAGAAAGGCTGTGGGAAAAGCTGTGTGTGCCAGACGATTCGAAATTCATTCACCTCTGTGAATACAGATAACTTCTCGAGAACAATAGCGATTCGTTTAGAATCCGCCCACCAATTTGTATTCTAGGTGCTTGTCTGATTTGATTAAAAACATAGCTCCGATATAGAATCCAATTACAAAAATAGGAATAACAAAATTATTCGAACAGAAAAATAACAGCACGTAACACCTTCGTTAAAAAACATTTCTGCCAGGAGTACATATTTCTACCCTGTTATAACTTTCGAATAGATTTGATACGTATCGATTACCCCCTATAATTTTCCAATATATTTGATACGTATCAACTATTAGTATCGATTGATGACGTACCATTTTAAGCGGGGCGAATTTTTTAAATACGTTTTTATCAAGTGATGACGTACCGTCGTGGGCGGGACGAATTTTCGAATATCTACTCACCCTATTATAATTTCAAGATTCACACTATTTCAAGATATTGATTACCTCCTAATATCGATTGATGACATACCATTTTGTGCGGGACGAATGGGTCTATCATCAGAGTAGACTGTCCTTGTGGTGGATTTGGGGGGAACATCTGTGTTGAGGGAGGCCCCGCTGCCGCAGCCACTGTCCATCGACATCGCACGCGACTTCGGCGGAATACTCTGAAACATTAGTATAGTTTCTATGCATTGAAAGGCTGTTTGCATCATGGAGGTTCTCAAGAGACCGTAGAGTTATGTTATTCGTTCTTCACATTTATGACAAAACGTAAGCAGAGAGAATATCGGGTATGGTGATGTTCAAACTACAACTAAGCTATGATCCTCCACTAGATATGAAATAATATTCGACCTATTTAGTAAACACATACGTGATCATCTAAAAGGGTGAACTGATTTGACCTACCTTCGACCTCTGGGGTTCAGTAGATTCCTTGCCAGTCTTTTTCTTGTCTTTGCCATGGAACATATCGTCTCGCTCTCTCTTCAGCTGTCTCTCGAAGTGAGTTACCTGAACGTGAACTATTATCTGTTAGGAGTGATGTACTAGTTTCACTCGTCTTTCCATGTCGAAAAATCCCTAACCTTCATGACCTTACGATAACTCTTCTCAAACGTTTGTGTACCGTCGAACCTGTGACGCGACAAATATAATATTACTAACAAAATGTCGGATATTATTGTGCACGTGTAGGTGTAGGTTGTTGCATTTCCAGAATTCTATCCAAATGCATAGTCATGTCTGCAAAACTTTTAAACACATCAGCATTATGGCACGTAGAAAAGTTTTGCACGTTGTGCTTCATGACTATTCCGAACACCCGAACACTTCTACAATATCGATTAGTTTATCGATTTTATTTTTCTCTCACCTGTTCGAGAACCCTGTGTCCCGTCTCCACATCCACCCCGAGCAATTTCTGCTCGAGTTCCGGTTTTTCTGCTCCCGCCAAAACGTGTTTAAACAGCCGCGCTTTTCGCATAAGCTCCGCCTCCTTTTTGGCCTTTTCCAGGGCGTCCGCCAATTGGCGTTCGCGACGATCCAGCTCCTGAATTCCAAGAGATGTTGAAGGTTATGCATCAAAAAGACCATTTTTCTTTTGAAAAATACGCTGCGTAACTTGTTTGCAATATAATAAGTCTAATTGTTTCCTATACGGTTGCCCCATCCCGCTGTGCTTTAGTTTGATTGTTTTTTTGGTTGTTTATGACTTGTAGCGAGATCACACTACAAAACGATTTGATCTCTCCCTCTGTTTCTTGCACTCGTAACCATTTGTTGTCTTGACATATAACAGTCTGTAAATGTTTTATAAGTACACCACAAATATGAAATGGTTAATAATGTAATAGAAAAAACCATTTAAATAGTCTTTCGATTACTGTAGAGGTTACGGATGGGTGATCGAAGTATAAACGCCCCATTGCGCACGCGACCTTATAGTGGGTGCCAAATTTATATAGTTCTGTCTCTCACCGGAGTCGAACTTGTGAGCAAAAGATTTGTAGCGGGCAGCTAACCACTGCGCTATTAGAAAACATAACCGGTATGCATTGGAATCGAAAACATGTGTGCGTACACAGCGGAAAGTGAGATATACAGTACCCTACCGCCTTTCCGTTGGCGACGACTATAGCATGTTGCGCGTTTCGGTCACAAAGTTGATTGGAACCAGGCGGCGTAGCAAACCGTCCAACCTCATGAGAAGTTCATCTGAGTTTCTCATGAGATACCTCATGAGCTACTCGTGAATTTTCAATGTTGTAGCTTAGCAATCAATAGAATCTCATGAGAAGTTCATGCGAATAGCTCATGAGGTATCTCATGAGATTTTTGATAGATTGCTACGCCGCCAGGGTTAAATGCGCATTACTACTTGTAAATACAAAATATGACAAATTATTCTGATTTCCCAATTTCAGATAAAAGTGTGCATCTCCGATCGACTGAATACCAAACTACCTTCTGTTAACCCGAAAGTGACTAATCTATTACAAGTTTGTGTAAACCGTTCAATAAACGTCGGTTTTTCTGATACAAAAACTGACCCTTCTGTGTTGTTCTTCCTCTTCCTCCTCTCTCCTTTTCTCCGCTTCTCTTCTATTTTCTCTTTCTCTTCTCTCGTTCTCTGCACGAATCGCTTCTCTCCTCTCTAATTCTGCTTCTTCGGCCTCTTTCCTAAAGTTGAAATATACATATTTGCCTGATAAACTTTTTCTACATTTCACTTTACAGATATGCGTCAAATTTTCCGAAAAGGACGGTTTCAAAGAAGGTAGGAGAATTATAATTAGTCGACCACAGCTCAAAATCTGCATTTCATGATTGAAACGACTGATGAAAAAAGTTAATTGTTTTTGAAAACTTTTTGACTTCTATTCCTAAATACTTTCGCAAGTGTGAAGCCGCGACTGGAAGAGAAAGGTTGGTGTGGTTTTTATGTTTCCAACAGATTTGGGCCAATTACACAAGTAACCGGGTTGCATGCAACCGAAAGCAACTAAATTGCATTAAAGAAGGACGACTATGTGGTCCAATCCGAACACTTCAGTCCTTTATACTGCAATAGATTTTCCAATTGCAGTTTAAAGGACCGTTCACACGGGATCGGTCCACATAAACGTTCATCTTTGAAAACAGGAAAATGTCCAAAAATTGAGTGTTTGGTTGCATTTGAAAAGCAGCCGAATTTTCTTGACACATGCAACCCGGTTGCATGTGAAAACCACCACAGATTTGAGACCGGTACCACCACTTCTGCCACCACCCAAGCCATCACCATCTCTCTACGAACAGTCTACACAAAAGTTGATATTTCAGTTATGTGTGATTGTATTGTTATCTCAGGAGAGTAACGCACGGCTCAATAGTTGCCGTAAAACATTACTATTATTATAACCCACCTTTTTCTAGCTTCTATCTGTCGTTTCAATTCCTGTTCCATCTGCAGGCGACTCGAATAAGATTCACATCTCGAGTCACTCTTTTCCATCTCGAAACAATGTGAAGATGTGTAGGATTCTGAAATCGAACACGTGAACCAAATAAGGTGACTAACGAGTGTTGAACGATCACGTTGTTCAGAATAGAGAGTCCTGAGTAGAATTTGCATTCACATCAAAACGACTAACAGAAGAGGGTTCAAACTACAAACACAGATAAAAATGGTTCGTTTCGACATTATGTTTGCTTATCTGATGTGTATTATATTGGGGACTTGCTTATCACGCGAGGCTAAAGCACTATATGTGTTAAAATTCAGTCGTTTTCCATATAGCCCCTAAACGTAGCCGGAGCGTTTTTGTAAGCAGCTTTTTGTATGAAAACCCACCTCTGCAGCCGATTTTCTAGGAATTCAACACAAAACCGAAAAGTAGGTACGTGAAAAACGTGAATAGTCACGTGATAAAACGTGAAAATGGTTGACTGACCATTTTTCGCGTTGTTGTTCTCCTCGAAAGTTCTTTCACTCTTTTCCATTGGGGCGATGACAGCGACATTACTGGGGCGGGGGTCCTCCATGTCACATTTATCGATCGATTTATTGATTGAAGTATCGATCACCGAGGAATGCTGCGAACTGATCATGGAGTTCTCGACGGGATATACATCTGAAATTATGGATTTATGTAAACAAACTTTTTCAAACAGACATTCGAACCTAGACTACATCGAACCAAGCCATAAAAGTGGAGAAAAAACTATTGAAATGTAAATAATGATATATATAATAACAATAATAATAATAAAGATAGATAAAAAGAACATGAAAGAACAAAAAAAGAACTAACATGACGTGCTCTGGGGATACTGCATTGGGACGGTGTGCATATGTGTTCCCTGGATGAACTGTTGATAGATCTCAGCCGGACAAATTCCTTCATTTGCGTGGACTGCGTCGGAAATCATCTAGAAAATGACACTATAAAAGTTATATGAAATTTGAAAAGACGAAAAAAAATAGGTACCCGGTTTTCCCCTGAGATTGATAGAAATGTCCGTCCGGACTTCATTCAAGTTGGTTTGATTAGGGAAAAGTTTGTAAATAACGCTTATGGTCATCCTTAAAGAAGCACTATTATGTGGTCCAATCGCAACGCTTCAGTCCTTTAAACAGCAATACATTTTTCAATTGCAGTTTAAAGGACCGTTAACACGGGATCGGTCCACATAATCGTCCAGCTTTAAACAACTCATACTAGGGTTTACGTACACTACACACACATGTTATTCTTAGAACGGCGGAAAAGGTGACTGTTCCGAACCAAGCTCTCGAATTCAACTGAAACATTAACACAACTCTTTACGATACACACTTTAGTGCAGTGTTATTTAGAAGAAACGGCCAATTCTACAACTAACCCGGTTTTTAGGTAACCTAACTCTTTTTTGGTAACCTTTTTTCCAGGTTACTTCAGTAAGTAACCTCTGAATAACCTCAAGCCAAAATCGGGTTTACATTAAAACAAGAATAAAAACGAGTTTTCGAGCCAAATTTGAGGGTAACCTGTTTTTGGTTTTAGGTTACTTTCCGGTTACCCCCGAGTTAACCTGAAAAAGGGTTATCAAAAAAACGGTTACGTTACCTAAAAAGTGGGTTAGATATAGAATTCACCAGAAGAAACTCACATTGATCGGGATCGGAACTGTGCCGGGAGGGAGTATATTGTAGCCGTATGGATAAGGATGCATGGGATATTGGGCGGGCTGCAGCTATAACGAGTTAACAATACGCTCTAAAACGATTAGTCAAAACATTTCCACGCCCGGTAGTTATTGAAGTACTCGGAAAAAACAGTAGGTCTTCTCTTCAACATTTTGAATTGAGCTTTTTTCATACTCTGCACAAGATCTATGGTTGAATATCATATCAGAACTAAAAACATAGTTTTCACGTAGTACATTTTATTCAGTTTCACGTTTCGATCTACTTGTTTTCAAAAGCACTGTTTATGTTATGTAGTGTCCAGAGAAATATGATTCGTTCAACAAGAGAGAAGAAAGACTGGACATAGTTGAAACGCTAAAAAAATCACCTGATAGGGTAGGTAGGGGGGATATCCTTGCGGTGGTGGCATTGCAAACTGAGAGCCGGCTGGGTACCTGAAGGTTGATACTTGGAAAACTTAATTGTTACCGGAAGCGCAATACCAAAATTTCCATAGCCAGCTAGCTAGATGTATTGCCAGTTACTGACAAGTTCAGAACGTTACCAACAAGGTGTTCAGTGTGGAAAAATATTGGCTTCCCACGCCAGAGTACGTATGCTAGAAGGTCCCGGCACCTTCATCCCATCCTGCGTCTCCTCAAACATACGCTATTTCTCTGCTCTTACATCCCGCCGGGATGTGAAAGACGAGAAATAGTGAGGCAGAGCGAGAGACGCAGGATGGGATGAAGGTGCCGGGATTTTCTAGCATACGTACTCAGATGTATTCGCCCAGTACAAACCTCTGTTCCTCTTGTTCCCGAGACTGATAGGTGGAAGATTCCGAATATGAAGATTGTTCCATCACCTCTGTTCTCTGGAAGTGATATGATTATTGGGGAAGATTTGCAAAACCATCCATCTAGCTCGGAAAATTTCTACACTGCGGTAGTCGAGTATTAGGGGAGCATAGCATACCCATCGGCGTAGCAAGCCGTCCAATCTCATGAGAAGTTCATATGAGTTTCTCATGAGATACCTCATCAGCTACTCGTGAACTCCTAATGTTGTAGCACAGCAATCGATAGAATCTCGTGAGAAACTCGTGCTAATAGCATATGAGGTGATCTCGTGAACTTTTGTGGGGATTGCTACGCCGCCCGGGTTTGATAGTTTGTTTGAATGAACACCGTTCCAGTTAGTTTTGAGGTTTTCGAAAAAACCAGAAACTGTTTTTTAATGGAAACAAACTGACAAACAGACATTCATTTTTATGGTTGTTTTCAGCCGAAGCAAACACTCCGGAGCACTAACCTCTTGTTCAGTGACAGTTTGTGAGGTGGAGATGTGCCTTTCTTTTTCTATTTCTTCTTTCCTCGGAGGACTCGGCTTGGCCTGAAATTAAAAATTTTGTAATACTTAGGAGTTGCTCAATAAAGTTGGTTCAAAAGTGAATAATAACTTAATACAAACCTCAGGCGCACTTGGAGGCACTTGAACAAAAGTAACTAGCAACCTTTGCTCATTTTCACGAGTGAAAGTTGAGAAATGTGTCTAGGACTTGTAAGTCAGTTTCCCGTTAGCTTCTCGTTCGACATTTTCTCTCTCAAACTGCCATTCACAATAGTTCGCACTGGCGGAATCGTCCAAAGTTGTCTTTGTGACTTTTCTCCGACGAAAATCTGTCAGAACCGTTTTCCCACGCTCATCAAACAATTCGAGGGAAAAACTCATACTTAGAAACCTTTCAAGGGAGTTGCAAGGCTTGATAGGATGTTTTTTAGAAGGACTTTCGTGAATCAATTACTTGTTCACTACCATTTATTACTATATGTTCATTAACACTTTTGCATTTATGCTTCATTTCAATAAACTGATGACTTATATTTCTAACATTGTTATTTTCCTATTTTAATTTACGTATAGAAACATAGACAAGAGTTAAAGGTTTGATTGTTTGTATACCACTCTAATACTTCCCGAAACTCACTAACAAATATATATTTCTGCTGAATAGTCGTATTTCAGCAATCAAGAATTTTGTACTTTCCAACTCTTACCACATTTGTCAACTTATGAAAACACACCAATAACTACTTCCCCTCGATCGGACCAACACTATGCGGTAATAACTTTTGTCTGTGTGCCGATATGACCTCTATCTAGATGGTTTCCTCAATGCGTTCTATACGTTATCTACGCGAGAATAAAGAGCGATAAGACGGGTTTATGAGGCAAAATGAAGACATAAACAGAATGACTCGGAAATAGAATAAATATACATCACACTTCTAGACAAACAAAAGGCTCGGAACGACCGTAAACTGAGCAGTAAAACAGTGGTATTTGCTTTGAAGAGTCAGTTGGAGAAAGATGATTGCTGGACAACTTTTACAAACAGATAGTGCATTTGTCTAGTGTTTATGAATGTGATAACACGACCTAAAAATTATTCATGTTCATATTTGGCTAAGGCTAAAGATGTAAACATAAGTTTAAGTATTACATGAACATTGAAAAATGTGGAAACGATGCGTGACTGCCCGAAAACTTATAGTTTACGACGAATAATCAACTTCAACTTAGCTCTACTAGTGCTGAAGCATATATAAAAACTGATCTTCTTGAAAAAATTTGTTCACAAATTTTTCTGGCAAAAATCTCAAAAAAGTCCCCTCATAAAATCATTCCTAACCTCAAACCCGCAATGTTTCATATTTGTAATTGCTTCCAGATGATTATCAAGAAAGTCAACAAATCGTGCGCGCCAAGTTCAAATGATCTGCTAATGTTCTTAGCGGCTTAATTCGGGGAGTTCACCCCCCCCCCCCCCCGTCTCTCTCTCTCTCTCTCTCTCTCTCTCTCTCTCTCTCTCTCTCTCTCTCTCTCTCTTCGTCTCTCTCTCCCCTCCTCTATGCGGTCATTTCCATAAGTAAGTAAAGGGTATTCAGTTAACCGTTGATCATTAACTTTATCTGGTAACCACTTTAAAAGTTTTACATCGCCTCTTGAAGTAGAACGCGGTTACCAAATGATTCAAAACAATACAAGCCAAGCTCAATTCTCTCCAGTACCACTGGGTGTTGCGTGAAAGTGTTGTTGGCGTTAAAAGGGCGCTGGGAGTAAGGAGGGAAAGAGTCTTCTAGGAAGACAACGGCTAGCCTTCAAGAGGCTCTCCGTTACACTCATTATGAATATGGTAAACATAATGGTCCCAAGTCAGTTGACAACGCAACTAAAATGAAGGGTGCGTATTCCTAGAAATGGGCAAGATAACTCTACAAAAGTCACTATTTCTCTAGTTTGTCGCGTTTCAAACAGTTAAGCTTCTAAAAATGAGCCTAAGTTTCAGAAAATTTCCAAAAATAAACATGGGTCAGCGCCATTTTGACGGGGTATTTTATCTATGAACTCGATTAACGGTTAACCGATGCGGTTAACGAAGTGCCCGGTAAGTAAAGAATTCACCCCTCTCTACCCCGCCGGGGGGGGGGGGAGGTTGGATTATGAATATGCGGACACTACAGCATGTTTACCCAAGAAACGATAGCACCCACTTGAAGAAAAAACTGGACATATCAGGCGCATAGTGCTGGACAACCGAACATGACACAGAAGAAAGTTTTGAAAACATCGTAGACCGAGAGATTAATCAATATGAAACCTGCTTCACAATCAATCACGGCTATTCGTAGCCTCGAGTCCTCTTACAAACCCGAGATCTTGAAGTTCGAAAAAAAATTTTATACAAACTTTTTTAGTTTGAAATTTCAATAAGTTTTTACTATTTTGCTCGACATCGACATTTAGAAAAGTAATATATTATGATTATTTCTGCTTCTCCACAGCTAGCAAATTAATAAAAAGGTTTTCCTAGCCATTGCACTCCCGACAAACTCTCCGAACATTCTCCCGACACAGCATAAATTAATTCCGACCACCAATCTAATTTGAATACGCGCCATTCCACAGCGGTGTTCCATTTAAATTCCAATCTTTCCCGCCACAATTGAATTACTAATTTATAGAATGCACTGATGGTGTTGTTCAAAATTACAGGTTTCATCCTTTTTGAATTTTCATTGAAAGAAAAACAATGCACCAGAAATTTCAGAAAATTAGTCACGTTCCATTGATAAACTAATGAAAACCAAAATACGGGAGTTGAATCAATTGAGCAATACACTAGATGTGTGTGTTGAATAGTCACGTAGAGTTAGCATTCCAATGAGGAATCTTGCACTTTGCCATTGCACGTTTCTGAGTTGCGCTGTGTTTATCCTGTTTCACGTGACTGTGTAAGTGTTTTATGGAAAACGGATTTCAAATTACAAAGATATTTATTGATTTTTCTTCCCTCTCTCAAATGTTTCGCTTTGATCATAAAAAGGAACATGTCAATCACCTTGGAGTGTTCCCTTATCTACACTCATCTGGTAATAAACGAACACTCAATTGGGAAAAAAGAAGAGAGAGAGAGAGAGAGAGAGAGAGAGAGAGAGAGAGAGAGAGAGAGAGAGAGAGAGAGAGAGAGAGAGAGAGGGAGAGAGAGAGAGAGAGAGAGAGAGAGAGAGAGCGAGAGGGAGAGAGAGAGAGAAATAAAGATTCAGGGAGGAATTGTAAGAATTAAAAGAAGTAAGAATTTGTTTCAGGGAAGGTTAGAATACTAATTTTGAAACTAAATTTCGTTTTGAATGACCCGGAGAATAATTATAATTCATATAGTCTGAGAAAATGATGTGTGATTTTCTACGGAAAATAATTGACACTGTACAGCGATTATTTATATAGTTTCTCTTCTATGCGAGGTTTCTACTGTGGTTTCGTACTCTACTCATAATCAAAATAACCCCTGTTTCATTAGTAATAATGAGAAAGGTGAACAGTTAACAGTTAACACCATGCTTTCAACCAAACTTTGGTACCTATGAACCATTTTCCCCATCTTTTATAAAATCTTTTTCAGTAATAATAGCGGAAATCCCGATGTATTGTATTGTATTGAGGGTCTCGTACAGATTCCGGTTGTTTAGCATGAATATGTCATCTCGGCATAGTGGCTGCACAATGAAAACAACCAATACACAGAAGAAGTATTGGAATGGATAGGAATAATGGGAACAGTTTTAGAGGGAAAGAGAGAGAGAGAGAGAGAGAAAAGAGAGGATGGGGGGGGGTCCGAGGAAAAGGGTATGCAGAGTTTCACTGCGAGAGAAATGATGAAGCGATTAAAACTGTGATTTTACAAAATTCAAGGTTTATCTAGTTCTGTCTAGATCGTTTCGAGATGGTGTTACTTTGTTACTTTCACGGTCAAGTTTTACATCTCAACTTGGATGCTTAGCTGTACACTACTCAGATTCGCACTGTAATGCAAAAAGTTGTGAATACTGACTTGTTTTTATACAGACGTTTGTGTTATCTTCGAGAAAACCCTAATTTCTCGTAGAAAAGTGTATAAGGACGGTGAACGTTTACGAACTGACGTGAGTCAGGCGGGATTCTTTACAAACAAATGTCACACCTTTGCTTTTCTCTCAAACTTCAAATCGAAATTCGGTGATATTCATGAACTGTTAGATGTAGAGGTGAAGTTTACTACTAATCAAAGTAAAATACATCCAAATACAAGCCCGTAAATTGAAAAAGTGCATACTTTTCTCACGTTTTGCGCTACATTTCAGAGAATGTTACATAAAAACATATGTTTTTTTCATCTTTTTCTAGTTCAGGATAATCCTACTTTTCGGACTTTTGAATCGGCGTAACTCAGTTGGGCGGAAAATGACATGTTCTGTAGTGCGAATGGTCACCAGCTGGCAGCAAAAACGATGTTGCGGAGAGAAAATTATAGAGAAGAAGAGGGAGGGTGAGAGTTCTCAATGGAGAGAGAAAAGAAAAAGGGAGGGAGGGAGAGGAAGAGACAGAGAGATAGGAGAGAAAGAGAGATAGAGAGAGAGAGAAAGAGGAAGAGAGAGTATTTTCCAGTGTTCTTTTCCCCCACTTTCCACGACCATTTATTTTTCTTTCAAATGTCTTT
Organism: Litoditis marina; assembly: GCA_964036275.1. Lineage (NCBI taxonomy): Eukaryota > Metazoa > Nematoda > Chromadorea > Rhabditida > Rhabditidae > Litoditis > Litoditis marina. Next base: position 19,264,876 of record OZ038433.1, read on the forward strand.
AGACTGCGTCAACAAGCAACGCGTGAACTCTTATCAGTTTTTCAGTCTCGATAAACAAAATTGATTTTTGCTAGAAAAGTCGTTCAAATTACAATTTTGAATGAATTGTCACGTGAAACACGTCAGAGTTCAATAACGAAAATGAAGCAAATTGTGTGTTCAAAAGAAAAGCGCTAATACATTTTGTACTGTTTCCAGTAAACTTTTAGTTAAAGAAGGACGATTATGTGGACCAATCCCGTGACATCGGTCCTTTATACTGCAATTAAAAAATTTATTGCGGTTTAAAAGACTGAAGCGTTGCGATTGGACCACATAATCGTCCTTCTTTAAACTATAACGTAAACGGCGGGAAACATATCAGAATTTGCAAATGTCTGTTCACGTGTTATGCGATTCACGTAACATTTCCATTTACTACCAGTAAAACTGTTTTGTTCGAGAGATAGTAACGGATAAACATAAAAGTTTGCACGGGAAAAACACGTTTTGTGGTTTTGGGGTTTTGGCTCGTAAAGAAGCGCGGTAATGGGGCTCATTTCAGAGGGTAGACGTTTCACAACGAGTTTCGAGGTAAACCGAAAGAAAGAGGGAAAAATAGATCAAACAAAGAAAAATCGATACTGTGAGAAAAATCAATAATCATAAAACAGCATCATTAGTGAAGGCATGAAAGAGCTCGGAAGCCGATTTGACGAAGATTTTGTATAGATAGAAACCACTTGACGGAAATAGAGAGTAAACAACAACAGTAGTAAATAATAAACAAAGGTAAACTGTAAACAAAACTAACCTGGTTAGGTTTCGGTTCGTATGAGATGGGCTCGTGTTTTCTATTGGGCGAACCGCAGCCGGGTGCCCCGAAGGGAAACCAGACTTCCTGCTCCTTTTCGGCTGGAATCACAGAATTATCAAATTTGTAGTTTGTAGTTTGATATAAATTCTCCACAGTTTTCCTAACTTTTTGACGGAAGTGAGGTTATATAAAACTATAAACACAGCATAACCGCGCGAGATGTACAGACTCAACCTGTCTACGTGAAGAAGTACGATTATGTGGTCCAATCGCAACGCTTCAGTCCTTTAAACTGCAATCCATTTTTCAATTGCAGTTTAAAGGACCGTTGACATGAGATTGGTCCACATAATGGTCCTGCTTTGAAAGCGAGCTGTACAGTTTTCATCACACATATCAGTGGAATAAATTGTTAAATATAACTCGTTCGATTACACTTAAGTTCTAGTTGGTGGAATCTCCTGAAGATGCCGTAACCACCAACTAGAATAGCATCGTCGAGATTTAACGGCGAAACGATGCAAACAAAATTCAACCCATAAATTTTAATTAATATAAGAAAATTTTTCGTTTATTTTTAGATTACGTTTAACTTTATTATAACTATTTAAACATATTAGTACATTAACTTATACTATAACATTTACATTTTGTTTTTCTAATGATAAAGTTAACAATTGATGATGTTTTTAACGTTTTACGTGACTATTCAATTTACTACTTGTATTGCATACTGTATGAGGCCAGCGCGAAAATGTGAAGACTACAAAATCGATAATAACACATTTATATGCTAATTGATGCAAGTATGGGTCACTGTAATTTGGTAACCTCTTAGTCTTAGCCCGTACAACCCCATAAAAACACAAAAATACTTCTCATCAAGTAGAAACGATTGTAAACCATTAAGAAAATACTTCTATTCAAACAACACAAAAATCGTTATCCCTTAGTGAACCCCTCAACCCCACAGTATTGAGTAAAACTCTAAAAAGGAGTATTATCAGGTTGAAACAACTTGAAAAAGTTGCGATATAAATCAGTTTTAATATAATTTACTGGAAAACAACATTTGGTAAGATTTACACTGTTGTTTGCAATTCGTTCTAACATGCACTTTTAAACATAATAACAAATGCACAAAATTTCATGTAAAACTCCTACCTTTTTCTCTGGCCCATTGTTCTTGCTTTCTCTTCAAAAGAGATCCATCCCTCATATGGGACATTTCTAAATAATTCACAATAAATTTACATGTTATTAACATAGTAAACAATACAAACTACGAAATTGTTCAAATGTACGAGTATAATGTATATTATAGTGAGTACAGAAGTAGTATAGTACAGTGGATATATATATGTAGTGAAGTGTTAAAGGGGGAGTGAAGGGAGGAACGAGTTTGAATAAAGCGCAAAAAAAGAGCAGCTTTTCTCAAAGGGGCGCGATAGCTATCGCGAGGGACGCTGTATTAGCAATAGGCCACGCCCCCCGACCAAGGAATGGTTTATGCTGAGAGAGGGGGATGGGGAGAGAAAAAGAGAGATGAGAGAGAGAGAGAAAGAGAGAGAGAAAGAGAGAGAAAGCGAGAGAGAGAAAGAGAGAGAGAGAGAAAGAGAGAGAGAGAGAGAAAGAGAGATTAATGAAAACATGTACAATGTCAGGGCTTATGTTAAATTACTATTTATAAAAAACGCTTAACTAAAAAATAGGTGAGAGTAAATACTATCAATGTATAAAGTTAGCTATATTTTAAACAAGTGCAGTACGTTTCGGCTCTGATTGAGAGAAAGAAAGAGAGAGAAAGAGAGAGAAAGAGAGAGAGAGAGAGAGAAAGAGAGAGAGAGAAAGATAGAGAAAGAGAGAGAAAGAGAGAGAAAGAGAGAGAAAGAGAGAAAGAGAGAGAGAAAAGGAGCGAGAGTGTGAGAGAGAAAGATGGGGAGAAAGAAACGTCTAGAGAGGGAGGTAGAAGGTTAGAGAGATTCGCGTGCCCCTCCCAAAGGATGATTTAGGCTGGGGGGGGGGGGAGAAAGAGAGAGAAAGAGAGAAAGAGAGATAGAAAGGGAGAAAAGGAGAGAATGAGAAAGAGAGCACGAGAGTGAGAGAAAGAAAGATGGGGGGAAAGAAGTCATGAGAGGGAGGTATAAAGATAGAGAGATTCGCCTGTCCCTCCAAGGGATGGTTTAGGCTACGGGGGGGGGGGGGGGGGGAGCCACCTGGCTCGTATTGACTACGTCATTACTATGCCTAACCCCTGACATATTGGTGTGATTTAGTCATGTACACATAAACGTGAAAAGTGGATTGTTTTCACATTTTACCTGACTGTGGACACTGAAATTCTCATTGAAGTTATATATGTTGGAGATTATCTAATTAACCCTCTGTTCTAAAACAAAAAAAAATGAGTACTTGCATTCATTCATTGTTTCGGCATGGCAATGAACACAGGGTTGTAAGTCGAGTAAAAAATAGAAAAAAATAAAAAAGTTTCGAGTTTTTCGAGATTCGAGTTTCTCGAGTTTTGGAAAATTGAAGTGTTTTGAGTTCGAGTTTCTTGCGTTTCAAAAAACATGTTTTCGAGTTTCGAGTTGAACTCGAAAAACTCCAATTTTGAGTTTGGTTCTGTCTCAGTATTTTATCGGGAAAACCATTTTTTTTTGAGAAATTCTGATTTTTTCCCATGATTACGTGAGCATCGATGGGAAAAAAACATTTTATGTTTGGAATAACTGAGAAAGTGCTGTGAAAAAAAGCTCATTCGTTTATCATTATCATTTCGGACTTGGAACGAAGCCAAACACTGTGTGATAAATATTTGATTTGATTTTATTTGCAACTCGCAGCTCGAAAACTTCGATCTGATTTTCTAAGATTTTGATCAATAAGAAATGTCCTAAGGTTCACGAAAAATTGCTAGCGTGGCTGCACCATCTGTGGTACAGTCGTTGCCAACGGAAAGGCGGGAGGATACTGTATGTCTCGCTTTCCGCTGTGTACGCACATGTCTCCGATTCCGAAGCTTGTCAGTTATGTGCTCTAACAGAGCAGTTTGCTCGCAGGTTCGATTCCGACGAGCGGCACAAATTTATAGTTTTGGCACTCACTATAATACTGCATTTTTTCAGCAGTTCGTAAGTTTAGATGTTGACCAATTCCCATTCTCTTCGGTATTTTCAGTTGCCAATACTGGTATAGCCTCCTATTTTCTGAATGGACTCTGGCGGCGTGCCAATTAAATTTTCAGGCTGTTTATTCAGGTTGCATTTTCTCAGAACAATCGAATTTTATTAAAAAACCTGTTTTTAACGCTTTTTAGAAACCGAAACAGTTAGGGAAGTTTGCCTGAATCCAGAATTTGGTCATAATCTTAGTACAGTTGCTTTAAATCTTCCAAGTTTGAACTACAAGGACTGCAGAGAATATCTGAGCAACTGTGTCTGAACTTGTAACCGTCTACAGTATAGTCGTCATTTTCCCTATGAAGACAGCAGGGGTCTCGATTGATTGAGCGATGCGGGGCGAGCGGTCGTTGATTATGTGCCAGCAGTTGAGAGAGTGAGTAGATCAATGATACGCAGATTGGCTGGCCCCTTGTCAAACCCCGCCCCTTCCAAAATCGATTGTACGGTGTCCACAACCGTTTGACAAAACCTATATGATGCCGGGTCACAGTTCGGTGTATTAGAGTTTCAACGTTACTCCAAGTGGTGATTTAAGGTTTTTTTTCAAAATAATTGAAATCTTCAGCTTTTTGAGAAATTTTAATGTCATAAACTAGTGACACTTAATTCATGTTCCTATAAAAACTCGCATCCGAAACTTCATTGGAACTCTGCAGAAGTTTCGATGGGAAGGCCAACATAAAGATGTGGGAGAATCTTTATCGCTTTTTATGTCGTTCTGAGTGAATTGGTATGCACTAAGAAAATACAGTGCCAGCTTTTTCAAAGTTTGATTGATTGATTGATTTACAGGCAAAAGTTTTCAGTTTTTAGCATGTAAAACATGTTGGATGAATCACTGATCGTGAAAAGTTTACTCACCGACTTTTCCCTCTACTTTTAGTGAAACCATTCTCTTTTGCTTGAGAGGGTTGTATTAGTTATAATATTATTGCACAAACAGCTAAAAACGAAACCCAGCACAGTTTGCTAATTAATTTGGTCTCAGGGGGTCAATTAGTTTCATTCCCAGGCGTCTTTCCTCCCAACCTCCACAGGACTTTCGTGTACTTCCATGGAAATGAATTGTTCTCATTAGTTTTAATTATTCATATTGTTTCGATACTCGCCTGTTGTACGGTATCGTTTTTCCAAGTTCTTACTCAGTTCATATACTGAATGAACCAAGTCACGTGAAACATTTCAAACACAGCCGAACTCAGAAACGTATGATAAAAACAATGACAAAGTGCACGATGTCTCATTAGATGATAACGTTACGTGACTATTCAATTTACTTCCAGCTCGTGGAGTTCCATTTGATCGAGTTAGATTTTCAATGCCGAGTTTTAATGAATGAGAGCCAAAGTGTTTATGCATACTCTTTAGTTAGAATTGTTAACCAAGTGGAAACAACGAGTGCTCACAATTTTTGCGATTGAAACACGAACTCGAACTTTTCACATACTTTTGAATTCTTTTTGTTCGAATAGAGTTTATCTGGGTGATCAAAATGTGGTCAAATGCGTTTCATTGTATTCAGAATGTTCACCTTCGCATCCATTATCTATGTACACTCCTGTACAATGGGAGTGATTGGGATAATATTCAATTCGTGTGTTTTGTTGGTACTCTCTCGACATAGAGACACTCGAATGAAGACACTTCGACAACTTCTTTTGGTCGAATGTTTCATCGACACTATATTATCTGCTCTCAATATCACCACACAACAGGTAGCAGTTCCGAACAATTGTGTATTATTATCATTATCATTATTGTCATATTAGTTTTTGAGCACAGTTATAATATTGTTTATATAGTAGTTCTTTCCAACAACAATTCTTTTTAGTTTTTTCTCTGAAGTTAAAAACCGAGTTGTTTACCAAGGTTCGCCGAAGACCCAAGTTGAAAATCAAGGATCAGACTTTTACCGACAACTTGGTGCACAATTGTGCACCAATCTTTGATTTCATAATTTTATATCAGCTAGTGACCAATTTGATGGGACGAACCTTGGTAAACAACTCGGTTTTTAACTTCATAGTAGGCACACGGAGAATTTAGTGACCCGGCCACTAAATTCTACGTGAATGTTGCGAGAGCTCTCGAAAAGAATACTACTATGACAGTTATCATGGGACTCAGCCGTGAAAAGTCTGGTAGCAAGTCTTGCGGTCACGAACTCCGGACTAAGTACTCCCCTAAGTCCCATATTCTAAAAACGAAACTTCTTCATCTTTCAACAAAATATGAGCCAATTTTTGCATTTAGCTCTAATTTTCTCACTTGTTTTCATTTTTTCACTCAAAATTAAATTTTATCCACTCCAAACCGCAGTTTTGCCGCATTGAAGACTCAAAAACTGGCTTGTGGCATTGACTCTTCGAGCCAAGCTTGAGCCAATAAGCCACGCCCCCTTATGCCCCCCTCTAACTACCCCAGGCTCTGTCTGATCTAGGTAAAGAGGGTAAGCAGAATGAACGAACGTTAACAAAAAACGAATGAACAAAAAACGTTTTTACATGTCGGAAGTCGGAAACTATGTTACCACAATGTGTTGCGGGTGGTGAGCTCAAACTCACTTACATTTTTATTACATTTTTATATCTACATAGAAAGTTACAACTACGCGACCAGAATGTGACCAGGTCCTCAACTGAGTTCACTCTCTATATGGTTTTGTAATGTACGGTATCATGTGGTCTGAACTGAGCACTTTTTATGTGTTTGCTCACTTCATTGTTTCAGAACACCTATGTAACAGATGGCATGATCTACATGATTGTACTCGGTCCCATCAAATCCCGCCGTGTTCCTTTTAGTGTCGCTCAGATTTCCAATTACCTGTGCTGTTCGTTGAACATACTCAGTGTCTGTGTGACGCCAGCAACTGGTCTTTATCAACATTTCATTACAGTCAAGTGAGTTTCCCGGTGATTGCCTTCGGTAACAAAAGAAGTTGTTGAAAACACAATTGTTTCGAAATCTCAAATTTTCTCCAAGGGGGTTGGAACGCTTTTTCTTTGAAGTACAAAGTGATCTTGAAAAAAGCCATGTGTGTGTTTTGAAAAAAAAAGCTATAAGTATTGAAAATTCCCCTTCAAAGTGGGCCTGAGTACGTATGCTGGAAGATCCCGGCACCTTCATCCCATCCTGCGTCTCTCGCTCTGCCTCACTATTTCTCGTCTCCTACATCCATCCCGGCGGGATGTAATAGTAGATAAATAGCGTGTGTTTGAGGAGACGCAGGATGGGATGAAGGTTCCGAGCTGTTCTAGCATACGTACATTCCATTGTAACATGGTCACTGGTAATCTCTTCTTTTTGTTATCTTTTGTTCTGGGCGTTGTTCAATGCATTGGATTTGTTCGTTGTTATTCAAAATTGCAACCAAACTTCTGCTAAAAACTTGCTTTATGTTCTATTCTGAAGAACAACATTCATTCAATTTTACGTCTTGGTGAAAAGATTGCAGAAAGTCCTACATGAGCATGAGGAAGACGTTGCTGATAATAGTTGTGGTTGTGTTTCTGGCGACCCCGCTGCTGTTCACAGTTCTCTTCACGTTTTTTCCGAATGAAACGACAATTGCTCCGAACTTCTATCTAGAAAGAAGTGTCTACTATATGTTAAAAGTTGGTTTTGTTCAAATTATAGAATAAACGGATTTCTGATAGGGCACACGTGTGAACAAAAAGGTGAACTAGACGAAAACGTGGACTCCACTCTGAAAAACGGAATAAACCAGCTGGAGTGTGTGCCGAATTTGGTCTTGTCTATAGTGTGTGCCGAAAATTAAAATTTCTGCCGCTCACCGGAATTGAACCTGCGAGCAAAAGTTTGGTAGCGGGGCGTTTACCACTGCGCTGTTAGAGCACATAATCGACAAGCCTCGGAATCGATGACATATGTGCGTACACAACGGAAAGTAAGATATACAGTGTCCTCCCGCCATTCCGTTGGCGACGACTATATTTGTGACAGGAAATACGTACTCAAATACTCATAGACGTTAACGAGTGTTTTTCCGCTTTGCTATGCTTGTAGTTTGAGGGGGTTTAGTTGTAATTAGAGGTACACATTAAAGGCGGAAGCACAATCTATGACAATTCTCATGAGACTCAGCCGTGTAAAATCTGGTACCAAGTCTTGCAGTTACGAACTCCGGACTAAGTACCCCTCTAAGTCCCATATTTTGAAAATCAAACTTCTTCATCTTTCAACAAAATTTGAGATAACATATGCACTCAGATCTTATTTTTTTCGCTAACTTTCATTTTTTCACTCTAAAATCAATTATATCCGCTCTAAACCGCAGTTTTGCCGCATTGAAGACTCAAAAACTGTCGCGTAGCACTGATTCTTCGAGCCAAGCCTGAGCCAATAAGCCACGCTCCCTTATGCGCCCCTCTAACTACCCCAGGTTCTGTCTGAGATATCGACATCATCACGAAAAACGGTCGGTATTGATTTATTGACTCATTTCGGATATCGATTTTTTCAGAGAAGGCCATCAGTGAGTACTCTGCTTTTCTTCTCTTGCGCCTGTCATCTCTTCAGCCATTTCTTCATTATGTTCCTGTCGTATTCCACCAGAAAACACATAAACAACGACTTTTCCATTCTTCTGGCTGAACATTCAAGAAAAATCACTCTGGTCAAGCTGATATTTGCGCAGGTAAAGTTGTTCTAAAAACTTGAGCTAGACAGAGAGATGAAGTGAAACAACGTAGAAACCACAAAAAAGTATGCGAGAGTTGCCCATAGAACCAGTCATACTGGGAACGCGAAGGTATTATTAGTGACCTTCTCACCAGCTAATGCATATTGGTACCGCGTTGGGATGTTAAACTCCAACGTGAAACTCCAAGACTCGAATTTGGTCCGAACTCGAAAACTCGAAATTTTATAAAACTCGATGACTCGAGAAATCGATACCTCTAGATGTTGAGCTCAATTGACAACCCCAGTAGCCCCTGCTATCAGCTCCTTTCTCGTATCATATTCAACTAACATTTGGATTTCAGACAGTCCTGTTGCTCTTCGTGACAATTATTCCTCTCAGTGTGTTGGAAATGGGACTAATATTCAAGTGGGACCTCAAGGAATGGGGCTACTTGTTTGGCTACTTTCTGGTTTTTTCTCCCACCTGTAAAGTAGGTTCAGAGTGACCTATGCAATATTCCTTTTTACTTCCACTCCCTTTCCCCCACTTCAGCCCTCCCCCAGCCGTTCATTAGATCACAATCTGCGTCTCCTCAAACATACGCTATTTCTCCGTTCTTAACTTCCGCTGGGTTACAAGTATCTCGAGATAGCGCGTGAAACAAAAAACGCATGATTGGATAAACATGCCGGGACATTCCACCATACGCACTCTCTCCACTGCAATAAAATACACACGTTTTGTAAAAGTTTATCTATGTTTCATGTGAAATCCTGTATCAACTTTCAGTTTAAAACCAGAACCAGTGGTGTCTTTTTACAATTGTCTTTCCAGGGTGCAATAAAGTGGTACTACGTGGATGATTTGAAGTTCAACGGAAAAAGCAAAACTAGTGGCCAGGAAGTTCAACGAACTTCACTAAGTTCATAAGATTTTCTGTAAGATATTATTCTCCAGTGTGATTGTGAAATGAATGAAAGTATCGCCAAGCTATATGTTTTCGTGTACTCTGTATTTGTAGTTTTATACTGATGATGTATCACGGGTACAGAAACTTACACTTAAACCAGTGATGTAGTCTATATAGGTAAAAATGGCTAAATTATAGAAGATGAAAAACGAATCTCAGAAATGTCTGGGCCGGTCTCGTGGACGTCGTTAGTTAGTCTCCGTCAGTACTTCATACTCTCTTCTAATTAGTTGCGAATGTAGAAATTTACTCATAGTTTTAGAAGTCAAGTGCGGCGTCCTCAGTGTATTTACGGTTTTCCTTGATTTGACCTTTGATCTTCACGGAAGCAGTGAACCGTTGTTGATATTGTACGGTCGATGTTGTTGGTTCACAGTCGCGAGTAGCCAGGCTCTCTTCAGATGCAGCCAGGGGCAGCTACAGTATACAGATTCATGAAAACCTTTTGCCAGCATTATTTTTCTTGCAATTCAGCTTATAACTGCACACATATCCGTAAAACAGACGAATAATAGTTTTTGTAAACTTTTTATATTAAATGTCGGCGTGACCCTTGGTCTTTAAAGGAGAGAAGAGGGCTGGGCTTATTGTTTCAGACTGGCGATAAATAATTTTAGTTTCCGCGTCTAATGGGCGTGCGCGCAGCGCACGTCATTTCACTATTCACTAGTTCACTATTCACTCTTAGCTATAGTTCACTATTGAGGCAGCCGCTGCGTGGCTGTCAACTGTTTGGGACCAGGCAGTCAGAGGCCGTAGGCATGAAACATCCCGGGCCGGTTGGGGATGTTTCATGCATACAGCCTCAGGTTTACTAGTGGCTAGTGGGCATCGCTGCGCGGCAAGACAGCAAACACTCCGAATCGGCTGTTTTTTTTTTAAATGTTTTCTGGAACACTCATAACGAGTGTTGCTGAAAGGTTGACCTAGAAAATGCAATTTTCAGTTTTAACCAAAATGCTTTTTTCACATAAGGGTCCCATGGTCAATTTTTTTTACCTAATTTGAAATTTCAACGTTACAGCATGCGCGCGCAACTTTACGAAATGGTCTGTGCACACATTATACTAGAAGTGAATTCAATAGTCACGTGAAGTTAGCATTCCAATGATGAATCGTGCACTTTTTCAGTGCTTTCTAATGACGAATCGTGCCCTTTTTCATTATACGTTTCCGACTTCTGCTGTGTTTAACATGCTTCAAGTGACTGTGCAATAGACTATAGTCCGTTTCATTTGCACCGAGACTTATTGACGACGTGCCAAGATTCTAGAATGACTATTTTTTTAGAGCAAACACAAGTATTCCTCAAACTTGTTTCATTTACGTCTTCTTATAAAACTAAACAACCACTACAGAGATTCGCAGTTTTTGGAACAATTCCAAAATGGTGAAAAATAGCCTGAAAAATTCATTGGCACGCTGCCAAGTCTCAGTAGGAATGACCGTAACTATAACAGTATACGTTGGCTCGCTCGAGAGGATGCACATTCAGAATGGTCACGATTCGCAGTGCAGAAAACTTCGACCATGGCAAGCTGACTAAAATCAAACCACCAGAAGTTCACTTTATACTTTGGCTTTTGTGAAGATCTAACCATGAGCGTATCACGTTATTTTTACGTTATTCTTTATTTACTTCTAGTAAAGTCTACTTTCTGTCTCAGTTTTTGGTTGAGAGAGTGTTAATCATCAGTATTACACAAACAGTTAAATACAAAACTCATCACAGTTCGCTAATCAATTTGGTCCCTGAGGGTTAATTATATCTATCCCTAGGCTCCTTTCATCGGAATTTTCACGAGATTTTCGTGTACTTCCCATGGAAATGAATTATTTTCGTCAGTTTGAATGTTTCATAGTGTTTCGATACTCGCCCGTTGTATGGTCTCGTTTTCAATTTGTTTCCCATTCGGCTGCGTTCCGAAACGTTGCCCTCGAACCCTTATTAACACCTTACAGTCATCTTTTTAAACGGTGAGGATGATTCTCGTGTATCTTTGATCTACACACTTTTCATCTTCGGTTATATGAAACGACCGCTCGCTCCGCGACGCTTAATCGACTGAGTCGTTCGCTGTCTTAGTTGACCAAATAGGAATCCTGTAGTCTGTAGTTTCATTTTATGAAGTTACCATCTTCAGTGCCTAATGTTGGTGTACAAGCGTTGAACTCTGTGAGTTGCTAATCCAGTTGAAAAATCGAATTCGAGTTTCAAGTTCAATTTTTTGTCGTTTTAGTGAAGCCTCGATGTTCGTTTTGAATAGAGTTGGTAATTAAGAACCTCTATAGTCAAAAACACAATGATGATGAGTTTCATTGTATTCAGGATGTTCACTTTCGCATCCATTATCTATGTACATTCCTGTACAATGGGAGTGATTGGGATAATATTCAATTCGTGTGTTTTGTTGGTACTTTCTCGACATAGAGACACTCGAATGAAGACACTTCGACAACTTCTTTTGGTCGAATGTTTCATCGACACTATATTATCTGCTCTCAATATCACCACACAACAGGTAGCAGTTCCGAACAATTGTTTTTGCCTAAAGGCAATTTTGAGAAAGCACTAGGTAAGCATAGCAAAAGTAAGAGAGAGGACAATAGGAATTAAAACATAATGATGAAGGCAAAAATTATCGAAATTATCATGCAAAACGTAAAGAACGGAAGTCAGTGTGACCACATTCTTGACCCAGGGGTCATATTTCATCAGACGTTCCAACCGAGCAAAGTGGCCTAAATGGGATTTTGATAATATTAATAATAATAATAAACAGGGCAACCGACATTCAGAACATGTCCAGAGCCCATAACTTTTCATAGGATTTATCCTCTTGCTCACTTCTTCCAGAACACCTATGTAACCAATGGTATAGTCTACATAATAGCACTAGGTCCAATCAAATCTCGTCATGTACCTTTTGGTATCGCCCAACTGTCCAATTATTTGAACGGCTTCTTCAACATACTCAGTGTCTCCGTGACACCAGCCATCTGTCTCTATCAACATTTTATCACAGTTCAGTGAGTTGGCACGGGGTCTCGTACCATCTCTTATGGTTCGTTTCACTCAGACCTTTCTCACTCCATTGGCCGGGAAAATTCGTAGAGTCCTCGACAAGAGAGTGTGCAGATCAGAGAGAGAGAGAGACTGACTGACGTAGCGAGCTCATGCCGATTCTGAGCACTTACAAAGAAGAGCGCCAGTTGTTCCGCATTTGGCCGGCCAGCTACAAAAGCGGTCAATAAGGCGGCAGACATCTGAGTCTCTCTGACCTGCAAATGTGAAAGGGCCAACAGTCTGGGAATTGTCTGAGTTCTAGCTGATCGTCTTGAGTTATATTAACTCAAAATTTGGCAGCGTATCAATAAATGTCCAGTTTATTGATTTTTCACTTTGGAATTTTTCAAAAAACTGCAGATATATGTTGTTTAATTTTATAACAACACGTTAATGAGAATGTTCCTGGAATAGTTATGTTTGCTTTGAGGTACAGTTAGAGTCGTTTTACTGTTAACATTCAAAGTTCGTAAAATGTTGTTTTTCCGAATTTACACGTATAACCAGATATGTTTCAGAAAGTCCTACATGAGCATAAGAAAAACGTTGCTGATAATAGTTGTGGTTCTATTTCTGGCGATTCCGTTGGTGATGACCGTTTTCTGCACATTTATTCCGCATGAAATGAAAACTGCTCCGAATTTTCATCTGGAAAGAAGTGTGTATTATGTGTTGAAGGTTAGTGGTTTGAAATACAAAGTACGGATTCACACCACCTAGGCTATTCGTAGTAGAAAGAAATTTCCGTTTATAAGAGGGAGAACATAGTCAACTAGTTGTAAAAGTTATTCAATGTGGTTCCGTTTTAGTTGTGGTTAGAGATAGGGATGTCTCCTTACAAAGCAAGCCCATGCGCATAAGTACGCATAAGGTACTTCCACCTCATGCGCAGTGTTTGTAGTTTGGACACGTTCATTGTCTGTCGAAATTCGTAAAAACTTTCTAGTATTTTCTCCCACGTGGATCAAGCTACAACTCAGAATATGTATATCGAGATAGACCATGCACTTCAATCTCTGACACTTTGGGGCTGATTCTCTAAAGGCCCATTTCAATGTCCCAATGTCTCATTTCAATGTCCCAATGTCTCGTTTCCATGCGTGGCTTCGACGAGTCTAGAGCAAGTTAGAGACTGTACATTATGCGGAGAGTGCGAGACATTCAGTGAGAGAGTGTGTAGACATGAGAGCGCCAGACACAGTGTTAGAGACGTAGACGACAAATGAGACAAATGCGCAGAGCGCAGACACTGAAGGACGTGGTTATTCGACGAGAAAAGTTAGGAATCGCGCGCACCGCGAAGCGCTGTGCGAGATTTGTCTTTGGTCCGGCTAATGCGCGCTTCCGTTTTTTTTAGGACAAGAAAAGTAAACCCAGTTTAAGTGTTTCTACTCAACCGATTTCGTTGAAAATTGTGGAAGACATGTGATACCTACTCAAACACTCGCGGAGCAAAAAAAATTAAGAAAAAATTGTTTTAATCAAAGTTATAGACATTTTTCGGAAAGTGTCTGCGTCTCTCCATTTAGCACGCTCTCTCACTCTCTCTGTCCGGTCGACAACTCAAACTGTATTGTAACTTAGAGTAGCAATTACCAATTTGCTCGAAAATTGAAATATGATGCCATCGTGACTTTTATTTGAGTATGAAGTATTCTTTTCCTGACGTCCTTCAGGATTCTGGAGACCGGATGACGTCATTTTTGAAAAGTGCAAAGTTGACGTCACATATATTTTCAAATGATGGTAATATCTTAGAAAGGGTCAATTAACAGAGAAACTCAATCTGAAAGTGACGTATTCTGAGATTCTGGAGACCAGATGACGTCATTTTTGAAAAGTGCAAAGTTGACGTCACATACATTTTTAAACGATGGTAATATCTTAGAAAAGGTCAATTAACGGTGAAACTCAATCTGAGAGTGATTTATTCTGGGATTCTGGAGACCAGATGGCGTCGATTTTGAAAAGTGCAAAGTTGACGTCACATATATTTTTAAACGATGGTAATATCTTAGAAAAGGTCAATTAACGGTGAAACTCAATCTGAGAGTGATGTATTCTGGGATTCTGGAGACCAGATGGAGTCGATTTTGAAAAATGCAAAGTTGACGTCACATATATTTTCAAATGATGGTAATATCTTAGAAAGGGTCAATTAACAGAGAAACTCAATCTGAAAGTGACGTATTCTGAGATTCTGGAGACCAGATGACGTCATTTTTGAAAAGTGCAAAGTTGACGTCACATACATTTTTAAACGATGGTAATATCTTAGAAAAGGTCAATTAACGGTGAAACTCAATCTGAGAGTGATTTATTCTGGGATTCTGGAGACCAGATGGCGTCGATTTTGAAAAGTGCAAAGTTGACGTCACATATATTTTTAAACGATGGTAATATCTTAGAAAAGGTCAATTAACGGTGAAACTCAATCTGAGAGTGATGTATTCTGGGATTCTGGAGACCAGATGGAGTCGATTTTGAAAAATGCAAAGTTGACGTCACATATATTTTCAAATGCTGAAAATATCTTAAAAATGGTATATTAACGACAAAACTTTATCTAAATATGACTTATTCTGGAAATCAGAAGGCCAGATGACGTCAACTTTCAAAAAATTGACGTGAAATATGTTTTCGAATGCTGAAAGTTTCGTAGAAATGGTTAATTTACGATGAAACTTCATACTTCATTCAAATATGACGTATTCTGGGATTCTGAAGGGCAGAGGGCAGGAAGTAAGTTCTCAGAACTGCAATGTTGACGTCATATTTTTCTCAAATGATAGTAATACGTGGCAAGTGGTTCATTAAGAAAACAATTTTATCTGCACCGTACAGATCAAACCACATACCTACGGCATGTATACAAAAAGAGAAAAATTCATGAAAAAGTGGGGGCCCAACGACTGTGAGATTTGTCTTCTGCTGTGCGCCCCTTAGACAACTACTCTCAAATGGAGCAGCTACTGCTACAAAAACCGAAAAATACTCATGTATAACTGTTAATTACAAACATACAAAAGTCGTAAAATATTTTCTCAAACCTGTAAACTAGAATCTACAAATCACAGATGTTAACTCAATGTAGTTAATTATAGAGTTCCTGGTTTTGTGCACAATGGTTGGTGTTTTTGATCATTACTTCAATTCTAGGTGCTATAACGTTCGGCATATTATTCAACAGTTGTTCTCTATTTCGCAGCTGTGAATTGTAGATTCTAGTTTACAGGTTTGAGAAAATATTTTACGACTTTTGTATGTTTGTAATTAACAGTTATACATGAGTATTTTTCGGTTTTTGTAGCAGTAGCTGCTCCATTTGAGAGTAGTTGTCTAAGGGGCGCACAGCAGAAGACAAATCTCACAGTCGTTGGGCCCCCACTTTTTCATGAATGGGACATTGTAATAGGACATTGGGCTATAGAACGAACCATTGAGACATTTGGACATTAAAATGGGTGTCGGGACATTGGAATGGAACATTGGGACTCTGGGACCTTTGGAGAATCAGCCCCTATATCGAAACCGCGCAATATTCTCTTGATTATTCTGTTTGTGTTTCAGAGAAGGCCATCCGTGAGTATTCTACTTTTCTTCTCCTGTGCATCTCATTTGTTCAGCCACTTCTTCATCATGTTTCTGTCTTATTCCACCAGAAAACACATAAACAACGACTTTTCCATTCTTCTGGCTGAACATTCAAGAAAAATCACTCTGGTCAAGCTGATATTTGCGCAGGTAAACTTGTTTCAAAATAGGTAGGGGGAAAGATAGGAACATGACTTAGTCAGAGAAAAAGAAAAGAAAGAGAGAGAAATAGAGAGAAATATAAAAGAGGTAGGAAGAGAATATAAAAAAGAGCTATAAAGAAAAACCAATCGACTAAGAGAAGGAAAATGAAAGAGAGTTAGAGAGATAGACAGACAGACGACGAGTGAGAACCAAAAAAAGAGAAACTACAAATAAGAAGAGAGATAAAGGGAGAGAGATAGAGATGGATAGAGAGAGAGTGTGGGTGAAAGAAAAGATAGAGAGGTAAAGATGAAGAAATAATAATAATATTTCAATTCCAGACGGTCTTACTGCTGTTCGCCGTAATTATTCCACTTTCTGTAATGGAAATCGCCTTGATTTTCAAGTGGGATCTTAACGATTGGGGCTATTTGCTTGGCTACTGTCTAGTATTTTCTCCCACATGCAAAGTTGGTTTACTCCTAAACAACGTCACTTTTACAGAAAACACAAAAACAGTAACCTTTTGGATAATTTGAAAAGACTTAAAATGGCTCGGCTAATGATCGCAATCAATTTTGTAATTGGAAGCAGAAGTCGGAATTCAGTATTGTTCCGGCTAATAGATCGCATCCTCAAACGCTGTATACTGTTGGTTAACTGCACAGTTACGTGAAACATGTTAAACACAACAGAACTCAGATATGTGCAATGAAAATGTGCACAATTCCTCACGGCTCACTTTACGTGACTATTCAATTTACTTCTAGTATAATGCACTGGGAACGCGGTAACGTGCAAAAGAAGGTGCACGTTTTCAGATGTGCCAATGTGACGTTGTGTTTAATGCAACTTCTCTGTTCACTTTCACTACATAACTTCCAGTGGTGTTCGTAATTCCCAGTTTCATTCCAGGGTGCCATAAAGTGGTACTACGTGGACGATTTGAAGTTCAATGGAAAAGGCAAAACGTGTGGCCAGGAAGTTCAACAAACTTCACTCAGCTCATAATAGTTTTGTATTGTATTATTAACCCGTGAAACAAATCGCTAACCTGTATGTTTTTGTGTTCTGCTGTGTTTGTAGTTTGGTACTAACATTGTGGTATATTTTTTTTCAAAAAGATTCACGTGTACAGAGAACACATTTATACCCAGCCCTCACAGGGTATATTTTTATCGATACATCTCAACTTTTTTCTCCATTTCCTTTCATCTTTTTGGCAGTTTCAATTATGTTAGAATAACTTTCGTTAGAAAATATAAGCCGCATCCAACTAAAAAGTTTGGAAACTTTGCTTGTTTTTTAAATACTGGTCAATGTTCAAACTAGAAATTATTTGTGGAAAGTCGTTCGATAATGACCATATTCCTGACCATATGGAAGATGGTTTTTGTGGAACATTAGTTTTTCTCATTACATCACACCAAAGCATCGAAATCTCCCACCTCGAAACATTCAACGTATTTGTTGTAACCAAGAAACAGAACCATCTCAAAAAATGCATGCTCGCATAAAGAAAAAGTCTTAAATCACACTTACCTGCAAGTGATGTAACATTCCATGGAATTGCACAACCTCAGACTTCCGTTCATCTAAAACATCCACCAACTGATCGCGAATATCGATCAAATGAACTTCCGAAGCAGTCATCTCTTTACTTCGCTTTCTAGGTACGCTGAAATGGCGAAAACATTCCCGGACGATAGAGTTTCACGAAAATAACTCCAGTTTTACAACAAACAATTCAGGTTACCAACGGGAAACGAAAATAACCAGTTGGATATTTTACTATTCGCTCTCAAAAAGTCCTCTACAACCGAAAACCATAAAAATGAAATAAACCGGCATTATATAGACTAACCTGTATAAAGGACAATTGGCGACAGCACAACTGGAGAATTGTGTTTGCAACTGGCCGTCACAATCTGGACAATAGAACATCTTCTTGTAGTTCACTTCCTTGAAAAGATTGTCCAGAAAAGGCCGGACATTTTGGTCAAACTGAAAAAGAAGAGCTTGTTGAGAGACTTATAATATTGAAATGTAAATCTTCCCTATATTTCCACCAGCTTCTACCAAAACGGGTCCTCATAACATTGTAGATGGAGAAGAAGGAATAAACGGAGACGGAAAGATAAAAAAATGGAATAAAACAATAACAATGACATGGCTCAAAAACTAACTGTTACGGTCGGAGCTACATTGGTCATCACTTCGGCTAAGTCCGACGTTCTTCTTCCCTCTTCCCTGCTTGTTCCACAATGCAAATGGTGCATAGACAGATACACTGTTCGCTGTTGGTTGTCTGAACAAATGAGATATACCTTGATCATACACCAGCAATTTATGACTATTCCGAGAGAAACACGCTTGTTTTTGGAATGTACACGAGAAGTAGATGATATTACATCAGAGTCAACCAACATTCTTGGTTCGTGTGAGCTCGACCATTCTCGTAGATTTAGGATGATGAGAAAATATAGAAGTTTGAAGGTTCAAAAAATAGTTGAGACTGAAAATAGAGAAGACTAACCTAAGCCGGCGTCCTGCGGGACAAGTCCAGGAGAGTTACTTCTTGATGAATCGGAATCGGAAGAACTCATCATCGAATCATCATCATCGTCTCCTTCCGAATCGTCGTCTTCTTCCGAATCGTCGTCTTCTTCCGATTCCTCATCTTAAGTAACAAAGTAACGAATGCATAATCTCAAAACTGCATGAGTTCAGGGCAAACTCTTCATTTAACCCGGCAGTTAACCATAAAAAATACCTGGTTAACCCTTTTGTTAACCACTTGGTAACCCCAAATTTCCCCGAAAAGACATTGTAAAAAAAAGTTAGAAATGGGTTATTAAAAGGGTTAGCCAGGTAACCGGTTAAGGTTACCTGGTCCTGTTAACGAAAAACCTAGTTCCTTGTGAAATTGGCCTGATTTCAGATAAATTTTTTTCTGTGACTAAAAAGTGAGAATGATGTGAATAAACTTTTAAGACAAAATCAACTAACCCTCTCCTCCTGATTGAACATCAATTTCGCGATTCCCATCATCAGAAGACTGTTCTCCGTCGCTTGAACCTTGAGAAAGCCGAGAATCACAGAAAAATAAAAACTGCTAATTGACAGCAAGGTTACTGCAGTTCTACCCCGGTTTGACTGCCGATTTACCGCTGGTAGTACTGCGGTACTACCAGGGGTAAATCGGCAGTAAATCTGCAGTTAACCCGCAGTAACTGCGCAGTAAACTAATTGATATTAAAATCTACCGCAAATAATCTAAAATAATACTTTTTTAAAAAATAGTTTCATTTAAGGCAATAGGAGCGCTTCATGCACCCTATCAACATCAAAGGAAAATAGGATATCTTTTTGTTCTCGAAAAGTACCTCAAACTTGGGTAATTAAACCGAAATCAACTCAAACCTCAACAACTAGTGATGGAGAAGTCCGTACTTAAGTAAGGCCGGAATTTTTTTTTTCAAAATCCGTTTTAAGGGTGAGAATGCATTCAATTTTCCAATATGCATGAATATTAGTTGTATATCAGGATATCTGAACAAATATTTAAACAATCATGATTTGGTGAAAAAATTGAGGTTATGAGCAATAACCATGAAGTTTCTTCTCTTAAATTTCCATTATATAGGACCCGGCAAACTAAAAGATTTCGGAAAAGGCCATTTATTCTCCGCTTTTGGTATTTTTGTCGAGTTTCCAGGGTGAAGTCAGCAAACTTTTTTATTTGAGCTAAAATTGACGTAACTTTCGAATGAATTAGTTGGTTGTTATTTCTTGTACAGTCGCTAGAGCAATGATTCATTCCAAAATCCTTGAAATCACTAGGGGAAAATTCCCGGGCTAGACTTGAAATCAGGAAAATTTCCATTGCAAGAAGATCGACTGGCCGAGAAATTGCCACGGCGAAAAGTTCGAGTTTGGCGCGACCGGACTGAACTGTCCGGTATATGAGAACGATAATAATCGTATATTGAGTTTATATATTTTCAACGTTTACATAATTGTTTCATCTACGCATCTCGCAGTTACTCAGGTCTACTTACTCTATTTCGATCTGAAGTCTACATTGTGAAAATGTTGATTTGAATAGTTGTTAATTTTAATCTTTCATTCAGTATTAAGTTTAGGTTTTCTTTTAAAAAGGTGCTATTTAAGTTTTAATTCTTATTTCATGATTTGAATAGATCTTGTAAGCTGAACCGTGTGCCATGTATGCGTCATGAACCAATGAGTCAAATCAATCGATGGCGCATTGAACCTGTCTCGCGTCGGCGCTCTCTCGCATTCGCACACTCTCTCATTGTGGCATGTGCCTATTGGCTCCGCCCACTCGCCCATGGCATGGTATCAGACAGCCGAGCTTCCCCCATATCCGACCGTGAGATTCACGTGTCGGACCGGGTGAAAGCTAATGTTGCCAGGCCTTTCAATACAAGTGGACACAAATACAATTAGTTTCATAGATAATAGGTGTTTTAATGGGAATACGCTACGGAATGAAGTATTTATGTAAAAGAAACCATTCAAAGACGATAGACAAACAAAAAAAAGAATATCAGCGTGGTTAGAAGACATGAGCAACAGTCTATTTTAGGAAGGTAGCAATATAAAAAGGGTTTAAGTGAGCTCTAGAGATGCAAAATTAGTTTTTGGAGTTTTTCTCGTTATTGTAGTTTCATTTTCTGCCAAGGCAATTTCATCGAGTGGGAAATTTTTGCCCTGCAACATTTTTCGATAAACACCTGTGTTCTTAGATGTTCGTCGGCTATCTTGCCGGGGCAACAGTTCTGACTTCGTGAGTTCAACCTCCGCACTTTTTGCTGTTTTTTGATACATTTGGGACGCAATCAACGTTTTCAGTTGAAAGTTCGAAAACCTCGAAATTTCTGAGGCTTTCGTTCAATTTTCACCTTTTCTCTGAGCGATACCACCCTCCGGTTCAATCTTCGACAAAAAAGACCAAAAGCGGAGAATAAATGGCCTTTTCCGAAATCTTTTAGTTTGCCAGGTCTTATATGGTTTTCCATCATGATTTTCTAAGTAAAATTGTCAATTTTTTCCATTTTAAATGATTGAATACTCATATTATAGAAAAATGCAGTTGCCAGGAACTCATCATAACGATCGAAAATAGTTGAACTGTCAGACTTCAGTAAAATTATCTGCTCCATTTCTCAAAACTGATTTGTATAATCTCCGATACGTTCATCCTTTTAGTTTTTGAGTTATAATATTGCATTTCCACACGAAACACGCACTTTTGAATAACTTACTATGAGCCTACTTCGGGTTTACTGCACGTTTACTGCGGATATACCACGGGTTCGCCTTACTACGGGTTTACTGCGGATTTAACCCTGGTCACGAAATTCCTATGATGTGGCAACGAATCTGGAAATACGACACAAAAATTAATGAGACAGATAAACCGTCGAGACAGGCGGTTTTTCCGATAAAAATACAGCGAAAAAAAACGAAAAAAAAATAGTTATACTTCCGAGAAATCACAAACCGTGCAAACCGCTCCGATTCCTATTTCTCTGCTGGTACCCAGAGTTCATAGTAGGGTAGTTATTCATTTTCCCCTTCACATGAGTTCTGAAATGGACAAATGCTATATACAGAGTACAGACTGCGTCAATAGAAGATGGGACACTTCATACTGTATGCAGAAATAGAAATGATGAACCTGTCGAGCAACACCTAAAGTTAAATGATAGGTGAGAAACGCAGGAATATCAGAAAACTCAAAACTTCAATACAAAAATCAGAGACGTAGAGATTGTAAATGAATAATGTATACGTTTATGAATGATTTTCACATGAACGAACAATACAGGAGCAAAATTTATCAATTACGTTAACAAGATCGACAGAATAAATAGTGAATTTGAGTATTCATTTCGTAAATGTGTTCGCAGATTCCAAGTATAGCAATATTTGAAAAACATTGAAGAAAAAACAGGTTAATGAGAGCCTCAGATGAGTTTAATTTTAGTTTTTCAGAGAGCGCGAGACGGTTATCTTTGCAGTGACCGGAAGTGCGGGCGTGCACTTAATCAATCAATAACATATCCGGCGGTACTCGCGCTCGCATGCCCCCCCTGCCCGGCGGGTTATTCCAGTGAGCAAGTACCGGTATTGTCGCGCGCAAGTACCGATTTTAGCTATTGTCCCGCGATACTACCGATTCATTGCCTGAGTACTAACTGGTCAACTCAATAATTGACAATGGTCGCTGATGAGAAGAACTTATTTGACAATTGTCAAGTCAATTGGAACCTTCTTTGAATTTACTGAAGAAATGACCGCGGTCATTTGTGGACTGAGTCCTCATTGACAACGGTCAACTCAGATCGCGGAATTGAACCAGCGACCCGCTGGGTAAAAGGCGCGCCCGCTAGCCGCTGAGCTATGGGGTCAAGTACCAGATCGGCACTCTTTCTGGATACTTGCCGCGGCTCGCATATAGCATTCATCTTTCATGAGAATGTACAGGGAGTAACTAAATAGAAAGTTTTTATTGTTTTGCATTGTTTAATAAATTCGCCATTATTTGTCACCAACCTGGGGGTTATGTGCACCGATTTCTGCATAATCAAAATTCTACTGCACAGATAATTCCGGTATAAAAGCACAGATAATTCCGGTATGCCGAGTGAATGAAAACTATGAATTACTATATAAACAAACAAATCATAAACTGGCAACAAAAGAAGTTGAGAGAAGAGTCAAACAGTATATCAAGTAAGTAAACAAAGTCAACATCTCAGATACCAATTAAGATAGAGTAATAGTGCTTTAGTGAATGTGGTGTTTACTGTGAAAGGTCTATTGCGCGGAATAGTCTATATTATTCTATTTCGCATCAGTTCTTATTAACGTTCGCCATTATTCTTTACTTAATCTCGGACTCATATTGTGCGCGATTAAATAAACAGTGAAAAGAAGGAGTGATATGTAAAATGTACTAAGTATAATAAGTTTAGTATAAGTGTAATAAAATAGTGTTACAAAGACTTACTATCTAAACTTAATTATAATCAAAGATTACTATAAGTTACATCGTTTCGGCCTCTCGTCCTCTACGATGTCTTAGGTCAGGGGGCCGAGGCCTCATCAGGAAGATAAACCCCTGACCAGGTCAAAAAGTAAAAACTAACTAAATTAAAGTTATACTATATTGAATGTGTTTATTTTAATAATCACTAAATTAAGAATATTATCAGTTATTAGTAATAAAATTATACCTTGGGTTTGTCGGTTGACTGACGTATTACAGATTGGAATAATGGTTGTGTGGTATGGTTTTCCTGTCTCTTATATAGGGCTGGGGGCCAATTCTACAACTAACCGGGTTTTTAGGTAACCTAACCCTTTTTTGGTAACCTCTTTTTCAGGTTACCTTGGTAGGTAACCTGGAAGTAACCTGAAACAACAATCCGGTTACCGCTCAAACTAACGGTAAAAACCACATTTTTCGTTAGAAAAACAGGTAACCGGTTTTTCATTTTAGGTTACCAACCGGTTACCTACTGAGGTAACCTGAAAAATAGGTTACCAAAAAAGGTTAGGTTACCTGAAAACCCGGTTAGATATAGAATTCACCAGGGCTGGGTCATGATATTTCCCGCCAGATCAGATAGATTTTCGATCTATTGTTTAATACAGTAATCACCACTAGGAAAGATTTGAACAGAATTTATATGTTTATTATTTAAACTTCACCAAGTAATTGGATAGTTTGGTTGTGGTATAAACTAGTGAAGCGATCTCCACTATCGGCCCCATAGGTCAGTGGTTAGCCTCTTGCTTTTGGCCCAGCTGTGGCGGGTTCGAGTCCGGCATGAGGCGGGTTCGAGTCCGGCATGAGGCGGGTTCGAGTCCGGCATGAGGCGGGTTCGAGTCCGGCATGAGGCGAGGTCAAATCGTGTGATGACCATGGTCGACATCAACATAAGAAGGAGTCATAAGAAAACAATGACCATGGTTGCAAGATCTTTGACCGTGGTCATTTCTAGAGCGGTTTCTGACCATTGTCATTAGTGATCCGGATAAAATGAGAAAGAGAACGCATCCAAATTGACCAGATTATCGAAAGCTGGTCAACAAGATTTGAGTTGACCTGTTCTTGGGTAATACTGCAAGTTTTCAAAACTTTTCAGTTGGACGGGGCTTATATGATAAAATATTCTCGCCAATCGTTCATTCGACCATAGTTTCAATACCATTCGGATCATCCATCGAAATGGGCGGGGCTATTGGTGGGGGCGAAAATGAACTCAGTTCTCGACGCATCTTTATACGGCTGATTCGTCATCATTGCGTACACCAGTGTACCAACTCTGTGCAGTTTGACCTGGAAATAAACAAATGGGCAGGAGTGGTTAAGTGGTTAGCGTTTGGCTGTCGCTCCACAGACCTGGGTTCGATCCCCGCTTGCCGCGCTGTGAAAACGCTTGCCGCGCTGGCCACTTTATTGCCATTTACAAACAAATAATATCAATAGCAACCGTAGGTGGATGATTTGAATGTGTTCAGGGAACTATGTCTCAGTGGGATCGACCAGAACTAAACTATGTGGTCGACTGATTGTTTGCGCGCTAGCACTCAAAACATCATGGTTCGATCCCACTTGGCGCGGTATCTTCATGGCGGACCGCATGAGCTGGTGATAATGCTCACCCACGCCTAGTTTTTCTTCTACGAACCCAACCCCTCTTGGTTGTTATAGTTTGAATTAACAAACACACGGCTGTAATATTTGACGTGAAAGATTATTATCATACTACATTGAGTGACCTACATTTTCATCCTTGCACTTCTTGATGATCCAATCCCCAGCCGATTCGGTACGCACGTGACACACAAATTTGGCACGTAAATCATTAATACGCGCGGTTACGGCGTGTACGAGAGTGGCTGAAACGGAAACGCAAAAAAAACCCTGGGAAAATTGAAGTATCGGCCCCCACTGCAGTTGGGTCCCCCCCCCCCCCGTAAAAATGGATTTGTCAGAATTCAACTTCGACATTTACTATTCGGCGGGGGTCGAACATCAAGGGGGGGGGGGGGGGTCAAACTTCAACGAGTGGGGGCTGAATTTCAATACCGGAAGTGTTTACTTTTTACCCCCCCCCCCCCCCTCCAACTTTCCTATTGCAGGAGATAAGTTGAATTTTCATTTTTTCAGTTTCGAGAGTGGCATCATTACTTGCAGTAAAGTATAGTTCCGGTCATTCTGACTAGACTTGGCAGCATGCCAATGCAAATTCAATGCTAGTTTTCACCAGTTGGGAATGTTTCTAACAACTTCAAATCTCTGTTAGCAGCTGTTAAGTTTTATAAGAACATGTCAATAAAAAAGGGTTTGCGATCCTTACGTTTCCTCTGAGAAACACTCATTCGCGAATTTGGCACTATGCCAATAAGTCTCAGTGCGAGTGAAATGAACTATCTAAATCTCGGACAGGAAACTTTGAGCCCAAAAACTAACAAGCGTCGTCTTTGTTCTCAGCGTAGATAGGATTCAGTTTGTAGAGATTTTCCTGGAGAGTTGGCACCACGCCAGCCATTCCCTTGATCTTTCCCTGGGTGTTGTACATAACTACCCCTGAACAAAACAAACTCACTCAGTACGTAGGCAAGAAGATCCCGGCAACTTTAAGCCATCCTGCGTCTCTCGATCTGCCTTACTATTTCGCGTACCCCGGCGGGATGTTAAGAGCAGAGAAACATCGTAATTTTGAGAAGGCGCATGATGGGAGGAAGGTGCCGGGATCTTTTAGCATACGTACTCTGACCTCTGAACTCAAAATCAACCCTACGTTTGGAAAAAATCACCGTTTCATCTGTTAGTTATCGTTGCGAAAGCTAGAGTTCTATTCGAGAGGTGTGCTTAGAAATTTATTATATGAACTAGGACAAACGCAAACTCTACTACCTCTATATTCGACTACTCTATAGTAGAAGTAAACTAGGGTTGTTAATCGAGTTCAAAATTTCGAGTTTTCGAGTTTTCGAGTTTTCGAGTTTTGGGAAATTTCGAGTTTTCGAGTTTTCGAGTTTTCGAGTTTTGGGAAATTTCGAGTTTTCGAGTTATCGAGTTTTCGAGTTTTGGGAAATTTCGAGTTTTCGAGTTTCGAGTTCGACTCAACTCGAAAATTTTCGAGTTTTTTCGAGTCGAGTCGAGTTTTGAGTGTTTTTGGACCCAAAAGAGACATTTTTCGAGTCCGAAATTTTGATTTTCGAGTTTTCGCGTTCAAAATTTCGAGTTTTCGAGTTTTCGAGTTTTCGAGTTTTGGGAAATTTCGAGTTTTCGAGTTTTCGAGTTTTCGAATTTTGGAAAATTTCGAGTTTTCGAGTTTTCGAGTTTTCGCGTTTTTGGAAAATTTCGAGTTTTCGAGTTTTCGAGTTTTCGAGTTTTGAGAAATTTCGAGTTTTCGAGTTTCGAGTTCGACTCAACTCGAAAATTTTCGAGTTTTTTCGAGTCGAGTCGAGTTTCGAGTTCGACTTTAACAACCCTAAAGTAAACCCATTAGTCACGTAAAGTTAGCATTCTAATGAGGAATCTTGCACTTGGTCGTTGCAAGTTTCTGAGTTCTGATGTGTTTTACAAATTTCGCGTCACTGTGCAATTGACAGTATTCTATGGGTATGGGCCGTGACAAAAGTTAACAACCGCCTACCAAATTGTCCCCTTCTCTGAATCCCTAATGTATGGGATACAAAACTTTGTTGGCTCGATGCTCACCTTCCACAAAATCCAGTGAGTAGTAGTTCTGCAGAAATGTGGTTCTGTCCAGCCCAGTCACCATTTTATCGTAGTCGATCAGCTGTTGGAACTGGCGAGGCGTCAGGTCCTAAATAGAAGTCGAATAAACTATCCTCTATTGATTGTTTTATATGAAAAAACAATAGTTGACTTTTAGGTACTCGGTTGAACAGATTCCGCTCTGAGCCAAGGCCAGTGGACACTACATTTTCCATTCCCTCAATATTCAGAATTGTTTCACTACTGCTGGCCTTGAAAGGTTATTGATCGAGTCGAATGTTTTAAGTTTAGTTCTAATTTCAGATTAATCGTTACTCGAATAATTTTCTAGTTTATGAATTATCTAGTCTCAAACACTCAAACTCGAAATTTCGTGTGGCGAAGTTGTTCCAAATTGACCTGGGAATTTACAACCCTATATACTTGTGAGATAACTTTATTCGAACACTTTTCTTGTTGGCCACTTTCATTGTTCATGCGAATGGTTTTTTCTCTTTACTGTTAGTCAATTGCACAGTCACGTGAAACATGTCAGACACAGCAGAACTCAGGAATGTGCAACGATAAAGCGCACGATTTCGCATTAGAATTCTAACTGACTATTCAATTGACTTCTAGTATAATCACCTACCTGTACAGGCACAATAGAGTACTCATGAGTGGTGGGAGCCGGGAACAAGTTCATGAGCTCTTCTCGGCTGTTCAGTTGGAACGAGTACATCTCATGGAGAGGAGTAGCGAACATCGGAGCTCCACAATACTTAGCCAGCATACTATCCACTGCAAGAAACTATCGTTTTCTGGGAGTACTCAGAACAAGCGTCGTTGCAAAACACTAAATTACTGTTTATACAGAGTGGCTGTCTTATATATTGATTTTCCCTCTCGTCGTCTGACGTCTTTTCGGGGCACACTACATCTCTAGATTTGTTGCAATACAGTTTCGACCAAACGCGAATTCGTAATTAACAGAGCGCGTTCCGAGTAATCTACACATACTGTTCATTTTTCGGTCCGCTCAGATAGAAGCGTAGGGTTGAACCGTTGGAATCTACGCCAGATAATTTTATAAATCCCCCCCCCCCCCCCCCCAACCCCAGAAAAAAGTCAGACACTGCACTCTCAAATGGATGGACAGTATAGTTCCGGTCATTCCCACTGAGACTTGGCAGCACGCCATAAACTGTTTCAGTCAACTTTTCATCCCTTTGTAGTTTATCAGAAAACTGTAAATTTCTGTTATGGATTGCTCCGTTTCATAAAAACACGTGAACAACAAATTTCTTCACAATACTCCTATCTTCTCTAAGAAATAGGCATCCAAACATCTTGGCACGATGCCAATGGATCTTAGTGTGAATGAAACGAACTATAGCAGCTGCAGTGAAACTAAAGAAATATAACGTGAATATATACTTAAAGCAGGCCGACTATGGGGACCAATACCGTGTCAACGGTCCTTTAAACTGCAATTGAAAAATGTATTGCAGTTTAAAGGACTGAAGCGTTGGTATTGGACCACATAACCGTCCTTCTTAATGATGAAGTTTACTAGCCTACCAGCTCTGTAGATTGATGGCTTCTGTTTAAAAGTTTCGCGAAGAATTCCAAAGTAAGTTTTCGTCATTTGCATGCCCAGGCCAGTGTTGCGATGGCCGTTTCTCATCAAGAAAACGCTGCCGTAGACAAAAGTCGCTGTGTCGACCATAATAGTAGAGCCAATAAGGAGGTTGTCTGAAACGCTGAATATAGTGAGTGCCAAACTGTCTCTCTCCGGAATCGAACCGGCGAGCAAAAGATTCGTATCAGGGCGTTAACCACTATTAAAGCACCTAACGAGTAGGCCTCGGCATGAGAGAGATCTGTGCGTACACAGCGGAAAGTGAGATATACAGTACCCCCCCCCCCCCCCCCCTGTCGTTGGCGACGACTATATCAATAGGCCAGAAGAGCTCAGGCGAACAGAAGAGAAAAACAGTCGAATAGATGACCATACCGGATTTTCTGACAACAAAAACAGTTATAACATTGTCCATTTCTTTCAAAAGAGCAATTGATCCGCGGTCTTGAGTGGTGAATTTTTGAGATTTCATCATCTCGTACAACTGATCCCAGAGGTTTGTTCTATCAGTTGCAACAATCTGAAATGTAGGATCAAGGTACGCAGAACTGTCACCAAATGGTTCATCTAGACTGTCACTCAATTGCACGGCCACGTGAAACATGTTCAACACAGCAGAACTCAGAAACGTGGAAAGACAAAGTGCACGATTCCTCATTAGAATGTTAACTTCACGTGACTATTCGAGTTACTTCTAGTATATTCGTCCACGTGCTCACCTCATACTCGTGTTTTGCTGACTTCTCTGCTATCGCGGGAGCTCCGTCAACAAATCTAAACTTTTTTGGTATTTTTAAAATTCAAGAAGAATTCATTCTAACGAGACACTGTACACACTAATCAGAACGATTGGCGCAAATTTTTCGCGATTGGTCTGCTACGAAAGCAAGAGAGCACGCAGGTCAATGATGCCGCAGACATCTGCGTCTTTCTAATCTGCGCACTCTCGCGTCGAGGCCGCTACAAAAGTGGCTGGCCAATTGGCTGGCAATTGTCTGAGCCACACCGTTACAAATGTTCTAATGTCTCAGACAATTCCCAGCCGATTGGCAGACCACTTTTGTAGCGTCCTCGACGAGAGTGTGTGTAGATCGAAGAGACGCAGAGTAACTTAGCATACCTGCGGTCTCATTGACCTACATGCTCTCTCGCTTATGTAACTGGCCAATCGCAGAAATTTGGCGTCATTCGATCTGAGTCGGAGCTTAATTAACTGAACTCTCGATAATAATGTTTTCGCATTCTCTACAATGTGAAGAGTCTCATTTTGTAGTAGGCTCTCGTTGGAATGAAACGAACTATAGTAGGTGCCAAATTTATAAACTTCTGTCTCCGGAATCAAACCTGCGAGCAAAATATTCGTAACAACTGCACACCACTGCGTCATTAGCGCACATAGTGGTCAAGCTTTGGAATTGGGAACATCTGTGTGAACACAGCGGAAAGTGAGATATACAGTACTCCCTCGCCTTTCTGTCGGCGACCACTATGTCTCCTCACCCCTGTACCTCCTTGGTAGTCGACTCAGGAGCTATGGCTTTTGCAATTCCATTCTCTGTTTTCGGAGAATCTTTATTTACCTGTAAGATGAGGGTTGTGGAAAGTTTGCGTCTGCCACCACAAAAAGCGTAAAAGCTCTGATATCACAAGCCACTACCAACAAATCAATTAAAGGAGACCTCAGAGCAACTTCAATAAGGGGCGAAATATTATGGAAAGTTCGAATCTGGCATTTCTTTCTCAGAACAAGACCTTGGGATGCATTATTGGGGACTCGGGTTCTAATATGAATGCCTCTTCCCTCATGTTAGAGTCAGACAAGCAGAGTGCGCGCGGGATGCGATGATGAACAGAAGTTGTGAAATCACCCCGGGTATGTGAAGAGAAGGAGACCGGGGGACAACGGGCGGTACGGTAGCAAATCTACGGGAATACATCAAAATACGGCCGAGGGACGTCATTATTCAACCCTGTCAAGGTTCGATCTCATGGAAAGTTGATTTGAGTACGTATGCTAGAAGATCCCGGCAACTTAATCCCTGCGTCTCTCGCTCCACCTCACTATTTCGCGGCGGGATGTGAGAGCGGAGAGATAGCATCTGTCTGAGGAGACGCAGAACGGGATGAAGGTGCCGGAATCTTTCAGCATACGTAATTTGGTCTTCTCATGAGAGGAGAGGGACTTTTCTCGTTCAAATCGTACATGAAGCAAGAAGTTGAGATGACACCATGTATACAATTCTGTGAAATATATAAATCGCGTTGAATGAATATTCTAAAAATAGTTGAAATGGGCCTCGTTGATAATGTTCCGATGATTGTAGCGGTTACCTAAGAACCTACAGTAACTTATCGATTCAGAACAAAGCCCTCAGCCAAAACTTCATGTGGTAATGTTCCACAAAAATTCAGTAAACTAGAACAAAAAACTGATTTCCATAATGATTTCATCTCAACTCTTACAATTAATTTATTCTTTCACTTTTGATTGTTGAATCTATGCAAAATAAAATATTTATATCTACTAGAAATGCGAACAGACCTGCTATCTTGTTGCGAGAAAGACAGAATGGCAACTCTCATTTTTGTTTGTTTTCTGGAAATGGGTTCGACGTTTCGCACAATTTGCATTTTTCACGTGCCACGACGAAAGGCGCCGTTGACGTGACAAATAGGCTAGCGCTCAGACAGAGCTTGGGGGAGTTATAGTCGTCGCCAACGGAAAGGCGGGAGAGTACTGTATATCTTACTTTCCGATGTGTACGCACACTTGTCTTCGTTTCCAAAGTTTACCAGTTATGTGCTATCATAGCGCAGTGGCTAGCGCCCTGCTACGAATGTCTGGCTCGCAGGTTCGATTCCGGCAAGAGATAGAAATGCTTAAATTTGGCACTCACTATAGAGGGGTTGTTGAGGGGGCGTGGCCTGTCGAATTTCGACATGAAAACCCGTTTTGCGAAAAACGAGTAGTTGAAGGGGGACAACAGAATCTGGCACCTACTCGTATCAAATCAATCTTTCCAAAACTTCCCAATTTAGCCTATTGCAAATTTTTTCACAGTTCCTCATTAGTTTTTCAAGATATCTGTATGTCGTACTGAAAGGACACACGTTTACAAGACATGACGCTAATATTTCAAGTCGAATTGGTTGTGAGGAGTTGCAGGGTCAAACTACTGGGAAAAATGACAAAGACAAACATGAAAAATGACGCCGGCTGCGACAAAAATGTGCTGGTTCACTTCAATCTGGGCATAGTAAGCGCAAAAAAGGATTAAATTATACGTATTTTTTGGTATGGATGAATATTTGATGTTAAGTACGATAGGGCTCACAGTGATCTCGCAGAAAACTGTTAGATGGTCCGATTTCGTGGCAAAGAAATTGAAAATTATGGTTTGACGTGAAACTGGTGGGAAGTTCTCCAGCAAAGATTCGGTATACTAGAAGTAACTTGAGTAGTGGGCTACTTGTTCGGCTACTTTCTGGTTTTTCCTCCCACCTGTAAAGTAGGTTTAGAGTGACCTATGCAATATTCCTTTTTACTTTCACTCCCTTCCCCCCACTTTTTCATTCTAGCTGACAAATGATTCTTTAGTGAAAAAAGTTTCAAGAAAGTTTCACCCCTCCCCCAGCCGTTCAATAGATCACAATCTGCGTCTCCTCAAACATACGCTATTTCTCCGTTCTTAACTTCCGCTGGGATACAAGTATCTCGAGATAGCGCGTGAAACGAGAGACGCATGATTGGACAAACATGCCGGAACATTCCACCATATGCACTCTCTCCACTGCAATAAAATACACACGTTTTGTAAAAGTTTATCTATGTTTCATGTGAAATCCTGTATCAACTTTCAGTTTTGAACCAGAACCAGTGGTGTCTTTTTACAATTGTCTTTCCAGGGTATAATAAAGTGGTACTACGTGGATGATTTGAAGTTCAACGGAAAAAGCAAAACTAGTGGCCAGGAAGTTCAACGAACTTCACTAAGTTCATAAGATTTTCTGTAAGGTACTATTCTCCAGTGTGATTGTGAAATGAATGAAAATATCGCCAAGCTATATGTTTTCGTGTACTCTGTATTTGTAGTTTAATACTGATGATGTATCACGGGTACAGAAACTTACACTTAAACCAGTGATGTAGTCTATATAAGTAAAAATGGCTCAATTATAGAAGATGAAAAATGAATCTCAGAAATGTCTGGGCCGGTCTCGTGGACGTCGCTAGTTGGTCTCCGTCAGTACTTCATACTCTCTTCTAATTAGTTGCGAATGTAGAAATTTACTCTTAGTTTTAGAAGTCAAGTGCGGCGTCCTCAGTGTATTTACGGTTTTCCTTGACCTGACCTTTGATCTTCACGGAAGCAGTGAACCGTTGTTACTATCGTACGGTCGATGTTGTTGGTTCACAGTCGCGAGTAGCCAGGCTCTCTTCAGATGCAGCCAGGGGCAGCTACAGTATACAGATTCATGAAAACCTTTTGCCAGCATTATTTTTCTTGCAATTCAGCTTATAACTGCACACATATCCGTAAAACAGACGAATAATAGTTTTTGTAAACTTTTTATATTAAATGTCGGCGTGACCCTTGGTCTTTAAAGGAGAGATGAGGGCTGGGCTTATTGTTCCAGACTGGCGATAAATAATTTTAGTTTCCGCGTCTAATGGGCGTGCGCGCAGCGCACATCATTTCACTATTCACTAGTTCACTATTCACTCTTAGCTATAGTCGGTGCCAAATTTATAAATTTCTGTCTCTTGTCGGAATCGAACCTGCGAGCAAAAAGTTTGTAGCAGGCCGCTAACCACGGCGCTATTAAAGAACATATCCAGCAAGCTTTGAAATCGAAGACATGCGTGCATACACAGCAGAAAGTGAGATATACAGTACCCTCCCGCCTTTCCGTTGGCAACGACAGTTCACTATTGAGGCAGCCGCTGCGTGGCTGTCAACTGTTTGGGACCAGGCAGCCAGAGGCCGTATGCATGAAACATCCCGGGCCGGGTTGGGATGTTTCATGCATACAGCCTCAGGTTTACTAGTGGCTAGTGGGCATCGCTGCGCGGCAAGACAGCAAAGACAACGAATCGGCTGTTTTTTTAATGTTTTCTGGAACACTCTTAATGAGTGTTGCTGAAAGGTGGACCGAGAAAATGCAATTTTCAGTTTTAACCAAAATGCTTTTTTCACATAAGGGTCACATGGTCAATTTTTTACCTACTTTGAAATTTCAACGTTACAGAATGCGCGCGCAACTTTACGAAATTGTTTGTGCACTTATACTAGAAGTGAATTCAATATTCACGTGAAGTTAGCATTCTAATGATGAATCGTGCACTTTTTTAATGCATTCTAATGACGAATCGTGCACTTTTCATTACACTTTTCTGACTTCTGCTGTGTTTAACATGCTTCAAGTGACTGTGCAATAGACTATAGTTCGTTTCATTTGCACCGAGACTCATTGGCGACGTGCCAAGATTCTAGCATGACTATTTTTTAGAGCAAACACAAGTATTCCTCAAACTTGTTTCATTTACGTCTTCTTATAAAACTAAACAACCACTACAGAGATTCACAGTTTTTGAAACAATTCCAAAGTGGTGAAAAATAGCCTGGAAAATTCATTGGCACGCTGCCAAGTTTCAGTAGGAATGACCGTAACTATAACAGTATACGTTGGCTCGCTCGACAGGATGCACATTTAGAATGGTCATGACTCGCAGTGCAGAAAACTTCGACCATGGCAAGCTGACTAAAATCAAACCACCAGAAGTTTACTTTATACTTTGGCTTTTGTGAAGATCTAACCATGAGCGTATCACGTTATTTTTACGTTATTCTTTATTTACTTCTAGTAAAGTCTACTTTCTGTTTCAGTTTTTGGTTGAGAGAGTGTTAATCATCAGTATTACACAAACAGTTAAATACAAAACTCACCACAGTTCGCTAATCAATTTGGTCCCTGAGGGTTAATTATATCTATCCCTAGGCTCCTTTCATCGGAATTTTCACGAGATTTTCGTGTACTTCCCATGGAAATGAATTATTTTCGTCAGTTTGAATGTTTCATAGTGTTTCGATACTCGCCCGTTGTATGGTCTCGTTTCCAATTTCTTTCCCTTCCGGCTACGTTCCGAAACGTTGCCCGCAAACCCTTATTAACACCATACAGTCATCTTTTTAAAGGGTGAGGATGATTCTCGTGTATCTTTGATCTACACACTTTTCATCTCCTGTTACATGAAACGACCGCTCGCTCCGCAACGCTTAATCGACTGAGTCGTTCGCTGTCTTAGTTGACCAAATAGGGATCCTGTAGTCTGTAGTTTCATTTTATGAAGTTACCATCTTCAGTGTCTAATGTTGGTGTACAAGCGTTGAACTCTGTGAG
Source organism: Litoditis marina (assembly GCA_964036275.1). NCBI lineage: Eukaryota > Metazoa > Nematoda > Chromadorea > Rhabditida > Rhabditidae > Litoditis > Litoditis marina. Next base: position 19,300,095 of record OZ038433.1, read on the forward strand.
TTGCTAATCCAGTTGAAAAATCGAATTCTAGTTTCAAGTTCAATTTTTTTGTTGTTTTAGTGAAGCCTCGATGTTCGTTTTGAATAGAGTTGGTAATTAAGAACCTCTATAGTCAAAAACACAATGATGATGAGTTTCATTGTATTCAGGATGTTCACTTTCGCATCCATCCTCTATGTACATTCCTGTACAATGGGAGTGATTGGGATAATATTCAATTCGTGTGTTTTGTTGGTACTTTCTCGACATAGAGACACTCGAATGAAGACACTTCGACAACTTCTTTTGGTCGAATGTTTCATCGACACTATATTATCTGCTCTCAATATCACCACACAACAGGTAGCAGTTCCGAACAATTGTTTTCGCCTAAAGGCAATGTTGTGAAAGCACTAGGTAAGCATAGCAAAAGTAGGAGAGAGGACAATAGGAATTAAAACATAATTATGAAGGCAAAAATTATCGAAATGATCATGCAAAACGTAAAGAACAGAAGTCAGTGTGACCACAATCTCGACCCAGGGGTCAAATTTCATCAGACGTGCCAACCGTGCGAAGTGGCCCAGATGGGATTTTGATAATATTAATAATAATAATAAAAACTTATTTCAAAGGAGGATGAACATGTACAGGGCAACCGACATTCAGAACATGTCCAGAACCCATAACTTTTCATAGGATTTATCCTCTTGCTCACTTCTTCCAGAACACCTATGTAACCGATGGTATAGTCTACATAATAGCACTAGGTCCAATCAAATCTCGTCATGTACCTTTTGGTATCGCCCAACTGTCCAATTATTTGAACGGCTTCTTCAACATACTCAGTGTCTCCGTGACACCAGCCATCTGTCTCTATCAACATTTTATCACAGTTCAGTGAGTTGGCACGGGGTCTCGTACCATCTCTTATGGTTCGTTTCACTCAGACCTTTCTCACTCCATTGGCCGGAAAAAATCGTAGAGTCCTCGACAAGAGAGTGTGCAGATCAGAGAGAGAGAGAGACTGACTGTCGTAGCGAGCTCATGCCGATTCTGAGCACTTACAAAGAAGAGCCCCAGTTGTTCCGCATTTGGCCGGCCAGCTACAAAAGCGGGAGAGCATGAAGGTCAATAAGGCAGCAGACATCTGAGTCTCTCTGACGTGCAAATGTGTCGGGCCAACAGTCTGGGAAGTGTCTGAGTTCTAGCTGATCGTCTTGAGTTATATTAACTCAAAATTTGGCAGCGTATCAATAAATGTCCAGTTTATTGTTGTTTTTTTCACTTTGGAATTTTTCAAAAACTGCAGACATATGTTGTTTAACTTTATAACAACACGTTGATGAGAATGTTCCTGGAATAGTTATGTTTGCTTTGAGGTACAGTTAGAGTCGTTTTACTGTTTACATTCAAAGTTCGTAAAATGTTTTTTTTTTCGAATTTACACGTATAACCAGATATGTTTTAGAAAATCCTACATGAGCATAAGAAAAACGTTGCTGATAATAGTTGTGGTTCTATTTCTGGCGATTCCGTTGGTGATGACCGTTTTCTGCACATTTATTCCGCATGAAATGAAAACTGCTCCGAATTTTCATCTAGAAAGAAGTGTGTATTATGTGTTGAAGGTCAGTAGTTTAAAATACAAAGTACGGATTCACACCACTTAGGCTTCTCGTAGTAGAGATAAATTTCCGTTTATAAGAGGGAAAACATAGTCAAATAGTTGTAAAAGTCATTCAATGTGGTTCCGTTTTAGTTGTGGTTAGAGATAGGGATGTCTCCTTACAAAGCAAGCCCATGCGCATAAGTACGCATAAGGTACTTCCACCTCATGCGCAGTGTTTGTAGTTTGGACACGTTCATTGTCTGTCGAAATTCGTAACAACTTTCTAGTATTCGCTCCCACGTGGATCAAGCTACAACTCAGAATATGTATATCGAGATAGACCATGCACTTCAATCTCTGACACTTTGGGGCTGATTCTCTAAAGGCCCATTTCAATGTCTCATTTCAATGTCCCAATGTGTCCTTTCCATGCGTGGCTTCGACGAGTCTAGAGCAAGTTAGAGACTGTACATTAGGCGGAGAGTGCGAGACATTCAGTGAGAGAGTGTGTAGACATGAGAGAGCGCCAGACACATAGTGTTAGAGACGTAGACGACAAATGAGACAAATGCGCAGAGCGCAGACACTGAAGGACGTGGTTATTCGACGAGAAAAGTTAGGAATGGGACATTGGAATAGGATATTGGGCTATGGAACGAACCATTGAGACATTTGGACATTAAAATGGGTGTCGGGACATTGGAATGGAACATTGGGACTCTGGGACCTTTGGAGAATCAGCCCCTATATCGAAACCGTGCAATATTCTCTTGATTATTCTGTTTGTGTTTCAGAGAAGGCCATCCGTGAGTATTCTACTTTTCTTCTCCTGTGCATCTCATTTGTTCAGCCACTTCTTCATCATGTTTCTGTCTTATTCTACCAGAAAACACATAAACAACGACTTTTCCATTCTTCTGGCTGAACATTCAAGAAAAATCACTCTGGTCAAGCTGATATTTGCGCAGGTAAACTTGTTTCAAAATAGGTAGGGGGGAAGATAGGAACATGACTTAGTCAGAGAAAAAGAAAAGAAAGAGAGAGAAATAGGGAGAAATATAAAAGAGGTAGGAAGAGAATATAAAAAAGAGCTATAAAGAAAAACCAATCGACTAAGAGAAGGAAAATGAAAGAGAGTTAGAGAGATAGACAGACAGACGACGAGTGAGAACCAAAAAAAGAGAAACTACAAATAAGAAGAGAGATAAAGGGAGAGAGATAGAGATGAATAGAGAGAGAGTGTGGGTGAAAGAAAAGATAGAGAGGTATAGATGAAGAAAAAAAATAATATTTCAATTCCAGACGGTCTTACTGCTGTTCGCCGTAATTATTCCACTTTCTGTAATGGAAATCGCCTTGATTTTCAAGTGGGATCTCCACGATTGGGGCTATTTGCTTGGCTACTGTCTAGTATTTTCTCCCACATGCAAAGTTGGTTTACTCCTAAACAACGTCACTTTTACAGAAAACACAAAAACAGTAACCTTTTGGATAATTTGAAAAGACTTAAAATGGCTCGGCTAATGATCGCAATCAATTTTGTAATTGGAAGCAGAAGTCGGAATTCAGTAATAGTCATGAGACAGCGCGCGAAATAAGAGCTGTATACCGTTGGTCAACTGCACAGTTACGTGAAACATGTTAAACACAACAGAACTCCTACACGTGCAATGAAAATGTGCACAATTCCTCATTAGATTGCTCACTTTACGTGACTATTCAATTTACTTCTAGTATAATGCACTGGGAACGCGGTAACGTGCAAAAGAAGGTGCACGTTTTCAGATGTGCCAATGTGACGTTGTGTTTAATGCAACTTCTCTGTTCACTTTCAGTACATAACTTCCAGTGGTGTTCGTAATTCCCAGTTTCATTCCAGGGTGCCATAAAGTGGTACTACGTGGACGATTTGAAGTTCAATGGAAAAGGCAAAACGTGTGGCCAGGAAGTTCAACAAACTTCACTCAGCTCATAATAGTTTTGTATTGTATTATTAACCCGTGAAACAAATCGCTAACCTGTATGTTTTTGTGTTCTGCTGTGTTTGTAGTTTGGTACTAACATTGTGGTATATTTTTTTTCAAAAAGATTCACGTGTACAGAGAACACATTTATACCCAGCCCTCACAGGGTATATTTTTATCGATACATCTCAACTTTTTTCTCCATTTTCTTTCATCTTTTTGGCAGTTTTAATTATGTTAGAATAACTTTCGTTAGAAAATATAAGCCGCATCCAACTAAAAAGTTTGGAAACTTTGCTTGTTTTTTAAATACTGGTCAATGTTCAAACTAGAAATTATTTGTGGAAAGTCGTTCGATAATGACCATATTCCTACTAACTGGTCAACTCAATAATTGACAATGGTCGCTGATGAGAAGAACTTATTTGACAATTGTCAAGTCAATTGGAACCTTCTTTGAATTTACTGAAGAAATGACCGCGGTCATTTGTGGACTGAGTCCTCATTGACAACGGTCAACTCAGATCGCGGAATTGAACCAGCGACCCGCCGGGTAAAAGGCGCGCCCGCTAGCCGCTGAGCTATGGGGTCAAGTACCAGATCGGCACTCTTTCTGGATACTTGCCGCGGCTCGCATATAGCATTCATCTTCCATGAGAATGTACAGGGAATAACTTGATAGAAAGTTTTTATTGTTTTGCATTGTTTAATAAATTCGCCATTATTTGTCACCAACCTGGGGGTTATGTGCACCGATTTCTGCATAATCAAAATTCTACTGCACAGATAATTCCGGTATAAAAGCACAGATAATTCCGGTATGCCGAGTGAATGAAAACTATGAATTACTATATAAACAAACAAATCATAAACTGGCAACAAAAGAAGTTGAGAGAAGAGTCAAACAGTATATCAAGTAAGTAAACAAAGTCAACATCTCAGATACCAATTAAGATAGAGTAATAGTGCTTTAGTGAATGTGGTGTTTACTGTGAAAGGTCTATTGCGCGGAATAGTCTATATTATTCTATTTCGCATCAGTTCTTATTAACGTTCGCCATTATTCTTTACTTAATCTCGGACTCATATTGTGCGCGATTAAATAAACAGTGAAAAGAAGGAGTGATATGTAAAATGTACTAAGTATAATAAGTTTAGTATAAATGTAATAAAATAGTGTTACAAAGACTTACTATCTAAACTTAATTATAATCAAAGATTACTATAAGTTACATCGTTTCGGCCTCTCGTCCTCTACGATGTCTTAGGTCAGGGGGCCGAGGCCTCATCAGGAAGATAAACCCCTGACCAGGTCAAAAAGTAAAAACTAACTAAATTAAAGTTATACTATATTGAATGTGTTTATTTTAATAATCACTAAATTAAGAATATTATCAGTTATTAGTAATAAAATTATACCTTGGGTTTGTCGGTTGACTGACGTATTACAGATTGGAATAATGGTTGTGTGGTATGGTTTTCCTGTCTCTTATATAGGGCTGGACCCAATTCTACAACTAACCGGGTTTTTAGGTAACCTAACCCTTTTTTGGTAACCTCTTTTTCAGGTTACCTTGGTAGGTAACCTGGAAGTAACCTGAAACAACAATCCGGTTACCGCTCAAACTAACGGTAAAAACCACATTTTTCGTTAGAAAAACAGGTAACCGGTTTTTCATTTTAGGTTACCAACTGGTTACCTACTGAGGTAACCTGAAAAATAGGTTACCAAAAAAGGTTAGGTTACCTGAAAACCCGGTTAGATATAGAATTCACCAGGGCTGGGTCATGATATTTCCTGCCAGATCAGATAGATTTTCGATCTATTGTTTAATACAGTAATCACCACTAGGAAAGATTTGAACAGAATTTATATGTTTATTATTTGAACTTCACCAAGTAATTGGATAGTTTGGTTGTGGTATAAACTAGTGAAGCGCTCTCCACTATCGGCCCCATAGGTCAGTGGTTAGCCTCTTGCTTTTGGCCCAGCTGAGGCGGGTTCGAGTCCGGCATGAGGCGGGTTCGAGTCCGGCATGAGGTGGGTTCGAGTCCGGCATGAGGCGGGTTCGAGTGGCGGGTTCGAGGGACTGACAGTGGTCAAATCGTGTGATGACCATGGTCGACATCAACATAAGAAGGAGTCATAAGAAAACAATGACCATGGTTGCAAGATCTTTGACCGTGGTCATTTCTAGAGCGGTTTCTGACCATTGTCATTAGTGATCCGGATAAAATGAGAAAGAGAACGCATCCAAATTGACCAGATTATCGAAAGCTGGTCAACAAGATTTGAGTTGACCTGTTCTTGGGTAATACTGCAAGTTTTCAAAACTTTTCAGTTGGACGGGGCTTATATGATAAAACATTCTCGCCAATCGTTCATTCGACCATAGTTTCAATACCATTCGGATCATCCATCGAAATGGGCGGGGCTATTGGTGGGGGCGAAAATGAACTCAGTTCTCGACGCATCTTTATACGGCTGATTCGTCATCATTGCGTACACCAGTGTACCAACTCTGTGCAGTTTGACCTGGAAATAAACAAATGGGCAGGAGTGGTTAAGTGGTTAGCGTTTGGCTGTCGCTCCACAGACCTGGGTTCGATCCCCGCTTGCCGCGCTGTGAAAACGCTTGCCGCACTGGCCACTTTATTGCCATTTACAAACAAATAATATCAATAGCAACCGTAGGTGGATGATTTGAATGTGTTCAGGGAACTGTGTCTCAGTGGGATCGACCAGAACTAAACTATGTGGTCGACTGATTGTTTGCGCGCTAGCACTCAAAACATCATGGTTCGATCCCACTTGGCGCGGTATCTTCATGGCGGACCGCATGAGCTGGTGATAATGCTCACCCACGCCTAGTTTTTCTTCTACGAACCCAACCCCTCTTGGTTGTTATAGTTTGAATTAACAAACACACGGCTGTAATATTTGACGTGAAAGATTATTATCATACTACATTGAGTGACCTACATTTTCATCCTTGCACTTCTTGATGATCCAATCCCCAGCCGATTCGGTACGCACGTGACACACAAATTTGGCACGTAAATCATTAATACGCGCGGTTACGGCGTGTACGAGAGTGGCTGAAACGGAAACGCAAAAAAACCCTGGGAAAATTGAAGTATCGCCCCCCACTGCAGTTGGGTCCCCCCCCCCCCCCGTAAAAATGGATTTGTCAGAATTCAACTTCGACATTTACTATTCGGCGGGGGTCGAACATCAAGGGGGGGGGGGTCAAACTTCAACGAGTGGGGGCTGAATTTCAATACCGGAAGTGTTTACTTTTTACCCCCCCCCCCTCCAACTTTCCTATTGCAGGAGATAAGTTGAATTTTCATTTTTTCAGTTTCGAGAGTGGCATCATTACTTGCAGTAAAGTATAGTTCCGGTCATTCTGACTAGACTTGGCAGCATGCCAATGCAAATTCAATGCTAGTTTTCACCAGTTGGGAATGTTTCTAACAACTTCAAATCTCTGTTAGCAGCTGTTAAGTTTTATAAGAACATGTCAATAAAAAAGGGTTTGCGATCCTTACGTTTCCTCTGAGAAACACTCATTCGCGAATTTGGCACTATGCCAATAAGTCTCAGTGCGAGTGAAATGAACTATCTAAATCTCGGACAGGAAACTTTGAGCCCAAAAACTAACCAGCGTCGTCTTTGTTCTCAGCGTAGATAGGATTCAGTTTGTAGAGATTTTCCTGGAGAGTTGGCACCACGCCAGCCATTCCCTTGATCTTTCCCTGGGTGTTGTACATAACTACCCCTGAACAAACCAAACTCGCTCAGTACGTATGCAAGAAGATCCCGGCAACTTTAAGCCATCCTGCGTCTCTCGATCTGCCTTACTATTTCGCGTACCCCGGCGGGATGTTAAGAGCAGAGAAACAGCGTAATTTTGAGAAGGCGCATGATGGGATGAAGGTGTCGGGATCTTTTAGCATACGTACTCTGACCTCTGAACTCAAAATCAACCCAACGTTTGGAAAAAAATCACCGTTTCATCTGTTAATTATCGTTGCGAAAGCTAGAGTTCTATTCGAGAGGTGTGCTTAGAAATATATTATATGAACTAGGACGAACGCAAACTCTACTACCTCTATATTCGACTACTCTATAGTAGAGGTAAACCCATTAGTCACGTAAAGTTAGCATTCTAATGAGGAATCTTGCACTTGGTCGTTGCAAGTTTCTGAGTTCTGATGTGTTTTACAAATTTCGCGTCACTGTGCAATTGACAGTATTCTATGGGTATGGGCCGTGACAAAAGTTAACAACCGCCTACCAAATTGTCCCCTTCTCTGAATCTCTAATGTATGGGATACAAAACTTTGTTGGCTCGATGCTCACCTTCCACAAAATCCAGTGAGTAGTAGTTCTGCAGAAATGTGGTTCTGTCCAGCCCAGTCACCATTTTATCGTAGTCGATCAGCTGTTGGAACTGGCGAGGCGTCAGGTCCTAAATAGAAGTCGAATAAACTATCCTCTATTGATTGTTTTATATGAAAAAACAATAGTTGACTTTTAGGTACTCGGTTGAACAGATTCCGCTCTGAGCCAAGGCCAGTGGACATTACATTTTCCATTCCCTCAATATTCAGAATTGTTTCACTACTGCTGGCCTTGAAAGGTTATCGATCGAGTCGAATGTTTTAAGTTTAGTTCTAATTTCAGATTAATCGTTACTCGAATCATTTTCCAGTTTATGAATTATCTAGTCTCAAACTCGAAATGTCGTGTGGCGAAGTTGTTCCAAATTGACCTGGGAATTAACAACCCTATAATCTTGTAAGATAACTTTATTCGAACACTTTTCTTGTTGGCCACTTTCATTGTTCATGCCAATAGTTTTTTCTCTTTACTGTTAGTCAATTGCACAGTCACGTGAAACATGTCAGACACAGCAGAACTCAGGAATGTGCAACGGTAAAGCGCACGATTTCGCATTAGAATTCTAACTGACTATTCAATTGACTTCTAGTATAATCACCTACCCGAACAGGCACAATGGAGTACTCATGAGTGGTGGGAGCCGGGAACAATTTCATGAGCTCTTCTCGGCTGTTCAGTTGGAACGAGTACATCTCATGGAGAGGAGTAGCGAACATCGGAGCTCCACAATACTTAGCCAGCATACTATCCACTGCAAGAAACTATCGTTTTCTGGGAGTACTCAGAACAAGCGTCGTTGCAAAACACTAAATTACTGTTTATACAGAGTGGCTGTCTTATATATTGATTTTCCCTCTCGTCGTCTGACGTCTTTTCGGGGCACACTACATCTCTAGATTTGTTGCAATACAGTTTCGACCAAACGCGAATTCGTAATTAACAGAGCGCGTTCCGAGTAATCTACACATACTGTTCATTTTTCGGTCCGCTCAGATAGAAGCGTAGGGTTGAACCGTTGGAATCTACGCCAGATAATTTTATAAATCCCCCCCCCCCCCCAACCCCAGAAAAAAGTCAGACACTGCACTCTCAAATGGATGGACAGTATAGTTCCGGTCATTCCCACTGAGACTTGGCAGCACGCCATAAACTGTTTCAGTCAACTTTTCATCCCTTTGTAGTTTATCAGAAAACTGTAAATTTCTGTTATGGATTGCTCCGTTTCATAAAAACACGTGAACAACAAATTTCTTCACAATACTCCTATCTTCTCTAAGAAATAGGCATCCAAACATCTTGGCACGATGCCAATGGATCTCAGTGTGAATGAAACGAACTATAGCAGCTGCAGTGAAACTAAAGAAATATAACGTGAATATATACTTAAAGCAGGCCGACTATGGGGACCAATACCGTGTCAACGGTCCTTTAAACTGCAATTGAAAACTGTATTGCAGTTTAAAGGACTGAAGCGTTGGTATTGGACCACATAACCGTCCTTCTTAATGATGAAGTTTACTAGCCTACCAGCTCTGTAGATTGATGGCTTCTGTTTAAAAGTTTCGCGAAGAATTCCAAAGTAAGTTTTCGTCATTTGCATGCCCAGGCCAGTGTTGCGATGGCCGTTTCTCATCAAGAAAACGCTGCCGTAGACAAAAGTCGCTGTGTCGACCATAATAGTAGAGCCAATAAGGAGGTTGTCTGAAACGCTGAATATAGTGAGTGCCAAACTGTCTCTCTCCGGAATCGAACCGGCGAGCAAAAGATTCGTATCAGGGCGTTAACCACTATTAAAACCTAACGAGTAGGCCTTGGCATGAGAGAGATTTGTGCGTACACAGCGGAAAGTGAGATATACACCCCCCTTTCGTTGGCGACGACTATATCAATAGGCCAAAAGAGCTCAGGCGAACAGAAGAGAAAAACAGTCGAATAGATGACCATACCGGATTTTCTGACAACAAAAACAGTCAAAACATTGTCCATTTCTTTCAAAAGAGCAATTGATCCGCGATCTTGAGTGGTGAATTTTTGACATTTCATAATCTCGCACAACTGATCCCAGAGGTTTGTTCTATCAGTTGCAACAATCTGAAATGTATGATCAAGGTGCGCAGAGCTGTCACCAAATGGTTCATCTAGACCTTCACTCAATTGCACGGCCACGTGAAACATGTTCAACACAGCAGAACTCAGAAACGTGGAAAGACAAAGTGCACGTTGCCTTATTCGAACAATAATTTTACGTGACTATTCGAGTTACTTCTAGTATATTCGTCTACGTGCTCACCTCATATTCGTGTTTTGCTGACTTCTCTGCTATCGCGGGAGCTCCGTCAACGGATCTAAACTTTTTTGGTATTTTTAAAATTCAAGAAGAATTCATTCTTACGAGACACTGTGCACACTAATCAGAACGATTGGCGAAAATTTTTCGCGATGCTACGAAAGCGAGAGAGCACGCAGGTCAATGATGCCGCAGACATCTGCGTCTTTCTGATCTGCGCACTCTCGCGTCGAGGCCGCTACAAAAGTGGCTGGCCAATTGGCTAGCCATTGTCTGAGCCACACCGTTACAAATTTTCTAATGTCTCAGACAATTCCCAGCCGATTGGCAGACCACTTTTGTAGCGTCCTCGACGAGAGTGTGTGTAGATCGAAGAGACGCAGAGTAACTTAGCATACCTGCGGTCTCATTGACCTACATGCTCTCTCGCTTATGTAACTGGCCAATCGCAGAAAATTGGCGCCATTCGATCTGAGTCGGAGCTTAATTAACTGAACTCTCGATAATAATGTTTTCGCATTCCCTACAATGTGAAGAGTCTCATTTTGTAGTAGGCTCTCGTTGGAATGGAATGAACTATGGTAGGTGCCAAATTTATAAACTTCTGTATATCGCCGGAATCAAACCTGCGAGCAAAATATTCGTAGCAAAGCGCATACCACTGAGTCATTAGCGCACATAGTGGTCAAGCTTTGGAATTGGGAACATCTGTGTGAACACAGCGGAAAGTGAGATGAACAGTACTCCCTCGCCTTTCTGTCGGCGACCACTAGGTCATCTCACCCCTGTACCTCCTTGGTAGTCGACTCAGAAGCTATGGCTTTTGCAATTCCATTCTTTGTTTTCGGAGAATCTTTATTCACCTGTAAGATGAGGGTTGTGGAAAGTTTGCGTCTGCCACCACAAAAAGCGTACGTGCTCTGATATCACAAACCACTACCAACAAATCAATTGAAGGAGACCCCAGAGCAACTTCAATAAGGGGCGAAATATTATGGAAAGTTCGAATCTGGCATTACTTTCTCAGAACGAGACCTTGGGATGCATTATTGGGGATTCGGGTTCTAATATGAATGCTTCTTGCCTCATGTTAGAGTCAGACAAGCAGAGTGCGCGCGGGATGCGGTGATGAACAGAAGTTGTGAAATCACCTCGGTTATGTGAAGAGAAGGAGACCGGGGGACAACGGGCGGTACGGTAGCAAATCTACGGGAATACATCAAAATACGGCCGAGGGACATCATTATTCAATCCTGTCAAGATTCGATCTCATGGAAAGTTGATTTGAGTACGTATGCTAGAAGATCCCGGCAACTTAATCCCTGCGTCTCTCGCTCTACCTCACTATTTCGCGGCGGGATGTGAGAGCGAAAAAAAAAAGCATCTGTGTGAGGAGACGCAGAACGGGATGAAGGTGCCGGAATCTTTCAGCATACGTAATTTGGTCTTCTCATGAGAGGAGAGGGACTTTTCTCGTTCAAATCGTACATGAAGCAAGAAGTTGAGATGACACCATGTATGCAATTCTGTCAAATATATAAATCGCGTTGAATGAATATTCTAAAAATAGTTGAAATTGGCCTCGTTGATAATGTTCCGATGATTGTAGCGGTTACCTAAGAACCTACAGTAACTTATCGATTCAGAACAAAGCCCTCAGCCAAAACTTCATGTGGTAATGTTCCACAAAAATTCAGTAAACTAGAACAAAAAACTGATTTCCATAATGATTTCATCTCAACTCTTACAATTAATTTATTCTTTCACTTTTGATTGTTGAATCTATGCAAAATAAAATATTTATATCTACTAGAAATGCGAACAGACCTGCTATCTTGTTGCGAGAAAGACAGAATGGCAACTCTCATTTTTTTTGTTTTCTGGAAATGGGTTCGACGTTTCGCACAATTTGCATTTTTCACGTGCCACGACGAAAGGCGCCGTTGACGTGACGAATAGGCTAGCGTTCAGACAGAACTTGGGGGAGTTATAGTCGTCGCCAACGGAAAGGCGGGAGAGTACTGTATATCTTACTTTCCGATGTGTACGCACACTTGTCTTCGTTTCCAAAGTTTACCAGTTATGTGCCCTCATAGCGCAGTGGCTAGCGCCCTGTTACGAATGTCTGGCTCGCAGGTTCGATTCCGGCAAGAGATAGAAATGCTTAAATTTGGCACTCACTATAGAGGGGTTGTTGAGGGGGCGTGGCCTGTCGAATTTCGACATGAAAACCCGTTTTGCGAAAAACGAGTAGTTGAAGGGGGACAACAGAATCTGGCACCTACTCGTATCAAATCAATCTTTCCAAAACTTCCCAATTTAGCCTATTGCAAATTTTTTCACAGTTCCTCATTAGTTTTTCAAGATATCTGTATGTCGTACTGAAAGGACACACGTTTACAAGACATGACGCTAATATTTCAAGTCGAATTGGTTGTGAGGAGTTGCAGGGTCAAACTACTGGGAAAAATGACAATGACAAAAATGAAAAATGACGCCGGCGGCGACAAAAATGTGCTGGTTCACTTCAATCTGGGCATAGTGAGCGCAAAAAAAGGATTAAATTATACGTATTTTTTTGGTATGGATGAATATTTGATGTTAAGTACGATAGGGCTCACAGTGATCTCGCAGAAAACTGTTAGATGGTCCGATTTCGTGGCAAAGAAATTGAAAATTATGGTTTGACGTGAAACTGGTGGGAAGTTCTCCAGCAAAGATTCGGTATACTAGAAGTAACTTGAGTAGTGGGCTACTTGTTCGGCTACTTTCTGGTTTTTTCTCCCACCTGTAAAGTAGGTTTAGAGTGACCTATGCAATATTCCTTTTTACTTTCACTCCCTTCCCCCCACTTTTTCATTCTAGCTGACAAATGGTTCTTTAGTGAAAAAAGTTTCAAGAAAGTTTCACCCCTCCCCCAGCCGTTCAATAGATCACAATCTGCGTCTCCTCAAACATACGCTATTTCTCCGTTCTTAAATTCCGCTGGGTTACAAGTATCTCGAGATAGCGCGTGAAAAAAAAGACGCATGATTGGATAAACATGCCGGGACATTCCACCATACGCACTCACTCCACTGCAATAAAATACACACGTTTTGTAAAAGTTTATCTATGTTTCATGTGAAATCCTGTATCAACTTTCAGTTTAAAACCAGAACCAGTGGTGTCTTTTCACAATTGTCTTTCCAGGGTGCAATAAAGTGGTACTACGTGGATGATTTGAAGTTCAACGGAAAAAGCAAAACTAGTGGCCAGGAAGTTCAACGAACTTCACTAAGTTCATAAGATTTTCTGTAAGATATTATTCTCCAGTGTGATTGTGAAATGAATGAAAGTATCGCCATGCTTTCTGCATGAATGAAAGCTATATGTTTTCGTGTACTCTGTATTTGTAGTTTGATGCTGATGATGTATCACGGGTACAGAAACTTACACTTAAACCAGTGATGTAGTCTATATAGGTAAAAATGGCTCAATTATAGAAGATGAAAAACGAATCTCAGAAATGTCTGGGCCGGTCTCGTGGACGTCGCTAGTTGGTCTCCGTCAGTACTTCATACTCTCTTCTAATTAGTTGCGAATGAAGAAATTTACTCACAGTTTTAGAAGTCAAGTGCGGCGTCCTCAGTGTATTTACGATTTTCCTTGATTTGACCTTTGATCTTCACGAAAGCAGTGAACCGTTGTTACTATCGTTACTTTTTTTCTCCATTTTCTTTCATCTTTTTGTTTTCAGTTTTAATCATGTCAGAATAACTTTCGTTAGAAAATATGATAAAACATTCTCGCCAATCGTTCATTCGACCATAGTTTCAATACCATTCGGATCATCCATCGAAATTGGCGGGGCTATTGGTGGGAGCGAAAATGAACTCAGTTCTCGAGGGATCTTTATACGGCTGATTCGTCATCATTGAGTACACCAGTGTACCAACTCGGTCCAGTTTGACCTGGAAATAAACAAATGGGCAGGAGTGGTTAAGTGGTTAGCGTTCGGCTGTCGCTCCACAGACCTGGGTTCGATCCCCGCTTACCGCGCTGTGAAAACGCTTGCGCGCTTGCCACTTTATTGCCATTTACAAACAAATAATATCAATAGCAACCGTGGGTGGATGGTTTGAATGTGTTCATGGAACTATGTCTCAGTGGGATCGACCAGAACTAAACTATGTGGTCGACTGATTGTTTGCGCGCTAGCACTCAAAACATCATGGTTCGATCCCACTTGGCGCGGTATCTTCATGGCGGACCGCATGAGCTGGTGATAATGCTCACCCACGCCTAGTTTTTCTTCTACGAACCTAACCCCTCTTGGTTGTTATAGTTTGAATTAACAAACACACGGCTGTAATATTTGACGTGAAAGATTATTATCATACTACATTGAGGGACCTACATTTTCATCCTTGCACTTCTTGATGATCCAATCCCCAGCCGATTCGGTACGCACGTGACACACAAATTTGGAACGTAAATCATCAATACGCGCGGTTACGGCGTGTACGAGAGTGGCTGAAACGGAAACGCAAAAAAAAAAAACTTGGGAAAATTGAAGTATCGCCCCCCACTGCAGTTGGGTCTCCCCCCCCGTAAAAATGGATTTGTCAGAATTCAACTTCGACATTTACTATTCGGCGGGGGTAGAACATCAAGGGGGGGGGGGGGGTCGAACTTCAACGAGTGGGGGCTGAATTTCAATACCGGAAGTGTTTACTTTTCACCCCCCCCCTCTCCAACTTTCCTATTGCAGGTAATAAGTTGACTTTTCATTTTTTCAGTTTCGAGAGTCGCATCATTACTTGCAGTAAAGTATAGTTCCGGTCATTCTGACTAGACTTGGCGGCATGCCAATGCAAATTCAATGCTAGTTTTCACCAGTTGGGAATGTTTCTAACAACTTCAAATCTCTGTTAGCAGCTGTTAAGTTTCATAAGAACATGTCAATAAAAAAGTGTTTGCGATCCTTACGTTTCCTCTGAGAAACTCATTTATCTTGGCACTATGCCAATAAGTCTCAGTGCGAGTGAAATGAACTATCTAAATCCCCGACAGGAAACTTTGAGCCCAAAAACTAACCAGCGTCGCCTTTGTTCTCAGCGTAGATAGGATTCAGTTTGTAGAGATTTTCCTGGAGAGTTGGCACCACGCCAGCCATTCCCTTGATCTTTCCCTGGGTGTTGTACATAACTACCCCTGAACAAAACAAACTCACTCAGTACGTATGCAAGAAGATCCCGGCAACTTTAAGCCATCCTGCGTCTCTCGATCTGCCTTACTATTTCGCGTACCCCGGCGGGATGTTAAGAGCAGAGAAACAGCGTAATTTTGAGAAGGCGCATGATGGGATGAAGGTGCCGGGATCTTTTAGCATACGTACTCTGACCTCTGAACTCAAAATCAATCCAACGTTTGGAAAAAATCACCGTTTCATCTGTTAGTTATCGTTGCGAAAGCTAGAGTTCTATTCGAGAGGTGTGCTTAGAAATGTATTATATGAACTAGGACAAACGCAAACTCTACTACCTCTATATTCGACTACTCTATAGTAGAAGTAAACCCATTAGTCACGTAAAGTTAGCATTCTAATGAGGAATCTTGCACTTGGTCGTTGCAAGTTTCTGAGTTCTGATGTGTTTTACAAATTTCGCGTCACTGTGCAATTGACAGTATTCTATGGGTATGGGCCGTGACAAAAGTTAACAACCGCCTACCAAATTGTCCCCTTCTCTGAATCTCTAATGTATGGGATACAAAACTTTGTTGGCTCGATGCTCACCTTCCACAAAATCCAGTGAGTAGTAGTTCTGCAGAAATGTGGTTCTGTCCAGCCCAGTCACCATTTTATCGTAGTCGATCAGCTGTTGGAACTGGCGAGGCGTCAGGTCCTAAATAGAAGTCGAATGAACTATCCTCTATTGATTGTTTTATATGAAAAAACAATAGTTGACTTTTAGGTACTCGGTTGAACAGATTCCGCTCTGAGCCAAGGCCAGTGGACACTACATTTTCCATTCCCTCAATATTCAGAATTGTTTCACTACTGCTGGCCTTGAAAGGTTATTGATCGAGTCGAATGTTTTAAGTTTAGTTCTAATTTCAGATTAATCGTTACTCGAATCATTTTCCAGTTTATGAATTATCTAGTCTCAAACTCGAAATGTCGTGTGGCGAAGTTGTTCCAAATTGACCTGGGAATTAACAACCCTATAATCTTGTAAGATAACTTTATTCGAACACTTTTCTTGTTGGCCACTTTCATTGTTCATGCGAATGGTTTTTTCTCTTTACTGTTAGTCAATTGCACAGTCACGTGAAACATGTCAGACACAGCAGAACTCAGGAATGTGCAACGATAAAGCGCACGAGTTCGCATTAGAATTCTAACTGACTATTCAATTGACTTCTAGTTTAATCACCTACCTGTACAGGCACAATAGAGTACTCATGAGTGGTGGGAGCCGGGAACAAGTTCATGAGCTCTTCTCGGCTGTTCAGTTGGAACGAGTACATCTCATGGAGAGGAGTAGCGAACATCGGAGCTCCACAATACTTAGCCAGCATACTATCCACTGCAAGAAACTATCGTTTTCTGGGAGTACTCAGAACAAGCGTCGTTGCAAAACACTAAATTACTGTTTATACAGAGTGGCTGTCTTATATATTGATTTTCCCTCTCGTCGTCTGACGTCTTTTCGGGGCACACTACATCTCTAGATTTGTTGCAATACAGTTTCGACCAAACGCGGATTCGTAATTAACAGAGCGCGTTCCGAGTAATCTACACATACTGTTCATTTTTCGGTCCGCTCAGATAGAAGCGTAGGGTTGAACCGTTGGAATCTACGCCAGATAATTTTATAAATCCCCCCCCCCCCCCGACCCCAGAAAAAAGTCAGACACTGCACTCTCAAATGGATGGACAGTATAGTTCCGGTCATTCCCACTGAGACTTGGCAGCACGCCATAAACTGTTTTAGTCAACTTTTCATCCCTTTGTAGTTTATCAGAAAACTGTAAATTTCTGTTATGGATTGCTCCGTTTCATAAAAACACGTGAACAACAAATGTCTTCACAATACTCCTATCTTCTCTGAGAAATAGGCATCCAAAAATCTTGGCACGATGCCAATGGATCTCAGTGGGAATGAGACGAACTATAGCAGCTGCAGTGAAACATAAGAAATATAACGTGAACATATAATTAATGATGGAGTTCACTAGCTTACCAGCTCTGAAGATATATGGCTTCTGTTTAAGAGATTCGCGAAGAATTCCAAATATAGTTTTCATCGTTTGCATGCCCAAGCCATAGTTGCGATAGCCGTTTCTCACCACGAGAACGCTGCCGTAGAGAAATGTCGCTGTGTCGACCATACTAGTAAAGCCAATAAGGAGGTTGTCTGGAACGCTGAATATAGTGAGTACCAAATTTATAAATTTCTGTCTCTCTCCGGAATCGAACCGGCGAGCAAACTATTCGTATCAGGGCGTTGACCACTATTAAAGCACATAACGAGTAGGCCTTGGAATGGGAGAGATCTGTGCGTACACAGCGGAAAGTGAGATATACACAGTACCCCACCCCCCTTTCGTTGTCGACGACTATATCAATAGGGCAAAAGAGCTCAGGCGAACAGAAGAGAAAAACATTCGAGTAGATGACCATATCGGATTTTCTGACAACAAAAACAGTTAAAACATTGTCCATTTCTCTCAAAAGAGCAATTGATCCGCGATCTTGAGTGGTAAATTTTTGAGATTTCATCATCTCGTACAACTGATCCCAGAGGTTTGTTCTATCAGTTGCAACAATCTGAAATGTAGGATCAAGGTACGCAGAACTGTCACCAAATGGTTCATCTAGACTGTCACTCAATTGCACGGCCACGTGAAACATGTTCAACACAGCAGAACTCAGAAACGTGGAATGACAAAGTGCACGATTCCTCATTAGAATGTTAACTTCACGTGACTATTCTATTTAGTTCCAGTATATTACACTCTTGATGAGTTGCACAGAAACATGAAACAAGTTCAACACAGCCAAACTCAGAAATGTGCAATAACAAAGTGCACGTTGCCTTATTCGAACAATATATTTACGTAACTATTCGAGTTACTTCTAGTATATTCGTCGACGTGCTCACCTCATACTCGTGTTTTGCTGACTTCTCTGCTATCGCGGGAGCTCCGTCAACGAATCTAAACTTTTTTGGTATTTTTAAAATTCAAGAAGAATTCATTCTAACGAGACACTGTACACACTAATCAGAACGATTGGCGCAAATTTTTCGCGATTGGTCTGCTACGAAAGCGAGAGAGCACGCAGGTCAATGATGCCGCAGACATCTGCGTCTTTCTGATCTGCGCACTCTCGCATCGAGGCCGCTACAAAAGTGGCTGGCCAATTGGCTGGCAATTGTCTGAGCCACACCGTTCCAAATTTTCTAATGAGCCGATTGGCAGACCACTTTTGTAGCGTCCTCGACGAGAGTGTGTGTAGATCGAAGAGACGCAGAGTAACTTAGCATACCTGCGGTCTCATTGACCTACATGCTCTCTCGCTTATGTAACTGGCCAATCGCAAAAAATTGGCGCCATTCGATCTGAGTCGGAGCTTAATTAACTGAACTCTCGATAATAATGTTTTCGCATTCCCTACAATGTGAAGAGTCTCATTTTGTAGTAGGCTCTCGTTGGAATGAAATCTTCACCCCTATGGTAGGTGCCAAATTAATAAACTTCTGTCTATCGCCGGAATCAAACCTGCGAGCAAAATATTCGTAGCAAAGCGCATACCACTGAGTCATTAGCGCACATAGTGGTCAAGCTTTGGAATTGGGAACATCTGTGTGAACACAGCGGAAAGTGAGATATACAGTACTCCCTCGCCTTTCTGTCGGCGACCACTATGTCTCCTCACCCCTGTACCTCCTTGGTAGTCGACTCAGGAGCAATGGCTCTTGCAATTCCATTCTTTGTGTTCGGAGAATCTTTATTCACCTGTAAGTTGAGGGTTGTGGAAAGTTTGCGTCTGCCACCACAAAAAGCGTACGTGCTCTGATATCACAAACCACTACCAACGAATCAATTAAAGGAGACCTCAGAGCAACTTCAATAAGGGGCGAAATATTATGGAAAGTTCGAATCTGGCATTACTTTCTCAGAACAAGACCTTGGGATGCATTATTGGGGATCTCAGAACAAGACCTTGGGATGCATTATTGGGGACTCATGTTCTGATATGAATGCCTCTTCCCTCATGTTAGAGTCAGACAAACAGAGTGCGCGCGGGATGCGATGATGAACAGAAGTTGTAAAATCACCTCGTTTATGTGAAGAGAAGGAGACCGGGGGACAACGGGCGGTACGGTAGCAAATCTACGGGAATACATCAAAATACGGCCGAGGGACATCATTATTCAATCCTGTCAAGATTCGATCTCATGGAAAGTTGATTTGAGTACGTATCCTAGAAGATCCCGGCAACTTAATCTCTGCGTCTCTCGCTCTACCTCACTATTTCGCGGCGGGATGTGAGAGCGGAGAAATAGCATCTGTCTGAGGAGACGCAGAACGGGATGAAGGTGCCGGAATCTTTCAGCATACGTAATTTGGTCTTCTCATGAGAGGAGAGGGACTTTTCTCGTTCAAACCGTACATGAAGCAAGAAGTTGAGATGACACCATGTATACAATTCTGTCAAATATATAAATCGCGTTGAATGAATATTCTAAAAATATGATTAGGTTAATGTGCTCAGTAAGAGATGTACTCAAAACCGTTTCGACCCTGATTCAAGACGGTTTTGGGTTTTCTCAGAGGGTTGGGTCATCATCAGTTGAACCCCTCTGAGAAAATGAAAACAGGACGAAAAGACTCACTGACCGTCTTCTAGCGGAGAATTGAGAGAAATGAACATTGCTCTAACTTCATTGCACATTTCAAGCTCGAAAGCTGGTATACGTGTTTTTTTTTGAGTACATCTCTTACTGAGCACATTAACCTAATCATACCACCATCCAAAAGTCCTAGTGACACAATTATATTTTGTTCAAATAAAATGACCTAATTCTAAAAATAGTTGAAATGGGCCTCGTTGATAATGTTCCGATGATTGTAGCGGTTACCTAAGAACCTACAGTAACTTATCGATTCAGAACAAAGTCCTCAGCCGAAACTTCATGTGGTAATGTTCCACAAAAATTCAGTAAACTAGAACAAAAACTGATTTCCATAATGATTTCATCTCAATTCTTACAATTAATATATTCTTTCACTTTTGATTGTTGAATCTATGCAAAATAAAATATTTATATCTACTAGAAATGCAAACAGACCTGCTATCTTGTTGCGAGAAAGACAGAATGGCAACTCTCATTTTTTTTTGTTTTCTGGAAATGGGTTCGACGTTTCGCACAATTTGCATTTTTCACGTGCCACGACGAAAGGCGCCGTTGACGTGACGAATAGGCTAGCGCTCAGACAGAACTTGGGGGAGTTATAGTCGTCGCCAACGGAAAGGCGGGGGGGGGGTACTGTATAATATCTTACTTTCCGATAAGTACGCACACTTGTCTTCGTTTCCAAAGTTTACCAGTTATGTGCTCTCATAGCGCAGTGGTTAGCGCCCTGCATAAGAATGTCTGGGGAATTGGACATATACCTGAGTTAACTCCAAAATGAACGAGATGTCAATCGGAAGTGAGCTCTGTTCCGGGTATAAAAGAAAGACGATTGTGTGAACCAATCCCGTGTCAACGGTCTTTCAAACTGCAATTAAAAATGTGTTGCCGGTTTCTGAAGCGTTGCGATTGGACCACATAATCTTCCTTCTTCAACTTGTTATATTACTAGTTCCTGGCCCAAACTTACGACATACAGGTAATTCTTATAAAAATTCAAAAAAGTTGTAAAAAGTTCAGATCTAGATTAAAATTTCACTGCTAACCTTTCTTTTGTTTTTCAATTAAGAATTGGTCCTTTGGGACCAACATCAGGTGAAGAACTGTAGTTGTAAAAGGCCCGATGGTAACTCCCAGCGGCTCAATCTGGCACAATCGCGTCGCACTCGAGAACGAATATTGTACACTCTATTTCGGTTCAATAAATGAATTCTTCGAGAGAAAGGTTTTGGTAGACTGCAATAACAAGTGTGAAAAACACGTGGTCCCAGATGTATGAAATGTCTGTGTCATTTTTGACTCGTATAGTTCTCGCCATTCCCTCCTGTCTTTTTGGCACCGTTCCAATGAAACTTCGAGAATGATTTAATTTCTTAGTAATTGTCAAAAATTGCAACCTACGTAGTGTACGTAGTGTTAACTAACGCTTAAAACTTTTAGTGTTTTGGAAAACGTGGACATGGTGAAAGGCCGCCTGGAAATTTTGTGGGTGCGTGTCCGTCTCAGTGGGAATGATTGACACTAAACCGTCTTTCGAGGGTTCGATAATATTGAACGGGGACTATTGTATCTCGTGATGATTACGTATGGTAGAACATGGTAATGTTTCGATACTAACCTACTAGTGTTGTTGATCGAGTTCAAAATTTTGAGTTTTTGAGTTTTTGAGTTTTCGAGTTTTGGGAATATTCGAGTTTCGAGTTCGACTCGACTCAAACATTTTCGAATTTTTTCGAGTCGAGTCGAACTTCGAGTTCGACTTTAACAACCCTATGGCCTACGTCTCTCGATTTGCTTGCTCACTATTTTCGGCCATCTGATGGTGAGAATGCTGTCATTTTCGTACATTTTTCTCATTTTCTTGAAAGTATGTGCGAGATTTCAAAAAATATGTGTTCTGTTTCCCACTTTTCTGCTATTCAGATCAGAAATCGTCAGCAGACTTTGACCTCATCAAATAATGTCTGTCCAAAATGCGTACGAAACTCTTTCAATTATAGTTGCGTTGTCGTCGAATATAATTGGCCCTTTGAGACCGAAATAATTATGATAAAACAGAACAACACTTTTTTATTTGGTTCAGTCTTTCACATATCGAAGGTGAGTTCTACCTCGTCTGATATAAATTAAATTAATTAGGCTTTCAAATGTTGTACTTCCTACCTGTCTGACGTAGATTGCTCCAATACAACTCACGCCCCCGGTACCTGTAAGTTCACTAGTATGTCCGGCGGCTAGCCGACTCAATTTCAACTCCAACTTGTTGTAGTACCTTTTCGTGTTCAAACAGTACTGAATTTGTGTTCACAATAAGATTTCTGGTCTATTTATTATGGAGTGTAAACGATAAGTATTGATTGAACATTCTGCTGCCTAAAAGGTTAAATCGATACGTATCTTTCACACTTTCTTGGGCCGTCTCCCAATCTGCGGGTTTGAAGTTCGACCGCAGCCTCAGCACCAAGATATCTGAGGTCATTCACACTTCTGGTAACGTTTGGCTGCTTTTGTGCGCTATTTTTCGTTGCAAACGCGCAACTTGTTTCCCAAACTACAGTGTTTTCACTTGCCAGTGTTTTCTCGATAACAGGAAAACGGTAAGAATAATATTTTATGTGCCCGGTTTTCATGGGGAGGAACAGATAGGTATGACTGTTTGTTTTAAGGTTTTTTTCATTCCGTAGATTATCGTTGTAACCTATCAGGTGAAAAATGAATGGTCAAAACGTTTCTTCTTGGGCCGCGATTACGTAGCCAAAATCAGTCTTTTAGGGCCTAATAGTCTCTTGACTTTTCACGTATGATGGTCTTATTTTCATTCGTTTTAGTGTCAATGATGTGAGTGACAGTGGGATGGTGTTCTAATTAAACGAGTAATACGATAACAGGAAGTCAGAATCCGAGTCGCGCGGTCATTAAGCGTGAATACTTCAACTACTATTTTTAGCTATGACCATTCCTTTAACCTGGTATAACTCATGAGATAATCTCATGAGCTTCGTCTGAGAAACTTTTGATGTTGGTTTTTGCTGTAGACGTATGTAATGTGATTTTCACGTAACTATCACAGTTATTCAGAAGAGCTGCGTTAAAGAAGCAGGGTTACATGGATACACATACACACAATAACATCCTCATTAGATATATCTCACGGCCTAATTCTCATTTAGAATTTTATTTCTCAAGACATTTCTCGAAAAACAATTAGCTCGCGCATACTTGAGCGATTTGCCCTCTCCTTGCCTCGTTCAAGTGTTTCAACCTACCCCTATTCACTACCACATCAACTATCGCAACATCACCTTCTCGAAGAAGATTCGTTTCATATCAATTTTTTCTTATTTCATATAATTTTAAAATTTGAAACACCAAGGTCTTAGTGTGGGATAGACGGGATGCTAGTTCAGCCAGCATATAACAATTTTCGAATGTAACCGCGGTTTATTTGGTGACCGGTATGCATACCATTTTTCACATTTTGTCTCCAATGTCATCATAACATCAATTCCAATATCTTTCTCAATTCCCTGAAACGAGTGCGTTGTGGCTGATGAACGTGAGAAAGAACCAATTTCACTGATTCAGTTGCTACTCGGCAAAACAAAAAGCACTATAAGGGGTGCCAAATTTATGAATTTTTGTGTCTTGCCGGAATCGAACCTGCCAGCAAAAGTTTTGTAGCTGGGCGCTAACCACTGCGCTTCGATAGTACATAACTGACAAGCTTTCGAATCGAAGAGATGTGTCCATACACAGCAAAAAATGAGATATACAGTACCCTCCCGCTTCTTTCGGCCACAACCATAAGAATGATCGTCGGACACATGAATTTCCTTTCATTCTCCTTGACATTCTTTGGGTTTTTTCAATGTTGTAACGAGAAACAATAATAATGAGTTTATCAATGCACTGTATAACAATCAAGTGAGAGACGAATCGATAACTTATGAATTGATGTTTAAGGCTAGTAAAACACAGAGAGCAATACATAGAAATGCATAAATTTGAAGAAAAACTGATTTAGAAATGAACACATAGGTCTATTTGAAATGAGCACATAGGTACATGATATGTCTATTTACGAGGTGGAAGTGGTTCCCATAATGGGTTGATGTGAAAACGAAAACCATAGCGAGCAAAGTACACATCAGATATAAATGGGGCCAGATGAGGATCACATTTATAGTAACGATAGAAAGCACTATAACGGAAACGTGTTTCATCTCTACACATCAAATGCAACTGAGAAACGGCCTTCTGAACTTTCTGGAGAGAAGGCCAATCAAGAGAGGCTATTGTGAGAACAGGAGGAGTATTAATAACCGTGGAAACAGAAGATGGTGGCGGAAACACACGTTTAGGAACTGGCTCAGGAGTTTTGATTTCAATGGATTCAGGTTCACAGAGAGTTGGAATAGGAGAACATTCGTTAACTGGGGGAGGGAGAACATTTCTAGGCTGCTCAACTACCTCCATATCAGTTTGTAGGTTGGCGTCAGCATGATTTGGCGGAGTTGTAGTTTGGTCGGTGACCTCAGCTCGGGCGGCGTCTCGTTTCGATTGTCTGGCGAGGAATCCGGCCTTTCGCTGTTCCGGGGTCTCGAACTTCCGAACATGAAAGGTTGACATAGAAGCATCAGATTTCATAGCAGTAGATAATTCAATCAGACGAGGAAACGAAATACCATCTTTGATAGAAATTTTGAGTGGACGAGATAAACCATCTTGACGTGGTTTCCCCAAACGGTGAAGAATTGAGACATTAGATGGAGAGATGGACACCAAATTGAAAATTGCATTCACCTTTTTCTTTGTTGTGGAATCCTCTGGTAGACCATAAATAGTGAGACATCGGCGATCGTTGAAATGGTGTAGTTCGGATTGAATAAGGGTGGGCAGAGATTGGGTCAGACTGTCGATTTTGGAGTTGAGTGTTTTGATTTCACTCAAAATGGTGGAAAAATGGGTTCGAGATGGTACCATTTTCGGACGAGGCGAGGGCATGATAATCAATCGAGAGAGGGGTCACCGCTCACGACCAGGCAAAGGGGTGTTATGAAACGTTTTGAAACTTTATTAGAACATCAACGTGGATGTAAACAACCTAGTAAATATCTTCGGCACGCTCTGATTGAAAAAGAGAATTACGACACGGTGTGAAATTGGCAGGTTTCTTAGTCCAATTAGTCTAGTCATGACAGAACGAAATTAGTGGTGGGTGGGACTAAATATAATATAATATCATATTATGAACGCATGTTTTGGTGGGACGGCACTACTTCCATATGAATAGTGGAGTTCCTTTTCGAAGAAGAGTGCGTGGTATATAGTCTTCACTGTCCTGATGGCTGTGTTTACAATTTACTCTTTTCGCAGCAAGCCCATTCTATACGGTGTAAGTTCACCCATCCCGCGAAGTTTGTAGTTTGATCCCATGGCGTTTCGGTTGAAATTCATAAAATGCTAGCTTCTAGTAAACAACTAGCCACTTTCTACACGGCTAGACGACAGTAGGTCAGCGTAATTGTGTAGCACAATAGAACTCGAAATGAATTGTAAGGTTTGAGATGTTCACGTTTTTCATCCATTTCTACTGTGGCAGGTTTACCACCTACACACGCACGTTTCACGTTTCATTGATGAGAAATGATATATATAGTGAGTGCCAAATGATATATATAGTGAGTATAAACTTCTGTCTCTTGCCGGAATCGAACCTGCGAGCAAAAGATTTGTAGCAGGGCGCTAACCACTGCGCGATTAGAGCACATAGCCGGAAGTCTTTGGAATCGAAGACATGTGTGCGTAAACAGCGGAAAGTGAGATATACAGTATCCACCCGTCTTTCCGCTGGCAACGACTATAGAAGTTTTCCGATGCACCGAAAGTTTGCGAGAAAAATCGTTCAATGTTCTTCCCACTCTGATTTTCTAGATGTTTCTGTGTTTTCTCAGGGAATGTGGTAAATTTTCAAGATCACGTGAGCTAACTTTTTAAGATCACGTGATTACGTGATATTGATAACTTTTGCGCTTTCCCACGCCTTTCAAGCACAGCTCGCACTTGTTCTCTAATTGTTCGCTGAGTTTTTTTCTCTTCATTGAAAATATAATTAACGAGATGTGACTTATAATGAGATGCGACTTATTATTGTGGGGATATCCAATGTTCCGTATATCATATGACAGTCTCGTATCGAAATTAATTTCCAATCTCAGACGGTGGTCATTCCTACCTCAGAAAATCTCGGAAGTTTCCGTCCGCTGCCGTTCTACACGGTTTACACCTTTTTTCGTCGATTCCAGTTGAAACTAGTGTTGTAGTCGTCGTCAACGGAAAGGCGGGAGGGTACTGTATATCTCACTTTCCGCTGTGTACGCAAACATGTCTTCTATTCCACAATAGCGCAGTGGTTAGCGGGCGGCTTCGAACTTTTGCTCACAGGTTCGATTCCGGTGAGAGACAGGAACTTATAAATTTTGCACTCACTATATTTGCTTCCGTTGAAATTATGATTAGATTGTATAATTATTTTCATGGAACGTCTTCATCATCATACTACGCACTTAAATATGAATGGTTTTTGTATATTTTTCAGTGTTTCACTCACAGAACTACAATTTTTTGTTTTTAATTTTTCATGATAGTGAACTTCGCGTTTCAGTTTCGAAATGTCTGTGAACCTGCGTCTCTCTCTTCTGAACATTATTTTCACCGGCCGAACGGACGAAGAATACTTCAACTGTTCCACTATGAACAGAGAAGACTGGTTCGGAACGGGCAGGGAACGGCCCTATGTCGGCCTCTACTTCATGCTCAGCGGCATCTTACTACAGGTGGGTTTCAGAAACATGCGAGAGAGCATGTAGGTCAATGAGAACGCAGACATGAGACAGTGTGCATCTCTCTGACCTGCATATTCTCTGAGCGAGACCTCCAAAAAGTAACACGCTGAAAATTGTCAAAGTATATCGCCTGATTCCGATTTTGCAAGTATGAGGTCAGACCGTACCAATTCTGACTGAAAAAGAGGAAAAATGAACTTTGATGTTATCCGCGTTTCCCATTCTACGCTTTTCTGGCCGATTTGGCCGGCTAGATTTAATAGTAGAGGAACAGCGTATGACGTAGGTTGGGATCTGACCGTCCCAAAACTTTCATAAAAAACATAGTTCATTGTTTCTAAAACCTCTATTTTCAGCTGATCTACGTGCCGTGTCTGTACGTGATGGTGAAACACAAAATGATGAGCAACTCCTGCTTCAAAATCATGTTCGTCATGGGGATTTTCGATGTGTTCTCGCAGTTGATCAGTGGCTTCTTCACCGGGTATCTGGCCTACGTTGGAGCCGTGTTCTGCACCCATCCCACACTGATCTTTGTACTCGGAGCAGTCGGTTGCGGTGCGTTATGTGAAGGTTATTAATTTCTGGCGGCGTACCAATATGTCGTGAGTTACCTCACGAGCTTCTAATGAAATTCCTTTGATTGCTATGCACTATGCTACAACCTTGACAGCTCACGAGTAGCTCATGAGGTATCTCATGAGGATAGGGATTGGTCGTGGTACATTAAGAGCAGAAAACCGAAAATGTTGGATTTAGCCAACTCTCGCCGAAATTTCCTCTCATCTACTGGCAAATAACCAACATAACACTCCACAATCGGTAATAGATTCCGCCATTCTCTGTCTTTTATGGAAGAATGAACTAACACATTCAGCGTAGCAATCCTTCCAACCCTATGAAACTCTAATATGCTATTTCTCATAAGACCCTTTATCTCATCTCACCAGTTATCTACAATCGTTCAATGTACAGCACAGCATACAAGAGGATCTCATGAGAAGCTGATGAGATTTGGTTAAGGCTTTGGTCGTGGGGTCGTGAGGTCAAATATTTCTACCGCGTATGACACTGTTCTCACATTTCAGGAGGTTGGTGCGGCAGTTCTTTCTGTTGTATTCTTCTGGCGTTAAACCGCCTGGCTGAGATCACGCACTCGAAAATTCTCACCAAACTATTCCTGGTCAGTTTAAAGTAATTGATTTTTCAGTGGCATATAAAAATGATAATTCGAGGCGGTGAAAATAAGTAGCTTAGCGTTTTGAGCATGATTGAGATTTGCTGACTTCTACCAACTTTTACAATGGTTCGAGTCGAACACCACTTTAAATTTTTGTGTTGCGTGAAAAATCACTTCGAACGACTTCAACAATACCTCTCCGACTAAACCTTTTTCTTTGAATGTTTGGGTTTTGCTCTCAATTTTCCGTTGACGTTCATAATAATCATAATTTAATTATAGATTCCAACAAAATAATTGAAAGTTGCGTGCTGTCTGATTCATTAGATTACGGTGTTCAGACAGCTACACTCATATGACATAGAACACAAATTACAGTAATGAGAAATTGATTAACTCTTACGCCTTTAATCTGTTCAAAAGTCAATTGCTAAACAATCTTGTGTAAAGTTGAATATAGCTAAATTAATAGTGTTTTCAATAAAGTAACTATATGGGCAAGGTATAACTAATATTAGTGAAAGATGGTGAATAATGAAATGAGAAAGAGTGGTATAAGTGTTCAAATTTTCCAAAAATATTTTTGTCAAGGTTCAAGTTGGCCTTACGTTGGCATTAGTTTCGGTAGAAAGGATACGGTCTAAATACTCACAGTCACGTAAAATATGTTGAACATAGCAGAACTCCGAAACGTGCAATGACCAAATGCACGATTCTTCATTAGAATGATAACATTGCGTGAGTATTATGTATCATCATTTGCAGGGCAGTCGGGTGTACCTCCACATCTCCGGTATTCTGATCTACGCATTGTTCACCACCCTTTTCCTTTTGCCGGGAACATTCAACTCGCGACTTCTCGTCTGGCCTCTCAATCCAATGACCGGACAGGATGTGAGTAACGAACACAGCAGAATAATCGGATACAGTACCTGAAGTAGCTAAAACTATCACTGGTTACATCAGGTGTGGATGATTGAACTAGGATAAGATTTGCTCAAAGAAAGTCATCCCAAAACCGTATAGTCTTTCCCATCCCTACCGACACTCCTACGGTGCGATTGAGAAACTTTCCGTTCCTTTCAATTGTTCTCGAAAAATTCATGAAAGTGTGTGGAAATATTTTCGAACAACATGGAGCATCAGAAAATAACGACTTTAAAGTTGTGATGTGTAGTGTAGGTCGTAGAAGTGACGATAGTAAACGTGTGGAGTATACGCTCTGCTCTACTGAGCTTCGTCTTAATGAAACGAACCACATATAACACAGATCAATGTACAGCTTGGATGTCGCCATTGTTCATATGGAGTTCGTTTTTTTCTGATACAGGCCTATAAGGTGTTTGTATGCCTCAATCCGCTGTGCTTAAAGTTTGATCCCCCGGGTGGAAAGTAAATTATAGTTTGTTCCACCCACTTATAACCTCCTACAGTAATCTGCTCAAACTTCCAGGTCAACGTTTGGTGTATTAGCGTATTCAGAACTCCTTAAAATGTTGATAGTGTCTTCTGCATGTTCACTACTACTGACTCTGAAAATTTAAAACCAAAGTAATGACTTTTTCATTGGAAAACACCCCTTTGAATATATGACGGATTACTGTAGGAGTACATCGATTGGTGAAACAGACTATACTATTACCTCAAAAATTTCGGAACCAAAATAATAATTTATTCATTAGAAAAACCATTCTGAATATTTGACGGATTACTGTAGAGGGACACTCATTGGTGGAACGGACTATACGACGTATATCAAGATGAAACTCTATACTCTTTTCCTTTTTCCAGCCGAGTCTGTACAATAACCTGTTCCTTGCCTCGGACAACGTGATAGTCTGCGTCTCTATCACAGTCATCTACTTCTATCTCTGTCTACGACTGTGTCTCGTCAAATACAGTGGACCGAAGAAGAGCAGAAGGCAGAAGGAGGTAATCATCTCCCTCTCTCTCTGACTACTCTCGCTCACTCTCTCTCTCGCTCTCTCTCTCGTTTGTCGTCTGGTAGCCAAGTGGTAGTGCGCGATGTACGGGTCTAAGGGTCGGAGTTCAAGTTCGGGTAGGTACAATACACGATTGTTCCGATCAATATTTCTCTCATCATTCCTCTCGCTGTTTTGTCTCTGTCTCAGTGTCTAACCTTCTATCACTAGCTCTCCTCTCTCTCAACCTCTGCCGGTCTCTATCTCTCTCTCTTTCTTTCTCTGACTCTTTTTCTCCCTCGCTCCCTCTCCAAGTTTTCTCTCCAATCTACGGTTTTTTTTCTCCACCTCTCTCTCTCTCTCTCTGTGTTCCTATCTCTCTTTATCTCCCTCTCATTCTTCCCATCTCTCTATATTTTCTCTCTCTCTCTCCCCCTCTAATCCTTTCCTTCCAGGTGATGTTGCAGTCCTTCTTCATCTGTTTCTTCAATGTGGCCGCTGCCTATATCTACGTGTACATGCAGTTTTTCCCCGTCTCTCCCTGGGGATTGGTATTGGGTCAGATCGCCTGGCAATGGAGCAGCGGTAAGTATACTCACTTTCAATATTTATTCAACACATTCATGTGCTAGACACATAGTACAAACATGAACTAATGTATCACATGGTGTTCTCTCAGCTTCTTGCTTCATTGGCTTTTTGAACGAAGAAGGACCGAGTTTCAGAGCGCAAAGGAACAATGTTAGAATTAACGTGAAGTTTAGGCTAGTTTACTCAGTTTCCATTATCCCTAGCACCTTACAGTACACCTTTCAAATTTGAGACGGCTGTTTGTATTTTCCACTCTGTTTTTCTGAGATAGTAAGTCCGAGAAAGTAAAAAAAAAACCTTTGCTCGCAACTTCGAACAAATCACTGTGGAGGGCTGTACTGACCAAAACGTTGTAGCGGGATCTCGGCACAAACCGTAATTTTCGCAATTTCGACCGAAACCTTTCAATATCAAACTACAAACACAGCGAAATGAGAGGTGATTCGCTGTATAGACTTGTTTTGGGAAGAGCGAATCCTATACATTACACCTTCGAATGCGTCATCATCAGAAAATAGTTCGATGTACGTGAGAAAAAGCACGTGAACGTAAGGTGTGAGGTTTTTAACGCGCCAAGTAACATCAAAGATCAGAAGTTTGATAGTTAACAGTACAATGGATGCCCATATCAGGATACCAGCTCGTTACATGACTCTTCTCCAGGTTGTGCCGGCCTGATCTACCTTGTGTTCAACCGTTCCATCCGTCGAGGTGTCTTCCGAATAGTGGTTCCGTCGGCGCTGCCGTCCTCCAGCAACATCAACACAGTACCTCAGATGTTACGATGAGACAGATAAACTCTTTCGCTGGGTGTTGTTCTTAGCGTTTCTTAAACGTGAAATCATGAATTGATATGAAGATTGATACTGGTCATGTGTTGTTACACATCTATACTACTTCAATGAAGTTTCGAGTTCAACGACGTATAAGACTTGTCCATTAATTTTTCCATGAGTTGTCCATTTCCATTATTTTCCAAATGACTGTTTTCCTTCACACACAGCAGAATTCACGATTACTGAGTGAAAACTGGACGCATCCACGTTTCAATTTAATCACCTACACACAGAAGTTACTAGTGAATCATCACAATTGTACTATTTATATAAAAATTACCATCAAAAATTTCAATAATAAAAGTTTACTTTTAATTTTATTACATCGTTCACAACAGAACAACAAAGTAACTCATTTCTACCAAAAAACACGTACGTCCACAAAATGTAAATAAGCTAATTGAAACAAGTAATCTATAACAGCAACAAATATAACGGAGTGACATGAAATACTATACATTACCCGAGCCAAATCAACCGCAGAAACTGATAAAAAACGTAATATTACTCAATATTTGATAAATCGAAGATCAACCCATGAAGCTTGGATTCAAATACTTACATGACCCTTTGTCAAACACCAAAAGACGTATGAAGTACGAAAAATCGCGATCTAGTATGGTTCTTCTAACCATAGTGATAAATAATAATCTACAGCCTATAGGTACAGAAAAATCCCTACAACTCGTTCTATACCTGACTTCTTCTTTAATGACAAAAACCTGAATACGGTACTATTACTAGTTAAGAAGTTGGTCGAACAAATCAACAATGAAGCATGACACCAAGTGATATGGCATCGACATATATTGAAATTAGATCACTTTGAAGGCAAATGTCTTACTAAACCATACATACTCTAAACAACGAAATATGCATTAAATAAAAGGATAATTGATGGGTGACAACCCTGAGTAGCTACCAGCCGATTTTGGTGTATATGCAACAGTGCTATTTGTTCCTACGTCTCGTCTTCTACCGAATCCTCCCGGGAAAGAATACCGAAATCTATAATCCAAACGACTGACTAGATGACACGTTTACCGTTTTTTGTTTGACAGTAAAATATGCAAAACAAAATTGGCCTCTTGCTCGAAAGTTAGTTCTTTAAAAAAGGACAATGGTTGTTTTTCTGTTATTGAGATTTTATATTATTGAGAACATGTTCTCAAAAACGGCTAGGTAAGGCGTGCTCACGAGATGCCTAGTGAGAATAGCTCATGAGATATATTTTCGGATCCTGGATCCTAATATATTAGAGCAAAGAGAAGCATACGAAATTTTTGAAGGTTCCTGCAAGAAAGTTTGCGTGAGATAAGGGTTTGGCTACTGGGCTGTCAGAAACCGCAGTCAAATAATTGACAGACTATTTTTTAGTTCGTAACCCATACAGAGCCCAGACAATCAGCCGTTGGAGCGGCTGCGTACCGTAACCCCCGTTTTCAGCGTTTTTATGTGTAATAAAGCTCGTGGACTTGTATTCAGTGTTATGGCAGTTTTTAAAGATCTGAGAGTTAGCGGAATACTAGAAAAGCTTCATTAATGCTTCCATGATTTTGGGATGTTCACGAAAGTGTTTCTTCGCTGATAATCATCAAGTTTTGATCAAAACGTCGACATTTAGATTTTCAGGTTGCAGTGGTTTTGCGAAAATCTACAAGCTCTAGCCAATTTGCGAAGAGAATCGACCCACCTCCTCTCGCCTGCTCAATCGCCCAATTCATTGGCATTGGAATTCGACGAAACTCGCTGTCCACCTGTAAAAATTACACAATGACCTCAACTTTTGCAAAACAAAACCTCTGATGAAGAACGCATGAATGAAATATTCATAAGCCGCGCCATACGAGAAATACACCACGTGTGCATCTACTTCATAGGTTAAATAGTTGAATATCAGCAGTGCGAATGCCTCCAACGTGTGCGTAACCTCGAAAACGAGTATTCTACCCTTAGAAACGTGGTATTTTTCCTCGTTTAACGTGTTGCGAAGCGTTTCCAATTCATAGATGACGTGTTTTGAAAATCAGGTCATTAGTGTAGTCAAATTTGTGATAATCAGGTCCCTTCACCCTTTAGCTCGAAAACTGTGTCATTTCTTGGTGAAAACTGATTTATTTACAATAATCAGGTCTCAGAGATGATATAATCAGAAAAGTCAGCTGATGGTTCGGTAGATGAGTAGTTTCAAGTTGATACGTATGACGTGGAACGTACCATTGCGCCAGCCTTCGCTAGGGGTTGATGGAATTGCGCCCAGAAGGGTGTCTTGAACAGTTGCTCGAAGTCTGCCAGAATGTACATGGCATGTTGCGCACGACTGACCACCACAGTCGCTCGATTCGGGTCAGAAACGAACGAAAGGGCATTTCTCACACGCTGAAACATCACGCAATTATATAAATGACCTACACAATCTTCGTCGAACCGTAACATACTTCGAAATAGTCCCATATCAGGGCGAAGCAAGAACAAATCACTGATCTCTTATTTTTTTTCTCAAAGATAATTCCCAGCCACTTTAGTAGCGGCACGACGAGAGAGTGCGCAGGTCAGAGAGAAACAGACTATCTCGGCCGGTCTACGACCTCATTGAGTTACTCAAACTACCGACGACGAAGAAGGTTTGCAACTGGCAATAATTGGGCAGTGGCGAGATATTTGTCCAGCATGAGAAAGTTTGGCTCACCTGAACATCATAGTCCCTGGTCGTTTTGGTGATCAGCACAATAACCACCTCTGCCTCTTTGCCCTGAAAAATGCACTAGTTCAAGGGGCAGCGACGAATTAACAAAAAATATTATTTTGTCACCTTTGTGATTGGTCCGTTGAAAACAAATGGAACTCTACTACTCGGAGATGGTATTATTCTCTCATGATACTTGCTTGTACAACCACTTTGTTCAAGATCTTTTTATCTCGAATCGATTTTTTTCTTTATTTCCGGTCATGAACCACCACAGTTAGAAGCAAAAATCATCAAACTTGTAGAGTACTTCGGATGTAAAATTGTAAAATGATATCTTCTCTCAGGCATCAATCATACAGCTGATTTCTTACTTGAAAAAGTTTTTGATTGTAACGCGGAAATTTATCGAGAACGAAAAAAGAAAGTACCTGGAACGAGTCCACCGTATTCACTGTGACCGAAGTGCACACCGGGCCGTTCGAACCAGTACCTCAAAAATGAATAATTAGCAAGCGAAGTATCGTTGTTGACAGTCCTACGTGAACCTACACCATCCGCTGAAAGTATCTTCGATATTAAAACACCGGAATATCCGAAAAAAGGCACGGAAAAGTTTCAAACTCATATAAGGTGGCCACATGCCTGCAAAAAGGCCAAGTACAGTACATGACTCCTAAGACAATGGGGGCCCAGTCGCCGCCCAGTCTGGGCCCAGTTGCCGCCCACTCTGGGCCTACTAACGCGCTGACTGGCCGCTACTGGGCCACATGTGGGCGGCGAGTGGGCCTAGACTGGGCGGCGACTGGGCCCAGACTGGGCGGCGACTGGGCCAAAAAAGTATAAAAAACTTCCCTGGGCTCAGAAAAACGGAAATAATGAAAGGGTTTGATCCCGTTAAAGCAGGTATTGAAGTAGTTGATAAATATCATTCATTCATACAACAGAACATCAACAACAACAATATCCGAAAAGATATCAAAAATGTCCATTTAAACTTCAAACTAAACAATTGATTATAAACTACTTCGGTATTCAGGATCTATCTAAACTATACTGAAAGTTAAATGAGTAGTCACGTGAAGTTTGTACTCTAATCATGGACTTGGTCATTGTATGTTTCTCAATTCTGCTGTGTTTGACATGTTTCACGTGACTATGCAATTGACTAACAGTGTTACAAACTCAAAAACCTACTTAATTTTCGGATTTGCAGACATGACCGAACGATCAAATGCCGCGGATTCCCATGAACAGGCTACTTTTCGTGAAATAGTGATTCTACTGGCATACAGACCTAGTTCTGACACATAATGGGCCAATTTTATATCTAACCAGGTTTTCAGGTAGATTGAGCGTTTTTTCAGATTACTTGAGTGGGGAACCTTGTGACCTAGAAACGGAATCCGGTTAGCCTCAAAAGTACCAGTAAAGATAAATGTAAAGATGTAGTAAAGATAAACTCGAATTAGAGGGTAACCTATTTTTGATTTCGGGAAAAAGGTTACCAAAAGACCTAAAAACCGTTTTGATATTGAATTCACCATATGGTGGTCAATTACAGCACATTACGGTAAAAATACAAAAACATCATGAGAAACTAACAAATGACCACGATACTATCACTTCCGTTGAATGAAGTCATAACCAGCAAAGGACTCTTCAGTGGTTGCGCTCCTTTCTCCTGCACATCAAAGTTCCCACAAGTTCGGCTCTGAAATAAGTTTACTGTGTGTAAGAAATGGCTGAATTTATTCGAATTCGTCATTCAGCACACACCCATTCTACATCTGAGAGAGTGAGGAGTTGCGGTGAACATGCCGCGATCATACCGATGAACGATCTATGGTTGAAGTCGGATGAACGTAGTTAGGTTGATTTGCACATACACCAATTTGCAACTTGAAAACCGCCATTGTTTTGTGCCGTTTACGTGTTCACGAAGACTTTTTTCTCGCGTTGGGTGCAACAACTGGTCCACAGCTCAGAAACTACTTAAATTACCTTAGAAATGAGAGCAGTGTCTAATTTATTCACTGTTAGAGATTGTAGAGAATCATATTTTGCTTTAATCATCACAATTTTCAGACATTAAGGCGAACACGTCAAAATAAATCAGCAGAGTTAATTTGGGGTGTACCGTTGTATGGACGATAACCCCTTGGTTGTCTCTTCTAGGTCACCCGTCCATACAGCTGTACCCTCCGTCCATACAGGCCTACTATAATTTAGCTAACTGGGTCACCCGTCCATACCACCATACCCTTCGTCCATACCACCTTACTTTGCTCAAACTAACTGGGTTACGCGTCAAATACGCTTTAACTCACGTTGAATACTTTCCGATAAATCTTTCATCTATATTGGAACAATTTGCTAACTTATGATTTTGGGACTCAATTTTGAAAGTCGTTCAAAATTCAGTTTCATACTGTAAGTGCGCACACATATGTGCAAAAGACTTGTTAACTTATACTGTGTGGCAGTGTTAGTGTATTTTAGAGCAAGGATCATTATCAAGCAGTCAAAATAACAGAATAGTTCTCGAAATAATAGTTGTTTGGCCTACCAACAAAGTCAGTTGGGAATTGTGGGAATTTGAGATTAAGAGAATTTCAGAACACACTGCACCCAACTATAAGTAGTAAAGGCAATACCTCAAAGGGGGCTGGGAGAAAAACTATTTCCGTGTACCTCAAAAAATTGAATTATAGTTACCCCTGTTCTTCAAATTTCCACACCGAACTTGCATGGGACAGTCTTAGAGGGAAACTCTTCAAGGCAGACTGAATTTATCCTACCGTTCCCATCCAGCCAAGGAGCACCAGGGGAGGCTTCAGTTTTCGTAGATACAATTTATCTACCAATTTATCGTGGGGTTGGAATCGAACGTGTGATCCTCTGACTGGTGGGTGGCACCTTAGCCACTACACTGTTTCTAATTAGTTTACTCAACTTTTCCGTTCTGTCATCTACCTCTCACTAACTACTCACTGCGATAGGTTAAAAGATAATTGTAATGCAGTGGTTGGGTGTCCCAAGAAGGACATGAACAGAATACAGAAAAAATATTAATTTATAAACAAAAGAAACAAAACTTATAAAAATGTTAACCATTGTTGTTGAAAGGAGTGTAACTGCTGGTAGTTTATCATTTTTGGAAAATGAGGCAATATGGACGCTCTCTACAGACTGCATTTTGGTGACCTCATTTCGTTTTTCCAAGTGAGGTGGTATGGACGACTCATGAGAGACAACCATTTTCATGACCCTTTCATTTTCCCACGACCCCTTGAGACGACCATCCCGAAAATCGTCCATACAGGCGATCTCCCGTTAATTTGTGAACATAATGAACGATATTTCTATACTTTACAAAAGAAGGGTTTTATTTTTAAACCAATTTTACTAGCTAATTCTATGATGAAACAGTGAAAGATGTCAGCGAAACCGTTTTGTATCATATTTGAGAAAA
Source organism: Litoditis marina (assembly GCA_964036275.1). Lineage (NCBI taxonomy): Eukaryota > Metazoa > Nematoda > Chromadorea > Rhabditida > Rhabditidae > Litoditis > Litoditis marina. The sequence goes on from OZ038433.1 coordinate 19,337,788, forward strand.
AAATTCGCCTACTTTTCATGCGGCAAAAAAGTATGACAAACTTGTTTTAGGCGGCACATTCCAAAATATTCCTGAACTGTACTCCAAATCCTAGTATAATGTTAAAAGAACAGATACGAGTGAATCAGGAAGCGTTTACTGACTGCCTCCTAGAAACATAGTAGTAGGTGTCAATCTTCCTCTAATTCCTGAACGCACCTGTAGAACTTCCCAGAGGCGTATCTTCTCCGTCATTGGATGAATTCATTGAAAACTCTCTGAAAATTTAATTTTGGAACGATGAAAATGTACCAAACAATGATCCAAAATGTAAATAGCCAAATCAGTTTCCCAGTTTACAAAATTTTTCATGTTATTTGAAACGAATAAATTTGTGATATGGATCGTTTGCAAATGAATCCCGGAATGATTCACAGAGTACTGAGAAATAACAGAGCACTTGAGTCAAAAAATTAACATTTGGGAAATAAGGCTAAAAATGACGTAATGAGCTTGAACTGATTTGATGAGAACATTACGTTGGCCAAAAACACTTCGAAATATTCCATAACAAATATATATTACAAAAAAATTGCTATAAAATAACTATAAACAAGAAAAACGAACTGAAAATATAAGTTGAACATTTGAGTTTTGAGTTCGAGAGGTGCGTCGCGGTCAACCGCGACGCAGCTTTGGAATGGATGACCCGCACCCACGGGCGGGCAGGTGGGCGGCGACTGGGCCGGAACTCGCGGCTAGTGGGCCGACCCACCCGAGTGGGCGGCAACTGGGCCCCATTGTCTTCCAGCGTTACATTTATGTTTGTTAAAGGAAATAACAGAGAAGACCAGTTCACACACCAGTACGATCTGATTACTGTTCAAAGAGGAAACCGTATTCAAATTCAGATCCACTGAAATTGATGATTTTGCATTAACAATTTGAAGGTACACATATTTCTCAGGTGGCGCAGAAAAGGAGGCCAATTTTTATAGCCATTCAGCTATGCTCGCCTATGTATAGATTTAAGTGGTCCTCAACCTGAATTCTGAAATGCCACGATCTAACCTTTCAGCCGATCCATAAGGGCCGCCTGCTGGTTTTTGTGGTGACACACCACTGCCACCTTGTCTGGAGAGACACCCGATGCCTGTAAAACAAGGAGTAACCTAACCAACAACTCGGGTTGTTCAGAAAATTGTGATAGAAATGTTGAACTTAATGAGGACAAGTCTTGATTGTTAACGTATACACCCGCAAAACTGAAATTAGAGTCTCAACTATGCGCACACTGTTACATCATAAGTGAACAGCATGAACTTGCTTTCACAATGAAAACAAGCTAAATCAATTTCTTAAAAAGTTTAGATTTTTATAACATTGGAAACCATGATTAGGAGGACGAGAAAAATCACCATAATACGGTCGATGAGCTTCTCAGCCATGTCCAGTTCTATCTCATTTCGGCCACTTTCACCATAGGATCCCTTCAGATTCACCAATAAACAAGGAGCGCCATCCTGAACGAAAGTGGCATGAAAAAGTTGTCAACTATAGGGGGATTACCAGATGTGAGTTGTGGTTTTATCTCGCAGGCACATCACCTCTTATGCTCTTCCATTCAAATAATGCAGTTACAAACTACAAATGGTAGCAGAACGACATAACAAGTGCCGTTGTTACCAGCCATTCTTCGAGCAAAACCTATTAACTGAATTATCTTCGAACCACAAAAGTGAAGACTGCACATCATTAATAAACATACCAGGTTATTGGCAAGCGGTTTCAAAAAGCTTGTTGGGTTTGGGTTTCTAGAAAGTAATCAACTTCATGAGTTGGAATCTAGTAAAAGTGTTGTTCATTCGGCGAAAAGTCTCCACTGAGATAATTTTTCCAAACCAGCGTTTGGGTTGCTCCTACAGTTATCGTCAATCCCAAACAGACTACTTTGGCACAACATTTTGTTTCAACTTTGTTCTGGATAAAACGTAGCTTTTAGTTTCCATAAAAGTTTATTTGTTTACATCGTGTAATGATGCCGAAGTCTTATTGGGAATGAGCTGATACACAAAAATGAGCCATTTTCACGGAAAAACTGACAGATAACTGTGACCTTAAACTCAGAACTCAAGACTATCCGCCAGTCCAACCTGAAAATGAAGCTGGTATTACTCTGAATCTGAAATAAGTTTCAGTACCTCTGCGACAGGTAGAGAGTGTTGCTCGGCGATATTTCTATCTTCAGTCCGGGTGGCCGCCGTCAATGGTCCGTAGATGGGACGCAGCCATAGATCCACGATGCGAGGGTGACATCTGGAAAAGCGCCACGCTTCAAATTTCTGAGTATCAATTAATGCCCATTAGTTTTCGACGTTTCTGCTGTCAATCGACCCAATACACTCACATCGGCTACAATCGACCAAGACGATTTTTTGAGGTTGCTAACACTCGACTATAAAACTTTTATAAAGTATTGAACAAAACTGTATTAACCCTATTAATTAAACGAAATTGCATCGAAACGCTGAAAATCAAAAAAAAATATAATGCATACCGATGAGAATAAACGCTTGTTGGTGCAGCTTTCGACTAGGGCTGTGAACATTTACCAAAAGTCCGGAAAATGTCGTTAAAATCAATATTTCCCCCCACCTGTAAATGTAGTGGAGAGAGCACTTCTCGGGTCCTTCCTTCAGTTGCATTCGCTGCAATTCTCCCAACAATCGGTACACCTTTTCACCCGAAATAGGATCGATATTTCCCGTTTCCTCGCCAAACAGACGGAAAATCATTCCGGTTCGAGAGAGAGTGCTGTGCGGACCCAGTTGCTTACTGTCACCTGAAGCATGTGTCAATCCTAGAGCATTATTCAACACACAGTTGTTGATACGTCGGCTCGGATTCGGAACAGCAGCTTATCTCAACTGAACACAATATTTTTTCGCCTTCTTAGACGCTTCCTGAAAAAGCGCAATCGAAAGTGATCTGACAGGTGCTTACACAGTTGAGAGGCACCAAGCGAAACAGAAAACCATTCCTCTCCCCTTTGCAGTGAGCGTGTGATTCATCAAATCAACACATTTGGAAACCGTGCTTACAGATGGCCTTCGACTCGATACTCTACTTACCCCGGAAAACTGCGAAATGCGAAAACTCATAATTGCAGTCAAACTCAGAGCTGTAAAACCAGACTTCTAGATAGTCAGGTACGTTCACGCAGCTATTGACAAAACACAAGGAGTTCACTCTGATTGGCCGAGCAAGCGTACCGAGAAGTGTGATATGTGTGAGAGAGGGCATGGCGCAGTAGAGAGCGAGGGCGGTGGCGGGCGACAACTGGGACGCTTCGTCCAGAATTAGATGCGTCGCGGTCGCGTTGTGTGGTTCCCGGAGAATCATCGACACCGTCCCACCCATCACCTGAATAGACGAAATATAGGCCGAGTGATCGAATGGTTAGAGTTTCGACTGTCACTCCCCACAACCCGAATTTAATCCCCGAGACCCCGGGATTAAGTTGGTATTGGACGCGAAGCATACCCATGCTTATCTCCACTTTATACCAATAGACCTTTAACGGTTCGTAATGATATCCTATATTGAATCATTATTTAGTTTTCGAAACGACTACCTACGATAAATAGAACGAATAGTCATGCATAGTCGTAAAGAACGAAGACCGTTTCTTTACCTGACCGAATTTTTTGGTAACCTAACCTTTTCCGGTTACCTGACAGGTGACTGGGAAGTAATCTGAAACCACGGTTACCGTTTGAACTAGAGACCACGTTGAAAAAAACCAAATGTTGATAGTTAGAGGCATGTAACCGGCTTTTAACTCTAGGTTACCAACGGGTTGTTGAATTATTCGGGTGAGCTGAGAAAAAGCTACTGAAAAACCGGCTAGATGAACAATTCATCAAGATCGAGCTATTGCACACTTTACCACTGTAGGATATCGGGATCTGAGGTTGAATACAAAACTCACCGATGGAGCATACTCCTTCACAAACTCCTTTCGAACATTCTTGCTTGACTTTTTGTACTTGGACAGTCGATTGAGACCAGTTGCTAGATTATTCACCTGCAACATGAAATAATGTTTGCTAGAAGTAAACACTATATCTTTTGTAGTCCGATATGATAGTGGATCACAATTATTAGAGATAGCTCTGAGGATCTAGAACACATCGATTTCAAACTACAAACACATAATAGTGTCATATAATGATTGTCGCAGCCTGTCGCTCCTATAGAAAATGACTATAGCTTTCTATTTTGATACCGCTCTTTAGTGAGACTCTTACAGTAGAAAGTGAAAAGGAATAAATATTCTCTATGTGGCACGCATCGTTGTACTACGAATACGTCTAGTTTCAAGAGCTTCATTTTAACTTTTTTACGTTGAATCTGGACGTAACTAAAGTTTTGTGCGCATTGAACGGATTTCAGCTTCGTCTAGCTAACGTATTCTAATAGTAGAATCGATTCCAAAACATAATGTCCATTGCAACTTCAAAAGCAATTAGATTCAGCGTAAAATTATGAATGAACCCTGCCTGAGACATTTGTGCCAATCGCCAACCAATGAACCAAATAGAAAAACAATCGGGCACCTTTCTACCATTGTCGGGAAAATTTGTCTGTTTTTGATGCAGTAACGTTTCATGTATTCGGAACCAGGATCAAAATTTCTATGCTGAAAGAGAGGGTTTTTACGATATTGAACTGTTTTTTTTTTTGGACTCGACGTGAAGTCATTTTCTTTCAAAACACAAACTCACAGGAGCATAGAGCGTCGAACGAGCACTTCTCTGATGTGCCCTACTTTGGGTCAGATCCCTACTGTCAAACAAGCCGCTTGACTCCAGGTTCTGCACAGCCACTGCTTGTGCCTTCTGAAACGGATCGCACGTTTCAACCAGCTACACCACTGCACCAAAGTGAACGAATAGTGCATACTCTAGCGAATGTCCGAAAAGCTAGAAAAGTTGAAAAACGGGTTACTATCCATTTTTGAAATCACCAAGTTTCAAGTGTTTAGTTTTAAGAGGACTACTTTTTCGGACCTTATTGGCGTATGCTTCTGAAATGCATCGCAAATTTTAATCAGACACTGCGTACACCAATGCACCAAGACGAATCGCGACTACCACAGAGGAAATTTCATTCGCAGGCTCTGAGCCATTTTCAGCCAACAACTACCGGCGTGTCCGTGATCTACATGTTCTCTTCTCTCACGATTCATTATATAAAATTGAAGGGAGAACAAACAAATAACATCTGCTCTGTTAAGCACTCATTGTCACTAATGAGAATGTTTAGTATTGACAATTCAACTATTGCAAACTGCTCGAACAACGGACCACGCTGAATTGCTGGTACTTCAAACTTGAGAGCAAAGTTTACTAAAATATCCTACCTTAGATGCGTTGAGCAGGGCAATCTCCGTCAAATCACCACAGATGGGAATCTCGGGATACGCCTCGTGAATTTTTTCCAACGCATTGGTCACAGCCACATTGGTAGTTGAACAAATGACGATTCGTGCAGAGGGGTTCGATTCCAATCTGAATATAGGTATTGTAGTTAACATATTGTTTCTCTATCTAACTTCTAACAAAATCTGATATTAGGATACGCCAGTGAGTCCCCAAAAATTAGATCGTTTTCAGATATAAACACGTGAAAATTAATGATTTTGCATCAAGAATAGGCAGATTTCCTTGTTTTTGACGGATGAGTAGCCCGTTCTTCAATTTTGTCTGGCTACTTGGACAACTTTACTGGGGTATGAGTATTAGTCCCACCTGGCTTTCACGAGGGCTGCAACCAGCATTGTTTTTCCGCTTCCGGGAGGCGCCGAAATGCATGTCCAGCCGGGTCTTCTTTCTGCCGTACGCATCGCGCGCAGTTGAGATTCGTCCAGCCTTTTGCCTATAAATAAAAATATTGATTGATTAATGAAACTCTCCAAATCGTGTTCTTTACCTACTATATGGGATAATATGCCACTTTTCATTCCAATTTTCGCCTCTGGTTCGCCTAAGTACGAAACTACGGATTTTGTTCGAACAACATGCGTCCTTATCGGGAATAGTCGGTGATCTTACTAATGCGTGCTTTCAAAAAAAACTCGGAGAGGGCTAAAGAACAGAGTCACAAACTTAATTAAATTGTGTACATCTTGTTGTCGGGAACAACTGTCATTTATGTAGGCGGCTCAATGTCAGCCTGTCCTGAACACAAAAAGAGTCAAGCAGTCAAGGAAAAGCTGAAAACACTAATTTCTTCCTCCTAACGCAACAGATCATAAGTACACAGGCTACAATCCTCGTATATTGGAAATATAAAAGCGTAGTCTTCGATCCACCAACAAAGACGGAGAAAAACCGGAATAAATTTTCTCAATTTTATAGTTAAAAAGACCAAATCATTTTAATTTTGACAAAAAGGAGCGTGTTTTTGACCTAACCGCTAACCGATGTGCAGAGTTCCGCCCCTCAAAAAATGGACAATTCGGTTTCGACAACGATTTGATGATCCTAATATGATTATCGTGGAGTTCAACATACCATCTACGACAATGTCCTGGTATTCTCTTGGTAGATGCACAGCATTTGTGACAGGAAGTCCAGCACACACTCGATACAGGCCAGTTTCATAGAAATCGTCGAACCCGTCAAGAATGGCCCTGAAACCTTCGTAATACGTAAATTACATATCATACCTACCAGCTCATTGAATCCGACAGGGAAAGAGTATATTTACATCCAGGGCGTGCTGTTGAGTACTTTTTTTTTAAATTGGAACATCCAGAGGCAGCTGGTTTTGAAAATCGCGGTAGTATTAGTTGGCCAAACGAGTATACTCTGCTTCATCAATCGATGTCCTTCTACAGTAATCCAACAACGTCTAGTATTCACGAGCCTTTTCTAATGAATAATCCATTATTCTAGTTTCTAACTTTCAGGCTTGAGCAAATTACTGTAGAAGGTTACAAGTGGGTGGAACAAACTATATTGTTGTTGATGAAAACTAAGTTAAGACAAACATAACAAACAGGTGTCTGAGATGCATAAACTGATGTGACCCTGATACCCGATACCCTGAATGAAGATTTTCAAGCTTGGTACTTGCACCATCTACTCCCCATTTTTAACTCGCAACACCCGAGCCTATACTGGACCGCGCAAATGTATGTTGACACCAAACCGAAAAAAGTCAGCCGATGCGTAAGAATCGCAGTTCGCTTATTCCAACGCCCATTTTCCGCCAAAAACAGGAAAATTTGACCATTTTTTATGCAAAACCATTTCCAGGGGTTATAGACTGATTTTTGTCGAATATTCAAACCTTACTGATGTATGGTCCTACTCCGCCGGAAATGGTCGATAAGTTCACAAATCGGGAAAACTGTCTACATGAAATCATAGGTGCTATACCGGACAGAGATATCCTAGTTTTTGTTCAAAATGAACTGTGGGGAGCCATACCGTTCAAAAAAGGTTGGATTCATTGGATAACTACTTAAGGAGGACTTATAACTGTTTGCATTTTCTGTAGAAAGAATGTTCAACTCAACTCACACCTATGCAAAAAAAAGAACTCACGTAGCCTCGGTATCAAAATGGTCCAAGGACGGTCCGATTAGCGCTGGCATTGTATCGAGGGCATGATTTGTACGTTGAACCAACTCGAACAAGTCCTCCGACTGTCTTGCAACACTGAATACGACACGACAACCGATAGTCAGCCTCTGAAGCGGATACAGGTTTTGTCAAACCGTCGTGCGTACGTCAATTTGGTAGGGGGCGAAGCTCATCTGCGAATTTTTGATCTGCACACTCTCTCGTCTGCTGACAAGTAATCAACGACCGCTCGCCACACATCGCTCAATCAATCGATCACCCTGCGTCTTTTTTCGGACAAATGGCGACTGGAGGTTTCCGTCTCTTTACACAAGTTTGAACTACAAACTCAAAACCACAAACTCAAGCCCTATTTGTGAAAAGTGGGGAACCAAGAAGTGTGTGAGTTCTGTTCGGTTTCACCGTTTTCAGCAAAAAGTGAACAATACGAGGTTTTGAATGCATGTGCAACAAAAGTAGAACAATATATTTGTTTGCACAACGGTTCACAAAAAAAACTATCACAATAATATTAATTCAACGTGAAAATGCATAGTGATTTCACCTGAAAACATTGTGAACCGTTGTGCAAACAAATGTATTGTTTCACTTTTGTTGCACATTCATTCAAAACCTCGTATTGTTCACTTTTTGCTGAAAACGGTGAAACCGAACAGAACTCACACACTTCCTGGTCCCCCACTTTTCACGAATTGTTATCTTTTTGCTAGTTGTACTAGTACAATCTCTCCTAGAGTAGAATACCAAAAACGAACTTTGAAAAATGATGACTATCAAACATCCGGATATCTGGACGAAGTTTCGAGTTTTCGAACGGTGTGATCCTGGTTTTTCAAAATATTTTTTGGCGCCAGTTGACCTCTAAAATTGGCGCCAGCGCCAATAATCAAACATGTTACTCCAATCGGTGAAAAAATAACTGGATTGTCTGGCCTTGAGCAGTTATCTGAATTTTCGGGCGGTTTTCCGGTTCGGAAACCTTATTTTCAATCTTGGCGCCAATTGGCGGATAAAAGAGAATTTTGGCGCCGATGATCGAAAAACTTCGGGTACACGAATCGTATTTGTCAACTACATTCATAGTGCTGACCTCTGTGCCGTTACCCTACCTCGCTAGCGTTGTTCTCATTTGGCGCCAGTGGGCGTCAGCGTTTGGCGCCAAACATAAGCCAAGGCACCGTATTTCGGTCAATAGTTTAAATTCACTATTCGGACCTCCATGCTAAATTTTAAACTATTTCACTGATGGAAACACATGTTTTTCAGCTTATGGCGCCATCTGGCGCCCGCGCCAAGCGCCAGACATAACGTACCGACCCCCAGCTTTCGGCGCCGACGCGCCGAGCCAACTTTGGGGTTCACATAAGTGTGCCAATTTTCAGTCGATTCGGTTCAGTAGTTTTTTCAATACTATACGGACATGGGACGGGAGACGAGGGACAACGGAAAATTTCATAACGACACGAGAACATAACTTTTTTTCAAACTTGACCAATTTCTCCAATTTTTTCACACAACATGTATCTAATATATCTCTAGCTCTCTTTCTTTTTAAATTCCAAAAAAACGTTCTATTTGAAGACTTTTGTGGTTTGAAAGCTGAAAATGGGTGCGCAATGGCCAAACCAAACACAACTCACACGCAGCGCTTAGCGCTGCGCGCGATACCCAAAAGCACCCTAACAACGTACCTTGTTCCCTCTTGATTAAACCACAAACTCAAGCCCTTTACCCAAAAGCACCCTAACAACGTACCCTTGTTCCCCTAAATTGAAACAATCTTTTCCTATTATGTTAGCGATATCAATTACAGAATATTCCTTCTGGGGAGGTCTCGCTCCTCGTTTCGGTATCGTTTTCTCGGTTACTCACGTTGTATCATGTATCATAAAACTGAACCAACCTCAACTTCATTTACAGTAATAGTAGCGGTAGTTCTGTTGAAATCGGGATGATTCATCGACAACTGACTGCCAATCAACCATTTTCCACCGGTCCTGAAAAACCGCATTAAATTTTCCGCAATGAATAGTTTGACTGATAACTGAAAAGATACGAAAAATAATAAGAGTGTACTTTAATTTCAAAACCTGAAAATGACTGAAAGAAATATTGAGACCTTACTAGTTTATGCATGATTTACCCCAGTGAGATATAGAAATGAAAAACCTAAAAACCAAAAGTATGTGTAAGACTGATCACATCTTTTTATGAATATATTTAGAGGACAGTTGTAGTCATTGGTATATTAAAGCTAGAAACATCGTAATCTCCTCTTTTTGTATCTTTCGACCATATACTGAATTCTCGAATAGAATTCGTTTGCTACTGAAGATGAACACCTACATTGGATCGATGCATTTGGCAGTCTGATCGTCGTCCAAATACGTTGTCAGTATAGATTTTGGTGGAAGACCACCATGGAACACCACACTGTGTTTCACTGTCACCTGAATTGAAACTGGTTATCGTTCTCATATTCTCAGACCATTCCCAGTCAAGCCGCTTTTGTAGCGGCCTCACCGAGAGACTGCAAAAGACGCGGACTATTGTAGCCTGTCTGCGCGCTCATTGACCTTCGCCCTTTATTAAGCGATTGCAGTTTGTAGTAAAATATTTGGGATTCTTTAACTGTCGAGCTCTCGAGGCAATGATTGAGGGTGAAAATTAATGCTTTTAGTTTGTAATAAAATGATACGAATGTACGGAAGCTGATGGGAACCAAGCTAGTCGCAAGACAGTTTTCTCCCTTAGTATAGACTTACACTGTAATTCGAAAATGATATATCATTCATATATACGGCAGCGCCCTGTAGATAAATTATTTATCAATGTTATTACACCCTGCGGATGCCCAATGGTTGCACGCCATGCAAAATTATAATGAGAGGTAATAACGGATCAGCCAGAGTGTGAGAGTGCCGTGAAAATGTTTGATGGATTTTCGCGTTCTCGATGAATGAGCAATTTTCAGAGTGAACGTTAGGAAGTAGTTGAACAAGCCGCAAGTCTGGTCGAAAACGAGTTACCTCCAGCCATTGTTTTTGTTTCCCAACAGACTCATTATCCGAATGACGCTCCAGTCTCAGCCTGGCTATACAAGGATCTCGAACGAATAGATGCGCCTATTATAATACATATTAATAACACCAGCTCACCAGCTAGGACCATTTATTCACAGTAACGTCCGACTAATTGACAAAAAAAGAGTCCGTTTTTGAATTTACACATGATTTCTAATTTTCGGCTGAAAAAGACCGTTTTATGAATTTTTTGACTATTCCGACAACTTCACTGGGGTATGGGGTCATATTTCCCGAACCAACTTCGAACACAATCTTCCCAAAATTGGTTCGGTAAGAATTAGAAACCGAACCGTCTGCGTACTCAAACCGACCAGAAACCGAAACAAATCGTAATCTGCGTTGCCCGTTGCGCAATCGACCAATTATAGCAGTGATTACGAGAATTGGTTCGGTTCCATATTTGTTGGCCCAAAATTTGGTTATGGGAGAATCGGTTCGATTTTCAGCAGCAATCAACAAGGTAAAATGAATAGACAAATGCAAAAGGAAACTGTACGTACAAAAGTACGTTATCTCAAAGGGTGCATTTTATGTTTTTGCAAATAAAAACTCTTTTTCGAAAAGCCATATTCCAAGAAGGAAGATGAGTTTTCAAAAAGATGATTTCGGCTCCAACTCAAGAGCCTCTGCTATCCATAGCATTCACAACCTAGGTATTGATAAGGAATAATGAATGGTAAGATGGCCAACCTCATCCTTCGTAATTGGGCTGATGACCGCCGTTTCTCGGGACCAGACCGAGACGTTGTGTTTCTCCTGTTCAGTCAGAGGACGAACCGAGTCCAGCACATATTCACCACACGACACGATCCCACCCTGTAATTTTAGTTGAAAAACAAACCACTTTTTTGCCGAAAACGAGAAAATTTGTCAACATAGTACGATCATTAATTTTCACTTGTCTGAAGCATGACGATTATGTGGACCGATCCCGTGTCATTGGTCCTCTAAACTGCAATTGAAAAATGTATTGCAGTTTAAAGGACTGAAGCGTTGGGATTGGACCACACAATCGTCCTTTATTAAATCTAAAACGGATTACCTTTTGTCGAATAGTCGCGCATACCCTAAATGCCTCAGAGTTGTGACTTTTAAGAACAGGGGGGTTTTGCCCTCCCCCTTAGCCATTATAAGGGGGTTCTGCCCTTAATTTAGAAAATCGCTAAATCAGACAATTTTTGAAGGGGGGGGGGGGGTTTGCCCAAATCTTCGGACCAACAACTGGGGGGTTTTTCTCGAAACGCTGAGCATTTAGGGTATGATAGTCGGGCATTAATGGTGCATGAATATGAATATGCTAAATACAAGATACTTAAACGCCTAAACCTATGAAAAAGGGGTAACTAAAACTTCATTTTCTGTGTTGTGTAGTTGTGTTTTCAACAGGTTTCGCTGCGAAATGGCTGATTACAAGACGCAGGCCTCACTAAATAGTTGTCAACAGTCGCATTTGTCAATTTCATTAGAAGAAATATGAACGAATGAAAGAAAAGCCAGTCGTCAAAGAACTGAAAATAGAAATACGCCGTTAAAAAGAGTGGTAAGTTCAACCGAACCAGTTTTTTGAGTGCGAGTCTGAGTAAACGTTGTGAGCACAGAGTGTCCATGTCGAAAACTCGTTCGACATTATAATTAACTCCTTCTATCACCACCATCATTAGAACAATGGTCTGTAAATTCGAAGTTTTGATTATAAAAGTCAATTCGGGAGTTCTTCTTGTAAATCTCGAAATTTGAAAAGGCACGCGTTAAAATTCGGGAGACACGTGCGTATCTGACGAGGGAAAACTAATTTCAGTGAAAAACACCGCAATCTCCATTGAATGTTTTTTGTTGGAAAAATGGCACCCACCTTCACATAACACAATCGCTTATCTCGAAACATTGGCCTCTGTTCAACTTGAGAAGGTAGTTGATAGATGGTCCCCATAACCAAATCTTGCTCAGAAATGCCTTACATTGAATCGGTCATGTGTCTGGTCGGTATTCTAAATCCAGTGCCCAATACTTCTATTTCATCAAGTGATACCTAAAAGGAATTTGCAATGAAACATTAGGTTAGTCAGATGATTATAGGGTAGGTGACCTTAACCAGAGAAGCCCGCTCAAAGGTAAACTTTTAGTGACACTTCTACGGTATACTGTGTCTGCATTCGCTCTACGTCATTGAATTTTCAATCGTGTAATCATGTTATGTTATTAATAATTCATCATACTTCTTTCCTTAGTTACTAACGAACACGGCCGAAATTGCCGCAAAAGCTCACTAGAATCAGCAGAAACTATCTCGAATTAGTTTTTCAAGCTGAGCGTGATACTACATAACGTAGTCTATGAGCAGTAAGATAGATAATAATTTTACAAATATAGAGAGAAGAAAACGACGAAAATACTGGGAAGTTAAACAAACCTTGGTGACAGCCAGAATTTGATTGGTTACGTTGGGGCCAGAAAAATAATACTCGTCCACTCGTTGACCAATTCCAAGGGCGTGAGGAACACGACAGCTTTTGATGATCTGAGAACATTGATGAATATGACCAGGACCACACATTGAGCCTTACTCGCTTCACGCATTTGTTGAAACCTACGTGCGCGATCTTCTGAGTGTCTTAGGAAGTTGAAAGCTTTGATAATTATGATCAGTAGCACAACTTACAAGACAATATGCCCCGGGTGAATTCTCGCTCGCTCGCTGCTGTGTGTATCAGCTGGTAACAAACCTTACCCATGCCCATTCTTATCTCACTCTCTACGAACTGTCCGTAGACAGTGGAGCTAAGCTTTCCACGGTTGATCTTGATCATACCCTAAATGCTCAGCGTTTTGAGAAAAAACCCCCTGTTTTTGGTCCGAAGATTTGGGCAAACCCCCCCCCCCCCCCCCCCCCTCAAAAATTGTCTGATTTAGCGATTTTCTAAATTAAGGGCAAAACCCCCTTATAATGGCTGAGGGGGAGGGCCAAACCCCCCTGTTTGAAAAAGTCACTTCTCTGAGGCAATTAGGGTATGATCTTGATAAATATGTTAATTAAACTCAGAATTATGTAAGACCGGATGAAGGATCTATTTATTTATCATGACAGTTGACGGAAGATATTAGATATGAATTGACTAACCTTAATGGTGGCAGATAGGTACAGGTCGGATTTTCGTCCCACATCCGCATTAACGTTTCTTGATGATTCATTCAAATACATGTACGTGACAGGGCTCTTCGGATTGGTGGCACTCACCTGCACATAATACGGTAAGTGAAAGCGTGCTAACATACTTGACAAAGGGCAAAAAACTGATAACTTATTCTTCAAGAATATACCACAAACTATATGTAATATGTCGTAATTGAACTTGTTTGATTGAGACATATCACAGACAATTAGGTTTTCACTTTTGTCGGAGAAAAAATACTTATTAAAAATTAAAACTATAGATACCTCATTTTCGTTATAAACAATAATGTTACCCACTCGAATTATAGCTTCTTTATGAGTTTCTGCCAAATGAATAACAGTGCCAACAATTGGTTGATCATCGTGAGCTAATTGAGGAAAAGCAATGGCAGCCTTAGCTTTTTTCTTAGGGGCCTTGGGGCGGAGCGCAGAACGATTCACAGCGGGAGCCTGAGGTGTTGGTTTCGTCTGGAAAATATGCATTCTTACGAGGAGAGGAAAACTTTTCGGGTATTTTTTAATGAGAACTAATATATTTAATTTTTCAATTCCTTTCCATAAAAGAGATGCAGAGCTGGGTGGAGCACGAGAATATTGCGCGTAATCACACTAGCAAATGTGGCAGAATGACCGGAAGAACTGTGAAACCGCTCTTGATTTTTTGCTCTGCAAAATATGGGTAGATTTGATTTTTTTTTCTGATAGAACCTATGATCCTATGAAATTGAAATCGATTATTCGGACTTTGAAATAAAAAAATTACTTTTCTAAGAAAAGTGACATGTTTTCCGAAAATCCCAAAAATGTAAAATCTGATTTTCAAACTGGTAGACTATTCTGTAGCTAACTCGTCAGTTTTTTAGTCGTGTGTCTAGCACACCTGAATCACGTCTTGTTTTTATGAGTACGCCACAGGCACACATACATGGAAAATAGTACTCACTGGAGGAATTTGGCTTTCGACACCACCACCCGAACTCCACTGATAGGATTGATTACCGTTATCGGCACGGAGTCGTACAGTAACATATCTGAAATATCCAGTTCCAGGAAAATACGAATATTTTTCAAACAAGATCCGCAATGTTATGAATTGTGGACAATGCGAAACGATTTTTTTTACATTATTCACGATGAACCTATTTCCCTCATAAATCAAATACAGAGTGGTTGATAAGTCAAATATAGACCAATTGTAACATTTTGAGTGTTTAATCCGTTTTTTTTTTTGAATTCAATCTCACTATTCGGATCGGACAACTTTCCTGGAGTATGATTATCATGGAGAGACGAGGGAGGGGTTTCGCTAATATTTTCCACTTACCGCTGCAAATTTAAAAAAGCCATGTTTATCGAAGACCCGAAGAAGTCAGTCTTCGATAAACATGAACTGTTAACTAATCACGATGATAAGGACGATGTTCTTTGATACACCGCAGTTAACACAGAGGCCCACACTAGGGTTGTTAAAGACGAACTCGAAACTCGACTCGACTCGAAAAAAAAACCAAAATGTTCGAGTCGAGTCGAACTCGAAAACTCGATTTTTTTCTGGAACTCGAAAATTCGATGACTCGAAAACTCGAAAACTCGAAAAATAAAGGTTTTAGAAGGTAAAAATGTGGAAACCCGATTCCGATCTAGGCTAGCCCACGACGTGCGCCATTTGGCGACAAAAGCAGAAACGCTGAATGCTGAATTGTGAAGATGAAGGTTGGAAGTTTGATTATGTTGATGATAATCACACTGTTAGTAAGTTTGTGTTTCGGAAATTGTTAATTTCTAAATTACGAGAGTTACGTCGATATGTGCGCCCAATTTGCGTCAAAATCTTTGTACATGTCATGTCAATCAAAACTTAATGAAACTATATGTAATGTTTGTGTTTATCAGTTCAAAAACTTATACCCCATACAGCATTTATATTGAATCTTTAAATTCAAAAGAACATCTCCGATGACTACGTGAAATTGAGTAACTGAGCTCTGAGCATAGGTGAATAGTTCAATGCCCCTGCAATTAAAATGAACGTGTGTAATCTGTAATTTTGAAAATGAGCACGATACCTCTGCAAAAGTGATTATTTTCTAGTTTATCGCGTTTCAAACTGTTTCCGCTTCTGAAAACAAACGTAAGCTCCAGCAATACGGCAAAAAGAAGCGTCAGCGCCATTCTGACGGGGTATTCTACCTGGCTCTGAGCACTGCACGATACTAACCTTGGAGAATTCTGCTGACTTCCTTCAAATAACTTCCATAGCAACCAAAGAGGTAGAAAAATCAATACCAGAAGAATGATCACGGCAGACATACCCCAGAAAAGTTGTCCGAATGCCCAGAATGAATCGAAAAACGGGCTACTCTTCGCCGAAAGCTGAAAATTTCTTAATTATTTCATACAAATTATTGATTTTCACGTACGACGACCTTCAGAACCTCCAGCAGGCAAGTCGGTTCAGTTCAACCATGGCATAGCCAGTAAACGCGAGGTAACTCGACATAGGTAATGATCATACCCCAGTAAGGTCTGACTAAGCTTCAAAAAGTAGGCCGTTTTCAGATGTAAACACGTGAAAATTGAGACTTTTTCATCCAAAGTAGACCGATTGTCCTCTTTTCGGCTAAAAAGTAGTCCGTTTTTCGAATTTTTCTGACTATTTGGACAACTTTACTGTTGTATGGTAATGATGGAGAAAAATTTCCTGTCAATCAATACACTTGCACTCATCTCATTTTAAATTCAAATTTTACATGGGTATCAGGAATAAGTCATTCAAAATTGAATATCATTAGAGTAAGCAAACGTTATTAATTCGCTCTCAGTCAGGATGGATTTGAAAAACCAGTTGATAGTCAAGCACCAAGCCGTTGTTAGTCAACTAAGCCAGTGCCAAGCCACAGACCCACCAGGATAATAAAGACATTACATACCGGAAGTAATATATGTAACTGTCAAGAGATTCAAGAGAATAAACTATACACAAAAAATAAAATAAAATTGGCCAAAAGTGATTTGTTATACTTGAGTACGATTCAATAGATGAACGTTGTAAACCTAGGATAAGACAGTCATTCGCATCCCGCCGCCGTTCGGAAATAAAAGACTCAACATGCTGCAGCTCAGCCGTAGTTACACCACTTTTGCCAGTTTTCATGACAGTTCACTTGAGATTATTCCAAAAACCTATGAAGCGAGACCAATGAGTACCACGGGTATAGAAAGAAGATGATAATAGAAAAATACTACTCGTTGCGGCCAGCTTGGTTATCTATCGCTTCGCAAATGAATTTTGTCTGTATTTCACTTTAATCGAAATGTTCTGTTTTCAGGCAGATGCTCTTCGTCTTTCACGAACACGAAGATGAAGAAGAATATCGTATTTTTCGATTATATGACTGTCGTAATCATTAATCAGACTAGTATGTAGTTTTTATAAAACATTACTGAGATGTCTGCTCCGGTATCACCATTTAGACACTTTCGGATTATCTCACACGTTCCATTGTTATTACTTGAGAGATAATGTACAGTTATATTCCATCTCACACGTTTTTAGATATTCGCACTGAATTTCCGGTTCAAATATTTATGCTTATACAATACAGTGTATTATTCAAATGAAAAATAATGAAATCAGTCTGAACTTAAATACGATGAAATGACGGAGGACTTCATGGATATCCGCTGCCAGCCTGAAAAAGAAACAAGTATGTTTTCAGTTATAAGTTTCTATTATCACCTTGTTTTTACACCCGTGGTACTCATTGGTCTCGCTCCATAGGTTTTTGGAATAATCTCAAGTGAACTGTCATGAAAACTGGAAAAAGTGGTACAACTACGGCTGCTGCAGCTCATGTTCTAGAAAAGAAAAACAAACGACACTATAACAGTTATGAGTTTCTGTTATCACCTTTATTCTATACCCGTGGTACTCATTGGTCTCGCTTCATAGGTTTTTGGAATAATCTCAAGTGA
This sequence comes from Litoditis marina, assembly GCA_964036275.1. Classification (NCBI taxonomy): domain Eukaryota; kingdom Metazoa; phylum Nematoda; class Chromadorea; order Rhabditida; family Rhabditidae; genus Litoditis; species Litoditis marina. Next base: position 19,355,655 of record OZ038433.1, read on the forward strand.
ACTGTCATGAAAACTGGCAAAAAGTGGTGTAACTACGGCTGCTGCAGCTCATGTTCTAGAAAAGAAAAACGAACGACTATAACAGTTATGAGTTTCTATTATCACCTTTATTCTATACCCGTGGTACTCATTGGTCTCGCTTCATAGGTTCTTGGAATAATCTCAAGTGAACTGTCATGAAAACTGGCAAAAGTGGTGTAACTACGGCTGCTGCAGCTCATGTTCTAGAAAAGAAAAACAAACAACTATAACAGTTATGAGTTTCGATTATCACCTTGTTATCACACCCATGGTACTCATTGGTCTCGCTTCATAGGTTTTTGGAATAATCTCAAGTGAACTGTCATGAAAACTGGCAAAAGTGGTGTAACTACGGCTGCTGCAGCTCATGTTCTTGAAAAGAAAAACAAACAACTATAACAGTTATGAGTTTCGATTATCTCCTTGTTTTTACACCCGTGGTACTCATTGGTCTCGCTTCATAGGTTTTGGAATAATCTCAAGTGAACTGTCATGAAAACTGGCAAAAGTGCTGTAACTACGGCTGCTGCACCTCATGTTCTAGAAAAGAAAAACAAACAACTATAACAGTTATGAGTTTCTATTATCACTTTGTTTTTACACCCGTGGTACTCATTGGTCTCGCTTCATAGGTTTTTGGAATAATCTCAAGTGAACTGTCATGAAAACTGGCAAAAGTGGTGTAACTACGGCTGCTGCAGCTCATGTTCTAGAAAAGAAAAACAAACAACTATAACAGTTATGAGTTTCTATTATCACCTTTATTCTATACCCGTGGTACTCATTGGTCTCGCTTCATAGGTTTTTGGAATAATCTCAAGTGAACTGTCATGAAAACTGGCAAAAGTGGTGTAACTTCGGCTGCTGCAGCTCATGTTCTAGAAAAGAAAAACAAACAACTTTAACAGTTATGAGTTTCAATTATCACCTTTATTCTATACCCGTGGTACTCATTGGTCTCGCTTCATAGGTTTTTGGAATAATCTCAAGTGCACTGTCATGAAAACTGGCAAAAGTGGTGTAACTTCGGCTGCTGCAGCTCATGTTCTAGAAAAGAAAAACAAACAACTATAACAGTTATGAGTTTCTATTATCACCTTTATTCTATACCCGTGGTACTCATTGGTCTCGCTTCATAGGTTTTTGGAATAATCTCAAGTGAACTGTCATGAAAACTGGCAAAAGTGGTGTAACTACGGCTGCTGCAGCTCATGTTCTAGGAAAGAAAAACAAACGACTATAACAGTTATGAGTTTCGATTATCACCTTGTTATCACACCCATGGTACTCATTGGTCTCGCTTCATAGGTTTTTGGAATAATCTCAAGTGAACTGTCATGAAAACTGGCAAAAGTGGTGTAACTACGGCTGCTGCAGCTCATGTTCTAGAAAAGAAAAAAAACAACTATAACAGTTATGAGTTTCTATTATCACCTTTATTCTATACCCGTGGTACTCATTGGTCTCGCTTCATAGGTTTTTGGAATAATCTCAAGTGAACTGTCATGAAAACTGGCAAAAGTGGTGTAACTACGGCTGCTGCAGCTCATGTTCTAGGAAAGAAAAACAAACGACTATAACAGTTATGAGTTTCGATTATCACCTTGTTATCACACCCATGGTACTCATTGGTCTCGCTTCATAGGTTTTTGGAATAATCTCAAGTGAACTGTCATGAAAACTGGCAAAAGTGGTGTAACTACGGCTGCTGCAGCTCATGTTCTAGGAAAGAAAAACAAACGACTATAACAGTTATGAGTTTCGATTATCACCTTGTTATCACACCCATGGTACTCATTGGTCTCGCTTCATAGGTTTTTGGAATAATCTCAAGTGAACTGTCATGAAAACTGGCAAAAGTGGTGTAACTACGGCTGCTGCAGCTCATGTTCTAGAAAAGAAAAACAAACAACTATAACAGTTATGAGTTTCGATTATCTCCTTGTTTTTACACCCGTGGTACTCATTGGTCTCGCTTCATAGGTTTTGGAATAATCTCAAGTGAACTGTCATGAAAACTGGCAAAAGTGGTGTAACTACGGCTGCTGCAGCTCATGTTCTAGAAAAGAAAAACAAACAACTATAACAGTTATGAGTTTTTATTATCACCTTGTTTTTACACCCGTGGTACTCATTGGTCTCGTTTCATAGGTTTTTGGAATAATCTCAAGTGAACTGTCATGAAAACTGGCAAAAGTGGTGTAACTACGGCTGCTGCAGCTCATGTTCTAGAAAAGAAAAACAAACAACTATAACAGTTATGAGTTTCTATTATCACCTTTATTCTATACCCGTGGTACTCATTGGTCTCGCTTCATAGGTTTTTGGAATAATCTCAAGTGAACTGTCATGAAAACTGGCAAAAGTGGTGTAACTTCGGCTGCTGCAGCTCATGTTCTAGAAAAGAAAAACAAACAACTATAACAGTTATGAGTTTCAATTATCACCTTTATTCTATACCCGTGGTACTCATTGGTCTCGCTTCATAGGTTTTTGGAATAATCTCAAGTGAACTGTCATGAAAACTGGCAAAAGTGGTGTAACTACGGCTGCTGCAGCTCATGTTCTAGAAAAGAAAAACAAACAACTATAACAGTTATGAGTTTCTATTATCACCTTTATTCTATACCCGTGGTACTCATTGGTCTCGCTTCATAGGTTTTTGGAATAATCTCAAGTGAACTGTCATGAAAACTGGCAAAAGTGGTGTAACTACGGCTGCTGCAGCTCATGTTCTAGAAAAGAAAAACAAACAACTATAACAGTTATGAGTTTCTATTATCACCTTTATTCTATACCCGTGGTACTCATTGGTCTCGCTTCATAGGTTTTGGAATAATCTCAAGTGAACTGTCATGAAAACTGGCAAAAGTGCTGTAACTACGGCTGCTGCACCTCATGTTCTAGAAAAGAAAAACAAACAACTATAACAGTTATGAGTTTCTATTATCACTTTGTTTTTACACCCGTGGTACTCATTGGTCTCGCTTCATAGGTTTTTGGAATAATCTCAAGTGAACTGTCATGAAAACTGGCAAAAGTGGTGTAACTACGGCTGCTGCAGCTCATGTTCTAGAAAAGAAAAACAAACAACTATAACAGTTATGAGTTTCTATTATCACCTTTATTCTATACCCGTGGTACTCATTGGTCTCGCTTCATAGGTTTTTGGAATAATCTCAAGTGAACTGTCATGAAAACTGGCAAAAGTGGTGTAACTTCGGCTGCTGCAGCTCATGTTCTAGAAAAGAAAAACAAACAACTTTAACAGTTATGAGTTTCAATTATCACCTTTATTCTATACCCGTGGTACTCATTGGTCTCGCTTCATAGGTTTTTGGAATAATCTCAAGTGCACTGTCATGAAAACTGGCAAAAGTGGTGTAACTTCGGCTGCTGCAGCTCATGTTCTAGAAAAGAAAAACAAACAACTATAACAGTTATGAGTTTCTATTATCACCTTTATTCTATACCCGTGGTACTCATTGGTCTCGCTTCATAGGTTTTTGGAATAATCTCAAGTGAACTGTCATGAAAACTGGCAAAAGTGGTGTAACTACGGCTGCTGCAGCTCATGTTCTAGAAAAGAAAAAAAACAACTATAACAGTTATGAGTTTCTATTATCACCTTTATTCTATACCCGTGGTACTCATTGGTCTCGCTTCATAGGTTTTTGGAATAATCTCAAGTGAACTGTCATGAAAACTGGCAAAAGTGGTGTAACTACGGCTGCTGCAGCTCATGTTCTAGGAGAGAAAAACAAACGACTATAACAGTTATGAGTTTCGATTATCACCTTGTTATCACACCCATGGTACTCATTGGTCTCGCTTCATAGGTTTTTGGAATAATCTCAAGTGAACTGTCATGAAAACTGGCAAAAGTGGTGTAACTACGGCTGCTGCAGCTCATGTTCTAGGAAAGAAAAACAAACGACTATAACAGTTATGAGTTTCGATTATCACCTTGTTATCACACCCATGGTACTCATTGGTCTCGCTTCATAGGTTTTTGGAATAATCTCAAGTGAACTGTCATGAAAACTGGCAAAAGTGGTGTAACTACGGCTGCTGCAGCTCATGTTCTAGAAAAGAAAAAAAACAACTATAACAGTTATGAGTTTCTATTATCACCTTTATTCTATACCCGTGGTACTCATTGGTCTCGCTTCATAGGTTTTTGGAATAATCTCAAGTGAACTGTCATGAAAACTGGCAAAAGTGGTGTAACTACGGCTGCTGCAGCTCATGTTCTAGGAAAGAAAAACAAACGACTATAACAGTTATGAGTTTCGATTATCACCTTGTTATCACACCCATGGTACTCATTGGTCTCGCTTCATAGGTTTTTGGAATAATCTCAAGTGAACTGTCATGAAAACTGGCAAAAGTGGTGTAACTACGGCTGCTGCAGCTCATGTTCTAGGAAAGAAAAACAAACGACTATAACAGTTATGAGTTTCGATTATCACCTTGTTATCACACCCATGGTACTCATTGGTCTCGCTTCATAGGTTTTTGGAATAATCTCAAGTGAACTGTCATGAAAACTGGCAAAAGTGGTGTAACTACGGCTGCTGCAGCTCATGTTCTAGAAAAGAAAAACAAACAACTATAACAGTTATGAGTTTCGATTATCTCCTTGTTTTTACACCCGTGGTACTCATTGGTCTCGCTTCATAGGTTTTGGAATAATCTCAAGTGAACTGTCATGAAAACTGGCAAAAGTGGTGTAACTACGGCTGCTGCAGCTCATGTTCTAGAAAAGAAAAACAAACAACTATAACAGTTATGAGTTTTTATTATCACCTTGTTTTTACACCCGTGGTACTCATTGGTCTCGTTTCATAGGTTTTTGGAATAATCTCAAGTGAACTGTCATGAAAACTGGCAAAAGTGGTGTAACTACGGCTGCTGCAGCTCATGTTCTAGAAAAGAAAAACAAACAACTATAACAGTTATGAGTTTCTATTATCACCTTTATTCTATACCCGTGGTACTCATTGGTCTCGCTTCATAGGTTTTTGGAATAATCTCAAGTGAACTGTCATGAAAACTGGCAAAAGTGGTGTAACTTCGGCTGCTGCAGCTCATGTTCTAGAAAAGAAAAACAAACAACTATAACAGTTATGAGTTTCAATTATCACCTTTATTCTATACCCGTGGTACTCATTGGTCTCGCTTCATAGGTTTTTGGAATAATCTCAAGTGAACTGTCATGAAAACTGGCAAAAGTGGTGTAACTACGGCTGCTGCAGCTCATGTTCTAGAAAAGAAAAACAAACAACTATAACAGTTATGAGTTTCTATTATCACCTTTATTCTATACCCGTGGTACTCATTGGTCTCGCTTCATAGGTTTTTGGAATAATCTCAAGTGAACTGTCATGAAAACTGGCAAAAGTGGTGTAACTACGGCTGCTGCAGCTCATGTTCTAGAAAAGAAAAACAAACAACTATAACAGTTATGAGTTTCTATTATCACCTTGTTTTTACACCCGTGGTACTCATTGGTCTCGCTTCATAGGTTTTTGGAATAATCTCAAGTGAACTGTCATGAAAACTGGCAAAAGTGGTGTAACTACGGCTGCTGCAGCTCATGTTCTAGAAAAGAAAAACAAACAACTATAACAGTTATGAGTTTCAATTATCACCTTGTTTTTACACCCGTGGTACTCATTGGTCTCGCTTCATAGGTTTTTGGAATAATCTCAAGTGAACTGTCATGAAAACTGGCAAAAGTGGTGTAACTACGGCTGCTGCAGCTCATGTTCTAGGAAAGAAAAACAAACAACTCTAACAGTTATGAGTTTCGATTATCACCTTGTTTTTACACCCGTGGTACTCATTGGTCTCGCTTCATAGGTTTTTGGAATAATCTCAAGTGAATTGTCATGAAAATGGCAAAAGTGGTGTAACTACGGCTGCTGCAGCTCATGTTCTAGAGAAGAAAAACGAACGACTATAACAGTTATGAGTTTCTATTATCAACTTGTTTTTAAACCCGTGGTACTCATTGGTCTCGCTCCATAGGTTTTTGGAATAATCTCAAGTGAACTGTCATGAAAACTGGCAAAAGTGGTACAACTTCGGCTGCTGCAGCTCATGTTCTAGAAAAGAAAAACAAACAACTATAACAGTTATGAGTTTCTATTATCACCTTTATTCTATACCCGTGGTACTCATTGGTCTCGCTTCATAGGTTTTTGGAATAATCTCAAGTGAACTGTCATGAAAACTGGCAAAAGTGGTACAACTTCGGCTGCTGCAGCTCATGTTCTAGAAAAGAAAACAAACAACTATAACAGTTATGAGTTTCAGTTATCACCTTGTTTTTACACCCGTGGTACTCATTGGTCTCGCTTCATAGGTTTTTGGAATAATCTCAAGTGAACTGTCATGAAAACTGGCAAAAGTGGTGTAACTACGGCTGCTGCAGCTCATGTTCTAGAAAAGAAAACAAACAACTATAACAGTTATGAGTTTCAGTTATCACCTTGTTTTTACACCCGTGGTACTCATTGGTCTCGCTTCATAGGTTTTTGGAATAATCTCAAGTGAACTGTCATGAAAACTGGCAAAAGTGGTGTAACTACGGCTGCTGCAGCTCATGTTCTAGAAAAGAAAAACAAACAACTATAACAGTTATGAGTTTCTATTATCACCTTTATTCTATACCCGTGGTACTCATTGATCTCGCTTCATAGGTTTTTGGAATAATCTCAAGTGAACTGTCATGAAAACTGGCAAAAGTGGTACAACTTCGGCTGCTGCAGCTCATGTTCTAGAAAAGAAAAACAAACAACTATAACAGTTATGAGTTTCTATTATCACCTTTATTCTATACCCGTGGTACTCATTGGTCTCGCTCCATAGGTTTTTGGAATAATCTCAAGTGAACTGTCATGAAAACTGGCAAAAGTGGTACAACTTCGGCTGCTGCAGCTCATGTTCTAGAAAAGAAAAACAAACAACTATAACAGTTATGAGTTTCAATTATCACCTTGTTTTTACACCCGTGGTACTCATTGGTCTCGCTTCATTGGTTTTTGGAATAATCTCAAGTGAACTGTCATGAAAACTGGCAAAAGTGGTGTAACTACGGCTGCTGCAGCTCATGTTATAGAAAAGAAAAACAAACAACTAAAACAGTTATGAGTTTCAATTATCACCTTGTTTTTCCACCCGTGGTACTCATTGGTCTCGCTCCATAGGTTTTTGGAATAATCTCAAGTGAACTGTCATGAAAACTGGCAAAAGTGGTGTAACTACGGCTGCTGCAGCTCATGTTCTGGAAAAGAAAAACAAACAACTATAACAGTTATGAGTTTCAATTATCACCTTGTTTTCACACCCGTGGTACTCATTGGTCTCGCTAGATAGGTTTTGGAATAATCTCAAGTGAACTGTCATGAAAACTGGCAAAAGTGGTGTAACTACGGCTGCTGCAGCTCATGTTCTAGAAAAGAAAAACAAACAACTATAACAGTTATGAGTTTCAATTATCACCTTGTTTTTACACCCGTGGTACTCATTGGTCTCGCTTCATAGGTTTTCGGAATAATCTCAAGTGAACTGTCATGAAAACTGGCAAAAGTGGTACAACTACGGCTGCTGCAGCTCATGTTCTAGAAAAGAAAAACAAACAACTATAACAGTTGTCAGTCTCGATTATCACCTTGTTTTCACACCCATGGTACTAATTGGTCTCGCTTCATAGGTTTTTGGAATAATCTCAAGTGAACTGTCATGAAAACTGGCAAAAGTGGTGTAACTACGGCTGCTGCAGCTCATGTTCTAGAAAAGAAAAACAAACAACTATAACAGTTATGAGTTGCTATTATCACCTTGTTTTCACACCCGTGGTACTCATTGGTCTCGCTCCATAGGTTTTTGGAATAATCTCAAGTGAACCGTCATGAAAACTGGCAAAAGTGGTACAACTACGGCTGCTGCAGCTCATGTTCTAGAAAAGAAAAACAAACAACTATAACAGTTATGAGTTTCAATTATCACCTTGTTTTTACACCCAAGGTACTCATTGGTCTCGCTCCATAGGTTTTTGGAATAATCTCAAGTGAACTGTCATGAAAACTGGCAAAAGTGGTACAACTACGGCTGCTGCAGCTCATGTTCTAGAAAAGAAAAACAAACAACTATAACAGTTATGAGTTTCAATTATCACCTTGTTTTTACACCCGTGGTACTCATTGGTCTCGCTCCATAGGTTTTTGGAATAATCTCAAGTGAACTGTCATGAAAACTGGCAAAAGTGGTGTAACTACGGCTGCTGCAGCTCATGTTCTAGAAAAGAAAAACAAACAACTATAACAGTTATGAGTTGCTATTATCACCTTGTTTTTACACCCGTGGTACTCATTGGTCTCGCTCCATAGGTTTTTGGAATAATCTCAAGTGAACCGTCATGAAAACTGGCAAAAGTGGTGTAACTACGGCTGCTGCAGCTCATGTTCTAGAAAAGAAAAACAAACAACTATAACAGTTATGAGTTTCAATTATCACCTTGTTTTTACACCCGTGGTACTCATTGGTCTCGCTCCATAGGTTTTTGGAATAATCTTAAGTGAACTGTCATGAAAACTGGCAAAAGTGGTGTAACTACGGCTGCTGCAGCTCATGTTCTAGAAAAGAAAAACAAACAACTATAACAGTTATGAGTTTCAATTATCACCTTGTTTTTACACCCGTGGTACTCATTGGTCTCGCTCCATAGGTTTTTGGAATAATCTCAAGTGAACTGTCATGAAAACTGACAAAAGTGGTGTAACTACGGCTGCTGCAGCTCATGTTCTAGGAAAGAAAAACAAACAACTATAACAGTTATGAGTTTCTATTATCACCTTTATTCTATACCCGTGGTACTCATTGGTCTCGCTCCATAGGTTTTTGGAATAATCTCAAGTGAACTGTCATGAAAACTGGCAAAAGTGGTACAACTTCGGCTGCTGCAGCTCATGTTCTAGAAAAGAAAAACAAACAACTATAACAGTTATGAGTTTCAATTATCACCTTGTTTTTACACCCGTGGTACTCATTGGTCTCGCTTCATTGGTTTTTGGAATAATCTCAAGTGAACTGTCATGAAAACTGGCAAAAGTGGTGTAACTACGGCTGCTGCAGCTCATGTTCTAGAAAAGAAAAACAAACAACTAAAACAGTTATGAGTTTCAATTATCACCTTGTTTTTACACCCGTTGTACTCATTGGTCTCGCTCCATAGGTTTTTGGAATAATCTCAAGTGAACTGTCATGAAAACTGGCAAAAGTGGTGTAACTACGGCTGCTGCAGCTCATGTTCTGGAAAAGAAAAACAAACAACTATAACAGTTATGAGTTTCAATTATCACCTTGTTTTCACACCCGTGGTACTCATTGGTCTCGCTCCATAGGTTTTTGGAATAATCTCAAGTGAACTGTCATGAAAACTGGCAAAAGTGGTGTAACTACGGCTGCTGCAGCTCATGTTCTAGAAAAGAAAAACAAACAACTATAACAGTTATGAGTTTCAATTATCACCTTGTTTTTACACCCGTGGTACTCATTGGTCTCGCTTCATAGGTTTTCGGAATAATCTCAAGTGAACTGTCATGAAAACTGGCAAAAGTGGTACAACTACGGCTACTGCAGCTCATGTTCTAGAAAAGAAAAACAAACAACTATAACAGTTGTCAGTTTCGATTATCACCTTGTTTTCACACCCATGGTACTAATTGGTCTCGCTTCATAGGTTTTTGGAATAATCTCAAGTGAACTGTCATGAAAACTGGCAAAAGTGGTGTAACTACGGCTGCTGCAGCTCATGTTCTAGAAAAGAAAAACAAACAACTATAACAGTTATGAGTTGCTATTATCACCTTGTTTTTACACCCGTGGTACTCATTGGTCTCGCTCCATAGGTTTTTGGAATAATCTCAAGTGAACCGTCATGAAAACTGGCAAAAGTGGTACAACTACGGCTGCTGCAGCTCATGTTCTAGAAAAGAAAAACAAACAACTATAACAGTTATGAGTTTCAATTATCACCTTGTTTTTACACCCGTGGTACTCATTGGTCTCGCTCCATAGGTTTTTGGAATAATCTCAAGTGAACTGTCATGAAAACTGGCAAAAGTGGTGTAACTACGGCTGCTGCAGCTCATGTTCTAGAAATAAAAAACAAACAACTATAACAGTTATGAGTTTCTATTATCACCTTTATTCTATACCCGTGGTACTCATTGGTCTCGCTTCATAGGTTTTTGGAATAATCTCAAGTGAACTGTCATGAAAACTGGCAAAAGTGGTGTAACTACGGCTGCTGCAGCTCATGTTCTGGAAAAGAAAAACAAACAACTATAACAGTTATGAGTTTCAATTATCACCTTGTTTTCACACCCGTGGTACTCATTGGTCTCGCTCCATAGGTTTTTGGAATAATCTCAAGTGAACTGTCATGAAAACTGGCAAAAGTGGTGTAACTACGGCTGCTGCAGCTCATGTTCTAGAAAAGAAAAACAAACAACTATAACAGTTATGAGTTTCAATTATCACCTTGTTTTTACACCCGTGGTACTCATTGGTCTCGCTCCATAGGTTTTTGGAATAATCTCAAGTGAACTGTCATGAAAACTGGCAAAAGTGGTGTAACTACGGCTGCTGCAGCTCATGTTCTAGAAAAGAAAAACAAACAACTATAACAGTTATGAGTTTCAATTATCACCTTGTTTTTACACCCGTGGTACTCATTGGTCTCGCTCCATAGGTTTTTGGAATAATCTCAAGTGAACTGTCATGAAAACTGGCAAAAGTGGTGTAACTACGGCTGCTGCAGCTCATGTTCTAGAAAAGAAAAACAAACAACTATAACAGTTATGAGTTTCAATTATCACCTTGTTTTTACACCCGTGGTACTCATTGGTCTCGCTCCATAGGTTTTTGGAATAATCTCAAGTGAACTGTCATGAAAACTGGCAAAAGTGGTGTAACTACGGCTGCTGCAGCTCATGTTCTAGGAAAGAAAAACAAACAACTATAACAGTTATGAGTTTCAATTATCACCTTGTTTTTACACCCGTGGTACTCATTGGTCTCGCTCCATAGGTTTTTGGAATAATCTCAAGTGAACTGTCATGAAAACTGGCAAAAGTGGTGTAACTACGGCTGCTGCAGCTCATGTTCTAGAAAAGAAAAACAAACAACTATAACAGTTATGAGTTTCAATTATCACCTTGTTTTTACACCCGTGGTACTCATTGGTCTCGCTCCATAGGTTTTTGGAATAATCTCAAGTGAACTGTCATGAAAACTGGCAAAAGTGGTGTAACTACGGCTGCTGCAGCTCATGTTCTAGAAAAGAAAAACAAACAACTATAACAGTTATGAGTTTCAATTATCACCTTGTTTTTACACCCGTGGTACTCATTGGTCTCGCTCCATAGGTTTTTGGAATAATCTCAAGTGAACTGTCATGAAAACTGGCAAAAGTGGTGTAACTACGGCTGCTGCAGCTCATGTTCTGGAAAAGAAAAACAAACAACTATAACAGTTATGAGTTTCAATTATCACCTTGTTTTCACACCCGTGGTACTCATTGGTCTCGCTCCATAGGTTTTTGGAATAATCTCAAGTGAACTGTCATGAAAACTGGCAAAAGTGGTGTAACTACGGCTGCTGCAGCTCATGTTCTAGAAAAGCAAAACAAACAACTATAACAGTTATGAGTTTCAATTATCACCTTGTTTTTACACCCGTGGTACTCATTGGTCTCGCTCCATAGGTTTTTGGAATAATCTCAAGTGAACTGTCATGAAAACTGGCAAAAGTGGTGTAACTACGGCTGCTGCAGCTCATGTTCTAGAAAAGAAAAACAAACAACTATAACAGTTATGAGTTTCAATTATCACCTTGTTTTTACACCCGTGGTACTCATTGGTCTCGCTCCATAGGTTTTTGGAATAATCTCAAGTGAACTGTCATGAAAACTGGCAAAAGTGGTGTAACTACGGCTGCTGCAGCTCATGTTCTAGAAAAGAAAAACAAACAACTATAACAGTTATGAGTTTCAATTATCACCTTGTTTTTACACCCGTGGTACTCATTGGTCTCGCTTCATAGGTTTTTGGAATAATCTCAAGTGAACTGTCATGAAAACTGGCAAAAGTGGTGTAACTTCGGCTGCTGCAGCTCATGTTCTAGAAAAGAAAAACAAACAACTATAACAGTCATGAGTTTCTATTATCACCTTGTTTTTACACCCGTGGTACTCATTGGTCTCGCTTCATAGGTTTTTGGAATAATCTCAAGTGAACTGTCATGAAAACTGGCAAAAGTGGTGTAACTACGGCTGCTGCAGCTCATGTTCTAGAAAAGAAAAACAAACAACTATAACAGTTATGAGTTTCAATTATCACCTTGTTTTTACACCCGTGGTACTCATTGGTCTCGCTCCATAGGTTTTTGGAATAATCTCAAGTGAACTGTCATGAAAACTGGCAAAAGTGGTGTAACTACGGCTGCTGCAGCTCATGTTCTAGAAAAGAAAAACAAACAACTATAACAGTTATGAGTTTCAATTATCACCTTTATTCTATACCCGTGGTACTCATTGGTCTCGCTTCATAGGTTTTTGGAATAATCTCAAGTGAACTGTCATGAAAACTGGCAAAAGTGGTGTAACTTCGGCTGCTGCAGCTCATGTTCTAGAAAAGAAAAACAAACAACTATAACAGTTATGAGTTGCTATTATCACCTTGTTTTTACACCCGTGGTACTCATTGGTCTCGCTCCATAGGTTTTTGGAATAATCTCAAGTGAACCGTCATGAAAACTGGCAAAAGTGGTACAACTACGGCTGCTGCAGCTCATGTTCTAGAAAAGAAAAACAAACAACTATAACAGTTATGAGTTTCAATTATCACCTTGTTTTTACACCCGTGGTACTCATTGGTCTCGCTCCATAGGTTTTTGGAATAATCTCAAGTGAACTGTCATGAAAACTGGCAAAAGTGGTGTAACTACGGCTGCTGCAGCTCATGTTCTAGAAATAAAAAACAAACAACTATAACAGTTATGAGTTTCTATTATCACCTTTATTCTATACCCGTGGTACTCATTGGTCTCGCTTCATAGGTTTTTGGAATAATCTCAAGTGAACTGTCATGAAAACTGGCAAAAGTGGTGTAACTACGGCTGCTGCAGCTCATGTTCTAGAAAAGAAAAACAAACAACTATAACAGTTATGAGTTGCTATTATCACCTTGTTTTTACACCCGTGGTACTCATTGGTCTCGCTCCATAGGTTTTTGGAATAATCTCAAGTGAACCGTCATGAAAACTGGCAAAAGTGGTACAACTACGGCTGCTGCAGCTCATGTTCTAGAAAAGAAAAACAAACAACTATAACAGTTATGAGTTTCAATTATCACCTTGTTTTTACACCCGTGGTACTCATTGGTCTCGCTCCATAGGTTTTTGGAATAATCTCAAGTGAACTGTCATGAAAACTGGCAAAAGTGGTGTAACTACGGCTGCTGCAGCTCATGTTCTAGAAATAAAAAACAAACAACTATAACAGTTATGAGTTTCTATTATCACCTTTATTCTATACCCGTGGTACTCATTGGTCTCGCTTCATAGGTTTTTGGAATAATCTCAAGTGAACTGTCATGAAAACTGGCAAAAGTGGTGTAACTACGGCTGCTGCAGCTCATGTTCTGGAAAAGAAAAACAAACAACTATAACAGTTATGAGTTTCAATTATCACCTTGTTTTCACACCCGTGGTACTCATTGGTCTCGCTCCATAGGTTTTTGGAATAATCTCAAGTGAACTGTCATGAAAACTGGCAAAAGTGGTGTAACTACGGCTGCTGCAGCTCATGTTCTAGAAAAGAAAAACAAACAACTATAACAGTTATGAGTTGCTATTATCACCTTGTTTTTACACCCGTGGTACTCATTGGTCTCGCTCCATAGGTTTTTGGAATAATCTCAAGTGAACCGTCATGAAAACTGGCAAAAGTGGTGTAACTACGGCTGCTGCAGCTCATGTTCTAGAAAAGAAAAACAAACAACTATAACAGTTATGAGTTTCAATTATCACCTTGTTTTTACACCCGTGGTACTCATTGGTCTCGCTCCATAGGTTTTTGGAATAATCTTAAGTGAACTGTCATGAAAACTGGCAAAAGTGGTGTAACTACGGCTGCTGCAGCTCATGTTCTAGAAAAGAAAAACAAACAACTATAACAGTTATGAGTTTCAATTATCACCTTGTTTTTACACCCGTGGTACTCATTGGTCTCGCTCCATAGGTTTTTGGAATAATCTCAAGTGAACTGTCATGAAAACTGGCAAAAGTGGTGTAACTACGGCTGCTGCAGCTCATGTTCTAGGAAAGAAAAACAAACAACTATAACAGTTATGAGTTTCAATTATCACCTTGTTTTTACACCCGTGGTACTCATTGGTCTCGCTCCATAGGTTTTTGGAATAATCTCAAGTGAACTGTCATGAAAACTGGCAAAAGTGGTGTAACTACGGCTGCTGCAGCTCATGTTCTAGAAAAGAAAAACAAACAACTATAACAGTTATGAGTTGCAATTATCACCTTGTTTTTACACCCGTGGTACTCATTGGTCTCGCTCCATAGGTTTTTGGAATAATCTCAAGTGAACTGTCATGAAAACTGGCAAAAGTGGTGTAACTACGGCTGCTGCAGCTCATGTTCTAGAAATAAAAAACAAACAACTATAACAGTTATGAGTTTCAATTATCACCTTGTTTTTACACCCGTGGTACTCATTGGTCTCGCTCCATAGGTTTTTGGAATAATCTCAAGTGAACTGTCATGAAAACTGGCAAAAGTGGTGTAACTACGGCTGCTGCAACTCATGTTCTAGAAATAAAAAACAAACAACTATAACAGTTATGAGTTTCTATTATCACCTTTATTCTATACCCGTGGTACTCATTGGTCTCGCTCCATAGGTTTTTGGAATAATCTCAAGTGAACTGTCATGAAAACTGGCAAAAGTGGTGTAACTACGGCTGCTGCAGCTCATGTTCTAGAAAAGAAAAACAAACAACTATAACAGTTATGAGTTTCAATTATCACCTTGTTTTTACACCCGTGGTACTCATTGGTCTCGCTCCATAGGTTTTTGGAATAATCTCAAGTGAACTGTCATGAAAACTGGCAAAAGTGGTGTAACTACGGCTGCTGCAGCTCATGTTCTAGAAAAGAAAAACAAACAACTATAACAGTTATGAGTTTCAATTATCACCTTGTTTTTACACCCGTGGTACTCATTGGTCTCGCTCCATAGGTTTTTGGAATAATCTCAAGTGAACTGTCATGAAAACTGGCAAAAGTGGTGTAACTACGGCTGCTGCAGCTCATGTTCTAGGAAAGAAAAACAAACAACTATAACAGTTATGAGTTTCAATTATCACCTTGTTTTTACACCCGTGGTACTCATTGGTCTCGCTCCATAGGTTTTTGGAATAATCTCAAGTGAACTGTCATGAAAACTGGCAAAAGTGGTGTAACTACGGCTGCTGCAGCTCATGTTCTAGAAAAGAAAAACAAACAACTATAACAGTTATGAGTTTCAATTATCACCTTGTTTTTACACCCGTGGTACTCATTGGTCTCGCTCCATAGGTTTTTGGAATAATCTCAAGTGAACTGTCATGAAAACTGGCAAAAGTGGTGTAACTACGGCTGCTGCAGCTCATGTTCTAGAAAAGAAAAACATACAACTATAACAGTTATGAGTTTCAATTATCACCTTGTTTTTACACCCGTGGTACTCATTGGTCTCGCTCCATAGGTTTTTGGAATAATCTCAAGTGAACCGTCATGAAAACTGGCAAAAGTGGTGTAACTACGGCTGCTGCAGCTCATGTTCTAGAAAAGAAAAACAAACAACTATAACAGTTATGAGTTTCAATTATCACCTTGTTTTTACACCCGTAGTACTCATTGGTCTCGCTCCATAGGTTTTTGGAATAATCTTAAGTGAACTGTCATGAAAACTGGCAAAAGTGGTGTAACTACGGCTGCTGCAGCTCATGTTCTAGAAAAGAAAAACAAACAACTATAACAGTTATGAGTTTCAATTATCACCTTGTTTTTACACCCGTGGTACTCATTGGTCTCGCTCCATAGGTTTTTGGAATAATCTCAAGTGAACTGTCATGAAAACTGGCAAAAGTGGTGTAACTACGGCTGCTGCAGCTCATGTTCTAGGAAAGAAAAACAAACAACTATAACAGTTATGAGTTTCAATTATCACCTTGTTTTTACACCCGTGGTACTCATTGGTCTCGCTCCATAGGTTTTTGGAATAATCTCAAGTGAACTGTCATGAAAACTGGCAAAAGTGGTGTAACTACGGCTGCTGCAGCTCATGTTCTAGAAAAGAAAAACAAACAACTATAACAGTTATGAGTTTCAATTATCACCTTGTTTTCACACCCGTGGTACTCATTGGTCTCGCTCCATAGGTTTTTGGAATAATCTCAAGTGAACTGTCATGAAAACTGGCAAAAGTGGTGTAACTACGGCTGCTGCAGCTCATGTTCTAGAAATAAAAAACAAACAACTATAACAGTTATGAGTTTCAATTATCACCTTGTTTTTACACCCGTGGTACTCATTGGTCTCGCTCCATAGGTTTTTGGAATAATCTCAAGTGAACTGTCATGAAAACTGGCAAAAGTGGTGTAACTACGGCTGCTGCAGCTCATGTTCTAGAAATAAAAAACAAACAACTATAACAGTTATGAGTTTCTATTATCACCTTTATTCTATACCCGTGGTACTCATTGGTCTCGCTCCATAGGTTTTTGGAATAATCTCAAGTGAACTGTCATGAAAACTGGCAAAAGTGGTGTAACTACGGCTGCTGCAGCTCATGTTCTAGAAAAGAAAAACAAACAACTATAACAGTTATGAGTTTCAATTATCACCTTGTTTTTACACCCGTGGTACTCATTGGTCTCGCTCCATAGGTTTTTGGAATAATCTCAAGTGAACTGTCATGAAAACTGGCAAAAGTGGTGTAACTACGGCTGCTGCAGCTCATGTTCTAGAAAAGAAAAACAAACAACTATAACAGTTATGAGTTTCAATTATCACCTTGTTTTTACACCCGTGGTACTCATTGGTCTCGCTCCATAGGTTTTTGGAATAATCTCAAGTGAACTGTCATGAAAACTGGCAAAAGTGGTGTAACTACGGCTGCTGCAGCTCATGTTCTAGAAAAGAAAAACAAACAACTATAACAGTTATGAGTTTCAATTATCACCTTGTTTTTACACCCGTGGTACTCATTGGTCTCGCTCCATAGGTTTTTGGAATAATCTCAAGTGAACTGTCATGAAAACTGGCAAAAGTGGTGTAACTACGGCTGCTGCAGCTCATGTTCTAGAAAAGAAAAACAAACAACTATAACAGTTATGAGTTTCAATTATCACCTTTATTCTATACCCGTGGTACTCATTGGTCTCGCTTCATAGGTTTTTGGAATAATCTCAAGTGAACTGTCATGAAAACTGGCAAAAGTGGTGTAACTTCGGCTGCTGCAGCTCATGTTCTAGAAAAGAAAAACAAACAACTATAACAGTTATGAGTTGCTATTATCACCTTGTTTTTACACCCGTGGTACTCATTGGTCTCGCTCCATATGTTTTTGGAATAATCTCAAGTGAACCGTCATGAAAACTGGCAAAAGTGGTACAACTACGGCTGCTGCAGCTCATGTTCTAGAAAAGAAAAACAAACAACTATAACAGTTATGAGTTTCAATTATCACCTTGTTTTTACACCCGTGGTACTCATTGGTCTCGCTCCATAGGTTTTTGGAATAATCTCAAGTGAACTGTCATGAAAACTGGCAAAAGTGGTGTAACTACGGCTGCTGCAGCTCATGTTCTAGAAATAAAAAACAAACAACTATAACAGTTATGAGTTTCTATTATCACCTTTATTCTATACCCGTGGTACTCATTGGTCTCGCTTCATAGGTTTTTGGAATAATCTCAAGTGAACTGTCATGAAAACTGGCAAAAGTGGTGTAACTACGGCTGCTGCAGCTCATGTTCTAGAAAAGAAAAACAAACAACTATAACAGTTATGAGTTGCTATTATCACCTTGTTTTTACACCCGTGGTACTCATTGGTCTCGCTCCATAGGTTTTTGGAATAATCTCAAGTGAACCGTCATGAAAACTGGCAAAAGTGGTACAACTACGGCTGCTGCAGCTCATGTTCTAGAAAAGAAAAACAAACAACTATAACAGTTATGAGTTTCAATTATCACCTTGTTTTTACACCCGTGGTACTCATTGGTCTCGCTCCATAGGTTTTTGGAATAATCTCAAGTGAACTGTCATGAAAACTGGCAAAAGTGGTGTAACTACGGCTGCTGCAGCTCATGTTCTAGAAATAAAAAACAAACAACTATAACAGTTATGAGTTTCTATTATCACCTTTATTCTATACCCGTGGTACTCATTGGTCTCGCTTCATAGGTTTTTGGAATAATCTCAAGTGAACTGTCATGAAAACTGGCAAAAGTGGTGTAACTACGGCTGCTGCAGCTCATGTTCTGGAAAAGAAAAACAAACAACTATAACAGTTATGAGTTTCAATTATCACCTTGTTTTCACACCCGTGGTACTCATTGGTCTCGCTCCATAGGTTTTTGGAATAATCTCAAGTGAACTGTCATGAAAACTGGCAAAAGTGGTGTAACTACGGCTGCTGCAGCTCATGTTCTAGAAAAGAAAAACAAACAACTATAACAGTTATGAGTTGCTATTATCACCTTGTTTTTACACCCGTGGTACTCATTGGTCTCGCTCCATAGGTTTTTGGAATAATCTCAAGTGAACCGTCATGAAAACTGGCAAAAGTGGTGTAACTACGGCTGCTGCAGCTCATGTTCTAGAAAAGAAAAACAAACAACTATAACAGTTATGAGTTTCAATTATCACCTTGTTTTTACACCCGTGGTACTCATTGGTCTCGCTCCATAGGTTTTTGGAATAATCTTAAGTGAACTGTCATGAAAACTGGCAAAAGTGGTGTAACTACGGCTGCTGCAGCTCATGTTCTAGAAAAGAAAAACAAACAACTATAACAGTTATGAGTTTCAATTATCACCTTGTTTTTACACCCGTGGTACTCATTGGTCTCGCTCCATAGGTTTTTGGAATAATCTCAAGTGAACTGTCATGAAAACTGGCAAAAGTGGTGTAACTACGGCTGCTGCAGCTCATGTTCTAGGAAAGAAAAACAAACAACTATAACAGTTATGAGTTTCAATTATCACCTTGTTTTTACACCCGTGGTACTCATTGGTCTCGCTCCATAGGTTTTTGGAATAATCTCAAGTGAACTGTCATGAAAACTGGCAAAAGTGGTGTAACTACGGCTGCTGCAGCTCATGTTCTAGAAAAGAAAAACAAACAACTATAACAGTTATGAGTTGCAATTATCACCTTATTTTTACACCCGTGGTACTCATTGGTCTCGCTCCATAGGTTTTTGGAATAATCTCAAGTGAACTGTCATGAAAACTGGCAAAAGTGGTGTAACTACGGCTGCTGCAGCTCATGTTCTAGAAATAAAAAACAAACAACTATAACAGTTATGAGTTTCAATTATCACCTTGTTTTTACACCCGTGGTACTCATTGGTCTCGCTCCATAGGTTTTTGGAATAATCTCAAGTGAACTGTCATGAAAACTGGCAAAAGTGGTGTAACTACGGCTGCTGCAACTCATGTTCTAGAAATAAAAAAACAAACAACTATAACAGTTATGAGTTTCTATTATCACCTTTATTCTATACCCGTGGTACTCATTGGTCTCGCTCCATAGGTTTTTGGAATAATCTCAAGTGAACTGTCATGAAAACTGGCAAAAGTGGTGTAACTACGGCTGCTGCAGCTCATGTTCTAGAAAAGAAAAACAAACAACTATAACAGTTATGAGTTTCAATTATCACCTTGTTTTTACACCCGTGGTACTCATTGGTCTCGCTCCATAGGTTTTTGGAATAATCTCAAGTGAACTGTCATGAAAACTGGCAAAAGTGGTGTAACTACGGCTGCTGCAGCTCATGTTCTAGAAAAGAAAAACAAACAACTATAACAGTTATGAGTTTCAATTATCACCTTGTTTTTACACCCGTGGTACTCATTGGTCTCGCTCCATAGGTTTTTGGAATAATCTCAAGTGAACTGTCATGAAAACTGGCAAAAGTGGTGTAACTACGGCTGCTGCAGCTCATGTTCTAGAAAAGAAAAACAAACAACTATAACAGTTATGAGTTTCAATTATCACCTTGTTTTTACACCCGTGGTACTCATTGGTCTCGCTCCATAGGTTTTTGGAATAATCTCAAGTGAACTGTCATGAAAACTGGCAAAAGTGGTGTAACTACGGCTGCTGCAGCTCATGTTCTAGGAAAGAAAAACAAACAACTATAACAGTTATGAGTTTCAATTATCACCTTGTTTTTACACCCGTGGTACTCATTGGTCTCGCTCCATAGGTTTTTGGAATAATCTCAAGTGAACTGTCATGAAAACTGGCAAAAGTGGTGTAACTACGGCTGCTGCAGCTCATGTTCTAGAAAAGAAAAACAAACAACTATAACAGTTATGAGTTTCAATTATCACCTTGTTTTTACACCCGTGGTACTCATTGGTCTCGCTCCATAGGTTTTTGGAATAATCTCAAGTGAACTGTCATGAAAACTGGCAAAAGTGGTGTAACTACGGCTGCTGCAGCTCATGTTCTAGAAAAGAAAAACAAACAACTATAACAGTTATGAGTTTCAATTATCACCTTGTTTTTACACCCGTGGTACTCATTGGTCTCGCTCCATAGGTTTTTGGAATAATCTCAAGTGAACCGTCATGAAAACTGGCAAAAGTGGTGTAACTACGGCTGCTGCAGCTCATGTTCTAGAAAAGAAAAACAAACAACTATAACAGTTATGAGTTTCAATTATCACCTTGTTTTTACACCCGTGGTACTCATTGGTCTCGCTCCATAGGTTTTTGGAATAATCTTAAGTGAACTGTCATGAAAACTGGCAAAAGTGGTGTAACTACGGCTGCTGCAGCTCATGTTCTAGAAAAGAAAAACAAACAACTATAACAGTTATGAGTTTCAATTATCACCTTGTTTTTACACCCGTGGTACTCATTGGTCTCGCTCCATAGGTTTTTGGAATAATCTCAAGTGAACTGTCATGAAAACTGGCAAAAGTGGTGTAACTACGGCTGCTGCAGCTCATGTTCTAGGAAAGAAAAACAAACAACTATAACAGTTATGAGTTTCAATTATCACCTTGTTTTTACACCCGTGGTACTCATTGGTCTCGCTCCATAGGTTTTTGGAATAATCTCAAGTGAACTGTCATGAAAACTGGCAAAAGTGGTGTAACTACGGCTGCTGCAGCTCATGTTCTAGAAAAGAAAAACAAACAACTATAACAGTTATGAGTTGCAATTATCACCTTGTTTTTACACCCGTGGTACTCATTGGTCTCGCTCCATAGGTTTTTGGAATAATCTCAAGTGAACTGTCATGAAAACTGGCAAAAGTGGTGTAACTACGGCTGCTGCAGCTCATGTTCTAGAAATAAAAAACAAACAACTATAACAGTTATGAGTTTCAATTATCACCTTGTTTTTACACCCGTGGTACTCATTGGTCTCGCTCCATAGGTTTTTGGAATAATCTCAAGTGAACTGTCATGAAAACTGGCAAAAGTGGTGTAACTACGGCTGCTGCAACTCATGTTCTAGAAATAAAAAACAAACAACTATAACAGTTATGAGTTTCTATTATCACCTTTATTCCATACCCGTGGTACTCATTGGTCTCGCTCCATAGGTTTTTGGAATAATCTCAAGTGAACTGTCATGAAAACTGGCAAAAGTGGTGTAACTACGGCTGCTGCAGCTCATGTTCTAGAAAAGAAAAACAAACAACTATAACAGTTATGAGTTTCAATTATCACCTTGTTTTTACACCCGTGGTACTCATTGGTCTCGCTCCATAGGTTTTTGGAATAATCTCAAGTGAACTGTCATGAAAACTGGCAAAAGTGGTGTAACTACGGCTGCTGCAGCTCATGTTCTAGAAAAGAAAAACAAACAACTATAACAGTTATGAGTTTCAATTATCACCTTGTTTTTACACCCGTGGTACTCATTGGTCTCGCTCCATAGGTTTTTGGAATAATCTCAAGTGAACTGTCATGAAAACTGGCAAAAGTGGTGTAACTACGGCTGCTGCAGCTCATGTTCTAGAAAAGAAAAACAAACAACTATAACAGTTATGAGTTTCAATTATCACCTTGTTTTTACACCCGTGGTACTCATTGGTCTCGCTCCATAGGTTTTTGGAATAATCTCAAGTGAACTGTCATGAAAACTGGCAAAAGTGGTGTAACTACGGCTGCTGCAGCTCATGTTCTAGGAAAGAAAAACAAACAACTATAACAGTTATGAGTTTCAATTATCACCTTGTTTTTACACCCGTGGTACTCATTGGTCTCGCTCCATAGGTTTTTGGAATAATCTCAAGTGAACTGTCATGAAAACTGGCAAAAGTGGTGTAACTACGGCTGCTGCAGCTCATGTTCTAGAAAAGAAAAACAAACAACTATAACAGTTATGAGTTTCAATTATCACCTTGTTTTTACACCCGTGGTACTCATTGGTCTCGCTCCATAGGTTTTTGGAATAATCTCAAGTGAACTGTCATGAAAACTGGCAAAAGTGGTGTAACTACGGCTGCTGCAGCTCATGTTCTAGAAAAGAAAAACAAACAACTATAACAGTTATGAGTTTCAATTATCACCTTGTTTTTACACCCGTGGTACTCATTGGTCTCGCTCCATAGGTTTTTGGAATAATCTCAAGTGAACTGTCATGAAAACTGGCAAAAGTGGTGTAACTACGGCTGCTGCAGCTCATGTTCTAGGAAAGAAAAACAAACAACTATAACAGTTATGAGTTTCAATTATCACCTTGTTTTTACACCCGTGGTACTCATTGGTCTCGCTCCATAGGTTTTTGGAATAATCTCAA
This sequence comes from Litoditis marina, assembly GCA_964036275.1. Taxonomy (NCBI): domain Eukaryota; kingdom Metazoa; phylum Nematoda; class Chromadorea; order Rhabditida; family Rhabditidae; genus Litoditis; species Litoditis marina. The sequence goes on from OZ038433.1 coordinate 19,378,795, forward strand.
GTGAACTGTCATGAAAACTGGCAAAAGTGGTGTAACTACGGCTGCTGCAGCTCATGTTCTAGAAAAGAAAAACAAACAACTATAACAGTTATGAGTTTCAATTATCACCTTGTTTTTACACCCGTGGTACTCATTGGTCTCGCTCCATAGGTTTTTGGAATAATCTCAAGTGAACTGTCATGAAAACTGGCAAAAGTGGTGTAACTACGGCTGCTGCAGCTCATGTTCTAGAAAAGAAAAACAAACAACTATAACAGTTATGAGTTTCAATTATCACCTTGTTTTTACACCCGTGGTACTCATTGGTCTCGCTCCATAGGTTTTTGGAATAATCTCAAGTGAACCGTCATGAAAACTGGCAAAAGTGGTGTAACTACGGCTGCTGCAGCTCATGTTCTAGAAAAGAAAAACAAACAACTATAACAGTTATGAGTTTCAATTATCACCTTGTTTTTACACCCGTGGTACTCATTGGTCTCGCTCCATAGGTTTTTGGAATAATCTTAAGTGAACTGTCATGAAAACTGGCAAAAGTGGTGTAACTACGGCTGCTGCAGCTCATGTTCTAGAAAAGAAAAACAAACAACTATAACAGTTATGAGTTTCAATTATCACCTTGTTTTTACACCCGTGGTACTCATTGGTCTCGCTCCATAGGTTTTTGGAATAATCTCAAGTGAACTGTCATGAAAACTGGCAAAAGTGGTGTAACTACGGCTGCTGCAGCTCATGTTCTAGGAAAGAAAAACAAACAACTATAACAGTTATGAGTTTCAATTATCACCTTGTTTTTACACCCGTGGTACTCATTGGTCTCGCTCCATAGGTTTTTGGAATAATCTCAAGTGAACTGTCATGAAAACTGGCAAAAGTGGTGTAACTACGGCTGCTGCAGCTCATGTTCTAGAAAAGAAAAACAAACAACTATAACAGTTATGAGTTTCAATTATCACCTTGTTTTTACACCCGTGGTACTCATTGGTCTCGCTCCATAGGTTTTTGGAATAATCTCAAGTGAACTGTCATGAAAACTGGCAAAAGTGGTGTAACTACGGCTGCTGCAGCTCATGTTCTAGAAATAAAAAACAAACAACTATAACAGTTATGAGTTTCAATTATCACCTTGTTTTTACACCCGTGGTACTCATTGGTCTCGCTCCATAGGTTTTTGGAATAATCTCAAGTGAACTGTCATGAAAACTGGCAAAAGTGGTGTAACTACGGCTGCTGCAGCTCATGTTCTAGAAATAAAAAACAAACAACTATAACAGTTATGAGTTTCTATTATCACCTTTATTCTATACCCGTGGTACTCATTGGTCTCGCTCCATAGGTTTTTGGAATAATCTCAAGTGAACTGTCATGAAAACTGGCAAAAGTGGTGTAACTACGGCTGCTGCAGCTCATGTTCTAGAAAAGAAAAACAAACAACTATAACAGTTATGAGTTTCAATTATCACCTTGTTTTTACACCCGTGGTACTCATTGGTCTCGCTCCATAGGTTTTTGGAATAATCTCAAGTGAACTGTCATGAAAACTGGCAAAAGTGGTGTAACTACGGCTGCTGCAGCTCATGTTCTAGAAAAGAAAAACAAACAACTATAACAGTTATGAGTTTCAATTATCACCTTGTTTTTACACCCGTGGTACTCATTGGTCTCGCTCCATAGGTTTTTGGAATAATCTCAAGTGAACTGTCATGAAAACTGGCAAAAGTGGTGTAACTACGGCTGCTGCAGCTCATGTTCTAGAAAAGAAAAACAAACAACTATAACAGTTATGAGTTTCAATTATCACCTTGTTTTTACAACCGTGGTACTCATTGGTCTCGCTCCATAGGTTTTTGGAATAATCTCAAGTGAACTGTCATGAAAACTGGCAAAAGTGGTGTAACTACGGCTGCTGCAGCTCATGTTCTAGGAAAGAAAAACAAACAACTATAGCAGTTATGAGTTTCAATTATCACCTTGTTTTTACACCCGTGGTACTCATTGGTCTCGCTCCATAGGTTTTTGGAATAATCTCAAGTGAACTGTCATGAAAACTGGCAAAAGTGGTGTAACTACGGCTGCTGCAGCTCATGTTCTAGAAAAGAAAAACAAACAACTATAACAGTTATGAGTTTCAATTATCACCTTGTTTTTACACCCGTGGTACTCATTGGTCTCGCTCCATAGGTTTTTGGAATAATCTCAAGTGAACTGTCATGAAAACTGGCAAAAGTGGTGTAACTACGGCTGCTGCAGCTCATGTTCTAGAAATAAAAAACAAACAACTATAACAGTTATGAGTTTCAATTATCACCTTGTTTTTACACCCGTGGTACTCATTGGTCTCGCTCCATAGGTTTTTGGAATAATCTCAAGTGAACTGTCATGAAAACTGGCAAAAGTGGTGTAACTACGGCTGCTGCAGCTCATGTTCTAGAAATAAAAAACAAACAACTATAACAGTTATGAGTTTCTATTATCACCTTTATTCTATACCCGTGGTACTCATTGGTCTCGCTCCATAGGTTTTTGGAATAATCTCAAGTGAACTGTCATGAAAACTGGCAAAAGTGGTGTAACTACGGCTGCTGCAGCTCATGTTCTAGAAAAGAAAAACAAACAACTATAACAGTTATGAGTTTCAATTATCACCTTGTTTTTACACCCGTGGTACTCATTGGTCTCGCTCCATAGGTTTTTGGAATAATCTCAAGTGAACTGTCATGAAAACTGGCAAAAGTGGTGTAACTACGGCTGCTGCAGCTCATGTTCTAGAAAAGAAAAACAAACAACTATAACAGTTATGAGTTTCAATTATCACCTTGTTTTTACACCCGTGGTACTCATTGGTCTCGCTCCATAGGTTTTTGGAATAATCTCAAGTGAACTGTCATGAAAACTGGCAAAAGTGGTGTAACTACGGCTGCTGCAGCTCATGTTCTAGAAAAGAAAAACAAACAACTATAACAGTTATGAGTTTCAATTATCACCTTGTTTTTACACCCGTGGTACTCATTGGTCTCGCTCCATAGGTTTTTGGAATAATCTCAAGTGAACTGTCATGAAAACTGGCAAAAGTGGTGTAACTACGGCTGCTGCAGCTCATGTTCTGGAAAAGAAAAACAAACAACTATAACAGTTATGAGTTTCAATTATCACCTTGTTTTCACACCCGTGGTACTCATTGGTCTCGCTCCATAGGTTTTTGGAATAATCTCAAGTGAACTGTCATGAAAACTGGCAAAAGTGGTGTAACTACGGCTGCTGCAGCTCATGTTCTAGAAAAGCAAAACAAACAACTATAACAGTTATGAGTTTCAATTATCACCTTTATTCTATACCCGTGGTACTCATTGGTCTCGCTTCATAGGTTTTTGGAATAATCTCAAGTGAACTGTCATGAAAACTGGCAAAAGTGGTGTAACTTCGGCTGCTGCAGCTCATGTTCTAGAAAAGAAAAACAAACAACTATAACAGTTATGAGTTTCAATTATCACCTTTATTCTATACCCGTGGTACTCATTGGTCTCGCTCCATAGGTTTTTGGAATAATCTCAAGTGAACTGTCATGAAAACTGGCAAAAGTGGTGTAACTACGGCTGCTGCAGCTCATGTTCTAGAAAAGAAAAACAAACAACTACAACAGTTATGAGTTTCAATTATCACCTTGTTTTTACACTCGTGGTACTCATTGGTCTCGCTTCATAGGTTTTTGGAATAATCTCAAGTGAACTGTCATGAAAACTGGCAAAAGTGGTGTAACTTCGGCTGCTGCAGCTCATGTTCTAGAAAAGAAAAACAAACAACTATAACAGTTATGAGTTTCTATTATCACCTTGTTTTTACACCCGTGGTACTCATTGGTCTCGCTTCATAGGTTTTTGGAATAATCTCAAGTGAACTGTCATGAAAACTGGCAAAAGTGGTGTAACTACGGCTGCTGCAGCTCATGTTCTAGAAAAGAAAAACAAACAACTATAACAGTTATGAGTTTCAATTATCACCTTGTTTTTACACCCGTGGTACTCATTGGTCTCGCTTCATAGGTTTTTGGAATAATCTCAAGTGAACTGTCATGAAAACTGGCAAAAGTGGTGTAACTACGGCTGCTGCAGCTCATGTTCTAGAAAAGAAAAACAAACAACTATAACAGTTATGAGTTTCAATTATCACCTTTATTCTATACCCGTGGTACTCATTGGTCTCGCTTCATAGGTTTTTGGAATAATCTCAAGTGAACTGTCATGAAAACTGGCAAAAGTGGTGTAACTTCGGCTGCTGCAGCTCATGTTCTAGAAAAGAAAAACAAACAACTATAACAGTTATGAGTTTCAATTATCACCTTGTTTTTACACCCGTGGTACTCATTGGTCTCGCTCCATAGGTTTTTGGAATAATCTCAAGTGAACCGTCATGAAAACTGGCAAAAGTGGTACAACTACGGCTGCTGCAGCTCATGTTCTAGAAAAGAAAAACAAACAACTATAACAGTTATGAGTTTCAATTATCACCTTGTTTTTACACCCAAGGTACTCATTGGTCTCGCTCCATAGGTTTTTGGAATAATCTCAAGTGAACGGTCATGAAAACTGGCAAAAGTGGTGTAACTTCGGCTGCTGCAGCTCATGTTCTAGAAAAGAAAAACAAACAACTATAACAGTTATGAGTTTCAATTATCACCTTGTTTTTACAACCGTGGTACTCATTGGTCTCGCTCCATAGGTTTTTGGAATAATCTCAAGTGAACTGTCATGAAAACTGGCAAAAGTGGTGTAACTACGGCTGCTGCAGCTCATGTTCTGGAAAAGAAAAACAAACAACTATAACAGTTATGAGTTTCAATTATCACCTTGTTTTCACACCCGTGGTACTCATTGGTCTCGCTCCATAGGTTTTTGGAATAATCTCAAGTGAACTGTCATGAAAACTGGCAAAAGTGGTGTAACTACGGCTGCTGCAGCTCATGTTCTAGAAAAGCAAAACAAACAACTATAACAGTTATGAGTTTCAATTATCACCTTGTTTTTACACCCGTGGTACTCATTGGTCTCGCTCCATAGGTTTTTGGAATAATCTCAAGTGAACTGTCATGAAAACTGGCAAAAGTGGTGTAACTACGGCTGCTGCAGCTCATGTTCTAGAAAAGAAAAACAAACAACTATAACAGTTATGAGTTTCAATTATCACCTTGTTTTTACACCCGTGGTACTCATTGGTCTCGCTTCATAGGTTTTTGGAATAATCTCAAGTGAACTGTCATGAAAACTGGCAAAAGTGGTGTAACTTCGGCTGCTGCAGCTCATGTTCTAGAAAAGAAAAACAAACAACTATAACAGTTATGAGTTTCTATTATCACCTTGTTTTTACACCCGTGGTACTCATTGGTCTCGCTTCATAGGTTTTTGGAATAATCTCAAGTGAACTGTCATGAAAACTGGCAAAAGTGGTGTAACTACGGCTGCTGCAGCTCATGTTCTAGAAAAGAAAAACAAACAACTATAACAGTTATGAGTTTCAATTATCACCTTGTTTTTACACCCGTGGTACTCATTGGTCTCGCTCCATAGGTTTTTGGAATAATCTCAAGTGAACTGTCATGAAAACTGGCAAAAGTGGTGTAACTACGGCTGCTGCAGCTCATGTTCTAGAAAAGAAAAACAAACAACTATAACAGTTATGAGTTTCAATTATCACCTTTATTCTATACCCGTGGTACTCATTGGTCTCGCTTCATAGGTTTTTGGAATAATCTCAAGTGAACTGTCATGAAAACTGGCAAAAGTGGTGTAACTTCGGCTGCTGCAGCTCATGTTCTAGAAAAGAAAAACAAACAACTATAACAGTTATGAGTTTCAATTATCACCTTTATTCTATACCCGTGGTACTCATTGGTCTCGCTTCATAGGTTTTTGGAATAATCTCAAGTGAACTGTCATGAAAACTGGCAAAAGTGCTGTAACTACGGCTGCTGCAGCTCATGTTCTAGAAAAGAAAAACAAACAACTATAACAGTTATGAGTTTCAATTATCACCTTGTTTTTACACTCGTGGTACTCATTGGTCTCGCTCCATAGGTTTTTGGAATAATCTCAAGTGAACTGTCATGAAAACTGGCAAAAGTGGTGTAACTTCGGCTGCTGCAGCTCATGTTCTAGAAAAGAAAAACAAACAACTATAACAGTTCTGAGTTTCTATTATCACCTTTATTCTATACCCGTGGTACTCATTGGTCTCGCTTCATAGGTTTTTGGAATAATCTCAAGTGAACTGTCATGAAAACTGGCAAAAGTGGTGTAACTTCGGCTGCTGCAGCTCATGTTCTAGAAAAGAAAAACAAACAACTATAACAGTTATGAGTTTCAATTATCACCTTGTTTTTACACCCGTGGTACTCATTGGTCTCGCTCCATAGGTTTTTGAAATAATCTCAAGTGAACTGTCATGAAAACTGGCAAAAGTGGTGTAACTACGGCTGCTGCAGCTCATGTTCTAGAAAGGAAAAACAAACAACTATAACAGTTATGAGTTTCTATTATCACCTTTATTCTATACCCGTGGTACTCATTGGTCTGGCTTCATAGGTTTTTGGAATAATCTCAAGTGAACTGTCATGAAAACTGGCAAAAGTGGTGTAACTTCGGCTGCTGCAGCTCATGTTCTAGAAAAGAAAAACAAACAACTATAACAGTTATGAGTTTCTATTATCACCTTGTTTTTACACCCGTGGTACTCATTGGTCTCGCTCCATAGGTTTTTGGAATAATCTCAAGTGAACTGTCATGAAAACTGGCAAAAGTGGTGTAACTACGGCTGCTGCAGCTCATGTTCTAGAAAAGAAAAACAAACAACTATAACAGTTATGAGTTTCTATTATCACCTTTATTCTACACCCGTGGTACTCATTGGTCTCGCTTCATAGGTTTTTGGAATAATCTCAAGTGAACTGTCATGAAAACTGGCAAAAGTGGTGTAACTTCGGCTGCTGCAGCTCATGTTCTAGAAAAGAAAAACAAACAACTATAACAGTTATGAGTTTCAATTATCACGTTGTTTTTACACCCGTGGTACTCATTGGTCTCGCTCCATAGGTTTTTGAAATAATCTCAAGTGAACTGTCATGAAAACTGGCAAAAGTGGTGTAACTACGGCTGCTGCAGCTCATGTTCTAGAAAAGAAAAACAAACAACTATAACAGTTATGAGTTTCTATTATCACCTTTATTCTATACCCGTGGTACTCATTGGTCTGGCTTCATAGGTTTTTGGAATAATCTCAAGTGAACTGTCATGAAAACTGGCAAAAGTGGTGTAACTTCGGCTGCTGCAGCTCATGTTCTAGAAAAGAAAAACAAACAACTATAACAGTTATGAGTTTCTATTATCATTTTGTTTTTACACCCGTGGTACTCATTGGTCTCGCTCCATAGGTTTTTGGAATAATCTCAAGTGAACTGTCATGAAAACTGGCAAAAGTGGTGTAACTACGGCTGCTGCAGCTCATGTTCTAGGAAAGAAAAACAAACAACTATAACAGTTATGAGTTTCAATTATCACCTTGTTTTTACACCCGTGGTACTCATTGGTCTCGCTCCATAGGTTTTTGAAATAATCTCAAGTGAACTGTCATGAAAACTGGCAAAAGTGGTGTAACTACGGCTGCTGCAGCTCATGTTCTAGAAAAGAAAAACAAACAACTATAACAGTTATGAGTTTCTATTATCACCTTTATTCTATACCCGTGGTACTCATTGGTCTGGCTTCATAGGTTTTTGGAATAATCTCAAGTGAACTGTCATGAAAACTGGCAAAAGTGGTGTAACTTCGGCTGCTGCAGCTCATGTTCTAGAAAAGAAAAACAAACAACTATAACAGTTATGAGTTTCTATTATCACCTTGTTTTTACACCCGTGGTACTCATTGGTCTCGCTCCATAGGTTTTTGGAATAATCTCAAGTGAACTGTCATGAAAACTGGCAAAAGTGGTGTAACTACGGCTGCTGCAGCTCATGTTCTAGAAAAGAAAAACAAACAACTATAACAGTTATGAGTTTCTATTATCACCTTTATTCTACACCCGTGGTACTCATTGGTCTCGCTTCATAGGTTTTTGGAATAATCTCAAGTGAACTGTCATGAAAACTGGCAAAAGTGGTGTAACTTCGGCTGCTGCAGCTCATGTTCTAGAAAAGAAAAACAAACAACTATAACAGTTATGAGTTTCAATTATCACCTTGTTTTTACACCCGTGGTACTCATTGGTCTCGCTCCATAGGTTTTTGAAATAATCTCAAGTGAACTGTCATGAAAACTGGCAAAAGTGGTGTAACTACGGCTGCTGCAGCTCATGTTCTTGAAAAGAAAAACAAACAACTATAACAGTTATGAGTTTCTATTATCACCTTTATTCTATACCCGTGGTACTCATTGGTCTGGCTTCATAGGTTTTTGGAATAATCTCAAGTGAACTGTCATGAAAACTGGCAAAAGTGGTGTAACTTCGGCTGCTGCAGCTCATGTTCTAGAAAAGAAAAACAAACAACTATAACAGTTATGAGTTTCTATTATCATTTTGTTTTTACACCCGTGGTACTCATTGGTCTCGCTCCATAGGTTTTTGGAATAATCTCAAGTGAACTGTCATGAAAACTGGCAAAAGTGGTGTAACTACGGCTGCTGCAGCTCATGTTCTAGAAAAGAAAAACAAACAACTATAACAGTTATGAGTTTCTATTATCATTTTGTTTTTACACCCGTGGTACTCATTGGTCTCGCTCCATAGGTTTTTGGAATAATCTCAAGTGAACTGTCATGAAAACTGGCAAAAGTGGTGTAACTACGGCTGCTGCAGCTCATGTTCTAGGAAAGAAAAACAAACAACTATAACAGTTATGAGTTTCTATTATCATCTTTATTCTATACCCGTGGTACTCATTGGTCTCGCTTCATAGGTTTTTAATGTTAGATTTAGCCAAATTCTCGCCGAAATTTCCTCTTATCTACTGGCAAATAACCAACATAACATTCCATATAAGACCTGGCAAACTAAAAGATTTCGGAAAAGGCCATTTATTCTCCGCTTTTGGTCTTTTTTGTCGAAGATTGAACCGGAGGGTGATATCGCTCAGAGAAAAGGTGAAAATTGAACGAAAGCCTTAGAAATTTCGAGGTTTTCGAACTTTCAACTGAAAACGTTGATTGCGTCCCAAATGTATCAAAAAACAGCAAAAAGTGCGGAGGTTGAACTCACAAATTCAGAACTGTTGCCCCGGCAAGATAGCCGACGAACATCTGAGAACACAGGTGTTTATCGAAAAATGTTGCAGGGCAAAAATTTCGCACTCGATGAAATTGCCTTGGCAGAAAATGAAACTACAATAACGAGAAAAACTTCAAAAACTAATTTTGCATCTCTAGAGTTCACTTAAACCCTTTTTATATTGCTACCTTTCTAAAAAAGACTGTTGCTCAAAACGTTGTCTTCTAACCACGCTGATATTCATTTTTTTGTTTGTCTATCGTCTTTGAATGGTTTCTTTTACATAAATACTTCATTCCGTAGCGTATTCCCATTAAAACACCTATTATCTATGAAACTAATTGTATTTGTGTCCACTTGTATTGAAAGGCCTGGCAACATTAGCTTTCACCCGGTCCAACACGTGAATCTCACGGTCGGATATGGGGGAAGCTCGGCTGTCTGATACCATGCCATGGGCGAGTGGGCGGAGCCAATGGGCACATGCCACAATGAGAGAGTATGCGAATGCGAGAGAGCGCCGACGCGAGACAGGTTCAATGCGCCATCGATTGATTTGACTCATTGGTTCATGACGCATACATGGCACACGGTTCAGCTTACAAGATCTATTCAAATCATGAAATAAGAATTAAAACTTAAATAGCACCTTTTTAAAAGAAAACCTAAACTTAATACTGAATGAAAGATTAAAATTAACAACTATTCAAATCAAAATTTTCACAATGTAGACTTCAGATCGAAATAGAGTAGGTAGACCTGAGTAACTGCGAGATGCATAGATGAAACAATTATGTAAACGGTGAAAATATATAAACTCAATATATGATTATTATCATTCTCATATACCGGACAGTTCAGTCCGGTCGCGCCAAACTCGAACTTTTTGCCGTGGCAATTTCTCGGACAGTCGATCTTCTTGCAATGGAAATTTTCCTGATTTCAAGTCTAGCCCGGGAATTTTCCCCTAGTGATTTCAAGGATTTTGGAATGAATCATTGCTCTAGCGACTGTACAAGAAATAACAACCAACCAATTCATTCGAAAGTTACGTCAATTTTAGCTCAAATCAAAAAGTTTGCTGACTTCACCCTGGAAACTCGACAAAAATACCAAAAGCGGAGAATAAATGGCCTTTTCCGAAATCTTTTAGTTTGCCGGGTCCTATATAATAATAATAATAATAATAATAATAATAATAATCTTTTACGGCAACTATTTCAGCCGTGTATTACTTTTGTTGAATGAAACACATAATCACACAAATCACATATCAACCGTAGAAGGACTGTCCGTAGAGGGGGTGGAGATAGGCATGGGTGAGCTTTGTAACCAGCTCATGCGGTCCGCCATATAGATACCGCGGCGAGCGGGGATCGAACCCAGGTCTGTGGAGCGACAGCCGAACGCTAACCACTTGACCACTCGGCCCCAACATTCGATAATGGATTCCGTCATTCTCTGTCATTGATGGGAGAATGAACGATAACGCATTCAGCGTAGCAATCCTTCCAACCCTATGAAACTCTAATATGCTATTTCTCATAAGAACCTTTATCTCATCTCACCAGTTATCAACAAACGTTCAATATACAGCACAGCATACAATAGAATCTCATGAGAAGCTGATGAGATTTGGTTAAGGCTTTGGTCGTGGGGTCATGAGGTCAAATATTTCTACCGCGTCTGATACTATTCTGACATTTCAGGAGGTTGGTGCGGCAGTTCTTTCTGTTGTATTCTTCTGGCGTTAAACCGCCTGACTGAGATCACGCACTCGAAAATTCTCACCAAACTATTCCTGGTCAGTTTAAAGTAATTCATTTTTCAGTGGCATAAAAAATGATAATTCAAGGCGATAAAAATATAAGACGCTCCAATCTAAATGGTTTCCATTTTAGATAATTTCTTGGAAAACCTCAAAATATTGTGCATCATCAGACTTGTCCGATATTTTTTCTGAAATGTCCAATTCTTCTAATTCTTGTGTCGCTCTCATTTGGAGCGCAGATAAAACTACCGAATATTTGTATGTTTCAAAATCCTCTGCCACAATTATTTTCCTTTCAGAACATTATAACACACGTTTTCGCAGTTGAAAACAGTGTGAAAAAATGTGCCCAAAAAATTGTAGTGTGAAAAATTGGGCCCAAAAAATTGAAGTGTGAAAAATTGTGACACATTTGTTTCTCTAAAGAGAGGTACTTTGCACTTCGTATGTCTCTCGCGCGAAAGTGCTGTGATACTCTTTGACACAGCTCTCAATGATCCGTATCTTGTTATGGTTTCAAATCCTGCGGATCTGTCTCGCCTGTTCTTTCTCTGCGTCTCTTTTTCTAATTGGGCGATGCCCTCAATGCGCGCTCGTTTCTCTGCGTCTCATTGCTCTAATCGCCAATACTAGATACGGCGCAGTCAGGGGGGTATGGAATGGAAGGAAACATTAGTATCGCGCGAGTGGTTCAGTAATAATCTCTACTGTTGGAACATGTACAATATTTGGAGAAGTGAAAAAATGTGCCCAAAAAATTGTAGGTGTGAAAAATTGTGCCCAAAAAATTGAAGTGTAAAAAGCTGTGCCCAAAAAATTGAAGTGTGAAAAATTGTGACACAATTTTTTGAGAGATTTGTGAAAACTGCAATTTTTTGTGACACACTTTTTTTCAATTTCCTGAATCGGGACACAGCGATTCGATCGTTTGGTTTTTAGTTTAAACTTCAAATAAATGGGGACTACCCGATGTCCAATCAGAAATAATTTTAAAAAAGTGATAACTCTTCGATGGTTAAAAGTCTCATCCTAAAAATTTCATGAAATCACTAGGATTTCCTGATTTCCGAAACCATTTAGATTGGAGCGTCTTATATGTAGCTCAGAGTTTTGAGCATGATTGAGATTTTCTGACTTTTACTAGCTTTTACAATGGTTCGAGTCAAACACCACTTTAAATTTTTGTGTTTCACTTTGAACGACTTCAACATTACTTCTCCGACTGGACCTTTTTTCTTTCAATGTTTGGGTTTTGCGCTCAATTTTCCGTTAACGTTCATAATAATCATAATTTAATTATAGATTTCAACAAAATAATTGAAAGTTGCGTTCTGTCTGATTCATTAGATTACCGTGTTCAGACAGCCACACTCATATGACATAGAACACAAATTACAGTCATGAGAAATTGATTAACTCTTACGCCCTTAATCTGTTCAAAAGTCAATTGCTAAACAATCTTGTGTAAAGTTAAATATAGCTAAATTAATAGTGTTTTCAATAAAGTAACTATATGGGCAAGGTATAACTAATATTAGTGAAAGATGGTGAATAATGAAATGAAAAAGAGTGGTATAGGGGTCAAATTTTCCCCAAAATATTTTTGCCAAGGTTCAAGTTGGCATTACGTTGGCATTACTTTCGGTAGAAAGGAAACGGTCTAAATACTCACAGTCACGTAAAATATGTTGAACATAGCAGAACTCCGAAACGTGCAATGACCAAATGCACGATTCTTCATTAGAATGATAACATTGCGTGAGTATTCAATTTACTTTCAGTGTATCATGATTTGCAGGGCAGTCTGGTGTACCTCCACATCTCCTGTATTCTGATCTACGCATTGTTCACCACCCTTTTCCTTTTGCCGGGAACATTCAACTCGCGACTTCTCGTCTGGCCTCTCAATCCAATGACCGGACAGGATGTGAGTAACGAACACAGCAGAATAATCGGATACAGTACCTGAAGTAGCTAAAACTATCACTGGTTATATCAGGTGTGGATGATTGAACTAGGATAAGATTTGCTCAAAGAAAGTCATCCCAATAGTCTTTCCTATCCCTACCGACACTCCTACAGTGCGATTGAGAAACTTTCCGTTTATTTCAATTTTTCTCGAAAAATTCATGAAAGTGTGTGGAAATATTTTCGAACAACATGGAGCATCAGAAAATAACGACTTTAAAGTTTTGATGTGTAGTGTAGGTCGTAGAAGTGACGATAGTAAACGTGTGGAGTATACGCTCTGCTCTACTGAGCTTCGTCTTAATGAAACGAACCACATATAACACAGATCAATGTACAGCTTGGATGTCGCCATTGTTCATATGGAGTTCGTTTTTTTCTGATACAGGCCTATAAGGTGTTTGTATGCCTCAATCCGCTGTGCTTAAAGTTTGATCCCCCGGGTGGAAAGTAAATTATAGTTTGTTCCACCCACTTATAACCTCCTACAGTAATCTGCTACCTCTTCCAGGTCAAAGTTTGGTATATTAGCGTATTCAGAACTCCTTAAAATGTTGATAGTGTCTTCTGCATGTTCACTACTACTGACACTGAAAATTTAAAACCAAAGTAATGACTTTTTCATTAGAAAACACCACATTGAATAATTGACGGATTACTGTAGGAGTACATCGATTGGTGAAACAGACTATACTATTACCTCAAAAATTTCGGAACCAAAATAATAATCTATTCATTAGAAAAACCATTCTGAATATTTGACGGATTACTGTAGAGGGACACTCATTGGTGGAACGGACGTATATCAAGATGAAACTCTATACTCTTCTCCTTTTTCCAGCCGAGTCTGTACAAGAATTTGTTCCTGGCCTCGGACAACGTGATAGTCTGCGTCTCTATCACAGTCATCTACTTCTATCTCTGTCTACGACTGTGTCTCGTCAAATACAGTGGACCGAAGAAGAGCAGGAGACAGAAGGAGGTAATCATCTCTCTATTTCTCTGACTACTCTCGCTCACTCTCTCTCTCGCTCTCTCTCTCTCGTTTGTCGTCTGGTAGCCAAGTGGTAGTGCGCGATGTACGGGTCTAAGGGTCGGAGTTCAAGTTCGGGTAGGTACAATACACGATTGTTCCGATCAATATTTCTCTCATCATTCCTCTCGCTGTTTTGTCTCTGTCTCAGTGTCTAACCTTCTATCACTAGCTCTCCTCTCTCTCAACCTCTGCCGGTCTCTATCTCTCTCTCTCTTTCTTTCTCTGACTCTTTTTCTCCCTCGCTCCCTCTCCAAGTTTTCTCTCCAATCTACGGTTTTTTTTCTCCACCTCTCTCTCTCTCTCTGTGTTCCTATCTCTCTTTATCTCCCTCTCATTCTTCCCATCTCTCTATATTTTCTCTCTCTCTCCCCCTCTAATCCCTTCCTTCCAGGTGATGTTGCAGTCCTTCTTCATCTGTTTCTTCAATGTGGCCGCTGCCTATATCTACGTGTACATGCAGTTTTTCCCCGTCTCTCCCTGGGGATTGGTATTGGGTCAGATCGCCTGGCAATGGAGCAGCGGTAAGTATACTCACTTTCAATATTTATTCAACACATTCATGTGCTAGACACATAGTACAAACATGAACTAATGTATCACATGGTGTTCTCTCAGCTTCTTGCTTCATTGGCTTTTTGAACGAAGAAGGACCGAGTTTCAGAGCGCAAAGGAACAATGTTAGAATTAACGTGAAGTTTAGGCTAGTTTACTCAGTTTCCATTATCCCTAGCACCTTACAGTACACCTTTCAAATTTGAGACGGCTGTTTGTATTTTCCACTCTGTTTTTCTGAGATAGTAAGTCCCAGAAAGTAAAAAAAAACCTTTGCTCGCAACTTCGAACAAATCACTGTGGAGCGCTGTACTGACCAAAACGTTGTAGCGGGATCTCGGCACAAACCGTAATTTTCGCAATTTCGACCGAAACCTATCAATATCAAACTACAAACACAGCGAAATGAGAGGTGATTCGCCGTATAGACTTGTTTTGGGAAGAGCGAATCTTATAGATTACACCTTCGAATACGTCATCATAAATAGAGCGCGTGAAAAAAAGTACGTGAACTTTAATTGGGGTTGGAGGTATCGCTTCTGGTTAGAGATATGTCAAATAACATAATGTTATCGAATGAAAAGTCAAATGTATAATGAATAACCATACTAGGTCGCTTAATAACTCTTCTCCAGGTTGTGCCGGCCTGATCTACCTTGTGTTCAACCGTTCCATTCGTCGAGGTGTCTTCCGAATAGTGGTTCCGTCGGCGCTGCCGTCCTCCAGCAACATTAACACACTACCTCAGATACAAAGATGAGACACAAATGCCTAACCACCCCGTTTTGTTCGTCACTTGTTTTTAGCGTTGTTGAACCAAATAGAGTAGAAATTTAACCGTTCGGTTAACTACGTATATCTCCCGGTCTCTGGAATAGTGATCAACTGGTCAAGTGGAACACGCCAAATTGGTTGACAGGGTGGGTTTCCAAAGACAGCCGGTTCGTATGAAATGTACCCGTGGAAACCGTTTTACCTACATTATGTTTTCATATAAGATGTTTAATTATACAGGAAAACTTCACTTTGGTATGCGGTTCGATATTGTTCACATTGTAGATTGTATTATTTCTATAAAATATGTTCAATTTGTTCTCTCTGCACAAGGATAAGGAGCCCACCAATGCATACACACTTTATACACATAACAGGAACTTCAACGAAATGATGTAGATACTCAGAATAAAACAAATACACCGTCAACAGTAATGAATAATGTAAAGTAACATGAATGCAAGTAAAAAGCATGAGAGGCAAATCAGCGACAGTAACCGTTAACACCCGTATTACATTCTTCACAATTTCTTTCTTTCCAATGTGGACTGCTACAGTATGCATTGTGACATTTTCGGAGGAGTGTAAGGATTTGGTTCACAATTATGTGCCTAATTGTGAACCAAATCCTTACACTCCTCCGATAAAATGTCTGAACGGTTACAAATTTTACTGAAGCAGTCCGCCAAATGATCAAAAAGATTAAAACTATAAGGCTGAAAGTATTTACATGGACTTTTGCAATAAACAAAAGTGAGAGCGAAAAAGGAGCACAGATTCACTATGATCATTTCAACCAACTATTTCTATGCTACGAAGTTTTGATAATATAGTAAATATATGACAACTAGAAGAGAAACAATGCAGCAGCCAATCTGCTAGTAACACTAGGCGAATGGGTCATGAACTCTTTAAAATCATATTGGGAATGAAAATAAGTTAATGATGTCATGTTGAATGCTAGACTACAAACACGCAAGTTCCTAACAAAAAGAAGCTATAGTGCAACATTATGTGCCTATAGGAAAAGGATAGTGGTTGCCCCCTTTGCAGCCAGACTAAGCCCGGTTGATATACCTGAGGTTGCGGGTTTAATGCCACCAGTCAACTTGCAGCCCGCTCCCACCGTCCGATCCGAAAAGAAGTCTTACCAACTTCCGCCACCAGCGCCTAGCCGTTTCCTAGAAAGTCACGAATCTCATAAGTCTTTACAATTATTTGTTGATAAATTGAATGGGGGGGGGGGTGGGGTAGTATCTAGTATGTATAACTAGCGAGAAGTCTACAGAAGCCTAGTGACAACACATAGAAGTACTGGAATCCTCTAATTTGTTGTACTAAAAATTATAACGAGAAGTAGGATTATTATATGATATAGCTGGTCTATGTTTATGTGGCTCTGGCAGTTTGAATCTAGAATTCAAAAGAAATACAAGTTTACCATTCCGTCCACGGATGAATAGTTTCCTGAAGTCAGTTCCACGGAAATAGGGCAATAATTCCAGTCCACCTGCGGAAAAAAACAGCAAAATTATTATAAGAACTATTGGATGGCATTTTTCCAGCAGGGGATAGTGACCATTCAATGATAGCAAACTGATGCAAAGAACAATATCGCTATGTGTACGGTTTCTATGTGAAACTTACTTCAGCAGCAAAAATGTATAGCTGGTTTGCAAATATGAAAACAGCTTTGACAGCCGTGAGACAGGGTTCAAATACCCGAGTGATGTTTTACTACTTGTAGTAAGTTTTACAGAGAGCAAAGTCCACGATTGATGGTCAATTCTACAACTAACCGGGTTTTTTGGTAACCTATTTTTCAGGTTAGCTTGGTAGGTAACCTAGAAGTAACCTGAAACTGAAATCCGGTTACCGTTCAAACTAACGGTAAAAACCACATTTTGCGTTAGAAAAACAGGTAAGCGGTTTTCATTTTAGGTTACCAACCGGTTCCCTACTGAGGCAACCTGAAAAATAGGTTACCAAAAAAGGTCAGGTTACCTAAAAACCCGGTTGAATATAGAATTAACCACGGTGGCCAGTTGAAAACAACCACATGTAATGAGCATAAATTCAAACGCACCAACTCTGGTAAAAGTTTCAGCACTTTTAAGTGCCGGGCCTAACTACTGTACACAATTTTCAGTCCGCAAACACGTCGTTCAAACAAAACCGGTGACCGTATTAACCAGTATTAGCTGGCCGGATAATCCTTGATCTTGATTCTAACTAGATTTCGGGATTTCATGAAAGTTATCCATAACATTTCTAAAATAGATGCAGTTATTGCACAATTACCTAGAAGAGACCTAGAATTTCGCCCGTTTCTCCATGATGAGGGAATGCTCAACGCATGGAACACTCAACCAGATCAGGCATGTTTGTATGTGAACCTACCCATGCACCTGCATCCGTCAAAGATTGGCGGAATTGTGTCCAAAAGGGTATTTTGAACAGCTCCCGGGAGTCGCCGATTACGTACAATGCGTGCTGCGCGCGGCTCAGCAATACGGTGGCTCGATCAGGATTCGACAAAAAGGATATTGCTTTCTTCATACTCTGCAACAAAGTGTAGTTGAGACAGTTTCTCGAGAATCTTAGATTCGGGTGGAAGTCCAAACAAAGTTTTCTGCCAACTCGGCATTTCAGATTTTCGGCGCCGAATCGCAATATCTGAACCGGACTCTCAAAACTTAGAGGGGAATGAACACTTAACCCTGCATTCGAGTGGGTCAGAATGGAAACCTTTCTTCAAATTTCTAATATTTCAAATATTTCTTGCAAACCATGAGGTTTCGTTATTGCGTAAAAAATTTGTGAGTGGGGTACCGAGCTTTACATGGTATACTATGCTTTATTGTGCCTATTTACACGGTCTAACTATTTCTGTCCTGAATTGAACAACAGTTGTTCCCAATTTTCGTACAAAACTAGAGTGGTATTGGCTGAATAGATAAAAAGGTTAAAAAAACGAGAAATGAATCACTGTTTTTACTACATTCTAACTGCAATCAGCATATTACTACCAAATGAAAAATCTCTACGGAAGTGGGTAATGTGAAAAAATACTGATTGCATATTTTATCTGTGTTGCCAACTGGGTGTATGTCATAATCAACGTTGCATCAAAAAAGCAGGAAAATTGCTTTTTGGTTGGGTACAAACACGAATCTGTGTCTACCGATTAGGTACACTTGTTCATATAAGCCAGTATCTTCTCATAACAATTTTATTATCCTATTTACTTATAATTTATTGTACTAACCAGGAGATCATTTTCCTTATTGATTGTTCTGGTCAGCAGCAGTATGACAATCTTGTTTTCCTTCATGTCCATAAGCTGTATAACACAAGGATGAGGAAAATAAAACTATTCGAGAAACTTATTTTTACACTTTTGTAATGTACGATCGGCCTTATACCAGCATCAGAACAGAAAGGGTTGTAAGCAATTATCGACAGTACCTCCAAATAAACTAATTAATCAGACAATGAACTAATTAGTCAGATAATTTGTCGATGGCCCGAACGGTATGTTTACCGATACTAAACTCTTCAAATATGACGTTAATTTTCTTCCACAAATTCGAGGTTAATATATTCATTTTCAATTCATTTATACGTAAGTATGAACAAAAGTCTGGTATTATAATGCAAGTAGTACTAGCGTTGTTGAGATTGGTGTAGTAAGTGCTCATAAGAATGAGATCATGTCTATATCTAACCGGTTTTTTTGGTTACCTTGTTAACTTGTTAGGTAATCTGAGACTAAAATCCGGTTAGCGTTCAAACTAAAAGTGAAAACCACATTTTGCGATAGAAAAACAGGTAACCGGTTTTTAATTTTAGGTTACCAACTGGTTACCTACTGAGGTAACCTGAAAAATAAGTTACCAAAAAAGGTTAGGTTACCTGAACCCCAGTTAGATATAGATTTCACCTAAGAGAAGCCGAGCTCATACCTGAAAACGGGAGAATGTAGAGACAGTAACAAACTTGCTCTTCGGGTCTCTGGAACCAGTACCTAAAATGTGGAATATATAGTCAACGCCAACGGGAAGGCGGAATTGTACTGTATATCTCACTTTCCGCTGTGTACGCACACATGTCTTTGATTTTAAAACTCACCGGTTATGTTCTCTAATAGCGCAGTGGTTAGCGGCCTGCTACGAAACTTTTGCTCGCAGGTTCGAGACATATAAACTTGGCACTCACTCGAAGCAGGCAAGAAAGAACGCCGTATTTTGTCTCGAAAAACAGAAAACACACCAAATATAAAAAACCGATTTTAGTGTTCAGAAAACTTCGAGTTCAAAAAATTCTGTTTCTCTCCTAACACTTCTAACTCAAATACTTTTCAAGTACGCTGGTAATTACCATACCAGGGCTACCATTCTTCACGTACTCACTGTACTAAGTATAGAAGATTCAATCTCATCATGAGCTCACCTTTCAAACGACGCAGAACGAGAATCTGATGCCTTCGGTCTAGACACACTACTGTAATATTTTCAGCAGCTACGCCAGAATCCTGAAAAAGCAAGTTATATATCACTGAATCACAGATTGCTTCTCGTCTTAACACGTGATTCTAATTTGAAGGGAGAGAAAGTAGGCTTGAAAAAGCATTGTTTTTGTTTTTTATTACAATAATTTCCCATGGCTGGTGCTAGTTCAGCCACAATTATGTTGGAAATGAACAGAACTGAAAAAAGCAAAAAAAACAAAGAAGCATGAACACGCGGGAGGAAATTATCACTGGAAGAAAAGATTATGAAAAAGATTGACGTAATGTAAACAATGTGAACCCTATAATTAAGCGTTTGTTGGTGACCCTTTTAAAGTTACTTGAGTAATCGGTGGGTACCCTACCCTGAAATTAAAATCGATTTTCCTTCAATCTTGAGCAAAAGTCTTTTAACCATTAGTTTTAACGGTAACCAAATTTCGATTAAGGTTACTTTCCAGTCCCCTACAACCTACTCAGGTGATCTAAAAAGGGTTACCACGAAACCAGGTTAGAGAAAGAATCGGTCTGTAAAAATGAAGAATTCAAATTCAGTCTTCCCCTGGACAAGGTGTGAGCATACCAGGATCCTTTTGAGAAACATTCTAATGTGAGAAACTATCAAAACTGAGGAAAACAAAAATTAACCTTGACACGGTCGATCAACCTCACAGCAGTGGTGAGTTCTGAGCCCCTTTTCCGTGCACCGATGGAAAGATCAATCAGTAAAGAAGGTGAACCATCCTGTACAAGAAGCGTTATGTAATGCAATATGCAATAAGAAAATAGTAAATAACCTTGCACAATCGCCACAGAAGTGATTTCTATAGTAACATTTGGCAATTTCAACTCACACCCTGTTCGAGAACAGAAAATTAGGGATATTATTCGAATAGACCAGTAATGTGACGTTTTGACACTTTTTTAGGCTATTCGGACAACATAACTGGGTTATAGCTAAAATGCTTGGCCTACCTGTGCTACAGGTAGCGCGTGTCGCTCAGCCAAATCTCTATCTCCTGCCAGGGTGCCGGCTGTCACTGAGGGACCGTAGATGGGGCGCAACCACATATCCACCAAGCCGGGATGATAGCTGAACTCGAATCACGCATCAATGAGGTGATAATTTCTGTTTTGATTTCATTAATCGGTTTTGATATCAACATCTGAACATTCATTATTTCGGACCTACACACCAAATAACTCTCAACTTCTTGTGGGTTGAGACTATTTTGCCAATTTAGTCCGAGTATGAGTCATCCCAGACCCAGTTATCCTAAGAGTCGGAGAAAGTCAATGGACGGGCTAACGTTTCCCCAATATGGTGAACATTTTTGAGATAGAAAAATCACGGCGTTTCTTGTATTCGAATAAACATGTTCCGTTATGAAGTTATGAGAACAAGTCCTGCCGTAGTGGTATATGTACAGTTCAACGGCAACGTAGCCAAAGAAGGTGAAAAAAAAGAGCTCTTTCTCCAACGGATATAGAAAAGTTACCAAAAATAAACGATCATGATCATACTGGGTCTGCATTGAAGAGATTCCCGAATTCAAACTGCACAGTGCACAGGGTTTCTATTTGGGGCACATTTTTCAAACGAGAAAACTACCTGTAAATTTTGTCGAGAAGACACTTGGCGGCTCCCTCTTTGTGTTGCATTCGTTGCAATTCTCCCATCAATCGATACGCGTTTTCACCCGAACTAGGATCGATGTTTGATGTTTTCGTGCCAAATACACGACCGATCATACCGGTTGGAGGGATGCAGCTAGACGGTCCCAATTGCTTGCTGTCGCCTGGAACGGCGAAATTCATAAAGCGCGAACTCAACTTCAAACTTTCACTCCCATCCCTTTGATTTAATGGCTAAACTGCGCAAAAGGATGAGAATTAGAGAAGAGAAATGACGTTCCGTTGTAGAAGCGAGATCTGGGAACATATTATATCCACTTTTGAAAAAGTTTCAGTACAATCCCAAAAACCCCATTTTTCACGTTACCGGTTACGCAGAACAAATCACACTTCAAACGGACAGTCATTGAAATTGAACATCTCAAATTTTCGAGTCACCGTGGAATTTGCTACCGAGACATATACAGTGGAAATACAAATTTTCTCGCACGCTTAAATTACGTAAATGTTATCGGAAAGGTTAGCGATTTCCTCCCTCTATTCTGACCGCTCTACTCCGAAGAGAGTACCAAAACACGTGGAAAGCTTAAATGTGTACTGTAGGAGTCTTAGAAGAAATTATCGTTACTATACGGGGCCGAGTGGTCAAGTAGTTAGCGTTCGGCTTACCCTCCACATGACTCGGGTTCTATCACCGCTAACCGCGGTATCCATTTGGCGGACAGCATGAGCTGGTAACAATGCTAATGCTTATTTCCTCCCCATATAAGGACAGTCCTTCTACGGTTTATAATGGACTGTATGGAAAATTTTGTCCATGGGAAAAAGATGCATGGCTGAAAGACTTGCCGTAAAAAATATTACTACGATAGAGTAGTATAGACAACAGACAATCGTGCTTACCGAAAAGTGTGACATGGGTCAGCGACGGCATGACACAGTAGAGGGCGAGGGCGGTCGCCGGCGACAATCGTGACGCCTCCTGCAGAATCAGATGCGTCGCGGTCGCGTTGCGGCCTTCGCTTAGAATCACGTTTGTCGTTGCACCCACTATCTGAACAGGTACCAACATAAATTTACAAGATCACATTCCCTCCAGTGACTTCATAACAACAAAATCGTAACAACAGAATTAAACGTCTACAATTCTGGTCCTACAAGATATACAAACAAATAGTATGATCTTTAACAGTCTTTGATAGAAAAACTTCCTTATTGGCGTGTTTATCGGCGACTTCGACTTGATTCTTGCTGGATACGAGCCCACCTGAATTTCACTTACACCTAATTACAGCTACAACTCAGAGCTGAAGAGCGAGAAGCTAAAGAATAGACTAATTGCAATTTGTTGTGATTCGAGCATATGATCCACAATGAGAAACCTACCCTTATCGGTGAGGCCAGCGCTTGCAATGCTGATTGTCGGGATTTCTGAAACGGATTTGTTAGTGTACGAAAATGAACATTTACAGATGAATTATAGAAAGGGATCATTCTCACAGAAAAAAATATAAAACTACAAAACAAGTATCAGGCATCATAGTGTATAGTGTTCTGCGCTCAAGCACACACTTTTCTTCTGATATTTCCTGAATGGAATGTTCAACATAAATATTCACGACCCGCAATACTATTGTTTCGACTAAACTTCGAGAAAGTGCCTAGATGTACACTTTCTGTTGTTATTTCCTCATTTTTGGTGAGATGAAAATGTGCTATGATTGGAAAAGGCCCGCTGCATCCTGACCACGCTAAAATTCTCTATCTTAAATCCATAAGAAAAAAAAACTTTACCCCAGATGCGAGTAGTGTGCTGGTATTCTGGTAATCTCTACGGATGGAAACATCTGGATCATTCTTGTGAATTTCGTCCAACGACTGCTTGACAATCCGATTGGAAATGGCGGAGACCAAAACTCGACACAACTTTGAAGAATCGGATTGCAACCTGAAAAATCAATGAAATGGTATCACTGATTGCGCAGAACACATCTTCCTTATTGACCCTCGGTAGAAAAACGCCATCAAATCAAATTCGTTATCGTTACTATCTTATTGGGGGGGGGGGGGGGGGGGAGATTCGTAACCCACTCGATTTCAAATCATTTTCGTACAGGTGCCCGAGTCGTAACTTTGGCTGAAACTGTGCATGCCAGCCCGCTATGATATATTTGGCGGACCGCATTAGCTGGTAATAAAGCTTACCCACACCCCGACTGCATTGCATCATCTGGCACCTTTTAATTCGGATGGGGTGGTTTGTTTGCTATGGCTTCCGTTACAACACTCAAATCATAGCAATCTAAACTATTCAAGTACATACAGTGTATGTTTCATTTAAGTAAGCTTTCGTTCTGCTACACTAAGCTCAGCTATGTATTGTTTTTCCGCATATATTGATTAGTTTTTAACTTGAAACCCATAAAAGTGTACAATATTATTATACCTCATATTTGAGTGGCACCTATATGTGGCACCAATAATAATACGATAGAGTAGTATAGTTCGTTTAATTCGCACTTTATCTCCACCATAATGGAGTTCTTTGAAAAACTCGTTGTTTGTATTCACGTGTTCTAATGGAACTGAACAACCACTAACAGAGATTTGTAGATTTTGAAAAACTCCAAAGTGGTGAAAACACTCACAACGGTTAGCGCCAATTTTCTGTGATTGGCCAGCCAATAAAGAGAGAGCATGCAGGTCAATGAGACCGCAGACTGGCCGAGATAGTCTGTGTCTCTCTGACCTGCACACTCTCGATGAGGCCGCTACAAAAGTGGCTGCCCCATTGGCTGGAAATTGTCTGAGCAGGCCGGAATATTCAGTGGAAAGCGGCCGAGTCTCTGTAGAAACGACGGGAACTATACTAACCGGGCAACTGCAAGGCCGGCTACGAGCAACGTCTTTCCACCTCCCGGCGGGCCGGAAACGCACGTCCAACCGACTTCTTGCTGAGCAGTTCGCAACGAAAGCAGTTGAGATTCGTCCAGACTTCTGCCTAGAGAAATGAAACATGAAGCAACTTTTCGATGCACGCCTACATATATGAAATTCAATAATACAATACAATATTTATTTTTCTCTCGTATTACTGGGTGTTTGTTACATGATTTGGGTTGGGACGTACACCATTAAAGGTATCGTAAACGCTGCGAAATCTCAAGAAACTTGGTAATTACTAACTGAGGCCCCCTCCCTCGCGAGAGATTTCGTTTGCAACCGCAGTTCTCATGAGAGACCTTACTGGTGAGATATCGAGGCCAACTATGCTTCTTTTAGATGACACGTTTTATGTACTGCCTACTGTCTTTTTTGTCATCATAACGTTTCGATTGAGAATCTTACGACCTGCACCTGAGCATGTTTCAAGAGCCGCATTCTACAAACAAACAACAGAAAACTCGATTCCAATTCCCAGTTGCTCATTATCGAAACTCTGGAGATTTTCGCCCTTTACTGGTGTATTTGGAAAATTGAACTCCACATTAGTTTCGCTTTTCTTAGTCTTTCTTGAGTTCTCTCGCCGACCCACGGTCGGTCAAAAAACACTTCATACATTCTTCTGATCTTCTGAATCAGCTGGTTCAATAAACAAAACAGTCTATTATATAATAACAATCTAATATATAATTCGTCTGAGAGTATGTTTAGTAAGTTAATTCACCGTTCACAACAAAGACATCGTTTTCTTTCGCTATACAGGTCACGTTCGAGATAGAAATCCCAGAGGCCTTCCGATATGAACCATTGCTGTAGAAATCGTCGAAATTTTCGATGATAGTTCTGTAATTCAGTGAATGAATATGAAACACATGCAACTGAATGGAGCTTTCACCCCTTAAGGTAGAAAGAATTAGCCTAATTCAAAAACTACCCATAATTCATTCGCAGTCGTTATTTTGTACGAAGCAATGACCGTACACACTCATTTATTTTATTTTATGAAACACATGCTCGTCTCGACTTTCTTTGCACTTTGTAGTCTGATCTACGCTCCCTTGTGAGTAGGTTGTACATTTAACATACTAATTGGTTAGTTCGTACTACTTTCTGTTATTGAATCAATGCGCAATAAACTTTAAATTATTATTATAATGAATATTTGTTTATTGACTTTCATTCCGTCCACCTTTGAAACAAAATCAACCTTGCCGACTTACGATGCTGTCTGTTCCAAACTGTCCTGCGCGAGCGAGTCGAGTTTGAGTGAGCATGAAATGTTCCTGCTGCGACTCGCTGACATCACAGAGTCGAACAGTTTCCTCGACTTTCGCGGAGAAGTGAGCTGACACCGAGAGCCAGACGTCAACCTCTGCAATTTGGCCGTTTACAAATGCAACCCGGTTGCATGTGTACAAAACTAGTGGTTGCTTTTCAATGCAATCAAATTTGTCTACAGTGAGACTTTTTGGTTATGTAATGTTTTGGTTGCATTTGAAACGCAACCAGGTTGCATTTGAGAAGCAATAAATGGTTTTGTACACATGCAAACCGGTTGCATTTTGGTTGCATGTGTCTAGACTGGTAATAAATAGAGAAATTGAACAGTATTTGATTCACTATATTCGATACTGTATTATTTCATGAAACTTTACTACTGGAAAAAATTCAGGATAAAAATATATACTTGTTCCAAATATCTAACTACTTGTAATATTTGCCCCAGGTGGGCTTCGGCTACAGCTGAAATCTCCAATTTCATGAAAGAAAAAAAGGTAAATAAAGGACTGTAATGCTACCAACCACAAATTTACATATGTTAACAACAACATCGGTTCTGTGGAACTGAGGATGACACATCAAAACTTGTATGTTCGGCCACTTCTGACTCCTTCCAGACCTGAACAAACGTTTTTAATTTTAAACAACGTTGGTTCATATAATCATATGAGGTTGAAGTAGGACGATTATATGAAATAATCTTGACGCATCGGTCCTATGAATCGCAATTGAAAATTGTATTGCAGTTTAAAAGACTGAAGCGTTGGAAATGGTCCACATAATCTTCCTTCTTCAACTAATAGATTCAAAAAACATCTGAATTTGCCATCAGAAAAAAACATCAGGTTTCAATTGTTATTTCGTGAATGAGTCACTTGCAGACGGATGCAAGATCCGATATACTCTGTTTCACCAATTTATGTTCTTCTACAGTAATCCGTGCAATATTCAGGAGGTTTTTGTCCTTTTTATAATGACCAACTCATTAGTTTGGTTTCAAACTTTCAGAGTTCGTAGTGACAAAGGTGCATTGTGCATAAGACACTAGCAACCATACAACAGTAAAGTTGTCCGAATAGTCAGAAAAAATCGAAAACGGACTACCTTTTAGCCGAAAAGAAGACAAACGGTCTACTTTTGATGAAAAATTCTTAATTTTCACAATTTCAATTGTTTACATCTAAAAACGGCCTACTTTTTGTAGCTTAGTCGGACCATACTGGGATATGCTAGCAACATTTTGTGAGAAACGTGAACATAACAAACTTGAACCTGGAAGTTTGAGCATACTATTGTAGTAGGTTATAAGTGAGTGGAACAAAATATATTTAGTCGGCGACCCAAAAGTTTGATGATAAAAATGAAATTAGAAAAAAGGAATCCTCAAATTAAAGTATCCAAGAGGAATGTGTTGTACTGTCTGTGCAAGGCCGATTTTATACTTTCATTTGCTAGACGCGAACGTTAAAGGAGGACTAGTAGGAAGATTTCATATTTGGAACCGAATACGGAGATTACGAATATGTAACTTGTATTCCTCAAAACACGGTAATTTCAGAGTTATAGCGCAAACTCCTGAACTTTACCCGCCAGCTTTCACCGCGCCGCGCGGCAAAAGTTGTCGCGTGGCGCGGTGAAATGTCGTCTAACAAGGGCGCACGTATTCTAATTGATACATGGTAAACAAAAGTGAATAGTCTACCTTTTTTGACGAAATATTAGAATGTATCAGAAACATGCGTTCAATTTATCAATTTATCTTTTTTTACAATGAGCCACAAGTCGCAAAGAACACCTAAAGAATTGGCTTTCTCCAAAACAAGCTTATACTGTGTATTCCGCCTTATCCCGCAAAGTTTGTAGTATGATGCCGGTGATTTTATGGTGTGCACCGATCAAACTACAACTAAGATTTGGTCAATTTCTAGAAATTGACGTCTATACGAATGATCCGCTGCCCTATAGATAAACTTATGTAACCTTTCACTTTGCGGATTTTTAGTTTGGAGATATGTGTTCAATAATAGGTACCGATATGTTTATATTCCCTTATATATATCAGACAATGACACAGAAACAAAAATGACCATCATCACCAAACATTATATACGTTACAAATTAGTAAAAATGAACTCTTTTGGAACAACATTATCTTTCTACAAAGTATATTTATAAAACATAAATTAGTACTCCTAAAAATCATATTTTACACAGTAATTTTCACTGGAGACTATAATATCAAGAAATGAAAAAGATTCAATCCCGGCTGTCCATCAGATGTGAATTTCCACACCAGTCACCAGGAGGCAGAAGTTTTATATATGTAGAAGTAGCATTTTTCATTCAGCCGAGCAACTTATTCCTGAAAACAGTATGGTTTGAAACGTTATTAGCACTAATTCAAGGAAAAGCTGGTGAACTGATTCTGATCAATTGATGACTAGAGTACTGACAATATTTGGAAGCTTTGACCGAGAATGCGAAAAAAATTGAGAACGGGTACCTTTTCTGCAAAATTTGCGTACCCCAGTCGAAAAAAACGTGTTGCTCATTGACCACCCCTCAAAGATCAGTGTGCGTTGCGTTGTGCTGAACTCAGTAAACTGTAAAGATATTTCTTCGCTAACATGAAAGTCATGAAAATGCATTCCTACCTTGCGAGTTAGCAGCGGTCTGGCCAGACGGCGTGGCAGACAGTCCCACCGAAACATTGTCCTAGAAGAGAGATAATAAGGTATATTAGTGAATTATATTATACTGGATCATTTAGGATGAAGAACCCATTGCTAGAATCGATCAATTCCATAGTTTTGCGCAAAAAAAACTAGTAATACTTTCTCAAGAACGCAAACATGCGGATATAAATGATCCGAAATTTCCCCAGATTCGTCAAAAAACCTAGATATTCAAATTCTCTGGCAACAAGAGCATACTAAGGTAATGTTTTCCAGATAACCAAAATAATTCACGGAACGGGCCCATTCTGATAAATTGGAATAGTTGCCCTATTATTGATGAAAATGAATTTTCTCAAATCTATAACAGAAAACACTCTTTTTTGTAAAATAGACGCTCATTACAAGGGTTGATGAATAGTCTTAGTCAGGCGTTGCTGATTGCTGATACGACTGTTGGGGCGGTAATATGAGAGGTAACAACACTTTGTAGAATAGCCTTTTGTTTTCACCAGAAGTTCGTTGTTTCTATTTCAAATGTCAAATTGATGGTTATTCATAAAGTTAGTCGAATTCTCCAGAGTAGTACTTTATGAAATATACCTCCGTGCGATTGAATCATTTAGACAAGGAAAAAAACTGAAACTTTGGGAAACCAGCCACTCTTTAGAAGTTTATCTACAATACGAGCCTCTGTGCCCCCGTTCGAATTCTATAGTAACGATTACCGGAAATAGTTCGATAGTAAAAAAAAAGAACCAAACTAGAGTTCTCACCTCGAGAAAGATTACGAATCCACGAAGAAGTGTAGTTGTGTGGTTGACCCAGCCTCGGCATTCCCACGGAGTCTAGTATCTGTAAACAGTCTATTATATTACAATAAGTCGACATAGTTTAGAAAAAACTTCGTGCTCGCTGGGTTCGTTAGGACAACCTAGGTGCCTGAGAGACTCGGCGTACTTCGGCGAAACCAAAAACCAACGCTTTTGTCGATATACGCCTTGAGCTAGTCAAATTACTCCTCTGCCTCTCCCTGATCTATTGAGTTTTGAATTATTCTTTTATGAGCGAAATGAATCTTATTTGAAACGGCTAGATTTTACTGCCGTGAGAAATTTACCAGTTTACTGAGAATACTAAGGCCAGGGCACCTGAAAGAAAACTGAAGAAAACGACAGCAAACAGCATACAAATAGGTAAAATAATGAAAATAAATTTCCTACCTTGCAACTTCGCATCACAGAAAAACTGCGTTCGAATGTGAAAGCTGATCGAAAGGGACCACACTGCGTGACAGCCAGCCAACCAGAACTGAAAAAAACCAAGAATAAAAGGAACCGTCTTTCAATGAAAATAGGAGCCTTACGATTTTACAGCAACTATAGCTAACTTTTTTTTCGGGATTTGGCGGGAAGAGAGCCCTTTTTATCAAATTTGGTTATATATTCGCTAGGACGCTAGGGGAATGGGACTATATGAACAATAACGGTATAATAACATGGAGTCGACACAGATTGTCAGAATCATGAATGCGGGAACAAATACTTTTGGGACAGTCTAACTTGCATACCAATTTACCAATACTTACAGAACAAAATGTTCCGAATTTCATGTGAGTACCTATTTCACGCCGAAAATGCCCAGTTTTCTATGATCCTATTATTCAAACACATCTGGGCCTATATTTCTAAACAGAAATTGCTCATGTAATAATTAGCGTAATAGCAAGTGCTATAACTATCGAAATAGGCAACTGCTATAACTATCGAAATAAGCAAATGCTATAACTATCGAAAAGTTTTTGGATTCGCTTCGCAGTTATAATAAATATTATATTTCAATAAATTTCACATGATATACGGATTTGGCAGAGGAACCGCAGACAGCGACAAAAAGTTAGCTGATTTTCTGTTACCGCAACTTTGCAAGGTGCGAGGTCACAGAAAAACAGCTAACTTTCATTTTTTCCAATAGAACGAAATAGTCAAAACGAAAAGAAACTGACCTCTTTATTACTACGCCAGCCTTCCCTCTGTTGCTGTTGCTATAGCATGAGATTCCCATCTGGCAAAAACCGAAAAGTAGAATCACCAATCGGACGGTGGTTCGCGGTTTATCATAAGGAACAAATGAACAGGCATCCGAATATCTGTAAAATTATAATATAATGTGGTTCACTCAATAATAACGATAGTGTGCGATGAAACGTGACAAAATAAACGAGAATGATGGAGTTGGATTGAGATGAGCCCACACCCCACAATCCTAAATAGGCATACTTATTGTCCGTCAAAAAAAAACACTCAAAATGGTGAGAACTCGTTTTACTGATGGTTTCGCTGTCCAAAATGAATTTTTTTATCATATATAGTCTCAGGTAACCGACTCTAGGTAGGTATAAGAGATCCATAACTTAGGACACAGACTAAGTATTCTGTTTTTATTATTGTGATATCCGATCCAACTATGAGTATGACAAGTGGAGGGTATAAAGAGACCGAGCACACCTAATTAGAAACACAGGCGCAAGAAAAAATAGACATAATACTATGAAAGAATATAATTAATACATTTGAAATTGAAAAATGAAAAAAGAATACGCCGCTTGGTCGAAAATTCGCCGCGCGCGGTGAAAATTGAAGGGCGGACGCTACCGTAAGATGTTTCAAAACTGCGACATTGAGGCACCTACTAGTCCTTCTTTAAGTGTATAATTATTGATTGTGCTTCGCTTTTCATTTTTTTCGCTTCGAACTAAAAATATAAAAGCAACCTTGTACAGACAGTATAACACTCCTCTTGGTTATTCTTGATCGATATTTATCTTTTGAACTCTTCAATAAGCCGATATGAAGGCCCAATGTACAATGTACTTCTCGGATACAATACAAAACTAACGTCAATTCCAATAATTTGAGTGTTTCAGCTTCGTCCAAACAGGCTGTCGTCACAGATCTTGGGTCAGAACAACCATCGTCCAACCACCTCCGTTCAACATTTGCCTGAATAAGATAACATTTATCTGAATTTGGCCAAAATGTTTTGGGAAAATCTACCGGTGTCAGGTCCCCATGATATTGTGATATGTTTCGGTCGTATTTTGACCTCTTGGTGTTTTGGTCTTTTCGTTTGTCATTGTTCTCATCTGGTATCTATTGATTTTGGGAGATCTGACCTCAACAGGTCCTCCCCCCTTTTCTGTGATTTCGTTGGCGTTAACACCAAATTGGTCGATGAACATTCAACATGTCGCCATCACCATTAACAGAGATGTATAAGATATGTGCACGCCCAAGTTTTTGACACCATGTACATGAGTTGGCCAATTCCACAAGGAACCGGGTATTTCGTTAACCAAATCAGGTAACCCTAACCGGGCTACCTGGTTAACCCTAACCGGGTTACCTGGTTAACCCGGTTAGGGTTAACCAGGTTAACCCTTTTGTTAACCCCTTTGTGACCCTTTTCACAATGTGTGTTGAGGGAAATCGGAAATTCGGGGTAACCAAGTGGTGAGTGGTCTAAAAGGGTTGAAGAAGGACGATTATGTGGATCAATTTCGTGTCAACGGTCCTTTAAACTGCAATTGAAAAATGTATTGCAGTTTGAAGGACTGAACCTTTGCGATTGGACCACATAATCGTCCTTTTTACCAGGTAACCCGGTTAATGGCTGCTAGGGTCAACGAACTACCGGGTTGAATAAAGAATCCGCCACACGAGTTGTCGCAATCTATAGTACTGTAGTTACCTGGATCGCTTGATTATTCAACTCGTGGATTTCCAGACGCAACAGTGCCACACAAGGATCACGTACGTACATGCATGCCTACAAACCAAATATATATATATATATATATATATATATATATATATATATATATATATATATATATATATAATTTGCATCTCTGTGCTGACTGGTACACTTTTTCATGAACACCAAAAAAATATAATATTTGGAATGTGACGTAAATCTTCAGCGGCATTTCTAGATGATAACCTAAAAGACAAAGGCTGCATTTAAAAAGCAACCAGGTTGCATTTGAGAGCAACCAATAGTTTTGTACACAAGCAACATGGCCCGTAAAGTTTTAGATCATAAAATTTGACCTTATTTGAATTTTTCTAAACGTAATTCTACTAGACTAATAAAACTCAATGGTTACATTTTTTTGCATGCAACCCGGTTGCATGTGTAAACCGCCCAATATGAACACAGTGCTTACCTCTTCAATCGAATCGAAAGTGACATTAGCATCTGCTTGACACCAGGACGACGCATTGTACAATTCCTCTTCTGTCAGAGGGCGAACTGAGTCCAACACATAATGCCGATCTGACATTTTCTCTTTCTGTAATCACAGAAGTTGGTAATTGTACGTCAAAAAGGTATTTAAGAAAAAGTTTTTCGAATTCCATTAAACTTTTCAAGACTTTGTAATAATGACATAATGTTTTTCGAGATTTTCTTCAAAATCAAACCTTTTGAGTTTCAACAAAACCTCTGCATCCGCAACCAAAGATCATGTTGCGGGTGAAAAAGCGAAATTACCAGATAATTTCTAGTACACACAATACAGTTGCTACTCGTAAGCGTATACCTATATATTCAACTTATAGTGCATAGCTACTCATCACTGAGATGAAAACCTCACCTCAGCATGGCGATAGCACAATAGATTCTCTTCAAACATTGGCCGTTGTTCGAAACCAGGTGGCAGTTGATAGACGGTGCCCATGACCAGATCATGCTCACAAATGCCTTGCAGTAAATCGGCAGAAATATGTGTTTGTTTGGTTGCTGTTCTGAAGCCAGTTCCCACAACTTCTATTCCATTTTCAAGTACCTGAAAAAAAATAGAAAATTGCCAACAGAAATCAATATACTACCTGCGTGGCGCCAAACTTTATTGAATATCGAATAATAAACAGGAAAATATTAAATTGCCAGCGAAATATTCAGAGAAAACAATAGAGTGACCGGCTGTGAAAATTCTCAAACCCAAGCTATATGTTAAGTGCGTTTCATTAATCACGGGCTCTTTTCATTAATCAAAGTTTTTTTGTATTTTGTCATTTTGTGCGAAACCCACCTTGGTGACTACCAGAATTTGATGTGTTACCGGTGGACGGTTGTCACCAAAAAAAGAATATTCAGCCACCCGATTAGAAACGGTTGGTAGCAGAGGAGTGGGCGAAAAGCAACAGTCGATTACCTAAACAAAAATCCTTACATACAAACAACCACGAACTACGGAAAAATACAGCGTATAAGAACAAGAACATAGAACACCTAACTACGAATGTATAACTATTCCTATTTCCTAGCGCACAGGTGTGTTCGTCTTGCGGAGTAGGCAAACAAAACCAATCAATTCAGTTACATCATGAGCGACTTGAACGTCGCTTTTCAAACCATAGTGAATGTCCTGCTTCAAAGACGTGAAATCGAAAGACGAACCGTAATGGTGGCAGAAACGTACAACTCCGGTTCTGAATGACGATCAAAACGAATATTCCGTGACGCCTCATCCAACAGTAGATAACAGTGGGGGTTACGCATCTGCAGGCAAAAAAGTCTCCGTTTACAAAAAAAAGGCTCAGTTGAGAATATTTTGCACAGAAACTACTAGAATAATACACTTCCCTTAGGAAATACACCATTATATGGATATATTTCCCGAAACAAGACTTGTGGTCATCCTTAGGTGTTCTAACCTTTCGCAATTGCTTTAGTTTTCCGGATATTGCTCTGGTACTTTATCAATCATCCCCGACGCTCACCCACAAAAGCATACACCGCCTCTTATTGATCTCTTATTAATCTTAAAAATTATTAAGGTCTCTTAGTAATCCTGAAAAATCGCGATAGTTTCTTTTTTTGTTGTGTCGACCCCTCCAAAATAGTCGAAAACTGCGATTTTCATTAATTTTTTGTTTAATCTTCACTAATTTCGTATGAAATTGGTTGGTTCGCGCGACCCCCCATCTCATAAGAGGACTTGGCGGTGTACGGATGACCCTTCTACGGTCGAATGTCCACGAACAAAGCAACAAAGTAACACCCGGCTGTACCAGACCATCTTGTAAGGCCTCGTTCCACAAACCAGTAAAGTTGTCCGAATATTTTTGTCGTATGGTCGGACCTTACTGGTGTAAGCGTGTAGGGTGTAAGCCCCGTTCATACGCCGTATGTCAACTTTTTTAGTCAAAACTCTGCAAACTATCATGAATATCGATTTACCCTGGCGTAACACGCCAACTAAATCGATACGCATGACAAAATGCGTTGTTTTACGTAGACATGAAACGTGAGAAAAAATGACATGAGCCTGAAACGTACTTCTACAATAGCCTTGAGATCCGTGCCATGCTTGTTCACATAAATAACAGTGCCTACTGGGGGTCGAGACGGAGCTTTAGGCAATGAAGGCGACCAATGAGATAATCCTTCGCTAGACCATGACGCAACCTTCACATCAGAAGAAGTAGTAATGTTCTGTTCTGTTTCTATATCCACAGTACTCATGGAACCGCCCTGAAAGATTTATCATCCGCGTAAACTGAACAATTGGGCTATTGCCTATTGGGATTGGCCAGCTAGACTGTCAGTCAATTGCACAGTCGCGTGAAAAATGGTAAACACAGCAGAACTCAGAAACGTGCAATAACCAAGCGCACGATGCCGTATTAGAATGTTAAGTTTACGGGACTATTCAATTGACTTCTAGTATAAAAATCTCACAGAGTATGCAGCTCAGACATTGCTCAATTGCTTTCGACGGCCATTTCTGAGGTTACATGAGTAGTGAGTATGATGGAATTTTTCAATTAAATTAGAAACTTTATCTTCCACAAAGTACAAAAACATGCTTTTTGGAATGCTCTCAAGAATTGTAATCGGAAACGTACTGTTTGACGACAATGTGATATGTATGATTATCAGCGCGCACCGCCTCGAAACGATGTGAAACAATAAATATGAAATATATACATGATAATAGATATAGAATGACTCACCGAATTACCACTAGGACGACTGAACTGCTCTTCAGTCTCACCACCCTCATCTAAGCAGTGAACGCCACCCGTGTGATCAAACGGCAATACTAGACGGTCGACCTTGCCGCATAATCTAAATTCAGAAATCAGAAAATCTAAAAACGGGTTTCGGCCGATGGTTGAGTTGCTGGCTATTCTGTACAGACAATAGACAATTACAGAAGTTGAAAAAACTTCTTTATTCAACAATCCTGTGAACTCTAACTGTTTATAGCAGTACGGGGTTCGGGGTCGAAGTAATTATTAAAAGAGAGAATCACAATAAACTAACCTAGGAAGGTTCCGATTTCGTAGAGGTGAAGCTAGCCATTCGAAGTGCCCACATAGCCAAGCGAGCGTGAACAAAACAGAGGTGAAGAGCGAGAACACCAATAAAACGGCCAGAAATAAAACGAACGCTACAACGACCTGGAAAGAAAAACTACTTAT
The DNA here is from genome assembly GCA_964036275.1 of Litoditis marina. Taxonomy (NCBI): domain Eukaryota; kingdom Metazoa; phylum Nematoda; class Chromadorea; order Rhabditida; family Rhabditidae; genus Litoditis; species Litoditis marina. The sequence goes on from OZ038433.1 coordinate 19,414,679, forward strand.
TTTACATTCCAATGCTATAAGGGATGTGGAATAAGGTTTCTTTTACGCAAGGGACCACATTGCTGCTTGCTGGTGGAAGTCGAGTTCGAATTCGAAAGTTAATACTAGAATAGATGTACTTTTTCTACGAAAAAAAGACATATGTGGACGATGTCCTCTGTTAATCAGTTACTGTTCGATTACTTTCCGTTCCGTGCCTGATACTTCTCACAATGACCACCCATTACACTATAGTACCCTTCGCATACAGGACCCTGGGTGGTCATTCTGGGAAGTGATGTTTACGCCACGAGTACCTACCACTAGGGTTACTGGGTGATGGAAATCTGGTGAGTGAGGGTGATGGTAAATACTAAATACGAGATATTTAGATGGTGGGTAGCAACTGGAATTGGTGAAGAAAACATTACGTGCCTTAAAGCTTTGAAATTAGAGAGAAAAATTGCGTGGAATGTGTTTAAAGGAGTACCTAGAGTGATTTGATTGATTGGCATTCTGTTGTTGACATTTTGTGAATTTGTTTAATCGCGCAATACGTGTTGTGCTCTACTCTCGCTTGAAACTAAAAACTACACGTGTGCAGACGCTTTTGCAAAAGAGCACAGTATGGAAAATCATGATACACACCTGTTGATGAAACATGTCTGGTTTCCGTTTCACACTTGACGGAAGTCAAATTTTCTACCACGCAGATAATGCTATTTACCCTCTTTCACCGAACAACCGAACCATGTAAACAAGCTAAGAAAGCGTCTGGAATAGTAATAACTGTATAGAAAGGTAAATAGAAGCTCGACTTATATAAGTCGAGCTTCTATTTACCTTTCTATTTTCACATAATTATGAGCTGCCCGAGTTGAATTATGTTCCTCTCCTCTCCGATGCCGCAGATACTACCAGGAATCTATGAACAGAAATACGAAACAGTGGGGACGTTAGTAAACAAGAGAATATACACAAATAAACGTAACGAAAATTGATGCTACTAACAAATAAACGCTACTATTGCTTATTATTGTGAAATCTGGTAAAGAAAATGCTTAAAGAAAATGCCTACAAACGTAAACCTCCTGAAAAAGACTACGAAGAGGTCGAAAATGAACTCAGATCTACAGTAAATAACAATGTTATGCTTTGAAAATAGCAAAAAGCATATGGACAAAAAACATGAATGTTTATTCTAAAACGCTTTATATGATTGTTATTATTATATATTATTTGATTGACGACGGCGGCAGTATGATTTTTTTTGTTTGCATTACTTGAGTACGCCGTAATACCGGAACAATGTAAAACAAGGAGGCCGCAGTTGTACTTATAGCCTCCCGTAGTGTAAAATAAAATAGGAAGACTAGATTATAGAAATAGATTGGCAAATAAGAATAAGACACACACAAAACTGAATAAATCACTCGTTATGGGCCTTGCGCTCATCGCATGTCTGCGTAAGGATGACACAAACTGTACACTGTAGAAGTCCACATAGGCATGACGAGGTCTATACCACGACTTCAATTCTCAACTATAATATAAAACGTGAATAAACGACATAAGTATGTAATTAGATTGCACATTCTCTTATATTTCTTATGTTTCAGACACGAATGTATTTAACTTGCTGTTCAGGTACAATGTTTGAGTGTTCAGATATGTTTCAACAAAGTTGCAGTTTGAGCCAGGAATAGTTTATCGTAAGATGATTGAGCTCAGGGAAATTTTGCTCAACTTGTTTTATTCACATGAGAACAATGTTGTTTTGATCAATGAACAATGATATCAATATTATTAGTCATTTGATAGTATGAACGGGTACTGTAGTACACGAAGCCCGAGGTATGATGTCGACTATAATAGGAGGACTGAAGTTGAATGAACTGGTAGAAATAATCTGTATGTTTCAGCCGCGTTAGTACAAGACGTCTGTCTCATTCGCTGTCTTCTCTCCTTTTCTATTCATCTCTCTCTCTCTCTCTCTCTCTCTCTCTCTCTCTCTCTCTCTCTCTCTCTCTCTCTCTCTCTCTCTCGCTCTCTATCTCTCTCTCTCTCTCTCTCTCTCTCTCTCTCTCTCCCTCTCTCTCTCTTTTTCTCCCTCGCTCCCTCTATCTTCCTCTTACTAGTCTTGGACAATCCTTCTTCTCCGTTTCTCTTGCTGTTTCCCCTATGTCTCACTCGCTGTCTCGATCTCCGATTTTCTACTCTCTATCTCTCTGCTTCTTCTTTGTAGTGATGTTGCAGTCCTACTCTAGTTGTCTCTTTAAAGAAGGAAGATTATGTGATCCAGTCACAACGCTCCAGTCCTTGAAACGGCAATACATTTTCCAATTGTTAGTATACTCATTTCCAGTTATTGTTAACCTTGTACAGTACACCTTTTCACGTTTCACTGGCGGTTCAATGATGAACACCTGTCTTTTCGGGGAAGATGTAGATAGTACGTATTAGTAGAGATGAAGAACAAAATATCTTAACCTGAAACCGTTCCGTACAGAAGTCTTAAGTTTGGTAAGATTACTGTAGAGATTCGTTATTGTGTGAAGCAGAGTATATAGAGAATGACCGCATCCTAGGTGTAGTTTGATCTCTAAATACAGTACCTATCTCCCATTTTCACTCAAAATGCACAGCAACTGAACTACAACAGACAATGATCATGTCTGCCTGTTTCTTCTAGAGCAATTTCTATGGGCCAGGTTCATTATAGTCTGTTCCACGGCAAATTTCTTCTCGAACCCACTCTTCCCGAACCAAAACCGAGCCGATTCTTCGCGTACCAGTTGGTTCGGTAAGGAACCGAACCGTTTGCGAACTCAAACCGACATGAAACCGAACCAAACCCTAATAAACGTTACGCAGTCGACCAATTCCAGCATTAATTACATGAATTGGTTCGGTTCCAACTTTGTTGGCCTAAATTTGGTTCGGTTCTAGACCGAACCAACTGGTTCGGGAAGAATCGGTTCGGTTTTGGTTCGGGAAGAGTCGGTTTGGGAAGGAATTCACCTGTTCACCCACTTATAACCAGCTCAATTTCCCTTGTCAGATTTTAGTATGTTAGGGTTATTGCCATCAAAATTCAGTAGTGTCTCTTTCACCTTTACTACTACAAACTCTGCGAGTTTGAACCCATAAAGCGTGAATTGTTCATTAGCAAAGTCTCACTAAATATCTGACGGATTACTGTAGAAGGACATCGATTGGTGAAACAGAGCATTGATTACCTCATGAGCTTTGACTGCTACGTTACAGCCTCAAAATATAGGTAACTGCACGTGAATGAGTTTCTCATGCGGAGATCACAACTTCACGTGAGAAACTCATTCACTCACGTAAAGTTGTGATCTTCTATGATTCACGTGACATTCAAGGGATTGATACTGCTCTACGTGGTAGTGTCCGCAAGTGTCAAAAGGGTGTTAAATAGATACCAATGATTAAAGAAGCTTGATAGAACTCTTCTCCAGGTTGTGCTGGCCTGATCTACCTTGGGTTCAATCCATCCATCCGTCGAGGTGTCTCCCGAATAGTGGTTCCGTCGGCGCAACCGTCGTCCAGCAACATTAACATAGCACCACATACGCTACGAGAAGACAGAAGTTTCTAACTTACTTGTTTATTTCTTGTTGTCAGCCTGGTTCGAATGAAATATAGCAAAAATGATTCCGTATATTATGTGTTCCTGGGAACTACCATATAACACGTAGGTCAAGGAAACGATAAATAAAACACATATGAAATCGAACCATCTATTTAATAGCAGCGAATATTATGAAGTAGCATGAAATATAAAGCAGAACCCACTATTATTTCTCAATGGTTTTCTAAACCAAGAAAAAACCATGAGGCATGAGGAGATGATTCAACGACTCTTTACCGATCTGCACCACAATTCAGTGCAAAAAGGCCGTGTGAACCAAATTACAAAATCGAAATTTAGTATGGTTGTTCGACGTCATTGTCATAATCTAGCGATAGAGAAAACTTCACAGCCATACAACTTCTCTCGGAAAAACATAAACCTTAATACTACATTATTCTTATGCCGGCTAAGACTTACCTTGAACAGATGAACGAGTGGGTGACGATTAAGCTCAAAAAAAATTAGGCCTTTACTCGCAAAGCACCATTTTAAGCCAGCACATCATAAAGCGGGGACGATTAAGCATGAACAGTTTAAGCATGGACTATTAAGCTTGCACAACATTGAGCATGAACTATTTAGCATGACCATTTTAAGCATCGACTTTTTAGCATGACCATTTTTATCATCACCATTTTAAGCATAACCAGTTTAAGCATGAACTTTTTTAGCGTGAACTTTTTAAAAATATACTTTTTAAGCAATAGATTTTCAAGCAATTTATTTTTAGGCGCTAACTTGTTAAGCATATACTTTTTATACATGAACTTTTTGAGCATCTACCATTGAACTAGTACTTCACGTGTTTATTGTGTGGTATGTTTTTTTGATGGCAACATGTCTGTTTCCCCTATCTTCAACTATTCAAACTTCTAAACACAGCTTAACACTCTGAACAGCTTCATTCATATACTACATTCTCAATTGCACTCCGTTTGCTGTATGAGAACAGGGGCATATGACTTAGGAACTATTCAAGCACTTTAGGTGGGGCTATAAAGTTTTCGAAATTGGAAAATCTCGGAAGATCGAACCTACGGAAAGGGTCAACCAAGTCTGAAAATGAAACTTTAATACAACACTCAGGCTCTCATACATTGACCCTCATTGCAAAAAGTTTTAATTGAGTCCAAATGTTTATAAAAACTCAAGAACACAAAACCACACAATAAACACGTGAAGTACTAGTTCAATGGTAGATGCTCAAAAAGTTCATGTATAAAAAGTATATGCTTAACAAGTTCGCGCTCAAAAATGTCATGCTTGGAAATTTTATGCTTAAAAAGTATATGTTTAAGTATATGTTTAATGAAACGATTTAAAGGCAAACGTGCAACTGGACAACATACGAAATACGCTTCAAATAAAAGACTGAAGCTAATGACAACAAAATCAGTATTCATCTGTTGTTATCATTGTTGTTTTCTTGTTTTTCTTGTTTTTCTTGTTCTTGGGTTTGTTTCTATGTCGTCTTCCACCACCCGGTACATTCTCCGTAAATCTGTAATAATTTATAACTACCGAGGTCCGAGAAACAACCTGTTTTTGTTTGAGTTTGGTTACAGCAGTTCATGGTTACGAAAAAGGATCAATGGTGAAATTGTTCAATGCTAACTAAAATGAACGTGCGTCACACTGAAACGGGTATGTCACCTCTGGAAAATGTGATCAGTTCTCATATCTCCTTCGAAACAGTTCTTGCCTCTGAAAATTATCGTAAGTACCAAAATGGGGCCAAAAATGAGCATTGGTCAGCCCCAATTTCACGGGTAATTTTACCAATGAAAAAGACCCTTCAGTGTATTAAAACAGATTAAGTCAAACGTTCCGGTCATTCCCACTGAGACTTGGCAGCGTGCAACTATTCAAGCAACTTTTCATCACTTTGTAGTTCTTTAAAATACTGCAAGTCTCTGTTAGCGGTGGTTCAGTTTCAGAATAACACGTGAACGAAAAAAGCTCTTGAAATACTCATGTTTTTATAAGAAATAGGCATCTTGCCACGATGCCAATGGGTCTCAGTGAGAATGAAACAAACTATACTAACCTTGTTGGGTATGATGGAGCTAGCCGTTTACTGATTGTACCGCATAGCTGCTTGAAGAAAGAGCATAGCCATCTACCGATACAGCCCAACGATGGGAACACAATTATTGAGAGAACTATAAATATTTCGCAGAAGAACCGGCGGAGAGGATCCCGATTTGAGCGTTCAACTCTCTGAAAGAAAATGTATCTGTCCCATATAGCCGAAAAGCCAGTACTCCGCATATCACTGATTTTCGCCAGACACCAATATTCCAGCGCTCATGTTTGCACCGCTGACAAACGATTCTGCGTCACGAAAAGTTTGCAGAACGATAACGATTCAACTTCTTCTCATTTGCACTATGTCCAGTCGTACACAGCGCTATGCTGATTTCTTGCCTCGACAGTAAGGCATGTCGCTTTAATATGACTGTTACTTTAGGTAACCTACATTATGTCTTCCATAACTATCTCCATTCACATACAACTTTTTTTCTCAGTTCCTGAAATTGATCAGAAACAGGTAAAACTTTTGCATGTCCTATTTTCTTTAATTCATACGGAGTTTTTCATTACAAATTTTGGAAATTGGTTTGAATGCTAATCGTGCAGTCTATAGTCTGATGCTAATTCTGTTCGATGAACGAATAAGGCTCTTTTCCACAAGGATCAACCCTTCTTCAGTCTCACTATTACAATGTAGTTGTGGTAGTTTCTGAGTAGAATGCATGGAATTCACTCACACACACGTTTTCTTCATGGGCGTTTGGTCCGTTTCTATGTCGTGTTCTATCGAATTGTCCCGGGACATTCTCCGCAAACCTGTAATCGGTTATACTAACGAGAAACAGGAAACATCACATTTACCAGTTTTTGTTTGAAAGTTGGCCTTAACAAGTTATGGTAATGAAAAGCAGATATTTCACTTCACTACAAAACCCAATGTCCTAATGTCTGACCAATAGTTACGCAAACCCCTCAACAACCCTCGCCACACATCTCGGGTAATCGTATCTGTTTTGGAACTGCCTTGCAGACTTTTCAAGATCAGCACGTGTTACTGGAGGGAAAGCGGAGTCTTGCATAACTGAAAGAGAAAGAGGAAATTATTCTTCCCCACTTTTACTTAGAAGTTGAGTTATGAGCCCGCTACTTCTACAACAATCTCAGAAAGCAAACAACCCGAGTTCTACCATAGAAGTGAATACGGGCGTAGTATCTGGATTACCTTCAATTACGGCCCTTGTGACTTCCGATATTACGACTGAACAAGTAGATTTACCAACGTTGAACTTTTTGGCCAAGGCCTCAAATGTGTAGGAGTGACCGGCCCACCTGAAACAGAACAATTTGAAAGTTACGTATTCCAAAAATCAACATATTCCGCACACTGAGCTTCTTCCTTGGTGGAACAAACCCCAATAACGTTGAATACTACGTATGAATCAAAATATAAACAGTATTCTCACCTCAGGAAGAGACACAAACGTTGCATGGAGGTAATCGGTTGTCTGTGAGTTGTTTCGTGATTCAATCTGTGAGCTATCGCATTGTGAATATCCATGAACTCTCCAGCGCTCAGTCTTGCATATTCGATGAACGCATTCTCGTCCTTTGAGCCCAGATAGGAATCAAATGTTTGGAATCGGGTGTATAATTGAGGAAGGTGTTCTGCTCTTATGTAGGCCCTTTTCTTAGACGAATATTAGACGAATACAACATTGTACCGAATATAGCTTGAGCAAATTTCAGTTTCTGCCGTAGACGTGCAGAAGCTACTGCGCGAGAAGGACGTGGTACCATCCTAGAATAATATCACTGTGTTCAACAAATGGCGTAACATTTCGTAGGAACTGTACATTCTTCACAATTAGGATCACAAGGTAACTCCTCCATTAACGAAATCTGCACTCAGATTGACAATACATAATATGAGCAAGAAATCGTATTCGAATATATATTATAGGTAGTATGAATCAGTTCACGAAAATAAAAACTGAAATGAAATGAATTAATAATGTGAAGGCTCGAACGTCACGGCCTCTGCCTTTGATAGCAAGCAAAGGCAGCGGCATCTCGAGTTGGATGCAAAAGCCGCCCAATCCGGCGGCAAATGTGAGCGGCCGAGGCAAAATAAGTATGAACCTTCCAAATGCACCTGGGTGCACGAGTTTCTGCACCTGGGTGCAGCGGCTCAATCGATAATCATGATTTTAGCAGGCGAGCCCCCGAGTTGAAAAGCCGCTGCATCTGGGTGCACGTAGTCTGAACCCAGCCTTAGGTTGAAACTTTTCTGATACTTATTCTTCAAACTCCGAATTCGTCCACTGTAGAGCAGCTCAGCAACTTAATACCGCTGTCAAGTCTAACTTGTAACTCAATGATGATAACATTGGTGAAAAGAGTCAAACCAGCAAACGTGTGAGTTTTGTTGTTGGTTTCACCTCATTTACCAGCAAAAAGTGAACAAACATTTTCATCTAACATTTTCCACTTCATGCTGTAGATGTAAAAAAAAACTTGAGCATACGATAATGCCGTTGGAGAATCAAGTCAATAGAAACATCGGACTGTACTTACCTTGTCGGGTGATTGTATGATGGAGCTAGCCGTTTACCAATTGAACCACATAGCTTTTCAAAAAATAGCATAGCCATTCAAAGATACAGCATAACACTGGAAACACAGCCATTGAAAAAACCCAGAATATATAGCTGAAGAGCACGTAGAGAAAATTCCACTCGGGGAACTTTACTCTCTGAAAGAAAATGAATAGGTTGCCTGCCTATAGCGGCCTATCGCCGTGAGCCTAGTGGTCCGAATGATTTTTAGATTCATGCTGTTTTTTACGCAGTTTGTAAACTGGTCTGAATGCTACATTGTGTGCAATACGTGCTCGTTTCATAAATAGATGGGGCTCGTTTCTAGTTGAACTAACTTCATTCACACTATAATCAAGTATTTGTGGTGGTTTCTGAGTACAATGCATAATATTCAGTTTTCACACACGTTCTCTCCGATATGATATAGAGCAGAACTGATTATGATTGCATGATAGGCAGCAAAAATTATAGAACTCATATGAGGTAAGCTGTTACTATCGTACGTTTTTTTAGTTTAATTACGTTAAACGTAACATTTTGAATATTTACAAGAGGGAGATTTTTTAATACATATTTTGCTGGAACAACGTTACTGATTTACTGTAGGATGAGTGTATAACACAATTCTGGTCGAAAGGCTTCACTTCCGAGACCAAGATCGAAAAAAACATCAGTGAGAACAAAAGCAGCATGCTACTTACTTGTTCACAATTCATATCCGGTTAGAGGTTGCCAAATGTTGCACTACGTAGATAACTGATGGTTACCCTCTAAACAAATCTGGAATAGTGAATTTCTGAAAAGCTTCAGACAAGCTCAGATTTATCAGTCGTAATCTGTCCACGATGATTTATTTTTGATTCATTTCAGTTAAGACGTTCAGGAGACAAGAATACACACAATGGAGAATTGATTCATCTACATATAGACGCTGCCGTTGCTTTTTATTGTGCAACTAATTCAACATAGAAAAAAGCCCTCAAAACAGTACAGAGAGGTCGCGAATTCGAATTTAGATTTACAGTAAATAACAAATGTAGGCTTCTAGAATGCCAGAAAATACAGATGGACATGAAAGAAGTGAGAAATGTGCATTCTGAAACACTTTATTATTAGATGAGAAAGACAGATAACTATACGATCGATGCGCGAATCGAAACATTTTGTTTTGATTTTCGTCCGCTCGCCGCACAACAACTTCTACATGTTGTGTTATATTTCCAATTCCCTGTCTGCGTTAGAAAGATAATTGAGAGTTGCGTGTCTGAATTATTAGATTACAGTGTTCACACCACCTCATATGACATATAACACTAAATTGCAATCATCAGAAATAAGTGTTGAAATGAAAAAAAAACAATCCGTTCAAAAGTCGATTATTCTCAACTGGCCACTCAATCCAATAACCGGACAGGATGTGAGTAGAAACACGGCACAATAATCGGCTACAGTAGTATACATTTCCGCAACAAGGACTGTGACACACACAAAACGACTGAATGAATCACGCTCAATGTTTATGTTTGGGTAACTGCATGTCCATACAACGTAAGTCCGCAAAGGATGGAACAAACAGTGTACTGTTCAAGTCAACGTAGGCATTACGAGGTCTATACCACGAATTATCGTGCGCAGCGCGGAGCGCTGCGCTTCAGAGGTCTGCAGACATTCCAAAACAGTTTATTAAATTTTTATTCAAAATACGCCGACCATTTTTCTAGATATTTGCATGAATTACTGAAAGGGCAACACGTCTACAAGACATTAAGTTCACGTTCCAAGTGAAATTTGTTGAGAGGACTTAGAGGGCCCAACGTCTCGCAGAAATGGCTTCCGTGCGGGGCGGCGGCGACCGCGACAGAAGTGTCCACCTCTTCAAATCTGGGCATAGCTTTGCTCAAGATCAACTTATTCTGAAAAACCTTACACTACTATAACTTCCAATAATTCAGTGGTTTTTTCCAGGTTGTGCCGGTCTGATCTACCTTGTGTTCAACCCTTCCATCCGTCGAGGTGTCTTCCGAACAGTGATTCCGTTGGCGCTACAGCTCGAATATTCGAAGTTTTGGAAATATTCACTCTGATATGCTGCGGTTATCTTTCACGCTGTATTCTACACTTATTCTCCCCTTAGATGAGTCATAACACATTTAAACAATTAAAGTTAACGTTTGTTTTATTTGTTTTATAAATATTTTGTTCACAAAACAAATACATGCATAAATGAACGAATTTACTGAAATGATACACAAATCAACAAAGGTGAACAGGAAATACGAATAATATCTTCAACAGCAACAGAGTAGCAAGTGACATGAAACAAGACTCAGAACCCGAAGACAAGTTTGCGGTAGATAACTGACACTTATTATTACTCAATATTTAGAAAGAATTGTTCAACTCATAAAGCATGGATTTAAATACTTACATGACCCTTTGTCAATCTAACCTCATTCATAAATTTGAAATGGTTTTTCTAGCCATATTGAAAAAGCTACCAGCACGAAAAAATCAATACAACTTCACATTCAGTACGCGCAATCCTTTGAAAATCTTAATAATGCATCACTATTAAAAGAAACAAGACACTTTTGAAACAAATCAACAATGAAGCCAAAACCAACTAATATTACATGCATTTTGGTTTTGACTCGTTCAAATGAACCCGCAAGGCACCTCAAAGACAGGCGTCGAGCTTAACCACATCTAATCAAACAATAGAGAACAAAAAGACTCCATAATTGGTGTCGACCAATGAGTGCCACTGAGAAGCTACCAGTCCATTTCAGTATGTACATGTACATAGCATAATCGTCTCAATCATATTTTGTTGCGTTCTTCTTTCCTCTGTGTTGCAGTCCAGCACGATTTCCATCAGAAATCTCAAAATAATTGATACTGCCAAAATGTTACATGTGCTTACAAAAATGTCGAAAAGTCGGTTTCATAGTTTAATCCTTCCTTAGTGCCCACCTATAAACATTTCAACTGTGGGGCAACGTTGTTGTGTGGCCCATGCATTGCCATTTACTCGTTACAGCCGTGAGTTAAAACCACACGTTTGCACTTTGGAAAGGAAGGAGAAAATCATTTTGCGATTAATGTACGGTACCTTTTCATAATTTTGAATAAATAGTTGTCGAAGTTCTGATATTGTTGATTTTGTTTGCTGAACCGAACTTGAGGTGATATTGATGATACATACTATAACATACCGGAGTTCATAGACAGCGGAACATGAAGCAATTTTTGCAGTTCGCGCGAGTATGCTTTGAACAACCACACTACCATGAAAACGAAAAAGTTCACTTAATCAGTTCTACTAAGCAGTAAACCAAGGTTGTACTGTTTCCAGATCTCATCTCATCCTGCGTCTCTCGGTCTGCATCACTGTTTCTCGTCTCTTACATCCCGGCAAAGTGTGAGAGCATAGAAATAGCGTTTGTTTAAGGAGGCAGACGATGGAATGAAGGTGCCGTAATTGATAAGCTAGAAAGAGAACATACTCACCATGTTCCCAGTTGACGGTCCTTTCCCATAATTTGCTGTCATGGAGATCGGATTAAAGTCACTATCCACCTGAGAAAGCAAAACTTTTCCAAACTTATGACGAAATGTTCTGCGGATTTTTCCTTTTCTCATAATAAATCTAATTATCTTTCCGATATCGACATTCAGTACACCGTTTCCTCCTATTTGTCGTTCAACACATGACGGCCATGTAAAATTAAAAAAATATTGTGTACATCCTATATCATCCGCTCGTCACTTTATTGTGGTTCATTATTACAACTATACTAAACATATAAATCGTAGATGGACTTTCCGTTAGGGGGTGGAGATAGATGTGGTTGAGCTCTATAGAGAAGGACGATTAAATGGAACAATCCCATCGCTTCGGTCCTCTAAACTGCAAAACATTTCCAATTGCAGTTTAAAGAACCGATGTGTCGGGATTGATCCATATAATCGTCCTACTTCAATCAGCCAAGAATGAAATGGTCTAGACAGTCAGAAAAAATTGGAATACAGGCTCCTTTAACAACGCCGGAAACAATAAGATTTGACTACTCTGAATACAACATCTATAACTTTCACGTTTAGATCTGAAAACGAACTACTTTTTGTCGAATAGTATGTGCTTTACGTGGAACGTACCATTGCACCTGCGTTCGCCAATAGTTGATGAAATTGGGACCAGAATGGTGTCTTGAACAGCTGCTGGAAGTCTCCCAACACGTACATGGCGTGTTGCGCGCGACTCACAACTACGGTCGCTCGATTGGGGTCAGACACGAACTGCAACGCATTCCGCACACGCTGAAACATGATTGATCTTGGAAATAAAACACTCACAGTTGAATCCTGATTCAACTGTGAGTGTTACCAGGTGAGTGGTGATATTAAGTCGACAAATCTAATTTGCAAGATGTCTATCAAGATAATAGCCCACATTGGGGAATCCAAAAAAATTTGATTTCGCCCAATTTTCACCGATAGTCCAGAACAGATTTATGAGATAAGTTTAGGAAGCAAATAAATGTTTACTTTACAGTTACTTGTAGAGCTTCGAACACGCCAATCACTCAAAATTCTTAAAAGCATTGTTTACTATTTAAATATTGACTTCTCAAATATGATATGTTTCAAAAAAGTTGTGATTACCTGAATATCATAATCCCTGGTCGTTTTGGTGATCAGCACAATTATCACCTCTGCCTCCTTTCCCTGAATTCAAAAACTTGGCACTAGATGTAAAACACAGAAAATCAATAGGTCGATTTTCCTATTCCAGTTCAAGCTATCGATAATTTGATCAGGCTAACGAAAATGTAACCAATAGTTTACAACGCTTTCAATTTACAAGAGCAATATCGGTTGCGCGAAGTGGCCCAAAATATTGGAAAAAGAAAACCAAGTTTTACTTGAAAACCATGTGAAAACTAAGTAATGAATTTGAATATATATTTGAACACTTCTTCTCAATTCCGGTGGCTTGATTTTCAATGGGAACTATGAACTAAATTAGACAAAAACGGCTACATACCTGAAAGGAATCTACCGTATTCACGGTGACCAGCGTGCGCTGCGGACCGTTCGATCCGGTTCCTGAAACGTAAAACACATCACTGAGCTTTGATTTTGATTATGTACGGTCCTAATGTGTGTGATTATGAATTCCTATCACAGCCTACAACCGAGATAAGTAGATAGTCTCAAAACAATATATCTACCGATAACATAACAAAGTTTCTTGAAAAAGTGATAAAATGTACACTGAACCCGCTGGAGCCAATGTTCCGTGTAAAACCGATATTAACAACTGTACCATTTCAGGTGTAAGAGAGACCCATTCTTGAACCCGAAATGATGTTTCAATGTTCATACCTTTAAGACGATGTTCAAGGGCGGCCAGTTGTTTTTTGTGGTGACACACAACTGCCACCTTGTCCGGAGAGACCCCCGATGCCTGTAAAACAACTAGTAAACACGGGGCTGCCAGCTTGTCTTAAACGCACCATTCACATTTTTTTACGCCGGCGTTAAAATTGATGAAAACAAGCTTATCGAATTAGTTGGCGTTAACGAGCGTGAATCAATACATACATTTTCTCTATTATTCCCGCCAACGTTAAACGTCGATGTAAAAAGTATGAATGCTATGCGGCCAAAGAATGAAATGTTAAAACAGTTCCAGAAAAGTGATCACCACGTAGGTCTCGAAAACTTATCGACTTTGTGAAGGAATCCTTGGTTATAAACTCAAGACAAATAGCGACAGTAATATAGAAAAACAGATACCGTGCAGTATGAAAATGCTCTTTCCATTAACATTGACCAAACATAGAAAGCACGCGCAGTAATCACACAACAGAATCGAACCAACAAACTGCTTCAAAACACGACCTTGATTCGATAAATCAACTTCAGTGCGACCTCGAGCTCCATCTCATTTGTGCCCGTTTCACCATTGGATCTCTTCAAGTCAACCAATAGACACGGTGAACCATCCTGAAAGAAAATAGAAATGAAATATATAGAAACTTAGAAACAACTGGGGCCGGGTCGCATGCCACCAAAACACAATCCGGTTACTTTTGTAGACACTGTTTGGTTGTCTTTGCAGTTTCTAAGTCGTCCGCGCTCCTTGGACTTTTCTGGCTGTTCACTCAAGTTTGTCAGAAAGTGTAGAGCGGCTGATAGAGTTGCCGTAACATGATACTCGGGTTCGATCCCCAGCTGGTAATAAGGTTCACCCATCCTATCTCCACCTTCTCCGTTTGATAATGTATTATTTGATTACGCCAGTGTCATATATAAAAAGTAATAGCATACGACTGTCTCTATTTATAGTTCGTTTCATTCGCACTGAGACGTGAGACTCCTTGGCAACGTGCCACGATCTTCGAATGACTATTTCTTAGAGCAAACAAGTATTCCGAATTTTTTTAGTATTTACATCTTCTCAATGAAACTGAACAACTGCTAACAGAGATTTGCAGTTCTCTGATCTACTCGAAAATGGTGAAAAATAGACTGGAAAATTCATTGGCACGCTGCCAAGTCTCATTAAAAATGACCAGAACTATATACAACCTTTACGTTACCTGTGCGACGGGAAGTGAGTGTCGCTGAGCAATATCCCTGTCATCAGCCAGCGTACCGGAAGTCAACGATGGACCGTAGATGGGACGCAACCATAGATCCACTATACGCGGATGGCATCTGCAACAGAACATATCAAAGTGGTCAAGTGGTTGGCGTTTGGCTGTCGCTTCACAGACCCAGGTTCGATCCCCACTCGCCGCGTGAGCTGGTAACAAATCTTACGCATATCTATCTCCACCTCCTCTACGGACTGTCCATCTACGGTTAATTTGATAATCTGAATCCAAAGATGTACAGTAACACCTTGCTTTTGCTTTTTGCTAGAAGACCGAGCCGACTGAACCAGACATACAAGGTAAAATGAGTGGGGATCCACTCATTACCTTGTATACGTCTTGTTTGTTTGAATCATGATTAATGTCGGTCCGATTAAAACCTTCCACCGGAGATCTGGAGAATCGGTCGGTTTAGAATGTCGATTCGGTCGGTTCATTCGGTTCGGTTATTCAGAGACCGGTTCGGTTCGGGAAGGACCCGTTTTTCGAGTGAATTGGTCCACTTTTACCATTTTTGAAATGACCATGAGTTTAGCTGGCGATTTCCATGCATACCTGTAAATCTTGTTGAGTAGACATTTGGCGGGTCCCTCTTTCTGCTGCATCCGCTGCAATTCTCCCGTCAATCGATACACTTGTTTGCCAGTCTTCGGATCGATATTCTCCGTTTTCTGGCCAAATGCCCGGAAACACAAGCAGGTTGGAGAGAGCCAGCTATGCGGTCCGAGCTGCCTACTGTCACCTGCAGTAGACAACATTACTGTTATTGTATAAATATAGCCGTTGTAGTTTCGTTGTAAACGTTATACAACTTTCGGATGATCAAGCTAAGTTGCCAAGTTTATCTAGTAATCCAGCTCAGGAACGTGTCATGACAAAGTGCACGATGCCTTATTGGAATGCTAATTCAACCTGAATATTCAATTGACTTTTAGTAAACACTCGATCTCGAACCATTTTCTGCCCGCACCTGTTGAGTTGTTAACATTCTGTTAGATATAGAATCGGCCTAAAAGTAGGCCTACACTTGCATACTTGTTGTTGGCATTGACGGCCAATTACACATGCTGCATGTGTACAAAACCATTGGTTGCATCTCAAATGCAACCAAAATCAGTTAACATAACAGAAAAGGTGAATTTTGTTGCACTTGAAAAGCAACCAGGTCCTACTTGAGCGCAACTAATAGTTTTGTACACATGCAACCTGGTTGCATTTCGGTTGCATGTGTAAACCGCCGGCATTGACGGAGAAAACGTACCGAGAAGAGTGACATGTGTGAGAGCGGGCATGGCGCAGTAGAGTGCGAGGGCGGTGGCGGGCGACAACTGCGAAGCCTCATCCAGAATCAGATGCGTCGCGGTCGCGTTGCGGCGCTCCCGCAAAATCAGTGCCACCGTCGAACCCATCACCTGAACAGATGGATGTTACACGTGTGTGGCTTTCGGATTGTGAGCGCCAAAATTCAAAACTAATATATAGAATTGTGCTTTCGCTACAAAAGGCGGGTGGCAGGAAATGCGCCAATTGCGTGTGAATACTGTGGAATTTGACGCGAATCGCCGGCAAAGCTGTAGTGAAAGAGCGCCCTTAATTTGAATGTTCGCGCCAGAGGATTTGACGAGTTTTAGATGCGAGCGGTTGACGCAAGAAATTGTGACTAGCGAGAGAGTCTGCCGGCGAATTTCAAATATTTTTTTTGAAAATCTACGATAATATCGCATGCGTCGCAGTCGTGCGCGACAGCTCACGGTGCTTAAAACAAAAGCGTAACACCGTGTAGAGGGAACACTCACAAATGGGTCGTACGCTTTCACAAACTCGTTCCGGACACCCTTTCCCGACTTCTCCAATCTATCCAATCGCACTAGACCGGTTGGAAGACTGTCCACCTGAAAAATGATAGTCTCCATGTTCCGCTGTTTATGAATCTCGGCATGTTGTCGTTTATTATTGGTACTCTTTCTTGAACCAAACAAGAGGTGAGAAGTGAGATAGATGTTCATTTCAGTCGCGAAAGTTCGGCGAATTCGCCGCTTTCAGAGCTCGAAAAAGGCATAAATAAGCAAACTACGATAAACTCGATACAGTCGCGCCGGAACTCAAATCAAAAATATTTCAGCTAGTACAAAAGGAGCATGACTGATTCAGAACAAACAAAAATGTTGACACACCTTCTGTCATGACACACCTTCTGTATGAAGAGATTGACGAAGACAACCGAGTTGTTTGAAGGATTGAAATGAAAAGTACCACACTCAGAAACTGGATTTGCTGATTTGCTAGGAAAGCACACTAGGAAACAGGGCCGAAAATTCCGTCTGAAAGAGCCATCAGAGGGGACAAGACTTCCGAGGAGACAGCCTTGAGAAAGCACAAGATGAATTCACACTAACGCGTTCGCCTAGCATTACACATAAGATGAGCGCCTAGTGCCTTTTCCCAACAAATCCAGTTTGTGAGTGTGGTAATTTTCATTTCAATCAGTCAAACAATTCAATTGTCTCCGTCAATCTCTTCACACACTCCGTATGACTAAAAGTGTGTCAAAGTTCTTGTTCGTTCTGAATCAGTCACGCTCCTCTTGTACCAGTCAGAATATTTTTTCATTTGAATTACGGGACTTTGTCGAGTTTGTCGTAGTTTGCTCATTGATGCCTTTTTCAGACTCTGAAAACGGCGATTCTGCCGAGAGGTCGCCATTGAAACACAAATTCATCTCATCTCGTGTTTGGTTCGAGGAAGAGTACAAATAATAAACAAGTATAATTTACAAAATGGTAAAATAAGCATTTTTTCCTGTGTCAGAAGAGAGGAATAAACCCATGTCCCACTTTTTGAAATGACCAGGTTTTATTTCGGGGGAGACACACTTGGAGATGAAGAGGTCGGGATGTTCGAGAACACGATCTCAGGGTATTCATGTATGACCTAAATGTTTACGTAGCCCGCAATACCTGCATTGGCATTTTTTTCTTCCCTCCCTCAAGCCGCAAAACACGTTGGAAATTCAGGCGATTTACACATACAACCAGCTTGCATGTGTACAAAACTATTGGTTACTTTTAAACACAACCGGGTTGCTTTTCAAATGCAATCAAATTCGTCTTTTTGATTATGTTAAGTGATTTTGGTTGCAATTGAGATGCAACCCGGTTGCATTTGAAAACAATCAATGGTTTGTACACATGCAACCTGGAAATCTGATTGCATGTGTAATTGGCCGGAACACTTCAGCATTCGAGGTTCTCTTACATAGAACAGAGTTAAGATCGAGAAAGTCCGTATTTTCGGTTATGGATAGTATTGCGTTTCAAGAGGATGGGGTCGGTCCTCACAGAAACATTTCAATGATTTTATTACCTTTGATACACAGTTATTGATTTTTTGAAAAACTATCGATTCCGTAAAAAAACCTACCGAAGCATCGAACGTGGCACGGGAATTTTTATGCCGAGCGATGGCTTCTTCCAGTTTAACGTTCGTCTGTAGATCAACAAAATCTTGCGCCTTTGAGGCCTGGCTTTGCAGAGCGACCCGTCGAGATTTCTGGAGCAAACATCAATTGTGATTATACGTAGTAAAAAGGTTCACATCTGGTCGAAAAAGTGAGCATGAGCATCCTCAAATAGTGAGCATTTGCCATTGAAAACACGATTTATTGAAATTTCACAAAGTCTGTGTAACATTAACCCAAAAAGTGAGCATACCCCGGTCAAAATCGGGCAAAAGTGAGCATCTGTCAACATCAAAATGAGAGGGTATCTCACGTATGATTGTGAGTGAGGATTCAATCTTCTATAACCCACCATCGTTAGTTAGTTAGTGAATAACCGAGTTCACAGGTATAGTTTGTTTCATCCCCACTGACACCCACTGGCATCGTGCCAAGATTTTTTGATGGCTATTTCTCCGACCAGATATAAGTTTTTAAAGACTTTTTTCCTTGACTTGTACTTATGAAACAGAACAACCTCTAACAGCGAATTGCGGTTTATCGGAAAACTGGAAAGTGGTTGAAAATCGCTTGGAATATTCATTGGCTCGCTGCCCAGTCTCAGTGGGAATGCCTGGGACTACAGAATAGTTCACGTTCATTTGCAAATAAAATGAACGTGCGTAACCGTGAAAACATGACACACCCCTACAAAAGTGTTTATTTCTCTCGTTCATCGCATTGCAAACAGTTTTTGTTTCTGCAAATAAGCGTAAGTTTCAGAAAAGGGGCAAAATGAGCATGGGTCGGCGATGTTCTGACCGCGTGTTTTACCTAAGCACGAGTTACCTCCGATATGTTGATCATGGCCTTCTTAGTGAAATCTCTGGAGACAGGAATCATAGGATATTCTTCGTGGATTTTGTCCAACGCGTTTGTGACAGCCACATTGGTTGTGGCAGAGATGACGACACGGCAATTATCCGAAGAATTCGATTCCATCCTGAACCACAGTGACAAATTAGTACAACTGGACTTTTCGTGATGTCTTAGGTTCATACTTTTTACACTAGTGTTACGTCCTCGTAAATCGATGAATTTCAGGTGAAAAGTCACGGATCTTTCAGAGAGACCGCGGCTCTAGAAAGTTCCTTTCAGGCCCGTGATTTTCAGCCGAAATCACCCTATTAGGGCCGATACACACAAACGCTCTCTCGCCTTTGTAGCTTGCTTATCGCGGAAAATTGGCGCAAACACTAACTTGACTCAGTTTTGGCGGACGGTAGGTGAACGTTTTGATAGTTAGGACTAGATGGGGCTTGGTTATTTCTCAATATAAAAATGTTCACACTCTTTTAAAAAATATGTAAAAAAAAATATTAGGGTTCACTTTCACGTCAGGGTGAGGAGGTGAGGGGGGAGGGGTCGCAGGCCCTACTTCTCAGTGAGGTACCGACTTCAAAAGTCTTAGTATGGTGTCAGTGTCACATGAGTGTTGAGTGTACGAATGTCTCACCTGGCGGCCACGAGAGCGGCAATGAGGAAGGTCTTTCCGCTGCCGGGTGGCGCCGCAATACATGTGAAACCGGGCTGTGTCTGGGCAGTTCGCATTGCAATTAGCTGAGATTCGTCCAGACTTTTCCCTACAATTAGATCATACGTGAAATAGTTCCGAATCGGTGCGAAAAATGAGCAAATGAGCCAATATCAGAATGAGAGGGTTGGATCCGTTGAAATAAACAACTCGTTTCATAAAAGAAACAACCGTCTCGCCATGACCTCGAGAAGTAAGAATATCATCAAGAATGGCTCAGAACCCAAATTTATCTACAAGAATAAACTGATCTGAAAACTGAGTGAACAATGATCATCAGCAGAAACCGAAAACCTGGCCATTTGAAACAATTGTAAACGCAGCATTCTTTTTCTCTTCTAGAATTGTGTAAATTTCGCAATACGGAGCGTTTTAGTTTTTGTGTTGGCTTTGTTCTAGAACAGAAAAAGAAGACCACTTTTATTTTCGATTTGGCCACGTGTGTCTCAAGTGGTAAAATATATAAGAAACATATACTAATGATCACATAGTTTTTCGCCCTCAACAGAACAAGTAAAAAATGGTAACTTGGAGGCCAATTCTCTATCTAAGCGGGTTTCTAGGAAATCTTAACCCATTTTGGTACCTTTTTTCGAGTTACTCGAGTAGGTAACCTTGATTGAAGTAACCTCAAACCAAAATCAGGTTACCATCAAGAGTTAAAGTAAAAACTAGTTTTGGGTTAACGGTTTTTTTGTTACTCTCAGGTTACCCCGAGGCCCGAGGTCGCCTGAAATAAGGTTACCAAAAAGGGTTAGGTTACTTTCAACATTTGCTCATGTAACTGACATGCCCACTTTAGCTCACAAAATACGGTTACTGATCAACAGGACCATGAAACCTACCGTTCACAACAAAAACATCTTTCTTCGTTGGTGCAAATCTCGCACCATGAATACCAGCAGACAAAGGGTACAGACCTTCGAAGAAATGGTCAAAGTTTTTGATGATGGCTCTGAAAACAAATGAGAAGTACAACCTACACTAATGTTCAGGCGATAGAAATAATCCAATCTAGGCGTGATATCGAAGTAATCCACCCAACACTTATTTTATTAGTTGCTTACGAAAACCACAAATGTCACAGTTCTCTCCTCAGATTTTATCGATCACCAGGACTTGGCAGCGAAAAAAGCATGTACCTGGAGTGTATACTAGAAGTAAAATGATAGTCACGTGAAGTTAGCATAAGACATCGTGCGCGTTTTCGTTGCACGTTTCTGAATTCTGTGGTGTTTACATTGTTTCACGTGACTGTGCAATTGACTAACAATATACATTAGGTTATTTTATTTGAACAAAATATAATTGTGTCACTAGGACTTTTGGATGGTGGTATGATTAGGTTAATCAGATCATAATCAATGTAATCATGACAGTATACAGTTGAGAATCGCAATGCCTGCTTTATTTCACGGTTGGGTGAAGTAAGAACCCTGTCCACGTAAACTCACGTGGCCTCCGTGTCTGAATTATCCAGCATAGGTCCGATGTTGGCATGATATGTCTTGGTGATCGTGTGGTTCGTCCGCCTCACCAATCCAAACAATTTCTCCGACTGTTTAGCGACACTGAACACGACGTGACACCCATCAGCAGTCTTCTGCAAACATAATATACTAGTATATTATACAGGAATTGTTGCTGATCAATATTTACTATGTTAGCTACTCAATAACTATCATGATGGTTTTTTCCGTGAATAGACGCCTCATTTCATGAAGCATCATGATAGTTATCGAGCAGCCAATATAAACATACACCAAAATTAATCAGCGTAACAATTAGAATTATTTCTGAAACTTGAGGTAGTTTGTAGTTTTTACTGGCCGTTTGATAGTAATTTGTTAGCAATTTTATATCGAATCGCTGATAACAATCGGTTACGAGACATCCCGTTTCTATGAACAGTAAGATGTAACTATTCTGATGAAAGAACCCTTTTTCTCTTTTTTTTCTGGCTATTCGAACAAATTCACTTATATGCGCAGTTGATAGTGACTTTAGTGTTTTCTACAAAGCGTTTCTCATGATGTTTTCGAAGGCGAATTGTTCTAAGGACACAAAAGCGAATATGAATATCTGGAAAGTTTGCATTAGTTTTGCCAGCTTGAGCAACTGTAGGGCACACCACAGAGTGACAAGAACAATTATATATAAATATACTTATATAATATAATACTCTACATTCTGAGAACATGACATTGCGCTGCCTCATTAGGAAGAGAGTGAAAAGATGAATATGATAAATCGGATTTTTGATATGATTTCAAACCATCAACTTCAACAACACTGTGTGTGACATTGTGACCAACCTCAATCTTTTCTAGCGTAACAGTAGCGGTCATTGTGTCAAAATCAGGATGAGTCATCGACAGCTGGGAGCCAATCAGCCATTTGTCTTTTGAGTTTCTACCTTTCCTGGAATCAGTTGATTCTAAGTTATGCAAAATTGAAAAAAAAACTACCTCAACTTCAACAACAGTCGCTATCAATATCAACAATAGTCATTGGTGAATACCTAATTTTCCATAGTGTTCTGTGGTTTGGTTTTTGGTTACCCAGGTGAAACACTCGATTGTCAATAAATTTCTGTGCACGTGTGAACAACAAAACCGCCTCACGTATGCGTAGTTTTCGAGACTATTTGCGTAACATATTTCACAAGAATGCGAAGTTCGTTTTAATAACCGTCCCTTTTAGCCAGTGTTGCAAAAGACTAAGAAGCATTAAACCTACATTTCTTCGATGCATTTCATAGTCTGTTTTTTGCTCAAATCAGCGGTCAGCACAGATTTCGGGGGACAAACACGATTGTCCAGATGGTGTTCGACTGCCACCTGAATATCAAAATGAGATGAGACATTATTTGACATCAAAGTCAGACATACACCGAATGTATTATTTAAAAGTGAAATTAATGAAAGGTGCAGTTGAAGTTTTCAAGTCACCCCCCCCCCCCCCCATTACCAGGGAAGGTGAAAGTATAATGCGTCTACTTTTTTACTAAACTAAAACAGAATGTACCTCTAGGTGACTAGTTACTGTAGACTGTAGTTACAATCATACCCCAGTAAGGTCCGACTATTCGACAAAAGGAGGCACTTTTCAGATTCAAACATATAAAAGATAAAGTTTTTTGTCGAAAAAAATTCGGCCAAAAATAGAGCTATTCTCGATTTTCTGTGGCTATTCAGACAAAATCACTGGGGTAGGATGTTCACAAATGGGACAAAATTACCTTAACCGCGTTATTTCTAGCGGACTCATTCTCCAAATGACGTTCCAGTCTCAGCATTGCTACACAAGGATCTCGGACATATAGACGAGCCTGAAACATACATGCAATTGTGGCACGCATACTTCAACTGAATTATCGATGAAAGATGGTCCTCGTTCAAAAGTGTTGAATAAAAACTAAGCCATGAAAACTGATGGAATTGAATAGTTGAAAAGTAACTCGTCAGACATGAGATTGTTTCCAATTCACCTAAAATGCGTTTATACTATTACAATTGAACAATCCGTAGATGATCGATCATGGAAGGATCAGGGACTGTCCGTGAAGAATAGAGATAAGCATGAGTCTGCTTTGTTAACAGCCTACAACCATACCCCACTGCGGTTAAGTTGTTAAAATACTCAGAAAAGTCGGACAAAAGAGTTCTTACTTCGCCAAAATCGGAAAAATTGGTCAATAATTGATTCAAAACCATATAGTTTCGTGTACTCCGCCCCGAAAAAAAATCAGCTTTTCGGAGTATAATCGCACCTTGGTGGAGTGTGTTACCAGCTCGTACGTTCCCCGTATGGGTACCGCTGCGGTCCCCGCTTCGTTCACCGCGATATCTATGCTATAAGAGCCGGTACGAAAAACGTACCCATGCATTTTGTTATCGTCTACGGCGCAAATTATATGTACCGGTTGTGGTTCAAAGAGTTAATAATTTCTTTCGCTGTAAAAAAAAAAACGACAAGGTATAGGTCCCCCTCCGATTCAGTGGCACGAAATCACAAAAAATGGGTAATTTCTCAAATAATTAAGGGTCCCCGGTCAGTGGACCGTGGAATCCTACCTGTGGCGCGAATCTACGGTTAACAATATGCACTGTGTGATTGAACATGAATATCTGTTGTAGAGGTATATAATAATGATAACAATTGTGTTATAGTGGTGAAGCAAAAGAAAGCCCAACCTGTTCGATTGTTTCAAATACAGCTGATTCTTGTGTCCAGGCGGAGACATTTTTCAACTCATTCTCGGTGAGAGGACGGACTGAGTCCAATACATATACATTATCCGAACCCGACATACTATACTTCGGCTTCTTTTCATCCTGGAAGCAAACTTCAGTTTGTTGAAAGTCAGAAAACCGGGTTCTTTTCCGCCAAACTACTTTTTTCCATGCTTCAACTTCATGGTAATTCTAGCATCGTCTCTTCGCGCTCTATCTAAACTTTGCACCTTCCTCGTTCCAACAGCAGTACATGAACATGAATGTGTTGAATAAATGAGAACACGTTTTTCCCCGCAAAATCATAATATATATGCAATGGAAACATGCAAACAGTTTCAAAATATACTTTGTTAAATAAAATAGTAAGGTAAACTCTATATTGATGTTTAGAGAATCTGCAGAGATGCAAACTGCTAACGGGCATTTTTGGGAGATGAAATGATGTAGCAAACCAGAGGCTATACAGAAAACTAGAAGCTATTCAAAAGCACCAGCATATCAGACATATAACCAAAAGTAGTCGTTTTATTAGTCCACGTGCGGCGCGTCACTGGGACATATTTGGCGAATTCGCGTTATATGCTCGCGCAAGAGATTTTTGTGAGATTACACAACCAGACAAACCTCCATTAATAGATTAATCCTCGAAAAATTGGCACCCACCTTGCTGTAGCACAATAGATTCTCATGAAACATTGGCTGTTGTATGATACCATTGGACAGTGGATAGAAGGCTCCCATCACCAAATCACCCTCAGAAACACTATTCAATGGATCAGCAACATACGTTTGTTTGACTGGAGTTTTGAAGGGAGTTCCCACGACTTCGATTTCATTTTTAGATACCTGTGAAACAAGTAGTATGTTTTCTGTACTTCGCAAAAAAAAACTAGGTGATGTATGATGTTGAACGAATGGAGCGCCTACAACGTTTTTTTTTCGCAAATTAGTCTGCTAATGGTCAACTGGGAAATCGAAAGTTGTGTCCTCTAACACCTCCAAAGCAAATGGCTACTTTGCTGAGGCAGTCCCCCAGAAAATTGCCGACAACCTGGTTCTGGTGGTTTAACTGGTGACAAACAAACGAACTAACAAACCATAAAAGGGTGCGATGTGAACTTTCCTCGAGTGAGTTCAATTTTACTGAAGTTCGGGTTGTATAAATCTCCAGGTTTTCGAGAGCAACGAACAGATTTTTGAATGCGCCAACCCAACCGAGAAAGTCGTCTCCCGTTACAAGTACGAAGAAAACAGAAAAACCAACCTTGGTTACAGCCACAATTTGGTGTGCCAGCGGTGGGCGATTTTCACCAAAAAACGAATACTCCTCCACCCGATTTATGACCGAATTCAGCACATGGGTCGACGAATAACCTGATTTCATGACCTGGAATTTGTTTTTATTGGGAACCTAAGACAAACCATTTGAAACGAAATTTCGCGACTTCGGTAAGTACTGAAAAGTTTTGAGCCGTCCACTTTTGATACTGTACAGGGGGCGGACTGTATCGACGTCGTAGGTACATATTCTGGCCGATTTCAGACTGAAATCACCAGAAAACAGGCTCTTTTCTGCCATTATCGGAAAACTGATTCGGTGAAGACAAACCGTAATGGTGGCAGATACGAACAACTCCGGCTCTGATCGAGGATCGAAACGAATATTTCTTGACGCGTCATCTAACTGTAGGTAGCCGTAGGGATTACGCATCTGAAGGCACGAACGAGATGGTAATAGAGAATGACTCAGGTTATGGTTTGTCCCATGCACCTCTAAAATTTTGTAGTCGAGTTCGAAACCTCAACATTTCCTCGAAACCTCAACATTTCCCAAAACTCGAAAACTCGAGATCTAGAAAACTCGAAAACTCAAAATTGTGAACTCGATTAACAACCCTAGTCCACCGATGTTTAACGTTTACCTATTACAAAATATGTCAGGGTTGAGCTTGAGAACCAGAATATAATGTGATACGCACCTCTACTATGGCTTTGAGACCTGTTCCACTTTTGCTCACATAAATAACCGTGCCAGTGGCTGGTCTTCGGTGTGATTCATGCCATGAAGAAAGAAAAGAATCACGGGAGTCACTGCCCAATGGAGGGAAATTGGCATCATAGGCACTGCGTGAGGCTGGACCATTACGCTGCAAGATGGTAGATTGAGATGCAAAATTGCTCTAAAGATGATTCATTTCTTGAAGGTGAACTTGGAACTTGACTGCACAATCGGATGAATAGTAATTCAGTAACAAAGAGATGTTTAAATTCGATGAAACTCGCCTTTTTGTGAAACTTTTTGAGTTCGATGAAACTTTTCGTTTTGAATGAAAAAAGATTTATAGAAGAACAGTTAGACCTGAATGAACTAAGAATTTGACAAAAATGACTACGTACATTGAACGATTGAACGATCGGTAAACACTGTTTTTTTAACATTTCGGTGAAACGTGATTTTAGCGGAGGGATCATTGTGCAACGATTACAGAATCTTCCCGATAAAATAACATCAGCTTAGTTGGCAAGTGGCTACCAAAAATGATTCACGGACGTGTCATTATCAGTAAGTACCACTACGACATACAAATTAGCGTGACTTACCGAAAAACTAGATAACTGGTCGACATTGGTTCTATGATAGTAATTCTCATTTTGATGAGAAACTTGGGAGCTGAAAAGACAGATATAAACCCAAAATGCCGAAATACATAAGACATTGTTTTCTATCCATAGTTCGACCAGCTTGGCTCAATCGCTCAATTGACAGAAACATTCAAATCAGGACATAATCATAATCGAAATTCAGGCAGTTACTAAATCAAACTCTGAATAACCAGATACCATAATTGAAAAAAGCAAGGGCCAGAATGTAAAAACACGGTACAGTTGAGCAATTCAGTCCAAAAATGCGGTTTCTGAACGCTGGATCGGTGCTCGAATACTTATGTTTACTTTTGGTTAGGCAAGACAGTAGGAGGAGCTTGAACTTCCTAAAATTTCATAGAGAACTTCTACTCTATCACACTTGTTCAATATTCCGGCTTTACTATAAATTCAGTAGTTATAAATTACATCACTAGGCGCTAGACGCTAGAGTGATGTTAATCGGTTAAAAAAGTTATGCTGAATGGAATCTTCATCGGATGATTGAATTTAAATAAACACGTCCTATAAATAAGTGATACTGAGAAACTGAGCTCTGAGCAGCGCACGATACCAACCTTGGAGGCCTCTGCCGATTTCTTTCCTTATGGTTCGAGTGCAACCACGCAAACAGAACAAGCACGAACACAAACAACAACCCGAAAGCAGTATCATACTCGCTCTGAAAGATGATAGACGTTCCAGTCTCAACACGTTTGAGCTTCTGCCCATTGAAGACGAATGTTAGGGGTATGTAGTATGTAGTTTTACACGTGGTTCAATCTAAAAACAGACTACTTCTTGTGGATTGGTCGAACCTTACTGGCTCGCGACTTGTGTGAAACAAGCAAACAAGGTACAGGTATGATTTCTAGAATATCACGTCATGTTGAGCGCGGTAACTTCTTTCC
Organism: Litoditis marina; assembly: GCA_964036275.1. Taxonomy (NCBI): domain Eukaryota; kingdom Metazoa; phylum Nematoda; class Chromadorea; order Rhabditida; family Rhabditidae; genus Litoditis; species Litoditis marina. Next base: position 19,442,434 of record OZ038433.1, read on the forward strand.
CGTGTATCCAGAAGTGGGATCGGAATGTTATTATCTTATGGGGGGGGGGGGTGTCTTCGAACTTGGAAAACAGACTAACAGACAATTTCTTGATTTACTGACTTGTCTGGTCCTATAGCAGGATATGATGTTTTGTGCCCCATCCCTCTCGTTCAGTAGTTACAAAACTTATGAATTACCTGAGCATGAGCCATATCCAGTTGATGGTTTGGTTTTCAAAACTGCAACCACACAGACACGGAGAACTGATCGTGTTGTCAGCGAACCACGGAAGCTAGCGATGATTCAAATTCGGAAGATCTGAGAAGCGCCTAGGAGACGGAGCCTAGAAATAGTAAACAAAAAGGTAAACGCTAAACGGAGAACCTTAAACAAAGGCAATTAAACGTAAGATGTCCACAGTTGGAGGCAACTAGACGTGAATAATAATTAAGGGAAAAGATCGTGATCATCAATACGCTTGCACTCAACTCATTTTAAAATCAATGAACATCTTTCATGATAGGCCAACTAGACCGGAACAAGTTATATATAATCTTTATTGAATAATTGAAATCAAAAGAATGGTGTATTGAAAACAGTTGTTAGTCAACCAAGAGCCGCTGTTTACTGTGTTCAGCATAAGAAAGAGACTATATGAATAAAAAACATTTATGTAACTGTCGATAGATTCGAGAGAAGAAGACAATACACAAAATCGAAATAATTAAAAGTAAGTAAAATGCGTTGCGTGCGTGGTTTGTATTACTTGACTCAATAGATGAACGATGTAAAACCAATATGACGCAATCATAACAAAGCAGCACGACGTTCGGAAATAAAAATAAACCTATACCTGCTGCCTTTTAGGTTGGAGAGAATTGCCAGCGGAATCCGGCGTCAGCCCGAAATACGGCGCGCGCGTCGCGGTCGGCGGCGCGTATTTCGCAACCGAGCGGGCTAGGGGTAGGCTTCTTTCAACATTTTTGAAGTTCAATCTTACTTGATTATTTAGTTTTACATTTAATATAATTTTCGCTACTTATTTTCAGTTCACCGAATCCTCGCTCACGTTGAATGCTTGTGTCTTGCACCGTGATGGTTTAGTATCATAATCATTCGTAATTACTTTTTGTCGTCTTTCTGGCACATAGCTTTGGCTAGCTTCACAACCTTGCGTTGTACTTTTATTATAATCCGGGCAACTCTTTATTTCTCCGAATAAGTAGAAAGTTAACATGTAATGACCACGTTATTTGATGCAAACCTCAACGAAACTTAATTGAATTATACTCTGTTAACTAAATACTGAAAAGAAAACGTCAAGTGAAATATTTTGCCACACTGGTCGAGCCAAAACGGAAAGATGCAACTTTTATGATAATAAACAAATGCAGAAGTAACAATATAACTCTCCGCAACTCATCGACACTATTTCAATAGCTATGAAGTCGTAACTTATTACGCAATCTGAATTACCGCAACTGAACAGAAAAATATGCTAGTTTGATCTAAATAATCATCTGTAATTTTCTATAATACTATCTGCATCTTTAATTTTTACATTTTAGTCACTATCATCATTTTTTTCATCACTGGATGCATTATCTTCCTCCTTCCCGTTCGAATTGACATATCTTCCTTTTTTACAGCTCCGGCATCTTCGTTGGGTCTCTTGCACGGCACAAAGTTCGTGCACCCACTGACGGCAGTTGTTGCACCACGCACCTCACTGAAAATCCTCGCCGGACGAATCCGATAGTGGAATGTATTTTCGGAATCCATCGCTTGGGTCCTTCTCCTTGGCGCATGTCAACCGATAACATGTCATTTTAATGCAAACACGGGTGTACATTGTATTTTTCGCGTAGAAATCTGAAATAATCGAAATCGAAACAGGTTAAGTTGAGGTTCTACAAGCAGCTCACCTGTGACTGTACTACACTGCGGAACTTACCTTTGTGATCAAGAGTTTAATATTGACTATTTTCAGCTCGTGTCCGACGTGCGCGAAGCAAGAGGATGTATGTATTGTCCCATCCGAATATATAACCACCTGTAAAATGTGATATTTGCTACACGCAAATTTGTTATTTATTACATACTAATTGTTTATATGACCCAATTGTTCGTGCTCAGTACTATTATGTTAATTACTGGATGCCAGTGACAGCGTGATTATTAGTGGCAAATGTATGTTACAATTTTCAATCAATTTTAATGTACAAAACGTGATTCTATGACCCACCTTCATGAAACACGTTCAACGACTAGTGATGGAGAAGTCCGTACTTAATTAAGTAAGGACGGAAAATATTTTTTTTTTCAAAATTCGTTTTTAAGGATGAAAATGCATTCAATTTTCCAATATACATGAAAATTAGTTGTACATCAGATTATCTGAACAAATTTTTGGACAATCATGATTTGGTGAAGAAATTGAAGTTATGAGGAATAACCATGAAATTTATTCTCTTAAATTTCCATTATATGGTTTTCCATCATGATTCGCTAAGTAAAATGTCGATTCGTTCCATTTTAAACGATTGAATAGTCATTATATAGAAATGCAGTTGTCAGGAGCTCATCATGGTACCAGGAATAAGTCATTCAAAATTAAAAGTCATTAAAGTAAAAGTCATTCAAAAGTAAAAGTCATTAATTCACTTTTAGTCAGGATTTGAAAATTACGAAAATTTTTGGGAACTTTATTTTTGATTCTTAGCTGTTTCTGTACTTAATGACTTTCACTTTCGAATAACTTTCACTTTAATGACTTTTAATTTTGAATGACTTATTCTGGTTGCCACTCATCATAACGATCGAAAAAAAGTGGAACTGTCAGAAGTGAAAAAAACTATCTGCTCATTTTCGCGGAACTGATTTGTATAATCTCCGATACGTTTATCCCTTCAGTTTTTGAGTTTCAATATTGCATTTCCACACGAAACACGCACTTTTAAATAATTTACTATGAATCTACTGCGGGTTTACTGCACGTCATAGTAAGTTGACATTCCCTGATCTGTCAGGGAGCATCAGGGGGGAAGAATTTCTCTGATTTTTCTGGGGTAAAAGGGGGGTAAGTCAGGGAGAAGATGGGGTGAAATCAGGGAAATGTCAGAGAAGTGTCAGAGATATTGAAAAATGTTGATTTACCACTTTTTTTACTATAATCTATTAGCAGAACCTTATACCTACACATTATAAAGTTTTAGTGTCATTTCGTTGAAGATACTGGTTAAAACTGTGTTCTGCCGCACTTTTGAGAAACCCGTACTAGATACGGCGCAGCCAGGGGTGCGGCTGTGCGCAATTCGTCCATTTCAAATTGTTTCAGCTCCTGTTGAAAGCGCTTTGAACCAATCGAAAAAAGTTTAACTTTGATTAGATGTGGAAGGAAAGACTTTCTCTTGGCTATTCCTTTTTGAAAACACTTAGTTTTCTATAAAGAAATAAGCAGTGAAAATAGATGCTTGTCTAATCTGAGAAGCATCAGTTAGAGAATTTTTGGAGATGTTCATTCTCACCTTATGTTAACAATTCACCGTAAATAGTATCAAAGCGAGAAATATTTCTGAATGTTGAAAAAAATTTGCTTAATTTTTCTCTGAAATTTCCCTGACTTTTCTCGAAAATTTCCCCACTTTTTCCCTGATTGCACCCCATTTGCCCCCTGTTTTGCCTCTGTCCATATCCGGATATGGACAGGGGCAAAGTAGGAGGCAAATGGGGTGCAATCAGAGAGATTTCAGGGATAATCGGAATTCAGTGGTTTACTGCGGATCTACCACGGGTTCGTCTTACTACGGGTTAACTGCGGATTTAACCCTGGTCACGAAATTCCTATGCATTTCCACACGAAACACGCACTTTTAAATAATTTACTATGAATCTACCGCGGATTTACTGCACGTTTACTGCGGATCTACCACGGGTTCGTTTTACTACGGGTTAACTGTGGATTTAACCCTGGTCACGAAATTCCTATGATATAGTGTAGCCTAATCCCAAAGCTTGCTTGCGCAAGTTTCTCACATTATTATAAATGCGCTACAGTGCGAAATACGCGCCGCCGACCGCGACGCGCGCGCCGTATTTCGGGCTAGCGCCGGATTCCGATGCTGGCAATTCTCTCCAGCCTCTGCCTTTTTTACTTTTTCTTATTAATTATTGTTATAGTTAATTTTGCTCTATGGATGGTGGTGAAGATAATTAGTTTTTAAACCCAGTCTGTTACGAACGAGCGGAGTAGTCTCGTTCATATGTATAAAGCATTCATTTAAAGCTCGCTTTATTCAAATTCTAGCTTCTTCTCCTGGGTTTCACGTTTCGTATATATATTTTTTCAGGGGCCGAAATGGCTTTTCTGGATATTTCTTCCGTATCGCCACAGATGGACGCCACCTTCAACGCTAAAATTCTCAACTATAAGATAGTGGACGATGGAAAATATGCGGTCAGTTCAGTTTCAGTAAAGTACATTTTCTGGTGAACATATTGGCATATTAAAAACATTTAGAAATCTCAGACACTTTCCGACTATGATTCAAGTTTGTGGTTTTTCAATTCCAATCGAGAAACAAGCTAGCCGCCCCTCCTGTGGCCGTATCCATTAATAATTTTTCTCTCTCTTGGGAGCGTTTTTGGCTCCCGGGAGCCAAAATTGCAACCAAATTTGCTCACCCGGGAGCCTAGAAACGATCCGGGAGAGGAAAAATTATTGATGGATACGGCCACAGATATCCTGATATCTAGATGAGTTACATGAAATGGACCACTAACTAACACAATGTATTCGTTGATCGTTGGAGAACCGAGTTCAGCGTAGGATAGTGTTGATCTAATCTGATCGAATTGAATGACACTGAAATTTGTTGTATATGATTTGCCTTGCCTATATAAAAAAACCTTTCTCACATACACCAGTAAGGTCTGACTAAGTGACAAAAAGTAAGCCGTTTTCAGGTGTGAACACGTGAAAATTTAGGAATTTTCATCAAAGGTAGACCGATTTTCATGTTTTCGGCTGAAAAGTAGTCCGTTTTTCGAATTTTTCTGACTATTCGGACAACTTTGCTGGTGTATGCTTTCTCAGTTTCTTTGCAAGTTACAACTTACAAATATATCTCGGCTTATAGTCCCGCAACTTTCGGGATGAGGCGGTTTGATAGTTTCTCGTTTGGGAACTTGGGCTTTCGAAGATAGATGTAACTGTAACTAGGCTTTTGGTTACAGGAACGCAGGAAAGCAACCAACATGCCAACATCAACGTAAAGATACACCGGCAAGGCCTATCATAAAAGGGGGAGTCGCGCACAAATCCTTGTAAAAAGTATGGGTTGCGACCTGTTAACTGTCGAATTTCATACATACTTCAATTTAGAATTTCATACAGAATCAGCGATAATCTTACGGAAAATTACGGAGAATAGCAGAATAGTTGAACGTCACCGTTTTGAGGGGTCGTGACACAAGAAAACAAAGGGAGTTGCGAGAATTTTGAGGGAGTGAGAGGCCCTTGGCGGTGTATGAACGTAAACCTGGGCGTTCGCAGAATAATCGCGGCTAAACTAGAAGTGAAATTGTATATATGAATATAGATTATCGTTATTATTGTTTTCCAGGTCTTCACAATACAAATAACCGTGGATAGTTATACCTGGACTGTGGAACGTCGATATAGCGAATTCGACTCTCTGGACCAACAACGATTCTTGGATAGGAAAAAGTCGTTTCTGCCGCCCAAAAAACTAGTAGGAAACATGGTTAGTTACTATCATACTGTTTTGCTAGTGCCAGGGGTGAACAAAAATGTTGCACGCCTGCAACATTTTTAGAGGGAAGAGATAGTAAAGGCCCCGATAGGGCCGCAAATTTTAAAATATAGGCTGATTTTTTGCCAATTTTCGTGAAATTCTCGCAATTTTGGAGAATAATTTTGTATTTTTTCGGTCAATTTCTATTTTCAAGGGGGGAGGGGTCGTACCGGTGGTAGGGTCGGTCAACTTTGTGGTCACTCCTGGCGAATGCCAAGAAACGTTCATGCTCGTAGTCATACACCAGTAAGGTCTGACTAAGCGACAAAAAGTAGGCCGTTGTCAGATGTGAACTCGTGAAAATTTAGAATTTTTCATCAAAGGTAGACCGATTTTCATGTTTTCGGCTGAAAAGTGGTCCGTTTTTTGAACTTTTCTGACGATTCGGACAACCTTGCTGGTGTATGCCCGTGGTTCTGAAGTTCTGACCGTACAGCCAGTAGTTATTTAGACACACCGATCTTTTCATAAGAAGCCCGCTCGTTTAATGCGTTAGACACACCACAAATGTATCATTCATGACGGAACGTATTTTCAACCAGCCGGAATTGGGTGATTCGGACTTATGTAAAAGTAGGGGATTGATATATATAATTTAGATATTTAAACTGGTGGATATTGGCTTATTCGCATGAAAGTAAAGTAGTTTTTTTTCCGAAACTTCGGCTAGCTTGATAAGTTTGTGTGGTTTGCGTGATGTATTTCTCATTATCGATGAGAGAACCTATTGTACAACCATTTTCAGATTCAAATAAGTCAATTTGGCTGTTGGTTAGAACAAAAATACCGGAGTACTACCTTAGCATTGAATGCATTCTATAGATTTGTTTGAACAATTCTCGCATTCAGTGATTTGTGTAACTTTTCAGGAATCGGAGTTTCTGGATGACCGGAAGCGTGAGCTGGAGAAGTATGTTCGTGCTCTTCTCGAGTTGGAAGTTTGGCATCAGAAACAGAAAAGAGTCAATTCCCTACCTCTCTTCGTGGCCAGATTCTTCGATTTTCATCAATATGTGAGTTATTTGGTTATTTCATTTTTTTCATAGGTAAGAAGTTAAGTGAATGGTAAACCTAAGTACAAGCATGCACTCACGTCACGGGACGCAAGGGGATGGTTTTGCGGTGACCGATCATGTGTGAAATTGTGGAGCAGGTGCACCGTGCGTGTCAGTGGAACATTGAATTGAATGTGCGTGAGTTCGAAAACGGTCGTTTGATCTCTGCTCATACAACAACTGACTTTTGTGAGCGCCCTCCCTCCATGATACCTGATTTTTTTACACTAGTGAGTCTTGATTAGTTTGGAGTGAGTCTTGATTAGTTTGGTCCCAGTTTCTCGGTTATATGTCATTAGTGTGCTTTTGAGTTTATTTGATGATGAAAGCATAGGCTCAGGTAAGTAGATAATTAATCAGCAAACCCCAGTGATATCTGAATAATCGGCAAAAAAGTCCGTTTTTAGATTAATATATTTTACCAAGTTGGCTCGTTGTCAGCGAAGAAGTAGCCCGTTCTTCGATTTTTTGTGGCCATTCGCCAACACTGCTGGGTTATGCTCACAGTTCATTCCTTTTTCTCCCGAAAAACGTGTATTTACGAAGAGCAATTACTCTTTACTAAACGTGTTAAATGTAGATAATCTCATGCGTCCGTATTCTTAACACAAACTTTAAATATATACCTCTCATGCATTGCAATTGCAACTTGGAACTCTTGTTGAGTCACATTCGTACACCTGTACGCAACGGGGGAAAATTAATCTGTTGGCAACAAAATTGGACAAATTCTGTCTTTTTCGGCGTTAAAGTAGCCCGTTTTCCAAAAAAACTTTACTGGGGTATGGAGGATAGCTCGTCTTCTGATTTGAGTTATTAGGCATGGTTACTCGTAATCCTATTCATTGCTTGAACCTTTTGCGTATTCTATGAAATATGTTCATTTGCTATACAATACAATACAATAGTTTATTACCGGATCAGAATCTGTACAATTCGCCGCAACATTTTATCTTTCCAAGTGTGCATCTCTTCTCTAGCGATCCTCATCCAGTTTCTTCCGACAGCTTCTTCGAACTCATCTCTCCATCTTTGTTTTGGTCGCCCCGGGGGTCTTGGTGCGTCAATTGGACACCATTCCACCATCGTTTTCGCCCAACGATCATTTTCCATGCGGCTGACGTTGACGTTCATTTGCTAACAAGGTAGATATGGTCCGAACAACGTTAAACGGGTACACTTTGTACTTTTCCACGTTAAATCGGTACCCTTTGTACTTTTCCAGGCAAAAATGTAGCCAAATTAGTTTCCAGTGTGGGAAGTAGCTAATTTTTCGATTAATCCTGTCATTTTGTTTTTGTAAATGTCACCAAAGTGTGGTTTCGCTTGGAAAGTCACGTATTGTGCGTGACTCGATGCGTAATAGGATATTCAACGAACGGCGTGAAGTGTTTGTTTATTTTGCAGAAGGTTTATACGAGCACACATAAAAGAGGATAATGTACAAAATTAACATTATATTTATGTAAACTATTATGACAAAAAGGACTTAGAATGACTGTAAGCTCACAAATGTATACATTTTCTCTTAATTGTATTTTCAGAGTGTTTGTTATGAGTTTTTGAACTAGCTAGAAGATGCCGTAATTGCGAATGGTATGGAAGTGTTGATTAGCCTAACTAACTATAGGTTTGATGTTTGATTTATTAATTGATTACAGTAATTGATGCTCTAATACTGTTATTGGTTGGAGGCGTGATCTAATTTTCTTCTTCCACTGGGATCTGCGCCGTGAGTTCACCGCGACTTCCGGTGGCGCGTCGCTTCATTCTCCAATACTGTAGTCGGGTCCAAAGTTCACGAATTGCCAGGTAGATCATGGCGATATTTTTGACCGCGAAGAGGCTAGGGTCGTATCTGGAAGAAGAGTAGAATAAGTTATGAGTAGCTTACTAGTTATTTATACTTGGGCAAACGTAGGCTAATTAGTGATTTATAAAAACAGCTCCTTTCTTTGTCAAAATGGGTAATATTGTCTATTTTTACTGCAAAAGTATGCAGTTGCACACGTACAAATTGAAAAACAGGTTCGTTTTTTTAAGAAGAGTAGCCCGGAACTACCACGAAACACTTGTGCGGTTCGAGATGGTTTAGTTTTAGTATAACTGTTGATAATTTAGAAATGGGTGAAAGTCTGAAAGTTGTGATATCGAACTGAAATCTATTGCTGTTTTGCTTTTACCTCTTTCCTTTCTGTTCCACTTCCAACAAGACGTATAGATAAATTCTCAGACCAAGGAAGGGTCCGTTGACCTGAAATAATGTCACTATTTTCATTGGTTTTTGCTAGGTTGCATAGCTTATTATCCGTTTTTCCGTTGCTAATAAGCTTATCTGAACGTCTTCAGTTAAGCTTATTGTCAAAATACACTTGGTGACTTGGTGTTCATTGCTGATTCATTTCAGAATAGCTTTCATTGTAGTACTTTACTGTGCGAGAGGGGTACGCTAAACCTAAGTTTCACAGTGCTACGTATGCGTAGGAAAATTGTAGAAATTGCGTCTTACCGTTGTCACAAGCGTCGATCTATTACTTTAATACTTTTATTTCAACGGCATGGACGGTTGTTTTTTTGTAACTAGTTTGGATTTGAAGTTCACTCACGATGAGTACGTAGAGGAGTCCCCATATTTTCTCGCTCACGAGCAGCATTTTCGGGAATCGACCGAAGCGAAGTTTCAACAGGGCAAAGGTGGGCATAATGAAGTTGAGCGAGGCGACTGTCAGAATGGTAATATCCAGCCACAACTGAAGGTTCCAGCCGTCTTTCTGCAAGAAAAAGGCTCAATTCGACTGTTTCATTACGATTATTAGCGAATTTAGTGGTGTACAATATTCATGTAGAGGGGTCGGTATTTTCTATTGTTACATAAGTTTGCGACACCATGAATATATGAATGAATACTTTCAATTTTCCAAATGTTTCTTCTGAGGTATGGTCAGAAATAAGTGAACCAATGAGGGTATACGTTTTTTCATAATCGCGCGCAGCGCGAAGCGCTGCGTGTGAGTTGTGTTTGGTTTGGCCATTGCGCACCCATTTTTGGCTTTCAAACCACAAAAGTCTTCAAATAAAACTTTTTTTCGAAATTTAAAAAAAGAGAGAGCTAGATATCTATTGAATACATGTTGTGTGAAAAAATTAGGAAAATCGGTCAAGGTTGAAAAAAGTTATGCTGTCGTGTCGTTATGAAAGTTTCCGTTGTCCCTCGTCCCTCGTCCCTCGTCCCTCGTCGCTCGTCGCTCGTCCCTCGTCCAATGTCCGCATAGAAAATTATTTTTTTAACTACTGGACCAATTCGGCTGAAATTTGGCACACATGTGTAAACCCCAAAGTTAGCGCGGCCCAAGAAGTTTGGTGATGTCACGTTTCGTTTGGCGCTTGGCGCGGGCGCCAATAGGCGCCAGTAGCAGGAAAATATGTGTTCCCATGGATGAAATGCTCCGAAATTTTGCACAGAGGTTAGATTAGTGAATCCCAACCTTCTCTGAAAATTTGGTGTCATGGTTTATATTTGGCGCCAAACGCTGGCGCCCAGTGGCGCCAAATTAGAACAACGCCGGGCAGGTAAGGTAACGAGCGAAATGTTCACAGATGTCCGAACATCTGTGAACATAGTTAACGAATACAGCTTGGATACCAACATTTCTTCGACATTCTGCGCCAAAACGGTACTTCATCCGCCAATTGGCGCCAAAATTGAAAATAGGGTTTCTGAACCAAAAAAGTCATAAATTGTGCTAATTGGTCGAGGCCATTCATTCCAAGTTTTTTGTTACTAATTAGAGTAATTTATATTTGGCGCCAAACGCTGGCGCCCGGTGGCGCCAAATTAGAACAACGCCAGGCAAGTAGGGTAACGAGCGAAATGTTCCACAGATGTTCGAACTATGGTCATAGTTAACGAATACGGCTTGGATAGCAACATTTCTTCGACATTCTGCGCCAAAACGGTACTTTATCCGCCAATTGGCGCCAAATTGAAAATAGGGTTTCTGAACCAAAAAACAGTCGGAAATTGTGCTAATTGGTCGAGGTCATTCATTCCAAGTTATTTGTTACCAATTAGAGTAACTTTATATTTGGCGCCAAACGCTGGCGCCCAGTGGCGCCAAATTAGAACAACGCCAGGATTGTAGAGTAACGAGCGAAATGTTCCACAGATGTCCAAACGATGAACATAGTTAACGAATACGGCTTGGGTACCAACATTTCTTCGACATTATGCGCCAAAACGGTACTTTATCCGCCAATTGGCACCAAAATTGAAAATAGGGTTTCTGAATCAAAAAGCAGTCGGAAACTGTGTTAATTGGTCGAGGTCATTCATTCCAAGTTATTTGTTACCAATTAGAGTAACTTTATATTTGGCGCCAAACGCTGGCGCCCAGTGGCGCCAAATTAGAACAAAGCCAGGATTGTAGGGTAACGAGCGAAATGTTCCACAGATGTCCGAACTATGAACATAGTTAACGAATACGGCTTGGGTACCAACATTTCTTCGACATTCTGCGCCAAAACGGTACTTTATCCGCCAATTGGCACCAAAATTGAAAATAGGGTTTCTGAATCAAAAAACAGTCAATTGTGCTAATTGGTCGAGGCCATTCATTCCAAGTTATTTGTTACTAATTAGAGTAACATGTTCTGTATCTGGTGCCAATGGCTGGCGCCCGTTCGCGCCAATGGAGAAAATACTTTCTTACTGTAATGACGCAGATTTTTCACAATACTCAGATTTCAATTACGGAAGCGGAAAAAAGCTGTTTTTTGAATGTTTCAGGATCACATCGTTTGAAAACCTGGAACTTTCAGATATCAGGATGTTTTATAGTCACCACTATTCAAAAATCGTTTTTCTAAGTCAACTCTAGAAGTGGTTGTACTAGTACAACTAGCAAAAAGAGAACAATTTGTAAAAAGTGGGGGACCAGGAAGTGTGTGAGTTCTGTTCGGTTTCACCGTTTTCTGCAAAAAGTGAACAATACGATGTTGTGAATGAGTGTGCAACAAAAAAAGAACAATACATTTGTTTGCACAACGATTCACAAGAAACAGAATATACAAAGTATAAATTGAACGTAAAAGTGCATAGTGGTTTCCCCTAAGAACGTTGTGAACCGTTGTGCAAACAAATGTATTGTTCTTTTTTTGTTGCACACTCATTCACAACATCGTATTGTTCACTTTTTGCAGAAAACGGTGAAACCGAACAGAACTCACACACTTCCTGGTCCCCCACTTTTTACAAATGTGCATCTAAGTTAGGTATGTTTGAGATAAAAACTATGAGAAAGTAGTAGATACAAAGCTGGCAATACATTTTTTGTAGGTGGTTATTATGTTCTATTCTTTGTTTTCTGGGGGGTAATTGTGTAGTCTTTTCATTCCTACTCCTACTCACACTTGTACAGTAGAAATACAAAATTTTCAGTGAACATAATTCGCTTAAAGAAGGACGATTATGTGTTCCAATCGCAACGCTTCAGTCCTTTAAACTGCAATACGTTTTTTAATTGCAGTTTAAAGGACCGTTGACACGAGATTGGTCCACATAATCGTCTTTCTTTGAATTAGTTGATAATGGACTCACGAATGACTGCCACAGCAGATCGATGAAGTAGATGTTGTCGACCAGGTCCAGACAGACTGCCGTCGTCAGATATGAGACGTACATCTGGCGGGTGCTCATCAGGGGCGTATAATGGTGGGCTTCCAGTAGGAAAAGGAAGACGAGCACGGATAGCGAGAGCCCCAACTTGAAGAGTTGGTCGTCGAACAACTTGTCGTTGTTGTCCAAAGGGCCGGCTGGCAGCTGGAGGAAACACGGTTATATGGGTGGCAGCAAACGACGAATTATACGTGACAGCTCATGTAATAGGACTCAACTTTTTCACTATTTCTGGGTTTCTACGGTTATTCTCCAGGAAAGACCTCGACCTATTACTTTTCGTTTATGTTTTCAAGAAGGGCATCTAAATCTTTGTTACTACTCCACATATATATTTTGAACAACCTGGATGACTAGAAAATCTGTGTTTCTCTCTCCAAGCCTTCCAAACTTAGTTTGGGATAATTAAATGTGAAAGAATGATTTAAAAGCTAACCTCCGAGTAGAATAGGCGGAAGCACGTGGCCACTTTCGCTACCAGAACCGAAGAATAGACCAACCAACCGATCCACGCGAATTTCACTTTTCCGTCTGAAATAGAAGCATTAAATGACTCTTTATTGCATTTGTGGTCCTTTTTACGAGGTTGATGCGCAGAGTATTTATGAGAGAGAGGTAATCCAGGTTGTCAGTCAGTTTGCACTTAATTTTTGGTTCTGATTCACTCGAAAGCTCGAAAATTTGTTCGCAGCATGATGGAATTCATTGTAGACATTTGAACAGGGATCGAAGCCAAGTCCACTTACCAACACTGCATACTTCTTCCATCTGTGTTTGGTTGTGTTTCACAGCCAGAACGAGTAGCCAGATGAAGACTACAATAACAAGTGCATCGGCACCAATCCATGAGTACCTGCGAAATAGAAAGTTTCAGTTTTATTAGAATATGTTCTCTTATCGTTCAAATGCAATTATTTCTTCTTCAATTAGATCAGATCTCATTCCTCGATTAGGGTTTGCTGATGGATAGATTATTTTCATGTGGAAATTACACTACAATCATTCCATGTTTTCTCCTAGCAACAATTATTCTATTCCAAGATTAGTTTTGGGGCTCGTTTGAGTTCAATGCGGCGAAAGAATTTGTCTGGAACTCACCATACTCGATCGGAGAGGACCGTCAAATAGTAGTAGTCCAGCAATCCAAGTTGAATAATAACCAACAATATACACAAGACAAATGAGGAAACGTCAAGGAATCCTCGCACACATTGACCTGGAAACATCGTTCTGAATGTTCAACTCGATACTCGAAGATTGGAGGAAAATTTCCATATAACAAATTCATATACACTTCGCCGTTCAGTGCCATTGTATTTCACATGTAGGTTATCCCCTTGAATTAATTTTTGCTCTGAAAAAAGTATACGTTCACCATCGATTGTTCCTATTTTCTACGAAATTCTATAGTTTTCGCACCAAGGCGGGTGGCCCTAGATAGAGTGGACTGAAAGAGGATTTGTGATATTATTACTCTTTTCCGGGAAGCGAAAAATGATGTATTTTCTGTTTATGAACCCGAAAAGCCTTTTCATGTATGGTCTGAATCTGTTCTGCTTACCAGGAACGACAGCCATGGTGTGATATTTGGTGGGCGGTGCTAGTACCAGTGCTGTCTGTTCGGCGGTGCCGTCGCAGGGTTTGATGGGGAATTCGTCGGCTCCCTCGTAGTACTCGGAGTGGGCGATGAACTCGTCTCCGTTCTCCTCCACCGCGTCTTCTATCAGATGACGTGGATCGCGGCCGGACGACGTCGTGTTGGCGTACTCGGCTTCTGAAGTGAATACGAGATTGGAGGTAGATCGTGGAAGGTCATACTGTAAAGTTAGTGGCACAGCCACAAAAGTTGTTGAAACGAGCTACTTTGGGAATAAGAAGTCACGTCTTCTGAAATGGATGGGAGGTGGATAATATAATAGTATAGTAGTGAGGACTAACTAATTGAGTTATTACAATACTCTATGGCAAAACGTATCCCAGAGGATTGTTTTAAATGGATGACTTAGAATATAATGTCGTAGGTCCGGTTCATACTTTTTAGGTTGGCGTGAAATAGTACATATCGGATTGGCGCGGAATGAACCGAGACTCATACATGAGAAAATTGAAAAGTGGAGGTCACGGTTACCAGTAAACACCAATGAATGCGAGATTGGAGGTAGATCACTGATGATCGTACATCTGTAACGTTGGCCGCATAGCCACAAAAAATGGTTTAGTTGGTATACCTTTCCGTCAAAATCGGGAAAATTCGTTTGTTTTTGATGCTATGTTTGAAACAGGAAGATAACGGGTGACCAATGAACTCCGAGATTTGAGGGGCCTTTTGTTTATACAAGCATTCGATCAAACGCGTTGATTTCATCGCGTGAGAAAAGTTTGAGTACCGAATTGGTATTCTTGTAAAATAGGGTTACAATAACTTCTCAAGGGAGGGAAGATGTAGTTTGTTTGCCAAGGTCGTAATTTATTGGCAGTATTAATTGATTGTTTTAGTACCCATGGGATTTTGTTCGACTACTTTTTCATGCCTATGGGAGCACCCGAGCGAGTAAATGCGTATAATAAGAGAAGAGAATTAGGTTGGAAGTCTTACACGACAATGGCAGCAATTTCGAGGGGCGGAAGAGAAAGAGGTCGAGTAATCGGATTAGGGGCGAAAACGCTACTTGAACAAGCAATTTTTTCGACCTGGATTAGTCGTGGCCGCTCAAATAGACTTTCCGGCGAGAATGTAACTTTTCTAACTAGTAAATGGAGAGTGTACATCTTTTGGTATAGAATGAGAGATATGGAAGAATAAAGTTAGAGAGATGTAGTATGGTAACAGAGGGAAGCAGAAAAGACAAATGAGATGGGAAAGAGTATATTGAGAGGTTCAAAATCACTCAAACTATAAGTTTTAAATCTCGCATATCTTTCTGCTAGGGTTCAATGAAGAAGAGAAACAATAAAGACATGTGAGCAGCGGAAGGAAGAGTAAATAGGGTGGCAATACGTGTGCATACACAACATGGGAAGAGAGGGGGGGGGGATAGAAAGAGGTGAGCCGAGTTGAGTGAAAGACGAAGAAGAAGCCCGTTCGCGGCACGGCAATTATTGAGGGGAGAATCGCATGTAAACAAGGCTATAGAAGAGCCTCCGCTCCCGCTCATTCACACCTCTTCTCAAGAACATTGATGGGAACACAGGAGAAGTTTCTTATGAGAAACGATGTAAAGTGAATCGTACGAATATACAGGGGTGTAACCTTTCTTATAGCTTTCTACTTCATTCAAAGTACATGGAGTAGTTCTAGTATCAACGACGCGTTTTGACAGCATACTCGGGCAGTTTGGCTGAATAACTATAATAATTTGAAAACAGGTCAACTTTGTGAAAATGTAGACTTTTTTCATATAAATTTGAGTTATTTGACGTATTTCAATCGATTTGCTTCGTTTTTTTAGAAATTAGTTGCACCCTAATGTGCTCAATAAAGATCTGGATGCGCATTTTGTAGCCACAACGCGTTTTGGCGGCATTTTGTGAACTTAGGTCGCCGGTCATTGGAGTGAGTAGGCAATGTGATTTGCATGTGTATCCGCACTGTGATTGAATGAGCATCAACTGATGATGATTAGCCGCTCTCAGGAAATTGTTTACCGCATCTACCTGACCCGCCCTGGGCAACACATTTCAATTAAGCTGGTGTGAGATTAACCTTCTGCTCGTGCCATCTGGCACTACGAATAATTTATTCTGGCATCAAAGAGGATATGATGAATCAATGGTAGAGGAAGTTGATCGAATAATGATAGTCAATTGTCAATTACGTAGGGACGTAAGACATGGGATATGCATCGGAATTCACGAACGTCTAAGGGGAATGCAGAGATGCAGAGTTTTTCCACGTAAGACGTGACTAAGTCAATCACATTTAACAGAGTACTGCACTATTTAAGTTGTTTGACCGATCTTTTTCACGAATCTCAAGTTTCCCTCCGACAATCTATAAGAAAAGTGAAACAATGGTCGTGGGCTTTGTTTTCTTTCACAGTTCCCTCGCGCTTACTGGTAAACATTGGCCTGCCATTGTGCCGAGAGACAACTATTTCTTCTCGCGTTTCGCTGAGTTGCGTGGCGAAATCTGCTGGATGGATTATGTTCTCATGCATTTCTAATGAAACATACGAGTGTGCCACTGTTGAACGGCTCTGTCGAACATTAATGTGTTTCCTTATATCGAAACTGCTTTGTTTGTGGTTTACGCAATAATGCGATTATTCTCTTGGGTCGCAAAAGAAGACGGCAACAATGTCAACAGAAGAACAGATGGGAAGTATTGAATATCACATTAAAAGGATACGAAATGACATCAATGGAGAGTATATTCCCGGTATTCTGAGCCTCGAGGATGAAATATGTGTTTGCATGGTGTACACGACTAACCGCACTAATTGTGCAAGAATTATGCCATTGGCATGCTATCGGCAGAATGCAAACGACATTTGTCTTCGGATACGGCCTATTTATTCGTGCGCAATTTATGGCCTAACGCAGTAATTGCTTGAGATATCAGTGGGTTTTGACTGAGTGGTATATCGAAAATTGGCGGAACGAACTATCTTATAGTTTTTTCCCAGTCAGACACTTAGGTTTTAATTTTGGCTCGATAGTTCTCGTGAGTCTGACATGGCTTCTCGAAAAATATGTCACTGTTTTTTGGTCAATAAGAACTCAGTGGTTTCATTGAAAAGCAGCCGTGGAAAGTTCAACTGATTACTGTACATGTCTAAGAATGTGTGAAATGGATAATGACTACGACAGAAAGTTCACCTACCTCCGTGGTCCATAGAAGGAAAAGAAGATCGATGGAGTTAATGTGTAGTGAATTGACTAGAATCTAGTTGGGATCATGAATGGGTGGATGACAGCGAGCTGGCAGAATAACGGGGTGTGGCGGATGGACGCTCTGACCCGGATAGGACTAATTTGGCAGCGAGCCAGAAATGGGCGCGACGAGAGAGGTCAGCTGGACACGCCCCCTCTGAGAGAGCACAGACGGGCAGACGAATGCCAACTAATCATGTTTCCGGAGGCATTGGGTTGTTTTGCGGGAGCATCCCCCTTTTCGCTCCGAGCCAATCATACACAAACAAGCAACATGAGGTCAACAGGCAGCGTTGGAAAGGATACTGTCAGTCATGTATGTTAGCATAGCTGGATACTAGTGACAGTTGCAGGTAAATATCGCCATCTGCCGGCTCTCATATGCTATTCTTTTCACGATTAGCATTGCATTACCGGGGTGTCGCCGCAGGACACTTTCCGGTATGATTGGTACCTGCAAACAGAAAACTGGAGTACATTGAGGTTGGAATTGGAATTGTTGATGTTTCCAATCGACTTCATCAAATTTGCTCAAGGAATAACGTTGGAACATTTGTATCTTTTTCATCTGGGAAAAAGGTTTGCAACGATTCGTGTATCAATTTCCATCTATATCGAGAGTACTCGCTCAGTTCCATTGTTTCAAAGGAAAATTGGTTGTAACTGAAATAAGCTCGAGCCTCATCTTTTTCTACTCTAACGAGATGGCAGGCAATACGTTTCTCGGTAACTGAATTCACTAGGGACGGAGAATGCGGCTCTTTCTCTCCTGCTTATTTGTTGCATGTTGGTAGCAAGATAAGTTGGCCGCGGGACGACTTTGATGAAAGACCTTGCAAACGAGTACCAACGTTTCGCTTATGAGATAGGGGTACGTTACAAGAGTCGTTTTACGAGAAACTGTTCGAAAAAATATATGAAACCGGCCATCTTTCTTGGATATGTTACTGTAGTAAGAAATTAGACATAAGACATTTAACGTAGAAGATAGGTTGGCAATAAAATATTTCGTAATGTCTGCTTTCACGCTTTTTTGTTTTTAATAACCATATAAGGCGAAAACCATATGTTGACGAGATATCAATCATTGTAGCTAATGAAATTACTCGGGTCATATGCGCATTGCATTTAGTGGTTTTATTGGATGAGAATGGACGAGGGGATGGCTAGTAGTTTTTTCATCTTCTCTCTTTCTCTGTCTGTCTCTCTCTCTCCATTCACTATCTCTCCCCCCCCCCCCCTCTCTCTCACTCGCCTCTCTCTCTTTCTCTTTCATGTGTCCACGCGACCCACTGGCCAAAGGGCTCCTCTCTCAGCATTGTTTCCAATGGTCCTAGTGGCATGTAAAGTGGAGGGTTCCCGAGAAATTCAGCCTGGACATAGAACACTCAACATGCCGTATAAATGTGGTTCGGATTGAGGCGAAACTTGAATCATGACTTCTGCATTTCTCGCTAAAACTCATTTCGTCGATGGAAGTAGATTGATTTGATATGATTTCTGCTGTGTTTACGTTTGTTTGTCTGCTCTTTGCGGGGCTAAAATCGGTTACGGTCAATCTGTGTATCTGAGCCACTATAATATACATACCTGATGAGACAATAACTATTTTAAAGGCTTTTTTTAACCGGAAGTACCTCATATCCAGCATTGATCCTGGACAGAATATTTAACGACTAAATACGGGTTGTTCAACGAAACCTGCGCATTTCTGACCCAAAAATCGGGTTGTGGCCTGAATAACTTAGATTCTTGAATGGAAACAGTTTGCAACTACGTAATGATTGAACGTGGATTTCCTGATCCCGTTTAATGTGTGGTTGTGATTGGTATTTTGTTTCTAATCCGTGGCGGGGGTCGCCTGCTTGCCTAATGGTATTGTTGTGCGAGTGTCGGATTGCCAAGTGTGGTGAGGGGAAGTGCGCATCTGGTGTACAAAACAATTGATTCGTACCAAAGTTGGAACGTAGAAGAAGTGAACAAAACATGTTTTCCTCTCGTGGACATACGCAGGCAAACTTGACCGAAAACGGGCTCCGTTTTGGCAAATTTCGAAAAAAACTTGCCTATTCGGAGAAAAATATCATGATTTTTAATGTGTTTCAATCAAAAACGAGTTATTTAGATACTTTTCATAGAATAGAAGAATATTTACACCTCAATAGTGTGTGCTAGTAGAACTCAATCTTTCTTTCAATTGATCGTGTAACATCACAGTTGCGGTGTGGATTGTGGAAGATTCAAGTTTCGAAGTAAGATACTAGAAGTGTACGGGGAAACTTCGTTATTGCGTACGTGTTTACCTCCGCAAGCAGTAAGAAGTTGTTATTGAGACATTCCTAATTATTCCTTGTCCTGGTGAATTATTCATCATGAGAGGCTTAGCGTTCCTGTTTGTGTACGAATAAGAGGGTGTTTGTGATATTAAGCAACCCGTATACTGGGGTACTGCATGACTTTATTATCCACTAATTGATGGTGAAGAAAATGGACCGGACCGGTTGACCGGTACGCGGTATGTCATGTAGCGGCTCTGAGCTGGGAACTCGCAACTCCTCAGCCTTTGTGAGCCCCTTCTGTTGAAATTGTGATTTTCTGGGTCTTTCCATGAATTCATAATTAGGTTCTGTGAATTTCGCTACTTACTACCTCACGTTCCCTATTTTATCACATGAAATAGTTTTTATAGTTGTCAACACCTCCACTCTCTCATTCGTGGTCTTGGCGGTGTGTGGTTTTGGTATAGTCTTGCATCATTAGTCAGAACTGCTATTGCGGAGCATTATTAGGATATACGCATATAAATGGTGGTCGGTTCAAAAGGTCATCCATCCCCCTGGTCAGGCGATGTCTCCTGTAATTGAGGCGGAGGGCGGGGGGGGGGGGGGGGGGGGGGTGATTGCACGGAGCTGTACGTAATTAGGACGGATTAGTTGTGTCATGGAGAGCGGCAGGGAAATGCTACATTTGGCAATCATTTTACCAGACAATATGAGGTTAATAGGAGCATGGGATCTGCACAGCTAAAAATTCCGGAAATTGCAAAGATTTTGGCTCTGTGCGCGGTTCTTCCCTGTATTTTGTGTGATTCTAGGCCATTCATAAATCTCAGTGACAATTACTTGCTTTTGAGATCGTCAGCTGTAAACCTACGTTTTGGGACCTTTCTCAACTATCGCTGACGTAACCATGTGACCCAAATTGAAAAGAGAAATGTTCTATTCGGACATGTGACATGTTGAACGGAGAAGAGGTTTTCCGAGAGGTGTAATCTATCTATAATCTCTATATTCTTTATAGCGTTTGATATAAGTTTTTTTCGTTTTCCGTGATTTTTCTCTAAAATTATTCCTCATTCTGTGTCTCATTCCAGGAGATTCATTCGATCGCCGACGATTTGTCTCTCCGCCTGGGCGGCGTGGGCGACGAGTGGCTGTCGTCGAGTGCAGCTGCACCCAAATACTTCGAGTTCACCCCCATCGAAATGCACGCCATCACCGAGAGACTCCGGCTGGCAGAACCAACAGCACCCGGTTGGTTACTATTATTATTATGGCATCATAGACATAAAGTGTGACTTTTCTGCAGAAAGGAAGCCGTTTATTCACTAAAATACGTCAAACTTGAACGTTTTCAATCGAAATTGAGCAAGTTATTCCAAATCTGTAGAAGAAGTAACCCGTTCTCACATTTTCTCCGTGGTTTGGACAATATTACTGTAGTATGGGAATCATGAATAATACATCGCAGTTTCGTTGCATGCACACTTGATGATAGCTAAACAAATGTCCAAGCTCGGAATAGTTGGTTCTTTTCTGCGGTTTACTCAACTACTTAACTTCATTGTTGTTAGAAAATTATTTATTCTGTTTCTTTCATAAGACGTTTTTTCCCAGATACAAGAATGTTAGCCGATATTGGAAACTCATTGGATTTCCTTCAACGCGTCAAGGCTCTGAAGGTAAGTTTTTGAATTCTTATACTTTATTGGTTGGTTCTTTATCAGAGTTCAATAGCAGGGATTCATGTCTTTAAGAGCTCATATTTCGCAGGCGTTCAGCAATTCATCGAAAAACGTACATCCGTTATTTGAAATTGGCCGAAATTCGTATGAGTCAGCGTCATGTAGAGAGGGGTTTTTACCTTGTGAACTGTATTTTTCTAGGTGCGCGGTTCACGTGGCTACGTGGGATCATCGAACATAATTTGGAATTCGCTAGAGTTCAGTGTCCATTTATGCAAGGGAGTTTTGGCACTATGGGTTAGTTGTAATGTGAACTATTTCAGTATTAGTTTTAGTTTTCTATTACAACAATTTTCTAGTTCAACATTTCAATGTTTTGTGATTTCACATTTCAATTATGTAATAAATGATTTTCTGGTTGACTTTCTGAAAGCATAATTTTTTGAATGCAGAAACCGTGGTTGGTTATTTTTCCTTTTAGAAATATAGTTTTAAAACTATAAGTTAGCATTGCTTTTTTTGGTTAGTGAATGGTCACAGTTTGGAGTTTGTGTTATTTCCTCCCTGAAAAAGCCCGAAAAATGCTATTCAATAAGATTGCACTTTCTGAAGTAGCTCAGATGAGCCCATATCATTACGAAATTGGCGGTCTGATGTTTTTATACCGCTGGCCCCTATATTGACAACGTAACAGTATTAATATTAATGCTGTTTCAGATCACGGACTGCGATGCGGCGCGGGTCCAGGGACTACTCTCGCTTCGGCAGGGACTCCGACGGCTGGTCGTACATTATTCTATGAAGAATATACAGGTTGGTGGCAGGCGGGGTTGCTGGGTTGAGATGGGGATAGAGAGAAAGAGAGGAGAGAGAGACATAGAGGTAACGGGAAGGCAGAAAGGGAAGAGAGTGGACAAGAAAGAGAGGCGAGGAAAAGAGGGAGATTCAGAGAAAGAGAGGACGAGAGAGTTAGAGATGTAACGGGAGGGAGGGACAGACAGCAGGAGGGCAATAAATGTGATTGATATAAGAGTTCGATAAGGGGGGAGAAAGGAGGGCTGATTTAGGCTAACTCGTATATATATATATATATTGTTTTCTTTTTTAAGTACGTGCAATTGATCAGCATAGTTAAGATGTGGTCTGGATTATTGATTGGTGTTTCATTCAGGACCTTCTTCTGGATGAAGAACCGCCGCAGCCTTTGGCTGAAATGGATGGCTGGACTTGTCTGGAGGAGGTGGACTTCTCTTTCAACGAGCTGGAGCAGCTAGACGAGTCGGTGGTGGGTTGCGGCTTGTGAGTAGGAGCATAGCTTAATAAGATTGACCGAATAGCAAAAAAAATTGAAATACCGGAAACTTCCACAACGATATGAATTGTCAGTTTTTTATGCAAAATCATTAATTTCCACGCTATCTGTTCTAAACAAATTTCCGTTGAATAGACCTTAGTGGTGTGAGAGCAGGAGGGACGAGCTCGTTTATCCCGACAACCACTGGTCTGGAACACTATTGCGGTAGTACAACATGTTACACAGTGCTTACTGGAACAAATGTCAACTGGTTTATCAATTCCCGGTTCATGGTTAGCTAATGCTGTTAACTAAATACCCTGTTCTTTGTGGAATCGGCCTGGAGGAGTAAAGTGATTTTTCGTTCCAAAGGTGGTTTTTCCTGAAATTCTCGCCACATTGTATGTCGTCGATAGTCAATACGGTGTTAGCATTGTGAGTTGTGAGGAGAAAAACTCAATAGATCACAGGATTTTTCTCTTTCCAGCGTCTTCTTGGCAGTGTACAACGGATCAACCTGTCTCACAATAATTTATCGGCGGGTTTACATAGATCAAGTTTTATCGTTGCCGTCTTGCGGTTTTCTTATCGAAAATAGAAAGTGGAATAAGGTTCTATTTGAGGAAAATATATTACCTGGTTCTTCTTTCTCTACAACAGAGCTCTTGCCCACCAACAAAATAAGTCAATATACTGTTGCTGTTGGAACAGATGTTTTGTAAGAATGTCAGAAGGACGTGTTTTACATGAGATTTAATATTAAGTACACTTCAATATAGTTTTTTTTCCAGGACATCGGTCCATTCGTCCAACACCTTTGTAGTTTGACCGAATTGGATCTCAGCCACAATTCGATCAAATCCATGGTGAAATGGCACGAGAAACTGGGAAACGTGAAGAAACTCGTGTTGGCCGGAAACACCATTGAGAGCACGCAAGGTACCGTTTACGTGAGATTTCAGATTCATTATTTAAAAGTCTCTAGGTCGTATCTTGGATTGATGTAACGTGTTCTTAGTATTAGTGGAACCTGCTATGTTTCCCGCGTTAATCGTGGTCACACAAAGTCGTGGTCACGAAAAATGTCTTTCTAAAACTGGCAGATTGGTTACCAAAAATGGGGTAAGTATTTCTTCTTTCACTCCATTCAGACTACTCTGACGTGAGCTGGACTGACCATTCCCTATTCTTTGTTTTTTATACTGAGTAATCAGCAACTATCGTCAAAGACACATTCAACCGTTAAATGATTACAGGTCTGAGTCGTCTTTTCTCCCTGGAGTCGCTCGATTTGCACGACAATTTGATTTCCTCTGTCGATGACGTCATTTCCCTTGGCAATTTGCCATGTCTCACCTACGTGAATCTGCGTGGGAATCCTATTCGGAAGACGGTTGACTACCGTAGTCGAGTACTGGAGTGTTTCGGAGAACGGAGCAAGGAGGTGGGTGTCGTTGTTTGGTAAATTTACCAGAATAGTTCAGAAGAACTAATTGCTTTTCTGGAATTTGTAAATACGTTACTTCCAAACCAAAACTATTGAGTTTGACGCTTTCCATTTGCGTGTTGTAATTGTAAAAAAGAAGGGTCACGTTAGCACACTCGATCTGGGAACGAAACACGAAACAGTGTGAATGACTCCAGCCGAGTGTAACTATCTTCCACTAGTCTAACCGAGTATGCAGGAACAAGTGTTATACAAGCTTTTTCTTTTCATCAGCTATTTTTGTCAGATCACCTATTTTGAGGAAAGCCACGAAATTACATTTGGTTTTTGAGGGACTGGTCATATCGAGGCAGCGTGTGTGGTGGCAAAAGCTCGCTTGATCTTGACTTTCAGTACGAGTACACACCGCGAAAGCGTGGCCTATCGATTCTTTCAATCCAGATTGTGGTGAGAGGTGTCAGCAAAGCTACCACAGGGTTAGACGATTACCAATAGTCCTTTCTTATTTAAGGTTCGCTTGGATAGTCGAAAGCCGGATTCGCGAGAAATGGACACAATTCGAGTCAGATTGGCACTGCGAAAGGCGAAAGAGGAGAGAGATGAGAAGGAGAGAAAAAGACAAGAGAAAATAGAGGAAAAGATACGGTGAGCTGGTTTTTTGTTAGTCTTATGGGTTATTTGAGGGTTGATGCTTCCTGTTATAGAGAGTTACCACATTTTTTTGTAGTTTGATCTCAACACACGAAACGTTTCAATTTCAACCGAAAAGCAACGGGAGCAAACTGCAAACACAGCGGTAGTGGGCATCTTGTTTCGAAAAGATCGAAATTTATACCGAATCTGTATCAGTATAGTAAGGGAAGGCAGGTGGGAACAACGTTTATTTAACAAAACAATAGAATGGTATGAAACGTGTCATGGAAACGGTCTTGGCCTCGAGTCTTCTTTTCTGCTCCTTTTGTAGTCACTTTAAGTGACGTTTCGCTCGGCGCGGGGGAAGCTCTCACAACATACTCCTTCTTGGAATTTGATGATACATATAGAGATGAGAGAGAAGAAGAGAGAGAAAGTGTAAGGCAATCCATGATTACCTTACAGTATATCGGTTGAAGTACCTAAAACCCCGGTTACTTGTAAAGTAGGCCGATTTCAGAGTATCTAATTGTGGTAACAACATTGAACATTCATTTAACAAGACTTGTCTTTTCAGTTACATCACAGGTGGAGTTGATACTGTAGGAAATTCATTACGTGATACTCTCTAGTTTCTCCGTATTTCTTTTCGCCTGCAAAAAGGTATACTGTTTTCGCCTTATATCAATGTTTCATAAATGTATTATAGTCATAATATTGATTGGTTGTGGTGCTGGGTTTTTGATTCGTGTTTTTCTACTTCAATTAGAATCTTTAATGTATAGAAGGGTGCTGCGTGTATAGTGTTACGAGCTTCATAGAATTTGCCCAGAATTATGTGTCGGTTTAAATTGTATGCTTTTTTCAGTCATTTTTGTGTTTTTAATTCATGTTTGTATATAGAAGTGTATTTATTTTCCGGAAGTGCTTTCTTCATCTGTGATACTTACGAATGAGATTATTTCAATTTTTCAATAAACTGTCTACTCTCCTTGAAAACATTGTTTTATCATGTAGAACTTCACGATAACGGGTTTGAAGACGTTTTATTATAATCACAACAATGTTACAGTAACCCGTCTCGTAACACTAAAGGGATGATCACAGAATTTAATTTGGAATAATATATTTGGCGGAGGCAAGGCTATATTTTAGAGGTGTAATAAGAGTTTAAGATTAATAGATTCACACTACATATTGCATTGTTAGGTCAAGTTAACTAAATGAAATCTGAAATGAGCAGATAATACAGTTTGCTTCAAACAAATCCTTAAATAAACCTATTAAGGCCTAATAGTCACTATGTTCATGCGAGATGGTTGAAGAGAAGTTGATCCCCTCATCTCGATCCGGCTCTAATCGTCGTCATCATTGTAGATGGAGGTGTCGGCCCGTTGTTGGGTGGTTCTACAGAAGGTACACGCCCCCTTTTGGAGGACCGCCATCTCATAGTCGTCCATGTGAAACATCTGGAACGGAAGGAGGTTACGGTAGACCGGGTTTCGATGTGTGAGAGCACGGACATGGTTATTAAACAGAATACAATGAGAATGATTCACTGTGCAAAAAGTTTATTAACAGTAAGAATTCTAGAACCAACATATTCTCAATATAAGTCTGGAATTTTTATCACCTTTCAAGGCGTCAAAACTTCTAGTTCAGTTGAACTGCGTTTTTCGACTTTATGAAAAGATATTTTTGATTCTCGCTCAAGTTGTTAGTGATTCGAGCCAAGACTAGAACCATGAAGTATCTTGGTTACTGTAACTGCAGTTCTTCTGTGTTAGTTCTCCCTGTATAATTTCTCTTATTACTAGACTGTATCTATAGATTCAGTGTGATAATTAAATAAAATTTCGGGTCAAACCTTTTTACACGAAGGACAACAGGAGATGGCGATGGTTGGCATGACATTGTAGAAATATCGGAAAGTCAGAGGGGGCGGGAAGTCAAGGAGAATCACTTGGCTCTTCTCCAACAAAGTCAGCTGATCCCGTCCCAACACCACACGCTCCACACGTTTCTGCAATACGGTAGTTGTAGTTTGATGTGAGACACAGAAGAACATGTGAACACCTGGATTGTCTTGGAATACGGTAATTTAATTGTAGTCTGATGTGAGATGCGAGACACAGAAGAATAATTGAATAACTGGGTGTTACAACTTAACTCGAGACTCGAAGTTTCCCAAATTCGAAGAACTTGTGATGTTGAACTCGATCAACGACCCTGTTGTCCGACTATTAGCGGCTATTTTCGAAAATCGTTCATTCAAACTGATGTGGAATAGGTGTGAAGCGTTAATTATTTGGTGCAAAGTTTATTCAGTTTTTTCGTGACTGGAAGTGGAGAACAAATTATCTTCTCAAACGACTAGTATAGGTTTGATGATCCTTTTTGGACCAACCGTTTTCGTTCTGAACGGATTGAAGGGTTCCTGATTCAACGGTGGTTCGGCTTCTATCAGATGACGAGCCTCCTCTTCTGTGACGTCATCCGAGACGAAAAACTCGACCAGGGGAAGGTTTTCTGGAATATTTTGGACTCGGTGCCCAGATTATAAGAACGATAATGCAGAAAAACCATCCGTGTAATTTCATTCAGCTATTTTTCCTTTTTCCCCAACATTCACCATTTTGTTACCTTAACCGAATTGTAAAAAAGAATGAAATTGTTGCAGTTGTGGACCACATCCATCCGAAAACTGAAGTTTCTCTGTAATTGCAGTTCTGGAAGGTATATTCAACTCACCAAATGTAGCGAAAGAGTAAACAAAATCCGTCTTGCAATGTGTACAACATAGGCCACCAATCAGAGAATTCGTCAGACCACATCTGAGCAAAAGATGAGTATTGACTTTTCATTGGTTTCGAAACATATCTGGAGAGCTACCCCACTATTCGAGGAGCGTTCTGCTATGAAATTAGACACATGAAGTTTTCTGCTATTAAATAGGACATACGAAAAGCTTAAGTTCTGATGCTCAATAATGCTCTATCGTACTATAAATTAATTATTTTTCATCGAAGTTTGACATTTCAACAACTTATTTAGGTGAGTACTCACCGATAGCAGATTGGCAACAACTCCTCAGCATCGGAAAACGGTTTCGCCCGGATGGTCAACGACATTATGTCTACGGAACGCTGGAGAAATACTTCCGGTTAGTAACGCTTTTCGGTTCGGCAAAGCCTTGAAACATATAATTCATTCCGAAGAAACTCACTTTATTGAAACTAGCCGAACTGAGAACTGTACACTGGACTGTTGAACTCGTAACTTCCTACCTCGGAACTTGTTTTTTAGGGTCAAAAGTGATGGGCTTTAAGTTCCATAACTCGAATATGAACTGGAATTCTACTGCTATGTCGTATCTTTTCTAGAATATGAATATCACCTGGAAACTATCGGGAACCCTAAGTTTCCTCAATTGATCCAACGCCTCGCGAGCCAGTTTGAAGGCGTTCAACTCCCTTCCAATACGGGCCATCGTCAGATAGGCCAGTCTGAAAATAGTCTCTTATTACATTTATTGTGAACAAATGTGGAACGTAACGATTAAAAGTAGTGTATCGATTTATGACTATTACACATAAAAACTAGAAGCGGTAGTGTTCAGTGAACGAGGCTCAACATGTTACATAAATCGAACGGTTCTGTTGTTGTAGTTTGAACATTGCTGATTTATAGAGATTTTAATCTATCGTCAGACCACACCACAACTAAGACTTGGTTCATATACATGAACCAACACGCTAGACTACCTAGAATGAAGTTAATGGCGACGAAAAGTATGCAATCCTCATGAGCTAAAAACTCGTGTCAGTTTGCAACATGTTTGTTCTCCTCGGAACATACTTATATGAAACTTCATGGGCACCTTGCCAAACTTTACACGACAATGATAAGAACTAAATGAGAGCTACTTAAACATAACGTACACTCGTGATATATTGGGTACAGCCGGGTGGAACGACACAAATCTGGACATGTTCAACAGAGATTCCGGCGAAACACTTGTGAATGGCTGGTTCTGGAAAGTTACAGATATTTATATTGAAACATCACCAGTTTTTGTACTTAATTCTTCAAATATTTGTGGCAAAGTCATCAAAAATTTGACTATGGAAACTAGTCACAGCAACTTTATTCGCAATTTTTACTTTGTTCTCATTTTGATTGCCATGAGGATTGCATACTTTTCTGTTTTTCACTATCTGTAACGCTGCGTTTAGTTGACAGGCATGTTATACATCATATTTGAAGAGTTTTCTGAACCTACCGAATGTAGATAAACAGCGTCAAATGCGTAATAGACCTCGGCCAGTTTCGAACTCTCCAGATATTTCGGAATGAGAGATGGATTGTCGTTCGATCTATCCAGGTATTGCATACTCAACAGCCAAAAGTAGTAACTGAAATGAAATAAATATATATTTCACAAAAATTCCAATTTTTGTGTGTCTAATTGATTGATTTATTTATTACGCATATAAATACGTGAAAAAATGAGATGAGAAGTGGGAAAAAGTGGTGGAAACAGAAATAAAACATAGAACAAAGTGATAAAGTGGGATGTGGAATGAGAACAGTACTACAACAACACAGTAACGATATATATGTCGGAATGATGATGGTTCACACAACAATAAAAACGGAAACTGAGCAAGAAGTTAACTAACACAAGCCACTGACCTACAAAACTCAAATGGGCTCCAACAAAAACGTTCAATTCATTAATTAGTTAAGGGTTTCAAACAAATATTTTTTCATACATTTGACTGAAACAGGTACAGATTTATTTTTCGTGATTTTCAAGTATTTAGAACCCAGCTCTGACAGTGAAAAACTGTGCTCTAGTCTTGAATTTGGGAGCGGTGAAACGTAATTTCAACCTTGTACCAAAAATTGAACATCTGATTGAAAACCAGGTTTGTCAACTTAGTTACTTCGAACTTGACCCAATCTCCCTGGAACTGAAAACTACTCGCAACTGAGTTTTTATTAAAAATATTTCCAAAATCTCATCAGAAAACATGCAATTACAGGCTTTCAATTTCACTGAAATATTGATTTTCAACAGACTACAAAAAATGATCTACCCTGCATCGGCGAATCTTCGTTCATCCACTGCATTTCCTGTCAGTTGTTCAAGTACTCGAAGGGCTTCTTGATCTCGACCCGCCTTGTGGTAGGCTGCAATCAATATCAATCAATATACTCTGGCTGAAAAAAAAACAATATCAATCAATACGTTGTTGCCGCAACAGTCACTATAAATAAATATATTCTGGCTGGTTAAATCAGTCTTTCACTTTTAAGGTGTTTTAAGGTGCGTTTAATCCTATATATAGTGGGTGCCAAACTTATAAATCTCGGTCTCATGCCGGAATCGAACCCGCGGGCAAAAGTTTGTAGCAGGACGCGAACCACTGCGCTATCAGAGTACGTACTCGCAAGCTTTGGAAACGAAGAAATGTGTGCGTACACAGCGGAAAGTGAGATATACAGTACCCTCCCGCTATTCTGTTGGCGACGACTATATATGTGACACTGCGACCAACGAGTATAGTATTATTACAACTTTTGATGTGTGGATTTGTCTGTCTATTCCAGTTGTCTAAGGCAGGGTTCATACTTTTTGCTGCCAACTCTGGCAGCAGCAACATGCAAAGTGTGATTATCGATCGTGCTGCCGACTGCAAAAGTTGCTGCCGGCAGCAAGCAGCAACAATCTGCTGCCAACTCTGCGTTCATACTTTTTGCTGCCAACTCACGCGACATTTGTTGCAGTCGGCAGCAAAGAGTGTGCGTTTGGTGCAGTAGGCCTCAACAGCGACGTCTAGCCTATCCCGCTATGTTTGATATATGATTTAGGTGATTTCTGAGTACGTATGCTAGAAGATCCCGGCAGTTTCATCCCATCCTGCGTCTCTCGCTCTGCCTCACTATTTCTTGTCACTTACATCCCGGCGGGATGTAATAGTAGATAAATAGCGTATGTTTGAGGAGACGCAGGATGGGATGAAGGTGCCGGGATCTTCTAGCATACGTACTCTGGTCGAAATTCGTGAACTAGAGCGATTATCGAGATCAAACTACAACCAGAGTTTTGTCACTTCATTTACCTCTCTGCGCCTCTTCGAATTGGTCGTTCTCTGCCAGGTGTCTGGCATACGGCAGGTACACTTCTTCCACGTACTTCGGGTATCGATCAGCTATTGCGAACGCCTAAACATTCAATCAATAGCGTGTTGGGAAATGTGTGAAACCTCATTAATTTCATGTGATTGGTTTAGAATATTGAGGTAAAATCTACTTTTTAGCTGTCCAATCGATCAGTTCTTGTTTTGCATCGTCATTTCTTTTCTCTTTTCTTTTCTGGTTTTTCATTTATGCCTGTAGGTTATACAGTTTTCATATTTTTTTGTAACGTCAGGTGTTCTACCGAAGAAACCAACATTATACACAAATTTGTTGACGTAATCGTTCGTCACGTTCGTGACTTTCGTAAATCATAACCCATAAAGTTGTACCGTGAATTTTGTATTCTCTACCAAAACCACTATGATTGTTCAGTACCCCACACTGCACTACCGTAACCCCTGCTATTCTGCCACCATCTCGCTCCATCGTATCATTCAACACTGTCTTATATAATTCTTTTATAATCTTATAAAGTTACTTATGTAATTCTACTTTCTCATTCTCTTGCAGTTTTTTTTAACTCTACCGTAACTCACATCGTTCCAATGTCCCGCCGTAACATGCATCTGTAGCATGGACTTCGTGTCATTCAACGATGCGTATATCTTGGAGGCCATAGAATACTCGGCCTTCCGCACGAAATACGAAGCCAGATTTCGGAGAGTATCCAGGTCGCCGCGGTCCAGTTTTCGCATTATGTTGATCGCCCTGAAAAGCAGATTCGGTTCTGATGGGAAAATGTGCTAATTTGCACTAACTAATTGTAAAGTAAGTAAGTTTGGCGCGGCTGGGTTTTTTCATTCTTCACACATAAAAACTCCCCGCTTGTGTTATGAAGTTTTGAGAGAGTTTTATCACTTTTTAAGTTTTGTACTTGAGGAAAGCCGGATTTGAGCTATTAAACTGTGAAAGGTGGTCACAATAAATCGAATAATTTGTATGTCAGATATAATAAAACTAACAAATCCATCCAGTCATTCTCGATGATCAGCTGAGTTGCTTTGTCCAAATCTCCACTCGAAATCAACATCTCAGCTGCTACCTGAAAAATAGTCTTCAGAAAAAAGAATAAATCACATTTTTATCAACTCACTTTTTTCATTTGTTCTCAAATAGATGTCGTTAGTTTTGAGCGCTACAGTAGAATAAATAAATAAAAAAACTTTCCGGACATTTCTCGTGAAAAGCATAGCGATCACGTATTGGTGTAATATTTACAGACTTCAAGCTATACAGAAGGTCTCCTTTAGAACTAGGGTTGTTAATCGAGTTCAAAATATCGAGTTTTCGAGTTTGGCGAAAAAATTAAGTTTTCGAGTTTTGAAAAATTTCGAGTTTTCGAGTTCACCCGTTTTGGGAAATCTCGAGTTTTCGAGTTTTGGGAACTTTCGAGTTCGACTCGACTCGAAAATTTTTGAGTTTTTTCGAGTCGAGTTTAGTTTCGAGTTCGACTTTAACTACCCTATTTAGAACCTACTGAATGGAAAACTTTCTCGAAGTGGACAAATAACTGAGAAATGTAATTTTCCTGACCTTCGGCTGATTCGAGTCTCGCGCCCAATCCGCCCTCTTTCGCATCAACATCTTCTGGGTTTCTCCCGAAGCTTTCGTCACGACTTCCTGAAGAAGACCTCACCACTGATTTAAGTTATGTCATTATAATAATTATGCTCCTGAACTATTTCTGTTAATTGCAGAAAAGACGGAGAAAATAAGGCGAACACAGCAGAAAAGACGTACTTTCACCGCATTGTGATACAAAGTTTGTATCACAAACTGAATTTGGAGATTTCACTCACGGATAAGGTTGGAAAAATTCTACCCCTTGGTGTTTCTAGTTTCGTGTTTGTAGTCCAGAACAACTTTGCTCCTTGAAGTTTTTTAATCATACGATTTTAGTAATTTAGCGACCCAAGGATTAACGTCTGCGTGTTATTTTGCGTTTCACATAGACATAACAGTACATTGAGAGACGCAGACGACCGTCTAAAAACAATTGGATCCATGCCAAGAGTACCTGAGCATCGTCAAACATCCGAAGTTCAGTGAACAGCTCCATGGCCTTGTTCTCGTAGCCATTTGCGCGGTACAACGCGGCCACCTCGCGGAATCTGGAGCGTCGTTGGACGAAATTAAACGGAGACTCGAGAGTTTCAACGCAGTCATAGTTGTTCTCGTTGACAATACTGCTTTGGCATCGTGATTTTGCAACATAAGTGTGAAACTTTAACACTCAGTGGAAACGAGAAGTTCCAGCAGAGGACTAAACAAGTGTGAAGATGTTCTGAAAACTAACTTCTGAAAACTCAGTGAAAGTGGGAGGTTCCAGCAGAGAAAAAACAAATGAGAATATGAAAAGTCAGGCTATGAAGCTATGAAATTTGGGGGAGGAATTGAATACGAACCGTTTCTGATAGGCGAGAATATGTGCCTCAATGAGGATATTCGGCTCTCCAGCCGCTCGCATCTCCTGAAAAAAACGTGTTGACAGAAATGAGCTGAGAAAAAGAAAGAAAGAAACTACATCGACGTTTGATGAAAGGAGAGTCGAGTAAGGCGTAGGTTAATATAAGAGACGTTATCTCAGAGGCGGTATGCATGAAACATCCCGGGCTGGGTTGGTATGCTACCCCGAGCTATTTCCCGGCCAATTCAGCTCGGGATAGCATCCCAACCCGGCCCGGGATGTTTGATGCATACGGCCTCTGGTCAAGTTTGTTCGAAGTGACTAATTCGTCCAAAGCCGCTACAAGCTGGTGGGCTCATTCTGCAAGCGAGCGACTCGCGGCTTTCTGCGTACTCAGAAATCCAAATAACTAGTTCAATGCAGAAGTCCTCAAAAATGTTTTGGAACGACCAATTCAACGATTTACAAATTTAATACCTACAAAAAGAAAATCAGTGACACTTACCTGAACTTCTGAGATGAGCTGCTGCGACCGCTGATCGTTGATACGAGAAAAGGCCCTGAAAACGAGTGGTGAACTGACTTTTGATCTTTGTGAAAAAACGATGAATGGTACGATGCATCTCAAATAGGGTTGCTGAAGGCGGAAATTCACTCGAGAAGAATATACAAAACTACAACTAAAAGGTTTCAAAATTTGGTCCCAAAACGTTCAGAAACAGGAAAAATGCTGTGCACGATCGAAAATACGGCAATAGTGCACAAACAATCAGTTGACTCTACCTGGTGGCAATGTCCATTTCGTTGTTGACCAACGCGTCTTCGCCAAGAATGCGCCAATCCTCTTCCGTCACGCCTAGATTGGCCAACTCGTACGCCAGTCTGAAAGATATTCGTACAATTATCGGCTATTGAGGAGTTTGAATTCAGCATTTTGGGTTTCCGGTTTTCTGTGTCTCAATGTTTTTCATTTTCGTTTCGAATTTCATGGTTCCTTGATTATTTTAGTAGTTTTTTCGCTGTCATTGAGTTTGACCAAAAAACACCAGTTGTGATAGTTGCCTATTTCTAACGAAAGTTTATACAATTCCTGCCTAATTCAAGTGGCAAATGTAAACGTACGTGTACATTTTCTTCTCAATGTACTGATATAGTTGATTGGAGAAGGGCACCTCTACAGCTGTCATTGTGTACGCATGTAGACAGAACACCTTGTTTCCAGAGAAACCGACCACGAAGCCCTGAAAGTATGATACATATCAGCTACATTTTTCACATTGACTTTACCATCTGGACGAGTTAGATCGATGGTCTCGAAAAAACTCAGATTTGGAGATTTCAAAGTTCGGCAGATGGAAGTCTTATTTAGACTGAAGGTTGGACGCAGTAGACGTACTACAACAAAAATATACACCACATAATTATCGTTACAGTATATCACCGCGTATGGATTGTAGCTGGAGAGCATAAACTATGTTCAGAACGGTATAATTGTGAATATTTTTCAGAGATCGCGTGAGTTGCTTTCTTGATGAAATTCATAAGTCGGCCGGTGTTCTGATCAAACTACAGCGAAGATTCGATCACTCCACGGAAATCTCACATTCATTCTCTGCTGAAACGGGGTGAAGTCCCCCGCGCGTATAGCCAGGGTCGTGTCACTCGAGTAGCAGACGATCTGTTCGTTATCGGCATTGAACGCCACGCTGTTGCAGTTGGTCTCCTGAAAATGTAGCATTGGTAGTTTGGTGTTTGTAGTTTGATTCTTGTAGAACAGCACAGAATTCTACCGATACCGGAACACAATTAGACAGAATTAACCAGATGGTCCCGTGTATGACTACTTCTAGGTTTTCCAGATCGGGATAAAAACAGTTCAAAAACAACAAGATGGGGATCACGTGCACAGAAAGCATTGAGCGCAAATGATCGGAATGACTGTATTCCTATACTCGTCGCTTACAGAAAGGCGAGGGTGTACTGTATATCTCACTTTGCGCTGTGTAAGAACACATATACTTGATTCGTTCACGCTACTGTAATAAGCGAGCCCTGTTGGTATAGTGGTTAGCGTTCGTGCCTCCAAAACTTTTGAGCCCGGTTCGAGACTCACATGAGGCGGCTATTTTATAAATTTGGCACGGCATACCTGAAAGAGACTGTCCATGGTGACGGTATTGTACACGGTGCAGACACCCTGTTCGTCCACAACTGCTAGATATCGTCTGAAATGAAAGTTGGGGGTGAAAACGAAACTGAGTTCTAGTTTGATTATTGACGACAATCAACATTTTATCCAAAGCGCAATGAAATACAAGTACATAAAAACATTATTAGGATGTCATTATGAAACAAACCATAATCGAAACTCTACGATCTAGTCTGTAAAAAAGATATACAAATAACATAGTCCAATCCCCAGTTACAACTTTTTACAACAGTTTTCAGAGTCTGATGCTCTTTCAGTGATATTCCATATCTGATGAAAAACGTAAAACCTACCTAGAGAGACTGATATCGAGACATTTGATGGCGTGTGGCAAGCGCAATAGAACAACAGGGAAGGGATTGTCGACGAAGATTTGGCAAACCTGGTAAAAATCTTTATGGAATGAGGTGAATACAAACGTATGGATGGGAATGGGAAACATTATTTCAGAAAAAAATCTGAGCAGTCTATGAATTCTTTCATGCGTATTCCGGTTTCTGTAGTCCTTTTCCAGTCAATCGGTCTTGACAATATGCTGTAAGAGTTGAAACCTTAGCTGATCTACAAATTGCAGATAGTTAAATTTATCCTCGATAAATTCGTTTCACAAAACAGCCTCAATTGCTATTTAGTGTCTCAATGAACAATGTGCAGAACGAAAGGCGCAGAAAGAGGTTGTAGTGTCGGGATATTCCCAACAAGCGCATTTTCGACCCACCTGTCCCTCCCTGAGTCCGACCAGAATGGTTTCCTTGCCGGGTGGTCCCCCGATTGTCTTGATGTACCGTATCATACTCTCCATCGTCCATTCCCGCTCTTTCAGTCCTTTGTGGTCAAAACACTGGAGACGCTGCTCATTGCACAGGATTATGTGCTTGCTGCAGACTACCTGGAAAAGTATTTCCATACTTTCAAACTCTTTATATTATAACATGTTTTTGGAACACCTAGCTCATTAACTTAAACCACTAAAAGCCCAATAACTTCACATATTGTTTTTCTTATCTTAAACTCGCGAAAATACATATTATGTACGTTACATAAACATAAGAACAGACATGTAACTCTATGACGGAAACCGTTTTATTTTGCCCTGACATAAGCGTATTTCATGTAATATGAGTTTTAAATAGTACTTCTTGTACGGTTTTGGTTTTGGTTTGGTCTTGGTTTGGGAGAAAATAAGGCGTTTCATGCAACAGACCAGTAATGAATTATATCTAAATCCGTAAAAGGTTCAAAAGATCCAATGAAGAAATGAGACGTGAGAACTAACCAGAAGTGAGCATTCGAATGTCTTGTGAATCCTTTCCACCAACTTGAACTCCAAACTTTCGTCCTCGCGATCTCCAGAAGTTTGCTTGTAAATGTGGAGTTTGTTGGAGAGTTGGACCTGAGACCAATAACGTTTTAGAAACACAAACTAACTTTTCCATTTTATTTTGGTAGTAGTGTGGATCTCATTTCATTTGCTCAAGTTTAAAAGAGCCAGTTTCGGAGGAAATTCAAGTCGAATAGAATAACAGTTTTTTGAAAATGGGAAGGCGTGTCCAAAAATGTGTAATACATTTAGATCGAATTCATTTGTTTCCATTGCTACAATATTTTGCTGCTCGAGGGCCACCCATATTGCTCAACGAACAATGAGAAAATGCAAATCGTAATCAAATTACAGCTCAGCTGCATTCAATTGAATTTGAATGCCAGAAAATCCTGGTAGTTTTCTCCTATTCTGCGTCTCTCGCTTCGTCTCACTGTCTCGCTTATATCCCCCATCGGGAAGCAGATAAATAGCGTATCCATGAGAAGATGCAGGATGATAATATAGACACCGGCATTTTCTAGCTCACATACTCGGCAGAGGGTGAAGTAACCTTTCTCTAAGTTCATGCTGCAACCTGTCAAAATCACAACAAAAAAAAGACAAGTTCCGCATCTCTTTCCAATATTTACAGTGTCACGAAAAATAACTCACTGCCAGTTTATCTGCGTAGATGGCCACTTTGCGGACCCAGTCGTTGCACTTTATTCGTGCCATCGTATGAAATGACAAATGCTGCACAATCACCTCGGTCATGTTGTCTCTGTAATAAAGGTTCAAAAATTGACAATTAGAAAACAAATGTTTAACATTAATTCTCACGCACAAACAAAGAAAGCGGGCGCTCAAACAAACGTAAAACACAAATCAAGGACATGCTCATGGAAATAAATAAGGAATTCGATACATATGTTACTTACATTTTTACGTGAACTGAATAAGAAAAAGAAGTATACCTGAATGCGTATCGATCCTGATGTAGACCGTGTACAGTACCGAAGGTCAAATGATAGCAGGCAAGGGTCCCGTCAACGCAGCCCACCTGAAAGGGGCGGAGCCTAGTTTCAATATCAATAAAGTTACCAGTGACGGAGAAAAATCATGGGTTAGTCTGAATACAGAACCCGTACGGCACTGATTCAAGCAGCGTAGAAGAAACAAGATGTTTCATTTCTTCTCTCAAAAAGTACGAGTGAAATAAAATGGAAAACTCACATAGACATAATTGGAGTTCGGCTTCGCAATAATACACCAAATCCAGGTGTCCATGAGACAGATTTTACCCAAATTCAAGCCTGAAAATGAATTCGTTCTGGGAAGATGCTGTGTATTTTGCTTTTCTACCAAATATCGCGGTGTTTTATAGTTTATAAGGGAAAAGCGAGAGGACAGAAAAGAAGTTCGAAGTGTCCGAAATGCATTGAACTATTTCAATTGTTGATCTAAGGAAACAACTTCAAAATTACTTTTAAATAAGTTCTCACCTAATCTGGTGTGGAGATATGCTTCTTTTCCGGATCCGGCCAGAATCAGAAACTTGTCGTTGTTGAAGTATTCCATGCACGACGGCTCGTACTCCAGTTGCTAGAAAATTGGAGGTGTCTCAAGAGGGGTAGTCTCTGTTCCTCTTTCTTCGTGTCTCTAACTCTCTCGTACTTAAAAAAACAGTCACTTCAAATTAATTCATTTTATACACATTCTTTTCTGGAACTCATCCTGTCAAAGAAAATTCACATCTACTAATGTCGTACGACACGTGTTCAATTGCAAATGAAATCTGCTATGCTCAGAAATTTCTCAACTCCCGAGATAAACTATTGTGGCTCTACGACCACCTTCAAATAAAATACATTACTTGTCGAAGATACCGTATTCGCCTACCTTGTCCTTATCCACTATTTTGTTGCCACTCAAATCATAGAAGGACACGGTTTGTGACCAGTCGGTTACCGCCAAAACCTCGAACATTTGTCTGCAAATGACGTTCCGAACTAGAAGGCGCAGAATAAAGTCTGCATAATATGTAATCTCATCATACAGGTTTACACCATTCTTTTCAGTACAAGTCCATACTGTACTTGTCGTCCAATTTACATTCTAGGCATGTAGGGAACATTGACTTTTTACCCCCCCCCCCCACCTTTCTGAATTTGTATTGCGTTTGGGGAATTGTAGTTTGACCCCCCCCCCACCGGGGGGCCGGGGGGGTTATAATTCAATTTATCACCTGCAATACAAAAGTTTGAGGGTGGGGGGGGGTAAAAAGTAAACATTTCCGGTATTGAAGTTCAGCCCCACTCGTTCAAGTTTGACACCTTACCATTGAAGTTCCACCCCCGCCGATTCAGGTGGGGGATAAATAGTAAATTTCGAAAACAAATTTTGACCCTCTCCCCTCTCCTTTATTTTCAGGTTTTAGCTTGGGTGGGGGGTTGAAGTGCTACGGGGGGAACCCAACTAAAGTGGGGGGGGGGGGGGGGGGATACTTCAATTTTCCCGGCATGTACCCAAATCAAACTAAAAAACTGTATACTTCCTATGAGAACTGCTTCAACTATAACGTACTCGTCATTGTTCTTCTTGCTGCCATCGTCGATAATTCGTGGCAGAGTGAAGCGAATAGCCCAAACGGGGTCCCCGCCAGGCCTCTCTATGCGCACAACTGCCTCTTCGTTCTGGAAAAACAAACATAGTACATACACGCACCGACACTTTTCACGTGATTTGGAACGTGTTGTTTGTTGTTCACGTGTTATTTCAGGTAGCGCTGGAGAAAGCTTAAAGAATGATGTAGGTTGTCCTACCCAGCTGTGTTTGTAGTTTGAACTCTTTGGTTCCAGGTTGAAGTTTGTAAATTATGGCTCAAATGAAAATCAACCTACGACTAAGATTTGGTCACTCTCTATTACACTCGAAAGCGGGTGCGATTGGAAACCAGAAATCCTAGACACGAAGCTATTGCTGCGGTATTTTTGCCATTTCAGAAAAAGTTTATGATTGCCTGTGCGTGTAAACTGTTTTCCAGTTCTGTTGATATTTCTGAAACAGTGCAAATGCGTTGTATCACTCGACTCACAAATCGTTCGATGTGTCTTATTTGAACTGATCCGTCCACTGTCCCAATGGCAAACATTGAGCCATCCTGAAATGA
Source organism: Litoditis marina (assembly GCA_964036275.1). Lineage (NCBI taxonomy): Eukaryota > Metazoa > Nematoda > Chromadorea > Rhabditida > Rhabditidae > Litoditis > Litoditis marina. The sequence continues at coordinate 19,482,466 of OZ038433.1, forward strand.
ATGGAAAATCATCGGAAAAAGTAAAAGAGTCATAGTATTGCAATTTTTTTTCTGATGAAGTATGCACTGATTTCGATTTAAAGAAGAAGGCTGAAGTTATTCACAGAAAAAGCTTTTCCCACGGAAGATTTGAGCATTTGAGCGAGAGCTACTGATCATTAAGTCATTTGGAAGTTAAAAAAATACAAGAATCACTTATTAAATTGTGTAGTTTCCCGAAATTAGGGGTGTGAGTGTCGATCTTGAGGATATCTTTAATCTCTTCTGCAGGCTTCGAAGAGTATGGAATTGAAGAAATATTTTGTTTTCTTCGAGTTGAGAACAGTACCTTGGTCCATGCACAACTGCAACACCGCGAGGTCATTCGCTGTTTTTGGACGTTTTTGTCGGCGGCAGACCAGAGAGCTGGAAATTAGATACCATAGACGTGACAAACTCATAATCTACACTTTGTTATAGTGTAAATAGTACAGATTGTGAAGCAACAGAGATTTGAGTCGTTACAGGTATCTTGTTTTCTCACATCATGAACCATTGTTCAAGTTCGTTACCGCAAGATTTGTTACCAGATTTTCCACGGCTTGGTACCAGATTTGGTACCAGATTGTCCCATGACAACTGTCATGGCGGTTGCAACCACTACACACCCTCCTGGAGAGTTGAAGAGAAACAGGGAACTTGTGCATCTACTCACCAAAATCGTACATGGCACAACTGAGAAGAGTAGGGGACGCAGGACAGAATGCGAGACATTGAATAGCCTCTGAATGCCTGAAAACGAGTGGTGAAACGGAACCGTTTTCAAAAACTCGAAAACTCACATTTACTACGTTTATTTGGAGGTGGACGAGAAACACGACACATAATTTTTCGAAAACAAAAACGAAAAACGACTCGTCAACATCCCAATTGGCGCCAAAACATCATATAACTAGGTTAAAACAAGAGAATAATAGGAATTAAAGAATTAAGAAGACATAAACTTTATCACATGGTTTATTGAAATGAATCAAAGTTGAGGAGCAACGTACGAGTATTTGAGTGTTCCCTCGTGCTGTTGAGTCCAAAGGATGACCGATTTGTCGGCACTTCCCGAGGCGAATATCTCCCCGTCGTGGGACCAGGCGACCGCGTAGACTAGGTCCTTGTGACCTGAAAATGATGTCACAATTTGTAAGAATATTTTGGAATCTCCATCCCATCCTGCGTCTCTTGCTCAGCGCACTACTTTTCGACAATTGTATCCCGACGGGGAGAGAACTAGCGTATGCATGAGGCAGCTTGGGATAAAAAGTATGTATTGTTAATGAATACGACTTCAGATAAGAGTTACAGAACACAGAAAACGTTGTCTTGTATGATTTAAAATCAGTTTGAAAATGTGATTATAAAACGGGAACAGACTGAATTTGTTGGGGTCGTTTTCAATAATGTTGAATAGTAAACCCTAGGGGGTCACATATTTGAAGTTTAAAATTACAATAAAAAGGTTGAAATCTATTAGTATTAGCTCCAGACTCAAAGCGAAATGAAATCATCTCATAGTTTGTGGTCGAAAACTTCAGTGACGAAGGTCAGTATGTTCCTGTAACTTGGGAAAATAAACTGTGAGCAGAGCGATAATCTGTATACCAACTTTAGGACCCAAACCTTTGTGTTTCTGAAAAAAAAGAGTAGTTTCAAATACAATATTTCTTCATATGAATTCGCATACCTTTCAGCGACTGTAGTTGTGTCCCGTCCACGGGATCATAAATGAGTATTTTGTGATCGGCTGCCACCAATAACTCCGAGCCATCAGGCTTGAACGCCAATGAATATATACAACATCTGAAACATTCAACCGAAATGTTTAGAATCTATCCGAATAGAAGTTTTTTTATAGTCTCAGAGCGTTCACGTTGCGAAGAGCCAGAAAAACTCAAACTTACACTGCAAACAATATTGAGCAATGTTGTAATTATGCAAGGAAGTATTGGGACGAAATCGTCTCTCTATTTTGAGAAGATTTATAAAATTATGCATATTAGATAAAAACAGACGCCAGACCAATTATGGATAGCGTCATAATCCCCTTTTCGGTTTCTTCCTCAAATTTGCCGGAAATAAGCGCAGGATTGTTGCCCGCGCCCAACCTAATTACTTCATTAACACCAGTTGTATAGACGTTTTGAGCGATGTAAGGGGGTCCCAGATGGAAGACTACCGTATACCAATTTGACCTCCATTGTGTGTGTATAAAAGAGGTGGCCGGCCAGTGGGGCCTCATTCTAACATGGCCACTCTTCTACGAGTAGGCCTGCTCCTCGTCTCGGCTACTGTAGTTTCGGTCAGTTTCAGTCATTTAAGTGGTGTCTCAGAGATTTTCTGTACTTTAGACATTGTCATTTCATTCTTCTAACAACACACGCTGTAAAACGCTGTAAAACGTTTTGAGATTCTACGCGTAACTTACCTAGCAACTTACAAAAAATTTAAAATCTGCAATTCTGCTTGAAATTAACGTTTTGTTATCCTCTGAAGATTTGTGAACCTTCTTTTTCAGTTTGTGCGCGCCTTCCTAGGACATTTTCTACAATGTTTTCCCACTTATTTAACTTCCAGGCTGCCAGTGAATGTTGTCCCACTTCTGATGAGTCGGACTTCTGTCTGGTGTTCAACATGCTGTCCCCCATGGAGCAGGGAGAGGTCATGACCTATCTAGGTTTGCGCCTAAGTTCCACAGTAATCTCATTTAGACAATAGTTACCTGATTATAGAAAGTATTGTTGAATGAAAGTAATACAAAAATACTAAACAATAGCTAACTCTAGTTCAAAATTTCTCGCGGCCGTGAACTGCGCAACAAATTAAGTGCTGTGTGATGTGTCCAAATCTATGTTATGTTTCTTGCACAGCAGAAATAAATTACACCGTACACCAATAACACATTTTTGAGGAGAGCACTGTGACGGAGATGCAGAGGGAGCGCTGAAGAAAATGGAGAAGAGAAAGCCGAACTTCATGAGATACGGAAGATCAGGTATAGTTGTCGAAAGGCGGGGTATACTGTATATCTCACTAAGTGCTGTGTAAGAACACAGATATACGATCTGTCATCAGTATTTAATAAATTTGGCACGCAATATATCGAAAGTCGGAATGGTTTAGATAGATGGCGCTTTCCAGAAAAATCTTATACGGTGTATGCCCGCCCAATCGCGTTGTGTTTGTAGGGAAATCGCTTTGACTTCCGGTCGAAATTCGTCAACTTTCAAACTTAGTTCAAACTGCAACTCAATAGTGAGGATCCACTATAGAAATAGACTTGAAGATATCACTTAGAACTTGCGACAAAGAGCGCTTTGTGTCCACGTGAATTTTCATCAATAGCCTGTGTGTACAGCTCGAACCACATTTTTAATTCTATATAGTTCTTTCTTGCAGGTGGACTTCAGTTCGGAAAGAAGGGTTCCGACCCGAATTTCCTGCGATTTGGCCGATCGCAGCCAAACTTCTTGAGATTCGGAAGATCAGCCGGAGACCCTAACTTCCTTCGATTCGGTAAGAAATTTTCATCCGTATATCGGTCTGCGTCTCTTGATTAAGTATGCTCTATCAGTTCATAAGAAGACCGGAAGATAATGAGGGAGTGGAAAAACACGTGAGAGGTGTCGGAGTCGTAAACACGTTTTTCTCAAAATGCCTGAGTAGCAAGTGTTCTACTCCATGGAAATTCGTTGTAGTACTGCATGAGATTGAAAGCTCCCTCCAGTCTTCTTTGAAGAGTATCACAATACCAGCGATGTTCAAAAAGTACAGTGAAACTACAGGTAAACTATGCTTGATAGTAAGCGATTAAGTTGCAAAAAAGTTGAGTCAGTGTTGAATTGCGGCAAAGTAAATTCTTATCGCTATAGCAAAACTGAGTTCGTTGATATTTCCTCCGTACGCGTTTTGAATAGATCTAGTCGAAACCAAGGCACAAAAGCCTGAACTTCTGCGCTATTGGCAAGTAAGCTGAGTCTGACTCTAACCATTTCAAAATACTATTTCATCCTGCATACAACTTCGTCAGACTGCGAGTCAACTTAGCTACGATAATCGATCCGCAGTATTTCCAAATAAAACAGGAAGTCGTGTAAATGTAGGGATTGCCGATAAAACTACCGAACAGTTATTTCAGCCCAGTGCAATGGATAGTTATTGATTGATTTCAGGACGTCGTGACCCCAATTTCCTGCGTTTCGGAAAGGCGGCGGCTGACCCGAACTTCCTCAGATTCGGCAAACGATCCTCCGAATTCGACCGAGAGACTCGCAAGCCGAACTTCCTCCGTTTCGGAAAGTAGATCAAAAGATCTCCAAAACTACGGTAATCCCAAAACTACAATGAGCATATTTGTCTAAACTAGGGCGGCGGTGGAGGTACGTGGGCTGCGAATTCCATCATCTTTGTTGTGTTTGTTTACAATAAACATTTCGATATGTATGTTTTTGTAATACATTATCATCCTTCGTAGCATCGATTATGGTGATCATTATAACTTGTTCCATTTGTGAAATGCAGTATATACCAGAAGTAAATTGAATAGTCACGAAAAAATCGCATTCTAATAAGGCAACATGCACTTTATCATTGCACGTTTCTGAGTTCTGCTGTGTTTAACATGTTTCACGTGACTGTGCAACTGACTAACCGTATATTCGTTTTTCACGTGAGGTTTCAATAGGATAGCCGGCCAACTACACAATCAACCGAGTATTCTTTTAATCACACTATTTACCCGATATACTGGCCCCACTCAGTTAATTTTTCTCATTTTCCTAGTAACCAAATTTTCTGTTTGAGGGGAATACACGGTTAGCAAATGGTTAAACAATGGTTTGCAAACCAAACGGTTACAAGCAGTTCACCAGTACGCGGTTAATGACTGACTCAAGAAAAAAGATTGATGTTGAAGATACCCTTTCTGTCAGACTATACAAAGTTAGGGGAAGGTAGTATTATTTCGATCATTCCCAGTGAACACATACCTTTTCAAATCAACAAATATATGCTGTCTCGAAATACAGCCCAGCTATTGTGGTATTGATACGGTAGCTAAGTCAGAACAATTGTCAGAACAGTCGCTTTAGTATAGAATGTATACAATATTATTATATCTGTGTAATAAATATTTGATTTGGTTCGATACAGAATATCTCAGTTTGTATTTTTTCTCCTAGTAAACAACTTTGAGAGAATGAAACTAACCCGTGATCTGCGTCCTCTTCTGATGTGATTTTATCGATCCAATTCAGTACCGGTCTCATGGCCTCTTCAAGTACAAACTACCAAAAAAAAATAGGAGAAGGTAATGTTAAAATCGTGATGAAGTGCAGGTTATGTCCAGGGTACGTATGCTGGAAGATCCCGGCAGCTTCATCCCATCCTGCGCCTCCTCAAACATACGCTATTTCTCTGCTCTTACATTCCGCCTGGATGTAAGATACGCGAAATAGTGAGACAGAGCGAGAGACGCAGGGTGGGATGAAGGTGCCGGGATCTTCTAGCACACCTACTCAGAAATGAAAGAGAATAGGAAGAATGTGGCGTGTTTGAAAAAAATGTCGGGTAGAATATTATACAGTAGTTAAATGGTCTTGATTGTTTATTTTCTCGCAACGAGAAGGCATTAGCCGACTCATTATCAAACAATGAAGATGATGCATTAATTCAGAAAAATTCAATTCCATTTCCAAGAAATTTTGATAAACATAATATAGTCCAGAGTCCAATTTGCTTTTGGGTCCTCAAAACCAATCCAATTACATGAGTTTAATTCAGTTTGCAGTTATAATTCAATTTATCATTCATTAAAGAAACACGAATTAATTCGAGAAAAGCCAAGAAAACTGACATTGGTTCAAAATCACTAAATAGGGAGCAAAATGATTGGTCCGCACTGGTTCAAATACATATGGGTGGGTTGCTATGGTTACAAGAATGCGGGTTTAGGGGGGAGGGGAGGGGGTTGCTAAAAACAAATATCTAGAATAAGTAAACAAACTGTAAAAAACAGTTGTTAATAATTAAGAACTGACATGATTATAAACATACATTCAGTATGTGGCGAGTTAGAATATTCGGCGAATTATACACAGAAGAATGGAGGAAATACAACTGTTTGTTGTGAAGAATAAAGAATAATAAAATAATCTACGCGTTTGTTATAATACTATCGAACAATTACAATGCGAGATTTCGCGCAACAGTCCGTAATGCCTTTGTCATTAGATAGTTTATGCTTTTTTCTTTGAGACTTTCCTTGAGACCAAAACTCGGAACTGAGTTCCCAATGTGAAAGCTGCACATGCACTGGTCAGATGGGTTCGAGAAAATTCTCATACATAATAGTAGCTCTCGAATTGTGAAAGTCGTTGGAAGTCCTTTTTTTTCTCTCAGAATGAAGGATTGACTGTTGGCCTTCTAGCATACAAAGTGTATAGACTCGCTCTTTCAGTCGAAAAAAAGGCACGAACAAAAAAATAAACTATTAGAATCAAATCGTAGGCTCATTCTGGTTTGCAACTAGGTATACTTGTTAGTATATTTCTGGTTAATCATAAACATAACAAATATCACTTCATTCGGTGTCATATTCCCTTTTAAAAATACAACGACGCATGTTTCATTTTAGTAGCATTTTTCTTGCATTAATTCGCTCTATCGATGATATAATATAAGTCAATTGAATCACGTAAAATTGACATTCTAATGAGGTATCGTGCAGATGCTCATTGCAAAAGTTCCGCTGGGTTTAGCATGTTTCACATTTGTTGTTTGTACCAAATATATTGTTTGCCCAAATAAGTGTTGTGGTCGGATCTTGAGCACGTCCTTATACACGAATTTCTACCGCACGTTTAAGTGAAAAGTGGAGAAATGAGGTGTATCACCTTCTGAGAAACATTGAAGCGGAAATTGTCGATGAAATTTTGTGACTCCTCACATCACAATTAGAGCACCTGCGCCATGTACGACGAACAGAAAGTCAGCAAAGTTAGTCAGATCTGTAACTGAAAGACAATCTGAACTCTACTTTTTAACTCGTTTTTCTTGGGCTTAAAGTAGGACGATAATGTGGACCAATCCCGTGTCAACGGTACTTTAAACTGCAATTGCAAAATGTATTGCAGTTTAAAGGACTGAAGCGTTGGCAGTGGACCACATAATCGTCCTTCATTAAGAGGTTGACTAAAACCTTTCCTGGTCGATGTTTTTCCTATTTGTCAGTGTTTCATACCCAAATAGGGTGTGACCAAATCTGTGCTGTATTAATCAATGTCCTGATTCTTGAACTCTGCGTGGAAAACAACTCGGTCAAACTACAAACACAGCGCGGAACATACTCCGTAACCGTTTTCTGAGAAAAAGCAAAAGAGCAAGCTTAGCTATACTGTCCGTCAATCGCACAGTCACGTGAAACATGTTAAACACAGCAGAACTATGTAGCATTCTAATGGGAAATGCACGATTTCCCATTAGAATGCTAACTTTACGTTACTATTCAAATGACTTCTAGTATAAAAGAGCTAGAAAACGGAAACGACGACCGCTTTTGCTCGTTTTGCTGTGTTTGCAGTCCGATTCCGCTCCAGGCACAGTAGCAAAGTGTCCTAAAAAGATCAGCTGCGAGCTGAACTATCTGAGTACGTATGTTAGAAGATCCTCTCATCCCATCCTGCATCTCCTCAAACGTACACTATTTCTCTGCTCTTACATCCCGCCGGGATGTTAGAGACAAGAAATAGTGGAGCAGAGCGAGAGACGCAGAACGGGATGAAGGTGCCGAGATCTTCTACTTTGGACACTACCTGACCTAGTTTTGGGTAACCCCCACTATGCTTAAACACGGAAAGTTGGCAACTATTCGGCCAGACTGTGATCAGGTCCTCAATCAGGGTGAGCTCACCACTTTCACAAAGTTTCTACGGTGCCAGTTCAGTCGTATTCATTGTCAAACCACCACAACAAAAACGGTCACTTTTGTAAACACTCATCGATCCTAGTCGGTTTTATAATAGTTACTGCTCATCAGCTATCAAGACCTATGCTTCCTGAAAAAGTAGTGTAAACTCTCTACTTCGTGAAAGAATTACAATACTTCTTTCAAGAATCAAATTATCTGTATTGATGATTATTTTGCAGTAATCATAATGAATAGTCTACTTTGTATTAGAATACTACTAGAATTCAAATGAATAGTCACGGCAAGTTAGCATTCTAATGAGGAATCGTTCTCTTTTTCAGTGCACGTTTCTGAGTTCTGCTGTGTTGAACATGTCTCACGTGGCTGTGCATTTCATTGACGCTATAAAAATTAGTGTATAGTGTGTTTTTGTCACCTACCTCGATCGAGATAGTCAAAATACAGCTGTCCAACAATTATACAGAACGAAAAACTGAGAAGACGCCATGATCCGAGAACTGGAAAAACGGACTAACAGGGCTATCGCGAGCAGCGCGTAGCACTGTGCAGATTTGTTGTTGTTCACAGAAATGCGAGATTCCAAAACGATTAGGTACATTTTCTCAGAAATGGCCGGACCATTTTTTCATTTTTTTTTTCGGTTTCGATGGAGATAGGTAGAGAAGAAAAAGTTGTATAACATATTAAAAACGCTGTCAATTTGTCTGAAATATTGGTTATTGGAAATAGTGGTTCGCAAAAATAACTTCCGGCGGCGACGGCGAGGGCGACGGCGACGCCTGCATTGACCTATTCCGTATCTTTTCCGAGAGATGGCTGGATGAATTTTCTCCAAATTTGCAGTGTTTATGAGAAAACCACCAGTACATTACCTGAAAAACTAGAGCAACCAGAAAGCTCCTCTTCAGCCTCAAGGTCTTCGCTGACATTTGACCTTTTTGCACGTGCAACTGATAGAAGATGTAGAGAACAAAACATAGAATCATTGCAATGCCGAGCACGACAAGAAGTGTGCTTAGGCAAAGAGAGAAATTGAAAAAGGGATTACTGCTGTCTGTTGTAACTGTGTCATGAAATCATAGTTCTTCCTCCAAAGCCGGATATTTCTGAAATCAAAAACAGATTTTCCGGAAAGTTTTTTTTGTTCAAATTTGTCGTCATCCGCTAGTCATGATATCCAATTTTGTAGGGTGGTTGAACATCATGTTTTTACACGTTAAAGTAGGATGATTATGTGGCCGGATCCCGATGCATCGATTCTTTAAACTGCAATTGAAAAATGTGTAGCAGTTTAAAGGAGATTGGTCCACATAATCGTCCGTCTTTAAATGAAAGTTCCGCTTTTTTTCACGCCCCGCAAAACAAATAAATTGATCGATAATATGAGCTTGATAGTAGAGTGAATTGTTGTGTGTGTGTTCCCTTTTCCATCGTGTATCTCCTACGATTTTTGTTCACTTTTTCAAATTATCACAGTGGTAAAACGTTACATCTAATGTTCACGGATTCATGTTTAAAGCAGGACGATTACGTGGTCCATTTCCAACGCTTCAGTTCTCTGAACTGCAATACATTGTTCAATTGCAGTTTAAAGGACCGTTGACACGGGATTGGTGAACATAATCGTCCTGCTTTGAGCGTACGTTCTACTTACTGATTATTCACTGTCAGTCGATTGCACAGTCAAGTGAAACATTTCAAACACAGCAGAACTCAGAAACGTGTAATGACAAAGTGCACGATGCCTCAAATGCTTAGAATGCTGCCTTTACGTGAGTATTAATTTCACTTCAAGTATATAGTGGGTGCCAATTTGTAAACTTTGGTCTCTCGCCGCAAGCGAACCTGCGAGCAAAATACTCGTAGCAGGGCGCTAACCACTGCGCTATTAATGCACACTACCAGCAAGCTTTGGAATCGAGGAAATGTGTGCGTACACAGCGAAAAGTGAGATATACAGTACCCTCTTGCCTTTCCGTTGGCGTCGACTATACGTCCTTTTGATAACATGTCCATTTTCTCTTCTCTATTTGTCATAGTGACATAACAGTAGATGCCGATGGCACAAACGCTGAATGCAGAGGCCCTGAGTATATAAAAACCAATAAAATACAGTTCCGGAACTAAAAACAGATGATTTTGCATCAAATATGGCTATTTTAGTTCTCAAAATAGAAACAAAATAGTTTTCGGCAAAAAATTGTGTTTTCGTTTGTTTCTGACTGTCCGGGGAACCTTAGAGGGGAGAACTGTGACCTGAGAGCAGCGGTTTTGACTACGGACGAGTGAGCGTGTAGATCATGAAGACGCAGACTATCTCAGACGAGCTGCGGCAGCTGGCCAATCACAGACTACTAGTCAGCATTGAAACTGCGTTGAGGTCAGGGCGTCTCTGTCTCAATGATCGCCATGCTCTCTCGTCGAGATTTGCTTTTTGTGCTTCATAAGACTGTTCACCCACCGGCAAAGTTGACGACTATGAAGATATTTGAACATGAGTAGGGATTTCAAAATAAGAGAGAAGTCCAGCCGGGTACCCTCCGAAAGTTGGTAGCAGCATTATTGGGGTCACCAGACTGCCCGCGCAAATATCGCACAGACTGGTGCTGTAAAATAGGTTAGTTACTGTATATACAGCGTGGCTGTCATATATATTGATTTTCCCTCTCGTCGTCTGACGTCTATCCGGGGCACACTTTATCTCTACATTTGTTGCAATACAGTTTCGACCAAACGCGAATTTGTAATTAACAAAGCGCGTTCCGAGTCGTCGCCAACGGAAGGGGGGGGGGGGGTACTGTATATCTCAATTTCCACCGTGCACGGACACATCTCTCAGCTTCCAAAGCTTGCAGGTTATCGGCTCTTGTAGCGTAGTGTTCATCGTCTGACCTACGAACATTTCGTTGACAAGTTCGATTCCGGGGTGAGACAATAGTTTATAAATTTGTCACGTCCTGTACACTTCAAAGAAATTCGGTAACATTACTGTAACTGAGCTTTGCATACAGCGGGATGAGAGTACAAAGCGATTTGGTTTCTGTGTCAACGAAAATCGTTCAGAACGGCAATCTCGAAATGTTTCGAGGACAGCTAAGGCTGTTAGAGCCAAACTCGAATTTCGAAATAAAAACAACTCGAAATTTTCAACTCGATTAACAACCCTAGAGGACACCCTAAGTTGTGAGTCTTGTCCGGATTACAATTGACATCAAACTAACGAACGAACACTGAACATAGGGGTGCCAAATTTATACATTTCTGTCTCTCGCCGGAATCGAACGTGCATGCAAAAGATTTGTAGCAAGGGGCTGAGCGCTGCCATATTTAGAGTGCATACCGGGAAAGCTTCGGAATCAGAGACACGTACGCGTACACAGCGAAAAGTGAGTTATACAGTACCCTCTCACCTTTCCGTTGGCGGCGACTATAACGTTCTGGTCTGTCGGAAGGAGAAACCACTTGTTTCGGTTCGTATATTCCTGCTGTATGTTGATTCAACTAAATACAGTTACTATCTGCTTACAACCAAGCTTATTCTAAAGTGCGAGTTCCACATTTGAATTGGCAATACATGAAAACTTCAACTTACAATGCAACCAGTTCCAGCAGAAGTCTTCTGTACGTAGTTGCCATTTCTTTGATTGATTTGAACATCACAGTATAGAAAAAAAAGCCGTAAATTGGTATCAGTAGGACAGTAGAATGCATCACGGTAACAAAGTTGTGAGGATAATTACTCGGCAGTGTTTGGTTCATTTTCGACGTTGTCTGAGAATATTTTGAATATGAAATAGTGGCGAAGAGATATTTCGAGTATGCAGAGACAAAGATATCTGGAGGGCAGTCAAGGAACACTATTTCGTTACGAATTGAAGTGATCTAATAAATCTTGAAATCTTGAAATCTGAAAAAGTCATCGTAAAAATTGATCGGTTTTCTCTTGTACAAAACCACTTTGCATCTGCCAACCGCGTAAATTTGTAGGAGATCAATTCTCAAAAGTGATTTCTAGAAAATGAGTTCTGAGTACGTGTGCTAGAGGATCCCGGTACCTTCATCCCATCCTGCGTCTCTCGCTCTGCCTCATATTTTCTGGGCTCTCATATCCCGGCTGGATGTTAGAGCAGAGAAATAGCGTACGTTGGAGAAGACGCAGGATGGGATGGAGATACGGGGATCTTCTAGCATACGCACTTTGGCTACTTGGGACCGGGTCATCGCGGGCAGCGCGTAGCGCTGCTCAGATTAGTTTATGTACACAGAAATGCGAGATTTCAAAAACGATTTATTACATTTTCTCAATGGCTGGATCATTTTTTTCGGTTTCGATGGAGAGAGGTTGAGGAGAAAAGTTGTATAACATATTAAGAACGCTATCGATCTGACTGGAATATTGTAAAGTTATTGAAAATAGCGCAAGAATAACTTCTGGCGGCGACGGCGACGGCTGCATTGACCTTGTCCGTATTTTTTCCGAGAGATGGCTGGATGAATTCTTTTCAAACTTTCAGAGTTTACTTTTCTGGTGGATTTGTTGTCACGGACAGATGTTCATGGTGATATCTCTACATACAAATTGTTTTCCTCATTAGCGGTTTACGGAAGTGTTTCGTTCTGAAAACTGCATATTGTGATGTTTATTGCGTCTTAAAAGCTGAAATATCTGCGGTAGTTATGTCAAAACGTCGCAAAAGTGGTAATAGGCATTAAAGCAAAACTTTTGCTGTAGGGGAGATTCGAACCCGCGGTGTCTCTCATCGGAGCAGCGGCTTAGACCACTCGGCCATGCAGCTACGGCGGCTAAGCGGCTTACACTAAAAACGTATCTGAAATAAAAATCAGCTATACTATCAGTCAATCGCACAGTCACGTTAAACATGATAAACACAGCAGAACTCAAAAACGTGAAATGACAAAGTGCACGATTTCTCATTAGAATGCTTATTATACGTGAATGTTCAATTCACTTCAAGTATACTTTGTTCTGTTAACAGTTTTAAATCAGTGGTGAGCAACTGTCATATTCGGTAGTTTTAACTAATGTTTGTTTGCTGCATGATCCTTTTCAGTAGAAAACAAATATGTTTTTGGCCCATGAAAATTGCTAGATCAGAATTTTTCTACTCTCTCTTTACATTCGTTTTTTATTGTAATTCGTTAACAGTTGTTGTTAACGAACTACCCAGTTCTCTGTGGAATTGACAGAATTGACAGTAACCAAGATGATACGTTAAGAAAACACTCCAAAATTGGTGAAAGCACTCTGAGGGGGGGGGGGGGGGGTGAGGTCGAGACATGTTGGACTTGAATTTTCATCTGAAAATCACGTGAAATCCAAACAGAAATTTAAACGAGGCGTTTCGATTTCTGCATACAAAAATATTTAGACTACAATATCATCGGTTGGCGAATCAATTAAATGACTTTTGAAAAAGTTGGGGAAAACAGGAGAAACAAGGCAAATAAGTCACTTTGGCGAAGTGTTTCGAGACAAATATTAGTTTTTGAAGGAAGAGGAGATTGTATACTCTGTTTCACCAATCTATGTCTTTCCACAGTCATTCGTCAAATGTTCAGAACGCTTTTTCTGACGAACGATTCATTATTTTGGTTTCAAATTTTCAGAGTTCTTAGAACCAAAGCGGTTCAGAAGGCACAGGAGATATTCGGAGATTGGACCCGCTAAGCAAACTTTGGCCTGCATGTTTGAACATGTTACCGTAGAGGGTTATAAGTGTGTGGAACAAACTATACTCAAAAATAACGCCAAGTAGAAGTCTAATTTTTGGAGTCTGTTATTTTCAGCTGCTCATGCCGACTCTCTGTTTCTCATAGTTATGAATGAAGTATTCTGGATGTTAAATGTTTTTTCTTGAAGAGGAAATACTATTTCATAGCGGGATAAAAGATGCAATAACTGAATAAATCGAGAGCAACTAACCTGAAACGGACCGTTGCTTTTCAATTTTGACGTTTGAATTATAATTTGGACTAAAAAGGCCGTGAAAAAAATGTAACAATGACTGATGACGTCACATCAGATTTTATATATTTCTAATCCATTATTTCGTCGAATTCTCGTTGTAACACGGTTAGATAATGTTAACACGTCACTCGAACCTAACGTTAAATTCTGATATTTCCGGTTTTTCAGAGAAACTGGCAGAAATATAGTGAAACGACGAACAGTGGCGATGTAGTAGAGGAAAGTTCGTTACCGCAAGACGCTGGCCACGATCTCCTATCGGCAAACTCTTCTGAACAAAATCCCGAACAAAATTATAGAAATGAACACTTTTTACGACGGGAGTTTTCAGTTAGTTTCTCGTTTTTACTCGGTTTCTAGGTATTTTCAACAGGTGTTTCAAATTTTGGTAATTATATGTTCCGAAGAAAATAGTAGGTCTTTAAGGGTACAATAACCATCGGACGTTTGTCGAAGTAGTTTTCCCACAACAGAGAGAAGTTTATCAGAATTTCATGTTTCCGTACCGAAGTTGATGAAGCGAACTAATTATTGAAAGATATTTTTTGTTGGCCCTATCAGATCGCTAATGTTGAATGAATATATTTGTACTGAATGAGCAAATTTCAATGACAGAACCAATACACGAAAGTGCTGCTGAACACTTTGTTCATAGTATGTTCTTTCATGGCCAATATGCGTGGTGACATCCAGTTTTGTTCAGTTGCCATTTGGAAGTCTTGGTTCCCGAAGCACTCATGCAACACCTGAAACATTTCCTAACATATTGTCAAACATCTCATACCGCCATTGGCTGTTTCTGTATTTTACGGGCGAGGCTGTTTTTATTTATGAGCTTTATTTCAGAGCATTTCACAAATTTATTAAAAAAAGTAGAAAAACAGAGCGGTGTTTCTTGTTCCAAATTGGAACTTCAGCTCCGGCGATTTTCACCGCGGATTATGCGGTTTTAGGTTTGTTTCATTTCGGATTTGAAACTTGAAATCTCAATGTTTTGCCAAACTGTAAACTTTGAACTGGTAAACTCGAAGACTCAAAACCAGCGTGTATGTAGAGGCTCTCATCTCAGCCGACAACTGACTTGTAGGATGAGTTGCTGATGCAATTGTCGCTGGCTAGGCAGTTGGAGAGACACTTGTTGTAGCATTTGGTACCCTCATTGAACCTGAAATACATAGTCAGAACAGCAAAATTATCATAAAGCAACAAGCAGAACAATCAAAATTTCTGCATAAGTGCTGATTTTTTTCAGTTTCATCATTTCTCCGTGTATTTCTACATCGCTGCTAACTTTCTCACCTGTTATATTACAATCATTCCATTACATTGTTCTCAATTACGTCCTTATTAAACCTATCAATCGATACGTATCTATTCCAATGTAGAATTGTCTCACGCAGTGCTGTTTCCGGGCTCACAGTTGTAGTTCCAACCGGGAGCTCCCTGACAGAAAAAACGACAAGTGTCGTACGAATAGGTCGCGGAGTACACGGCCACAACGGCCACGGAAAGCAGAACTACAGAGATCGCATGCTGGAAATGAATGACACGTTCAGAAGT
This sequence comes from Litoditis marina, assembly GCA_964036275.1. Classification (NCBI taxonomy): domain Eukaryota; kingdom Metazoa; phylum Nematoda; class Chromadorea; order Rhabditida; family Rhabditidae; genus Litoditis; species Litoditis marina. Next base: position 19,497,969 of record OZ038433.1, read on the forward strand.
ATCGACAACCGCAAACTTCTTTTTTCATATTTAAGGAGAACTTTGAATGAGGCAATATTGCGACAATATGCATTCTTCGAATATGTATAAAGTTTATTGGAGACCGTTAAGCTATGTAATACTGAATGTAGCTGTGTGTTTTATGAAGTTGATCTCGAAGTTCTAACTGAGACACCTCCTTCGAAACACTCGAGTAATAATTTTGTTCTATCTAATAACAAACCACTAAAATAGCTTCAGAGAAAACTCACCATTTTCAGTGGACTAGCTTGGTGAACATCATGTTCAATTCGGAGTATTTATACCAGAAACGCCGTATATAATTGGGAATCTCTCTGTTGGATACCTTTGAATAAGTTCCATATACACGTTTTGTCGGCAAAACGTATTATGCAGAAATATCAACCGATGTAATTGAAAATCAAACTTTTGATTGAAAGCTCATTTAGGACGTGTTGCAAAATCACGGCTTTTGATCAAACTATTGAGCTCTCGCTTTATCAAAAGCAGAACTTTTCAATTACACCCACGTTGCTGTATTGTGAATACGCACAAAACCCTCCATAAAGTGTTTATGAAAGTTTTTCAAAGGTATCCAACAGAGAAATGCTGCGTAACGAACCAAGTTTTCGGTATAAATACTCCAAACCAGAAATGATGTTCACCAAGCTAGTTCATCCAAAATGGTGAGTTCACACTTGTTCGATATTTTGAGTTTATCGATATGAAAAACGTGAAAACGCTGATTTTTTTCGGAATATGAGAAAGTCAGTGCAATTAGATTGTATCGCGCTGTAGCCGCAACAGCGAAAAATGTAACATTTCATTAATTATAGTTCGAGATTTCGCTTTTCTACAGGTAGGCAAAAAAGAGTCTAGTATGGAATTGAGTGACAGAATATGCAATTATTTTCCAGCATCCGATCTCGGTAGTTCTGTTTTCTGTGGCGGTTGTGGCCGTGTACTCCGCGACCTATTCGTACGACACTTGTCGTTTTTTCTGTCAGGGAGCTCCCGGTTGGAACTACAATTGTGAGCCCGGCAACAGCACTGCGTAAGTTTCTTCTGATTATACATTGTAACTTACAGTAGTACAAAAAAATGTAATAGGGTAAATCGTGTAAAATTCTACAAATGGAACCTTAATGCATGAATGCGAAAGGTCCACGAAAGTTAACGCTTTTCAAATGCATACGCATTGCTGGTTGATTTCTGACGATGTATTTCAGGTTCAATGAGGGTACCAAATGCTACAACAAGTGTCTCTCCAACTGCCTAGCCAGCGACAATTGCATCAGCAACTCATCCTACAAGTCAGTTATTCATTGAACTCAGAGACTTCTTGAACAAACCTTATACAGCTTTAAGAGAATTTTAGCCGTTGACAATTGGCATCAACTGCACAAAACCCAGGAATCACGATAAAAGTTCTAGAAACAAGTTGAGCTTGTTGAAGTTGGACTCGAAATGTTGGCTTCCGAAGCTGAAAAATACCATTGATTTTACAAACTTTACGCGAACTTCAACAAGCCTATTGAGCCTAACTCGCAGGAGTATTCCTCAACTGAAAACTGTTCACGTAAGTCTATGTAGCCGACAACTCGTCCTTTTTCAACATACAGTGAACAACAGTGTTGCTCATCGCCATAACAAAACAAAAAAAAACAGTGTTTTCCATCGCCTATCATGATCAATATAAATACACGTTTTCTCCCAAAAAAATATTTTGAAATGTTTCAGGTGTTGCATGAGTGCTTCGGGAACCAAAAAATCCAAGTGGCAACTGAACAAAACTGGATGTCACCACGCATATTGGCCATGAAACAACATTCTATGAATAAAGTTTTCAGCAGCATTTTTTGTGTTCTATTGACTTTGGTTATATCACTGAGGTTTTATGTGAAATAACCGAACATGGTGACTAATATTGTCTCTTTCATAGCCGCATCCCTCCTTAGTAATGATATATCAACTACCAAACCATATGTGAAGATCCCGATGCCTGTGTTATCCGGGTACCACAACCTCAACATCGTATCATTGACTCTCCCAGTCTCTCACTTCTACAAGTCAAGACAAAAAGTCGCATGATGAGTCCTGAAGAAGGCCTGTGGATGACGTCTGCACCCTCATTGACCTTCATGCTCTCTCGCTTCCGCAGCTGGCCAATCGCATAAAACTGGTGCCAATCGTTCTCAGTAGCAATAAGTGCTCTTGATCTAGATTCACTCACGAAACTATAACAACGAAAAGTGAACGAACAATCGAAACATCTCGAACTTTGTTCCTCTTTCTGTTGCACAATAGATGGTGAAGTTTTATTCATTTATTGAACAGAAAAAAGTCGGATCCGTATTCGTGCTTGAAGTTGGTTTCACTGGTGATATTGGGAGACGTCGTGCAGAATCTTCCATATTCCATGGACCTGCAAAACAAAATCTCACATTCTAATCGGCCACATTTTCATCGAATACTTAATTTTCACGTACATGATTTACGATCAATTTATAATTTTGTTCATGTGAAAACAATTCTCGCAAGATTCTATTGAAAACTCAGAAAAAATTTATGTATAGGAAAATCACAAATCACAAAATTAAATGGTACACTACACTTCTATCACATGCTTGTTGATTGTTGAAGAAAATGTAATTCACCCAATACATAAATTTTCCGGTTAACTTCTGTGTCTGAATGTCGCAAACCTTTTTGAACACCAGAACGTAGGTTACAGTCTGAATGACATCATTGTCATAGTAGATGTGAGCGGTTCCATAACTCATTGCTAAGTCTATACTTAGAATCCAGGTTTTATCGATTTTACACTGAAATACAGACATGTTGCCAAAAGAAACTGGAATGAACTTAGAAGATGTATAACTGCCCCTAAACATGTCATATATCACAAAGTGTGTTTTTGCAGAAGCCTTTTTGTTCTATTTCACTCACTTAATTGGAGTACATCAGTCATCCATATCCAGTAGCAGAACTATGACAGAAGTGTTCTATATGTGACTCATCTCACATAATTTAATGATTATAAGTCTGAGAGGAGCCCGACCTCTAAGTGACTAAAATGTGGCGGCGTAGCAATCCCTCCAATCTCATGGGAAGCTCATATGTGTTTCTCATGAGATACCTCATGAGCTACTCATGAACTCTCAACGTTGTGGCATATAAATGAATAGAATCTCATGAGAAGCTCATACAAATAGCGTATGAGGTATCTCATGAGATTTTTGAGGGATTGCTACGCCGCGTGGTTTGTTCGTTGCCGTTTTCATATAATCCGTGAGCACTGAATTGTCCACGTATAGAAAATACCAAGAGATGTGTTTAGTACACAACAACATACCCTAGAAGAATAGAAATGTATTACTTAGTTGCGCTCTTTACAACGCCTTGTTCCTAATTTTCATCAAAATGCTTACTTTCTGATTCACATTGAGCTACATTAAGACAGAGCGCGTGCAGTCGATTTACACGTTGAACACCATCAAAACTGCATCTAGATATTTTAATATTATAATAAAAGCAGCGTGCTAAAGTGGTTGTTGGACTTCACTTTGGGAATCATATGAAGAATAGCTAAAACCTTCGGGAGAGTTTCATTCTGATTGGCAATTTTACAAAGAAGTTTCACGTGCGATATGAGTATCCTGATTAATGATAGTGACATCATTCATTTCCCACTGTCCATTCATAGCGCTAATCTATTTACACATAGTATCACATGAAATAAATAATAAATAAATAAATATTCATGTGAGAATGATCAGTTGTTATTGCACGTAATAAATGTTTATAGTGCGTGTAATGGAGCAAATTTCATACATTAGTGTTGCAGTTGCAGTAAATGAGTATGGTGTACAATAGGGTTGTAAAGATCGAAATCGAAAACCGATTGAAGTCCAAATAAATAGAATTTAAATTTTCGATCTTGTAGTCGATAAATCGAAATAATCGAAATTTCGCGACCTGAAAAATAGTTAAAATTTCGATTTCTTCATTTTTCGTCAGAATCGTGAAAGTCGAAAATTGAAATTTCAAGTTTTAGCAAAAGTTGAAAACTGATAAAATCGGTTCTTTCTGAGCATACCCCAAATTAAAATCGAGTCGATTCGGAATTTCAAACTGGTTGAGAGGTGGAAACTGGAGATAATCGGTTTTTCAAGATCGATTAACAACCCTAGTGTACAATCCCCCCCCCCCCAAAGCTGGGGGACAATGTACTACCGGCCAGATTGCAACAATTATTTTACAGTTCGAAACAGCGTTATCGACAATTTCACTGACTTTATAGCTTGATAAGTAATAAACATCATACCATATTCTTACGTCAAGATCAAACAACAACTGTACATTTCAGCCGTTCGACTGTCTCAGCCGCTGTTGGGACGATGGGAATTGTACCGGCGCCTCGTTCAGTCTTTTAGAAGTCGACGGAGCCTACAATTGTGACTTGTACAAGACCACGCAGGCACAAGCCGCTTGGAACATGCACACACCTTTCTACAAGGAATATTGAATTATCAGTTATTGTTGCACGTAATAAATGTTTATAGTGCGTGTAATGGAGCAAATTCCATACATTAGTGAGGTCTGAAGATATCGCCAACTTTTCAATGGCAATTTAACTCGTGAAATGATTGGGTGAGAAATCGAGGTTCGAGAGGAATTTGCAACGCTCTATTGGATTGATAATGTTCCGTCCGGGTTCAGCAAACCTTTAGCAGTTTAAGTTTTTCTATGAATAAGATCGGTAGTTTGTCGTTGTATCATGCTACAATGTGCTCGGACGACAAAGACGCTTAAACTAGATAGATAATAATGAAACAATATTTATCGAGTCATGTGAGTTCGAATGTTGAGCACGATGAGAAAAAACTGTTCGTAAGTCCCGAGCGAAATGTTTTCTGGTAGCGGTATTCCACTCGAAGTACTACAAACTTCTCGAGTATATGTCTCATCTCAGAGTATAATTCTCATTTTTCTATCAGAGAGGGAAACAGCGAAAGGCTGGATTCCTCGCTAGACAATCGAAACGAGACGCCGCCCGAGCTGAGGTCACCGACCAAACTACAACTCTGCCAAATCCTGCCGACGCCAACCTACAAACTGATATGGAGGTAGTTGAGCAGCCTAGAAATGTTCTCCCTCCCCCAGTTAACGAATGTTCTCCCATTCCAACTCTCTGTGAACCTGAACCCATTGAAATCAAAACTCCTGAGCCAGTTACTAAACGTGTGTTTCCGCCACCATCTTCTGTTTCCACGGTTATACTATTCCAGCCTCTCTTGATTGGCCCACTCTCCAGAAAGTTAAAAAGGCCGTTTCTCAGTTATATTTGATGTGTAGAGATGAAACACGTTTCCGTTATAGTGCTTTCTATCGTTACTATAAATGTGATCCTCATCTGGCCCCATTTATATCTGATGTGTACTTTGCTCGCTACGGTTTTCGTTTTCACATCAACTCATTATGGGAACCACTTCCACCTCGTAAATAGACATTTCGTGTTCCTTTGTGTTCAATTCTAAACCTGTTTTCTCTTCAAATTTATGCACTTCTATGTATTGCTCTCTGTTTTATTAGTCTTAGACATCAATTCATAAGTTATCAATTCGTCTCTGTTCATTGTTATACAGTGTATTGATAAAAAATTATCATTATTATAATTCTCATCTCTGATTACAAAAAAAACCGTAAAATCGCACTCATACAATGACCGTAGACTATGTAACCGACTATGTTCTTAATTCTCCAATCACTATTTAACCAAAGTTTAACATCTCATATGAACTATTGTAGCCTGTTCTATCAAGCATATTATCGAGCCTTTCTTATGCTTCCATGATTTTGTATGTCAGACGTGAAAAAAACTCGTGACGTTATTGAAAAATAATAAAACACCACTGCATCACAAGGCAACTACGCTTGTGAGGTTTACTGTTATCAACTGAATATAACGTCTGTTCATTGGTGTACATTTATAAAAACCAATTTCCAGTGATCAAGAATGTTCTCAGGCTGTTCTCATCATGTTGCAGCTTTTAGAGATTATAGAAAGGTCCAGAACAAGTTCTATTAGCATTGCTTTGTATTGTTAAAACATCGAGCAACTTGTCTGGCTGCCATTGGTCGTTACCATAAAACTACTATATCCATCATAGCTCTTGAAATAAACGTTGTTATAAATCTATCAATATAATAATAGCCGCATAACCCAGCTCATTTACAGCCATTTTCCTTGGCTTAATGGGTTGCCGTTCCCAAGCAACAACTCTTCACTGCTGGTTGATCGGACACAATGATTCTTCTTCTTCTGCTATTTACTCATCTACCGTCGTCATTGTCTTTCAAATACAGTTCGGATGTTAGTTAAAAATTTTTTTTTTTTGATAAAATTTGGTCTCTACATGCATGGTTCGCGAACTCTTCAATGTTTTCGAGAGCGAGGGAGATACGGAAAGCAGAAAAAGAAAGAGAAAAATGGAAATACATAAAAGAGAAAAATAAAAGAAGAGAGAGAGCGAAAGAGGGACGCAATTGTGACATGTAATCTGGTCACATATGAATATATCACATAAACACGATGACCACAGTTCTTGTAGAACGATAATCGGATCCTACATGGAAATTGGAGTATGAAGGATAACCAGCAATTGGTGACCAGATTGGAATACTTCGGCAGCAGGTGAACGTTTATTAAAAAGTGATGTACAATCGCCCTCCACTAGGGTTGTTAATCGAGTTCAAAATTTCGAGTTTTCGAGTTTTCGAGTTTTCGAGTTTTGGGAAATTTCGAGTTTTCGAGTTTTCGAGTTTTCGAGTTTTGGGAAATTTCGAGTTTTCGAGTTATCGAGTTTTCGAGTTTTGGGAAATTTCGAGTTTTCGAGTTTTCGAGTTTTTGAGTTTTGGGAAATTTCGAGTTTTCGAGTTTTCGAGTTTTTGAGTTTTGGGAAATTTCGAGTTTTCGAGTTTCGAGTTCGACTCAACTCGAAAATTTTCGAGTTTTTTTCGAGTCGAGTCGAGTTTTGAGTGTTTTTGGACCCAAAATAGACATTTTTCGAGTCCGAAATTTTTATTTTCGAGTTTTCGCGTTCAAAATTTCGAGTTTTCGAGTTTTCGAGTTTTCGAGTTTTGGGAAATTTCGAGTTTTCGAGTTTTCGAGTTTTTGAGTTTTGGGAAATTTCGAGTTTTCGAGTTTTCGAGTTGTCGCGTTTTTGGAAAATTTCGAGTTTTCGAGTTTTCGAGTTTTCGAGTTTTGAGAAATTTCGAGTTTTCGAGTTTCGAGTTCGACTCAACTCGAAAATTTTCGAGTTTTTTCGAGTCGAGTCGAGTTTCGAGTTCGAGTTTAACAACCCTACCCTCCACCCTGGTCAAAAATAGGTTGAGAACAGCCGGTAGGTACAATCGCCCCCACCTTTGGGGGCGCGATTGTACACCACGCTTATTCACTGCAGGCTTGGGTTGAGAGAGGGTGATTGTTCATCAGTTGCGGGTATGTACCTTTTTCATTTCGACACCAGAACTCGAAGCTTTTCAACAAAAGAGCACGTATATTGAAGTTCATTTATTTCATTCAGTCAATTCTACATCCTGCTGGAAACGAAAGAGGGATTAGCAATCAGTGGCAGAGTTGCCCCAAATGAGGTGCGTGTTTAGTAAACGTTACGAAAATAGAATTGAAAAACAAGGTCAGAGGACGTATGCATGACACATCCCGGGCCGGGTCAGGATGCTATCCCGAGCTCGATTCGGCGATTTCCCGGCCACTCCCGGCCACTTGAGGTCGGGATAGCATCCCAACCCGGCCCGGAATGTTTTATGCATACGTCCTCAGGTGTTTTACGGATTGGTTATTGCTCCACACAGCCTGGGTTCGATCTCAGTTCGCCGCTGTAATTTCTCATTAACAGCTTGTTGCGAACAAGTACACCTGGGAGCTTTTGGAAGCACGAGCGCCCAAAGTTTGCGATTGGCCAGCTATAAAGAGGGCATAGAGGTCAATGAGACTGCAGACATGTTCAGATATACTGCGTTTCTCTGCATACTCTCTTGTCGAGACCGCTACAGAAGGGGCTGGCTAATTGGCTTAGTCTTATATCGAAGAGGTCGTCGCCAACCACCGCGTATTCGTGGCCACCAATACCTCAGAGCATGCAGATAAACAGATCAGAGATTGGCCATAAACCAGGACTGTGTAACATTTTTATGTGACAGGAATACCGTGAAACTAACTTGTCTGAGCCGCGGCAAACTGCACGCCAGTCACTCGATGGCTCACGTTCTATCGTTGTTTTCAGATAGTCATCTCGCATTATGACAAACCAAATGGATGGGGTAGAGAACCATTTGAATACACTGTGCCTGTGAACACCACGTTGTATGTTAAAATCAAGTACGCGCAAGGACGTTGGACGGTGGGTGTTTTGGTTTATTAGTTTGTTTTTCTATATTCGAAAATATATGACTAGTACACGATGGTTAGAGAACGCACGTATCGGAGAAATATGCGTTTGAGATTACAAACATGAGTAAAAAAAATAAATTTAATATATTCAATAGAAGTATATAAAAAATAAATTTGACAAAATAGATATGTTTAGTGGTCCATCGCTGACTTCGAGACCACCTACACATCTCCTTGGACTGTGGGCGACGTGACTCATCTGAGCATTTTTCAAGTTGAGCTCAACGTCATAAGCATGCCGAGTGTGTACATTTGTGGCTGAAACACCGATTCACAGATCATTTATCGTAGTCACGGGAAATCTATCAAGGCGGAGTCCATTTGGATTTTCCGCCACCAATTAGTTTCAGGGCTATTGGTTTTTGTTTGGTCTGTATTGGGTTTTTTGGTTGTCGATTACTTTATTTATGTCACGGTTCGATACATAATTTTTATCCGTTTAGCTAAACGTTTGAGAGTCAGATTTCGATAAATTCCATTTAAACAGTCGAATCATGTGTTTCTGTACATGTTCGTATCCTAGACACTTGCATGCTTTATGCTCTCTTCTCCTCCCTTTGAATAAAAGTTATATACTTTGTGGTCTGAAAATTATACTCCCTTGATCGACGATAGACACCTGTCTTGCAGTGAGTTCACGACGGAAACTTCGAAAAATTATATTCCATGGAAATCATAAAGGCTTAACTTCTTCGGTTTGACGAGGTTGTTCTTCAACTTTCCGAACTTTTTCCTGAAACCCGATCACTCGAGAACTCGAAAACTCCCAAAACTCGAAAGACTCGGAAACTCGATTCGCACAACTCGATAAACTAGAAAATTCCCGAAACTCGAAAACTCGAAATTTCCCAAAACTGGAGCAACTCTATTCCACACCAATCTCAGTTCTGAGGAATCATGAGGAGTCATCGCTTGTCTTACAACCTTGTAAGAGATTCCATACTGCCAGGTTTTGGGAAACATTTGTTGGCGCATTTCGCGTGTATGATGGCGCTAAACAGAAATATTCAAAATATCATAATTCCAAATGAAGTACTCATGTATTCACTCGAGCTATGAAGATATTCAGCGGTAAATTTTGGTCAGAAATTATATTTTATTGTAAGTATAAGTTTTAAACCGAACGTTTCGGAACACCTAAGTGCATGATTGATAGTATAATTAATTCCCTATCAAGATACGATGAGCGACGTTAACCATTTTCTTCAATGTTCGACTCGGCTAATAATCTTAATTTTCAGCGATCTTGACAATCGCTTTCGAACTACAACCTTTTTACCCATCTTGTTTTGTCTTACATTCCTCTAATTAAAAGAGAGCCCGATTTCCTATTGTCCCTTCACATCTAGCTGACCGACAGGTATTAGTGTTGTAAACACAATGCTGATACAAACCTCTGTAGCTTGTATTGTCCTCCCAGTGTACTTGCTCGTAGATGCGGAACTAGCATCTATCTGCCTCTGACGAATCAATGAATTATGATGTCTTCGCGCGAATAGAAGTTCGGAAATGGCGTCCAAACTAGGAGCGACCGCGTCAACATAAACTCTCCCTGAAATGGAACGAAACATTAACTGAACAAAATTCATTATTGATACTAGCTCAAAATGAGAATTATCGCAATAACCGTTGCGCTTTTATAAAGTCTTCTCACGAAAGTAAAAACTATGAAATCTGTAGATCGTAGTTGCAGTGGAGCGTATTGAACGTAGTCTTCTCTCTCATTTGTCCTAACCGAGTTTTGATTAACAAGTTCATTTCCCCGAAGAAAGCTTGTTAATGCGTCGTAGGCAATAAGCCCCCATCATAACTTCAAACCCTCCCTCTCCTACTATGGAAAGCTTATTGGGAATATAAAGGAGTGAATACTGAGTACTAATACTATGAAATGAGCAATGTTATAATTTAACCCTACGTTTGAGAAAGGAGTTTCCATCCCCCAACCCAGCACTGTTCCCTTTCAACCCACTCCGTCCTTTAAATTTTATATCTCAACGATTTTAGCAAACTATATTCTGGCGATTCAAGAAAGCCTAATTACAATTCAAAATAGTATAATCCAAGAAAGATGTAAGCAAAAAATGTGTTGATCGTGTGAGCTATCCGTCACCCATCTTCAAGAGGGACGATTATGTGGTCCAATCCCAACGATTCAGTCTCTAGGTTGTTCAAATACCTCCATTTCGGTTTGTAGGTTGGCATCAGCGGGAATGGGAATTGTAGTTTGGTCGGTGACCTCAGCTCGGGCGGCGTCTCGTTTCGATTGTCTGGCGAGGAATCCGGCCTTTCGCTGTTCCGGGGTTTCGAACTTCCGCACATGAAAAGTTGACATAGAATCTTCGGATTTCATAGCAGTAGAAAGATCAATTAGACGAGGAAACGGAATACCATCTTTGACCGAAACTTTGAGTGGGCGAGGTAAACCATCTTGACGAGGTTTACCCAAACGGTGTAGAATAGAGATATTGGATGGAGAAACGGACACCAAATTGAAAATTGCATTCACCTTTTTCTTTGTTGAAGAATCCTCTGGTAGGCCATAAATAGTGAGACATCGACGATCATGGAAACGGTGGAGTTCAGATTGAATAATGGTGGGCAGAGATTGGGTCAGACTGTCGAGTTTGGAGTTGAGTGTTTTTATTTCACTCAAAATGGTGGAAAAATGGGTTCGAGATGGTACCATTTTTGGACGAGGTGATGGCATATTAATCAATCGAGAGAGGTCACCTCACACGACCGAGACAAGGGGTGGAATGAGTACGCGAAATGGTAGGTAGTACGCGAAATAAGATCTTGTTGATATCTGTGTTTTGGAATGTTTTGATTTGAAAGTTTATTTTGAAATGTTCCAGGTGTTGCATGACTGCCTCTGGAACCAAAAAATCCAATTGCAATTGAACAAAACTGGATGTCAACTTGGATGACTAATATTGTCCTCTTCTATAGCACCCTCTCTCCAGAATTGCATCTCAGTATAGTTGACTTCAACACTCACACATCACTCTACACGTCAAAACAAAATTCGCATGACGAGAATTTGAAGGCCTGTGAATGACTTTTACAAAATGAATCATAATGTTTATATGGAACACACACGAAAAATGATTCGATTGGCAAAGTACCTCAGTCTGCACACTTTGTCCCGCTAGCCAAGTGATTAATTGGTTTGCGTTTGGCGGTTGCTCCACAAAACCCGTGTTCGATCACCGCTCGCCGCGGCATCTGTCTGACACCGCATGAGCAAAGGTCACCCCTGCTAATATCCACCCTTCATGGGTGTTGCTCAGGGAACTTCAACTGTTCCAGATGCCATGAATAAATTAAAACCCACTGGCACATCGTACTACGGCACGACGGAAGTCGCGGTAAAACTTGAGCCCCGTGTCTTACTGTGAATGTTCCTCACCCCGTTTATTTTTATGACCCATAAGCTGGTAACAAAACTCATTACCTTTACCCCCTCCTCCACGGACAGTTCTTCTTGAAGGGGGGGGGGGGGGGGGGGGGGGCTGCATTGAATGACGAAACAGCCGAAAAGGCACGAGAATCATGGAAGTCCACGCAATCAATATTCATTCACTCCAAACCATCATCTGCGTCTCTGACAATAAGCAAATAATCTATATAAAAAAATCTTCATCTAATGTCGGTTTGCTTGTGCAATCGAACAAGGATTGAACAACACGTATCGGCTCTGCTTAAAGATAGATAAGATTGAAACGTATAAGTTCCAACCTTCTCGAGTTTTGTATTCTACTTGATGTGTTGGTTTCTGCTTGTTCAGTTTCTGAATTTATTGTTGTGAACTATCATTTATACATACGTCTTGTTATCTCATCTTTAATTTTTATTTTCGCATTTTTTGTACCGTGCTGTTTTCCCATTCTTCGACTTTATCCATTCTTTACTATGGTGGAATTTTATCACTCTAGTTTTTTTTCCATATGCGTAACATATCTAGTGAATTAAAACTCATTTTCTGTCGATATTTATTGTGTGTCTCGTAACAGTCGATGGCAAACGTAGTAAAAATTCTTGTTTCCTTTTTCATGACCCATTTCAAACCAAATTCAATACACCTTGAGAAATTACAGTTCACGCAGAAAACTTTTGATTCGACTCTATTCAAACTCGAGTTTTGTTCTTATTCGAGAACTGAACTTGATTTCCAGAACTCTGAGTTTCGAATTCGATTCACAATCCAACTGAAACCAAACGTGTCCTTATGTAACGAAACCTACATTCAAAAGAGCAAAGCACATCCAGTTGCTAATTTATCAATGACTTCACAGACATTCCGTATCGAGGTCTGGTCGCATGACATCTAATCATACCGGACAATTCCAGCCAAACCGGGCATATTTGCCAGATAACGCTATCAATCCAACTATATATATTCAATCTAAGTTTTAGTTTACATTCCTCTTCATGTGTGAGCTCGAAGCTCAATCTTTTGTTCAAGCTAAAAACCTTGTTAGACATTAGAAAAAACAAATGACCAGTCTTCTCAAACCAGATCTCAACTTATAGCGAAAAGCAGAAGATCTAGTTTCAAATGTTTGAATTCTTTTAACACTCTTAAGTTGTTTGTATAAGATAACTCAAGTGAAATAACCTCAGGCTAGTGTTTTGAAACGAAAGTTTTTTAGTCGTCCCACAATTCCATCCAAATGTACTTTTTGGTTGTTTGCTTTGTGTGCACAAGTTTGTGTCACCATTCACGATAAGGATTCATATTTGATTGCACACAAAATAATACGTTTCAGAGAAATGCGCACTTTCTTTGAGATTGACGAAACAAATTGCCGATCGAACTGCAGTTTGTTTGAAGCATTCTATTTAGAGTATGAGCAAATTGGTATATATACATATATATATATATATATATATATATATATATATATATATATATATATATATATATATATATATATATATATATATATATATATATATATATATATATATATATATATATATATATATATATATATAAAATAACAGATTTGAATTCCAGAGTAGACGATTCGGACAAAAGAATGTTGCGACTCTTACTCGTTTCTTGTGTGTTCGTGTTGACAAATGCAGATTGGATAGGTACGTTTTAATCATTAAAGGTTTTCGAGAACAAAATTCAAGGGGTAATTAGAGTAAAAAGCAAGTGATATACGATTCCGTCTAAATCGGAATCGTATATCACAATTATAGGGCTATTTGTGATGAAGGAATGGTTTCGCTATGTTGTGGAACTGATTGATTGAGTATCACCAAACACATTACTTCTATGCTCCGCGAAAAAGTGCCAGAAAAAGTGAATTGACACATTGAGTAACACCAAACACATTACTTCTATGCTCTGCGAAAAAGTCCCTAACGAATAAATTGGCAACAAATTGATGAATAAACTGGCAATAAACTTTTCAAATCGTCTGCAGAACTGTGAACAAAAACTGTTATGCGTAGCCCGATAAGGCGTGAAATCGGAAAGGTTTCTAACGTCAACACCGAGTGCTTTATTACTTTCAGATTGTCCATACCCAATAAATATACCTATTGATGCTAACTACGTTTGGCCAAGTTTCCTCCACATCGGTCCCAATCAACACTGTACTTTCGAGGTACGATTTAGGTAGTAAACATGTGAAATGTTTTTGAGTTTGATCTGAGGAGACATGTTTCCGATTTAAATACTAGAACGCTTACATGTTCAGTTGTCACAGGGTTTGCTTTGAATCATCCCCCACTCACATTTGAGCACAACGATCTTTGTATTATGGATGGTTTCTTATGTATTCATTCTCAATTTTGCCAACAAAAAGTGGCGTAACCACATTTTGGTTCTAGCCTTATCGACCAGTTAACAGCGAAACTTGCGAATCACTAGAAACTGAATCGAGCTAGAACTACACAAAATGAGACCTACAAGAACTGTTTCAAAGAGGCCCTCCACTCTGGTCCCCAAAACAATTCTAACCAAATGAATTGTTTATATAGATACTTAGAATAGCAAAATTACGTTTTTACTCTATTACAATTACGTTTTAATATGATGGAGTGAACGTGTTTTATTTAATATAACTATCTTTGAGTGGTATTGCAGGCTCACTGTACTCTTCTTTTGTACACTCAGTAGTGCAATAAATTTCGATACCTTTTGAAATGATAAATTGACGTTCGTACGAGGTAGCAAGTTGTTTAACGTCGACGTATCTCTTCCAACTATGAAAACGAATGAAATAATGGAGTTTTCCATGAACTGTTAATCACATAACTTGTTAAAGGAGATCGGAGAGCAACATGGTTTCTCGTAAAGCTGCTGTATCCTATTTTTCACGGGACGCGTTGTGTGTTGCGCGGCATTGTCATGTGAATGTCACGTGAACTGATCAAACTAATAAACGAGTTATTTGTGCTCTCTGAACTCAATACAGTTAAAAGCACCCCGAAACAAAACCTCTGCTCAAGTTGTGTTCCGGTCTTCTTTGAACCCGCTCGTTATAATATCACAGAATTCAGATGAGCTACCGAAACTCCTCCTTCATCAATATCGTCTTTTCTGGTCAGAATTTCACGAATGGGGATACAGTTTATCTACACGACCCTTATGGAAATCGTTTCGAGTCAGTGCTATGAAGTGTTACAGTTTCGGACATCCCCACTGAGACTTGGCAGCGTGCCAATGAATATTCAGGGCTATTTTTCAGCAGTTGGGAGTGTTTGGAAAAACTCAAATCTCTGTAAGCAGTTGTTCAGTTTTAAAAATGAATCAGAAAAGTTTTGGAAATCCCTACGTTTCCTCTAAGAAATAGTAACTCGGATATCTTGGCACGATGTCAATGAGTCTCACTCATTGCGAGTGAAATGAACTATATAAAGTGGCCCCATTCACATGTCCGTATTACAGTACAATACAAGCTTTATTTTTCTCCCATGCTGAACCAACTTAACTTAACTTGTATGCTGAACCAACTTGCATGTCCTAGAACGTACGTTATTTCTCCGCTCTCACATTCAAGCATCGCGACTGTCGTGAAATAGTACATAAAACGCGAGACGCAGGATTGATAGAAAGAATCGGGATATTCTAGCGAACGTACTTTGATTTGGTATATGGGCTATGTTTGGTCACCTCTATTGAGCTGTTTCATTCTTAATCGACAAAAGACTTGCCCATTAAAACAATGAAGATTTCTTATTAGTGTCATTCTTATTCTGTTCCAGAACATACTGTCAGTATGACTACGCAAAGTTCTTCAGTTTTTTTTTTCGAAATTAAAACTGTTCTCTCAAAAAAGTAATGTTCTTTAAAGTTATCAAGTGACCAGATATCATATAGTTCTCTTCTTTTCTGAGAGAACAGACCCATGTTCAGCATAACAGGATGCAGGATTCTGTGATTCATAAATATGTATAACAATGATAGCTGAAATGTCGTCAGTTCGACTAGCTTGATGTCAGCGCGACTTGCAGGTGGACCACCACGTTCAACATGATGACCACTTTGCCTCCCCCGTCAATAACCATTGAAGTGATCACGGGACCTGCTAGTCAGATAACATTCGACCTGCAAATATCAACAACCGAATGTGCGTTACTTTCCTTTTTCAGTATTTTCCCTAGAATATCTTTCACTACCGCGCAAAGATTGAGAGGATTTTTGGAAAAGTTGTAATATACTGCCAGTATCACCATAACGATTCGGTTTTTCTTGTTTTTTTTTTCTGAAAGAAGGACGATTATGTGGTCGATTCCCAACGCTTCAGTCTTTTAAACATCAATACATTTTTCAACTGCAGTTCAAAGGACCGTTGACACGGGATTTGTCCACATAATCGTCCTTCTTGAAACTTTTGTGTGAATCGCAATTTTTTTACAGTCTCGCTCACTAACGTGGAGAATACTGTGAACATTGAGACGGGACCCTCTATTCTACCTACGGTTCTTTCTCAGTTTGAGATGAATACCACTTATGTCATCAAATCAAACACTGAAGTTAGTCAAAAGATCACACCTCCATATGAGTTCACAGAAAAAGTGGTGTATAGAACGACACCCTAATAAGTGTTGTTACACAGCAGAACTCAGAAACGTGTTACACAGCAGAATTCAGAAACGCGTTACACAACAGAACTCAAAAACGTGTTACACAGCAGAACTCGAAAACGCGTTACACAGCAGAACTCAGAAACGTGCAATGACAAAGTGCACGATTCCTCATTAGAATACTAATTTCACGTATTTGATTTGATTTGACTTTTCAATTTACTTTTGGTATAAATGCTGGGGCATAATTCGACTCCAGTTGTACACGCTGTTTTATGAATCTGCTCTCAAAATAAAACTGAAAACATATGTTGTGCCAAGAGTCTCTACAAGTTAATTTCACAGGTAGATCGTGAGGCAGCTTTATGGCTATCCCCGTGCATATCCACAAACCATGAGAACTGCATGAAACAAATCAAAGGTTGTAAAAGTTACAACTTTTCATATCAATCAGACCTCTACAGAGCAGACTTTTGACCACTCAAACTAGTTTGAAAACATCGGAGAATAGTTTGGAGCTAATTGCAGGGAATTTAGCAAGCTGGTATTACATGAGAACAGTCTAGTACACTTTTCCTCGCCCCATATGAGGAAAACAATTGCCTTCAAGACGAATGCAGAAACGAGCTGCAAAATGTGTTCACGAACAACTTTTCCGATTTTCGTGAAGTGGCCTCCGTTCTTGTAAATAAGGAACACTTCAGGCTATAGATGTTATGTGAATGCAGTCTAACCATCGTATGAACTTTTTTCCCCAACTAGACTCGAGAACATCCGAAATTTCGATTCAGAAACTCTTCGACTATTTCGATGTTCAATTTTCGACACTTTTTCTCAATTCTCTGTTTTTGGAGATTTTCGGGAAATTTCGACTTTTTCGATTTTAATCGGTTTTCGAGGTCGATCTTAGCAACCCTAGTATGTACATTTGATTTTATGGAACGACTCTCGAGCTGTCTCGCGTGGGCCGCGGGTTCACACGAAGTATCACATATATTTAGGACAATACTACAACGACTAGGTCAGATAATTAGATCCTTCAGATTATGTAAAAGTTCTTCTAAAATTTACAAGGTAATACAGATTCAATCATCACCTATATCCCGTATTGAAGAGTTTTTAAAGGTTGCTGTATCTTTCGCTGGAAACAGCCAGCTGCCTTGGCAAAACCAGCAGTACTTGGCTATTTTTGTCTATGACGGTACTGGACCTACAGCCAAACTGATTGGAACGTAAGTTTCGGCCGAAGAACATCTGAGCAAAATCTTATATTCTTATTTTTCCCGGTTAACATGTTTGTTAACCGTATCGTTATTTAACAAAGGTTTGAACCAATGTCTAATTGAGTGGTGGTTAACTGCCGACAACCTTCATTTTTCGTACAATTTTGTGTAAAAGACTCTTTGCCCCTTCTGGGCATTAGTTTTCTGAAATATAAACTTCAGGTACTAAGATGAGAAGTTAATAGTGTGAAGTTGTAAGTCACTTTCTTTTCGAAAATCTTTGATCCTTCCTCATTCCAGTGAATTATTTCTCATTTGAAGACTTCAAATTCGTTTCAGTGTTTACAACACAAACAAGCAAACCATTGTTTCGACAACAGGCAGTATGACGTTGTACTCAATGACTGATATGAATAACATGCTTGTCCTTGTCAATGACAATTCTAGTGAGTTATGGTTGTACGATCATTTTTTCACTTGGCTACGTTTTGAGGCTGTGATTTCAGCTCATTGTTGGTTGATCTTGGCAGCAGTCTACTGGATACTGGACGAAAAATCAGATTGTAAAATAATACAATATAGAAAAAAAAACTTACGAATATTTCAATCAATCAATAAGAAATCCGTTCGATGTGTTACAGCATTGCAGGATGATGTGATGAGCTGTCCGTAGAGTTATCTGATGATTGATCGAACCATTGGTAAATTAGAAACAGTGCTAAAGTAAGATGATGAATGTGGACCAATCCCGGCGCATCCGTCCTTTGAACTGCAATTGATAAATCTATAGCAGTTTGGAGGACCGAAGCGTTGGGATTGGTTCACACAATCTTTTTTCTTTACCCTGTACCCACGTTTTCCGAGGAAATACTCTTTTTTGGAAGGGTTTCAGATCTGGAGAAATTTTCCTCGTACCAAACAGCTATGATTCCCCATTCGGGAGGATATGTTGCAACGTTAGATGCTTCTGATGGACCAGCTGCCATTTCTATCGGATACTTTGACTATTCAGAGTCTGGAACTTATCTCAATTCCATCGATATATCCGTTAGTTTTTATTTTAGGTGCTTCGTGATGAATGGAAGTTCACTTCTAGACATTGTATTAATTATTGATTGATTACAAGCATGTAACATACATAAAGCAACCGAAAAGTGTCAAGCAATGCTTTATGCTGCGTGAACGGGGGAGAGAGTTGTAGTTGAACCACATATGTATGAGTTCTATTTGCTAACATTAGCCAACGATTGCAGTGGGGAGTGGTCAATGTAATCTCATCGTGTCAGTTGACTTGTATTCTAACTAATATAGTCTGGATTGGTGATGTTCATAGTATTTGACGGTTTCAATAGTTTGAAAACCATGAAAAACCGAAACTGTATTATTGTTTAATGGGTATTTTCAGGACCCATCCGCTACGTTTTCGGCTTTTGCAGGGGCTCCTACTTCGATAGAGGGAATGCAGTTGGCACGCTATGAGTATGTTTTGCAACACATAATCATTAGAATAGTTGTTTCGAACATAGCACATAGATCAATATACTTGTTCCTGTAACAGATATCAAGTGCGCATCTAATTCCTAAGTAGAATAATTTTGAATTGATATTGAGTTGATTCGTTCACTCTGCTGTTTTATCCATTTTTTATCAACTTCTGTTTCCTCCTTTACCAAATTCGGGTCGGTAGGAATCTGCTTCTTCATACTACGTATATCTAGAAATGTACCCCAAATTTGGAATCATAGTTTGAGTCATATAATGCGAGCCCTACGTCCTAGAGTCAACCTTCACATACAACAGCACCCTGGGTCCGTCTGCTTTTATGCCATATCAGCCGTCCGTCAAGAGTTTCATATTATACTGTTGGTGAAATGTACAGTCACGTGACACGTGCTAAACACAACAGAGCTCAGAAACGTGCAATGACAAAGTGCACGTTGCCTCATTAGATGCTAATTTCACATGACTATTCAGTTGACTTCTAGTATAAATAGCATGTTCCACAACAGTGAATTAGGAGCTTTGCTTCCATGCGAATATCTTTTCCAGCTGCCAGTCCATTGGTTCCTCTCTTCCTCAATGGTTTCCACAAACCCTGACCACTTTCGTTCTGGATAAAGGAACGGCCAACCTGTCATTCTACGGAACTCAGGGTAAACTCAACGTTGTGAAAACACATTATTTTTGAGTTTATGTTGAGATCGTGCGTGTTTATGATCAATCATGGTCGAAGCTGGCTCGGAAAATGGTCAATTAAATCTCGGACTCAAACCCTAGTTTCTAACATATTAGTGAGAATCATACCGTTCGCAAGTAGAGATTCAGGTACATAGCCGTGAAATGCGTGGGTGTGGTCTAAAACAGCTCGACCGCATTATTTTCACGAGGTGATTGATAACTGAAGTAATGAAGTCAGTTTTGAAGGTGCTTGGTCCTCGGTCAAAGCTGGTCGTGAAGGTTTTCTGTTCTCGAGACATTATCCCTTCCAAGCGGCAAATCAAACCATGTCAACGTTTCTACGAGCAGGTAAGTGCAATCAAATGTTGCAAATCAATTAAAGAATTAACAATCTGTACGTTCAAGTTGTTTAGTAAACACATCAATTGAACCTCACGGCGAAGTTATTGGACAATCTTCACAAAATAGGACACCGAAAACGAGAACGAGGGGAGCGCCGTTCGCTCAAACTTAAGGGTCAGAGCTCTAGACAGAGCTTTGCGCACCTGCGTAATCTTTATCCAACTACTGTCTAATTCGCTGAAAATAGGTCATGTAACTTGGTCATTCGCTGTCTTGTTCAGGTAAATTAAGCCATTTTGCAAGTGCAATTTACTAGAAATTGGAGTGTTGTGTGAATTGTACGTACAGTTTTTTTTATTCAAATATGTTCATGCTCTACAAAATTGCAGATTTGAATAAAATGCTTAATTTCGAGTTCAAACTGTTGCATTTCGACCAAGAAGTCACCAGCAAAAACGATGTTCTCTTTATTGCGGTCACAGATGCAAACCAGAAGAAAATTCCTTACAGGTAACTCGAAGTTGGCAGTTGTTTACAAGAAAACATTATCGAGAAAGAGAGTATGATTCACGAACAATTAATTCTTTCCTGATTTTTTTGGAATAAGCCTTTCGCACCAATAGCCAATTTTTTTACTCTCAAGATTTGACCTACAATATATGTAATTGGTGTCCGCCGGATCTTGTATGTATGTTAGCCTATCGAAGTTGATATTCTCCAAACGATCGGTGTAAAACGATCGCTCCTTCAACACACAGCCCAAAATCACATGTACAGTCGTTACATAAAGGCGGGTGTATACTGTATATCTCACGTTGCGCTGTGTGAGAACACCTATGCATATACACGATTTGTCCAAGCTACTACTATAAGCCCAACTGGTGTTGTGGTTAGCTTTCGCGCCTCCCAAACTTTTGAGCCCGGTTCGAGTCTCACATGAGACGACTATTTTATAAATTTGGCACGCACTGTAGCATAGCCATACAATTTCACATCATGAGTCTCCAAAAAGGAAGACAACGGGAAGTTTAGGCTCTGAAGGGAATCAAAATGTCATCGAACATCTACAACAGTAATGATTTTCTGTTTTCTATGTTTTTCTATCGTAATCATTGTTATCTTTATTATTTGAAAATCAATAGTTTCTCCAGAAAAAGTCATATGTTTGAATACGGCATCAAAGTTCTGAGTTGTCGTTGTAGTTCACGTGGAAACTAATACGAATGCACTGTTTCGAGCAACTGTGTACTGAGGCCGTAAGCATGAAACATCCCGGGCTCGATTCGGCTATTTCCCAGCCAATTCAGGTCTGAATAGCATCCCAACCCGGCCCGGGAAGTTTCATGCATACGACCTCTGAATGTTTCTCTTGACTTGATAATCCTTTTCCAGCTACGCACTCCGCACACTGAACAACACAACCATCGCTCATGTTGGCACTCTTGTGGAGATTTATATCAACCCCTCCTCTTCGACCACGAAGACCTATGCTGGAAGCATGTTTTCATTCAAAGTTACCGAATCGGACAATGTCCCGTCATCATTTACAACCGAAATATCGCCCAACTCTGCAAAAACTTCAAACGGCAACTAGCTTCCTTCAGTATCTTTGCCCAAGCTGCCATAAAACAGCCATCGTTCTGGGTATTGTATTTTGAACTTTACTTTTCCTTATATGTGAAGGTAGGTTAAAAATTGTAATTTTTGCCAAAAGCTTTGATTGAAACATGAACATGTATGTCTGTGTAGTAGAACTGTTTCATATTGCTATCAAATAAAAGTCCGATATTCGTTTAATTTAGTATTGTGAGGCATGCATGAAGGTTTATTTTATCAATTCTACTGAGACTTGGGTGTTTTCTTCACCGTGTTATATGTTATATATATATATTCACATTGCCCAATATCACCAAAAGAAGGCATTTTCCATCAGCTCGTATTTGTGACAACGTTCTCACAAACAGAAAATAAAAAAGGGTAAGAAAAACATAACCAACAGATATCAGAAAATGAAACGCACAGAAGCGATGATGTTACAACGTTTTTTAAAGACACAGAATCACATCCACATCGGACAAACTCAATACTTGGTGGTTACATGTCGAGCCGGCATTAAATAATGCCTTGAATACTTGCAGGATTCGTTTTTCGTTATTTCCACCTTTCGCAAGCAGTCTTCAGTTAGTATGGGGTCGCTCATTTCTCAGTGGATTACCTTACTGAGCTGCACCTGCTTAAAAATCTGACAGTCACACTTAACCTAGTAGTTACGTTCACGCGAATTTGCCGGTGTTTATTTATGGAAAAAAATACATTCAATGGATATCAAGTCGAAAATAATATGCTTCTCTATATTCTCTGTAGTTCTCTTGTTACTGCAAAATGACTATGTTTACTTTATTGTTCACTGCATTCTCTTTAATTTGTACTCTTATTGGTGTGTTGCGGAGTTGTTTTGTTATTTTTTCCGATCATCGTCAAATCAACGTGTTAACTGCTATAACTATATTCTTTATACTGCAGGTATTAAGCTTTGTTGACAGCGTTTAGTCTCAGTTTGAACTTTGTTTGGTCTCGCTACTAAACTCAACTGGTAAGAAACTGTATTTTGTATTTTGTATTATTCATCTCGAGTGCCAAATATGAAATGAGAAAATATTTGCTATTTGTATTCATACAAGATGTTTCTTAATTTAGTTTGTCTGGTCAGTGTACTGTTCTGTCTCATTTCGATCTCGCAAGAACATGTAGTTAGTTGTGTCAGTTCCAAGACAGTGGCGGTGATTTTAACCTAGAAATGTAGTTGGCGGAAAATGCCTTCAATGAACCCAAAAAATTCCAAACATGACATGGGAGTTATCAAGTAAAACACTTTTTTTCGATTATTTCATTCTTTCGGACAAAAATCTCGAATTCAAAAACAATAAAAGCACGCCTGATGATGTATACTAACTTCTAGCGATTTCGTAGGGTCGATAAACAATATGTATTTTTGATTGAGATTATAGCGAAATTGTTCTATTATTTCTTTCAGGTTATCTCAGCTTTGAAGAGCGTCAGGAAATGCCGATCCCGAAGGTCGTCCCATCGGATCCAACCGGGGGACCACCACATTGAACCGGGTACTGGCCAGGATGGAATGATCCTGAGTGCGTATGCTAGAAGATCCCGGCACCTTCATCCCATCCTGCGTCTCTCGCTCTGCTTAACTATTTCTTGTCTCTTTCATCCCGGCGGGTTGTAAGAGCAGTGAAACAACGTATATTTGAAGAGAAGCAGGATGGGATAAAGAGAACGGGATCTTCTAGCATACGTACTCTGAACAGTTTCGTATTAATAATAGAGGTTGCCTGATTTTCATGGATTTTCCAGTTTTGGTATGAACAGAAGTTGGTTTTTGTGCGACAACATGATTTTTTCTGAGGGGTTTCGGTTTTCTCAGTGAATGCCCTGAATACAGCTGAAATGAAATGCAACAAAATTTCATGGTATTTGAAGATGAGAGTTTTATGGAAGAATGACATATAGAGAGGGATCGAACAAAGAGAAAAAGAGAAAGACAGAGAAATAGAAAGAGAAAGAGGAAGCAGTATTGTGCGTATATGAATTGGCTAGCCACAAAATACAGAACAGTGTACTTGAAAATCAAACTTGTCATCAAACTCTTGAATACTTTGATCGAATTGAACAGTAAACGGTTCATCAAACCTTTTCCAAAGGTATCCAACAGAGAAATGCTCAATAGCGTACCACATTCTCTGGTATAAATACTCCAAATACGAAATGAGTTTCACCAAGCTAGTCCATTCAACATGGTGAGTTTACTGTTTTTTTCATAGTTCTAGTTTACAGTGTGCAAGAATAATTTACTCATAATGCATGGAAATCACTTGGTTGGAAGTGTTTGTTGTGGGTTAAACAATACATATTATCGTGTTTCACCCAATTATATTCGTAGTTAGACTGATCAGTACACTCGGCACCTTTTGACACATTTGTTCGAAATTAACGAAATCCCACGGTTAAGTTAATGCATGTCTGATAAACGTGCAAGTACCAAATGATTGTTTTCTCCGGGTTGTACTGATTGCTATAAAAAAGAGTTTTACCGCTGCTTTACTCTTCATCACGAGAAAAGTTATCCTAATAGATTCAACGTCAGACAATAACAACAACAAACGCATATCTATTTCAAATTACGTAACCATTTTGCAACATCCGATCTCGGTAGTTCTGCTTTCCGTGGCGGTTGTGGCCGTTTACTCCGCGACCTATTCGTACGACACTTGTAGTTTTTTTCTGTCAGGGAGCTCCCGGTCGGAACTACAATTGTGAACCCGGAAACAGCACTGCGTAAGTGTATTCTCACGTGATTATCATTTGTAAGATAGGCTTTTATGTGTGAAATTGAGAGAAACGAAGTATATTTTTTCAAACGGAGCCCGAATGTATGAATACTTTTGAGAACAACATGATTAAATAAAAAAAACAATACAGGATATTAACGTCGTCATGGAGAGATTTCACCGCACCGAAGTATAATACAAAACAATTAATTGTACATGATTACTTAGTTCACTGCGAAAACATTCCTAGTTTGTCCTTTGTTTTTAAAGAAGTATTTCAGGTTCAATGAGGGTACCAAATGCTACAACAAGTGTCTCTCCAACTGCTTAGCCAGCGACAATTGCATCAGCAACTCATCCTACAAGTCAGTTATCGGCTAGAGATCACCTAGATAGAAATGTTTTAGTTGTCCAGGTCTCCAGTTTGGGAAAACATTACAATTTCGAGTTTCAAGTCCGAGCCCGAAATACATCGCAGTGGAAATATCACCGAACTTCAGTAGAAATCACTCTGAAAATTTTAACTTGGAAAAGAAACAACACTTTGTTTGTTCTTTTTACTCTTCGAACGAATGTGTGCTCAGAAGTAATGCGCAGGGTACGTAGTACGCGACATATAACCTTGTTTATATCTGTGTTTTGGGATGTTTTGATTTGAAAGTTCATTTTGAAATGTTTCAGATGTTGCATGAGTGCTTCGGGAACCAAGAAATCCAAGTGGCAACTGAACAAAACTGGATGTCACCACGCATATTGGCCATGAAAGAACATCATATGAATGAAGTTTCTAGCAGAGTGTTCTATTGACCTTGGTTTTATTATTGACATTTCGTCAAAAATGACTAATTTTCTCTTCCATAGCTCCCTCCTCGAACATTAATGGTATATTTACTACCAAACAAAAGTTAAGATAGCAGGGCCAGGTTTATCCTTCAACCATAATAGTCGTCGCCAACGGAAAGGCGGGAGGATAATGTATATCTCACTTTCCGCTGTGTACGCACACATGTCTTCGATTCCAAATTTTTCGGGGTGTGTGCACTAGTAGCGCAATGGATAACGCCTTTCTACAAACCTTCCGCTTGCAGGTTCGATTCCGGCGAGAGACAGAAATATATAAACTTGGCACTCACTATAACCGCATCTGCGTCTCCTTGACTCTCAGACTCTCTCATTCTACACGTCAAAACAAAAAGTCGCACGATGGCTCCCGGTGAAGATCTGAAGATGACTATTATAACATAAATCATAGTTTTATATGGGACACACACAAAAAGTGAATTGAAAAGTAGCTGAATCTGCACATCTCACCGTGGGCTGGCTAATTGGTTACTGTGGGGCTGTCGGTCCATATATCTGTCTGGCACCCCTCAACTGACAGATCCTCACAGGTCAATGATGCGATTTGTGTGTATAGAGTTCAGTGGATAAAGTAGTAACTGCCAAAATGATTTCCTGCAAGATTATCATAAATTGTTATTGTGATACTTTGGTAATTTGTAATTTGAATTTCTGTCACATGCTAGTAGAGTTCAGTTCTCATTCTGCCAACCTTTGAATGGCGTCATTGTCTTACAAGCTCAGTCATTGCTCATTGAACGCCACCTGCTTGGTTACCAGATACTATAAATTAATAGAAACGCTAGAAAGTCACTCGTTCAACTATGGCGTGTCCCAACTACACGGATTACAAAGATGCCTATTTCACTGCCATGCATTGTTCTACAATATTCTGCTTTCCCTTTAACTGCCTCGGGGTCTACTGCATCATATTCAAATCTCCGGTGGAAATGAAACCATATTGCTGGTACCTTCACACTCATCAAATATTGTTAGTTTACTCAAATGTCTTGCAAACCTGTCTTAATTTCAACAAACTTTTTGATGAATACTTTTTGCTCCTTGGACTATAGGTTGCTCGTAGATAATACACACAAACTCTGGGTAAGTTGTTCTTCAGCGTTGTTCAAGGAAGAGCGGACTTAAACGGCACATGTTGCCTACGTCGGTGATTGTAGTTTGATCTCGCTATTCCTAGTCGTAACTAAGTACTCTGTAGTGTGTACGCAGATAAAGCTACAACAACGATTTTGTCACCTCTCTTGTCTCAGACTCGTCAGTTTCGTAAAAGAGATTACATTTACACATTTACTGTAATATTGAGTCCACTTTGATCGCGTTTCAGTGCAAATGGACTGGATTTTCTACTAACTGCCATAGTTATTCCGATCTACACCTTCCATCCAGCTTTCTCTGGTTATCCAGATGGAGTTCTCACATGGCTCAATGTTCCCGCTTTGCCCCAGAGCTATCCGGTATACTGCTGGGCTGGAGGTAAGCGATTGTACTCGGTTTCACAGGAACGCGGGCTCGCATGGAGTATGTATTGACAAGTTCAAATACACTTTTGATCAACCGAACATGATATCTAAGATTCAGAAGCCCAACTGTACATTTCAAGTAGTGAACTTGGCAGTGATTTTAACGACCCATGAAAATAACGTTGATTGCTGGGGTAAAATTTAACGATCCAAATTCAGCTATATAATTTTCATAAATTTTTCTGTGCGAAGCGTGCGCGAGTTTCCTAATTGGCTATTGTTGACCGATTTTAGAATAATATAGAAATAGATGGATACAGAGCTCGACTCTTATAATTCGCTTTGTCTGGAAACGGAAACTAGATTGTCTCTGACTGCAAATATTCTAAAAAACTGGATTTTGCCAGAAAAGTCCGAAAATGCGGTAATATTGATAGAAGACATTAGTAAAGAAGGCGTCTTAACCGCGAACCTCATGCTGATCGCTTTCCGCTCTGTGTTCTTTGAGAAATATGATAAGCGGTGGTTGAAACTTTGAATCATTTTCTCCCATTATCAGTATCACGATTTGTGTTTTCGACAAACTAATTTCCATTTATTCGAAAAACGTAATTCAGCTGCCTGTTGTTGGTTGTGGAGGTGGCAGCGGCTTACATGAAATATAAATCATTCACAGCTGCAAAGTGATCAACCAAAGAATAAAATAGTGTCAATATAAGACGCGTGTTGACAAGAAGGGAAACGTATGCGTGCGATAACATTTGGGCTGCATATAGTTGCAGTTTAGGACCGCGTTTTCAGCGAAAAAAACAAGACTATCGATTTACGCCCACTGAATCGATACATTAGGTCATTTTATTTAAACGAAATATATTTGTGTCACTAGGACTTTTTGGATGATGGTATAGTTAATACACATGCACATGAATCAATACACACATGACCTGCGTTATTTCACGCCGGCGGAAAAGGCCCGCGTAAAAAGTATGACTCGGGCCTTGTCGACGAATCGCATGCGCTGGCAATACGGTTCACAGATGCAGACCTTCAACTGAT
The DNA here is from genome assembly GCA_964036275.1 of Litoditis marina. Classification (NCBI taxonomy): domain Eukaryota; kingdom Metazoa; phylum Nematoda; class Chromadorea; order Rhabditida; family Rhabditidae; genus Litoditis; species Litoditis marina. The sequence continues at coordinate 19,525,957 of OZ038433.1, forward strand.
AGGCTTTGAAGGTTACTAGTTGAATTAATGAATGAATTTGAATGAATTTATTGTGAAGCGTGTGATAAAAAAATGAGTTTTTATGCACATTGTGCTAGAAGTCTCCTAATTGAAAATTCCGTGATTAAACTGACAAATAGAACATGTTTATAATAAAGTTTTATGTTTACTTCAATGTTCTCTATTGCGAGGTGTACAAGCCGCAACGGTGGTGGTCTTTCTTTATCGACATCAAATAGTCCTTCCGTTTGGTCACCCAAGGAAACTGCCAAGGTGAGATTGGATTAGTAAAAAATGGGGGAACCAGCAAATGTGTGAGTTGTGTGTGGTTTCACCTATATATCAGAAAAAAATGAACAATACGGTCTGCTTGATTATGTAATGGATGTGTTCTGCCAGAATGGAACAATACCGATGGTACACACGTCCGCATAACATTTCATAAATCGCCGGGAGGGTTCTACGCGAACTAAGAAGTTTATTTACGATCCATAAAACATCCATAATACGAATTTGACTCAACCCGCTTGGCTTGATTTGTTCGTTCAATTTCTTTGTTGTAGGATAATATATTATAAAGATTACAGTTTTGATTTGTTTATTCTTTCAAGTAACTTGAAAGATGTTTATTCTTTTATTCTTTCATCTTTCAAGTAAAAATCATAACGTGGGGGTTCAAAATATTTCCACGTTTCATCACATGCTTATTGTGAGCAGATATTGACTCCATTCGTGTGTTAGGAGACGTTTGTTATAGATAGAATGATCGTAATTCGTAAAAACTTCCAAAGGTGGGCATCAAACTTCTTGTAAAATTGAGCCAAATACAGTGATATACTCGATAGACATTGAACTAGGAAAACCGAGAAGCTCGAAAACCGTGTAGCAAATTCAGATCCCTCGCGTTCTACGCACCGATTATAATATTCGTATTTTGTCTTTGGTGGGGAATTACTATTTACCTGACGATTCCGGACCAGAATCATTTACGAGAGGAAATTCAGAGAATCGCCGTGGTACGCTTGTTCACACTCTCTTTCCATAGACTCGTACATTACGAACTTAGCCGAACGAGCTTTCATACTCAACAGCTTTTCGATACTCCTGGCGGCGTAGCAAACCGTCCAACCTCATGAGAAGTTCATATGAGTTTCTCATGAGATACCTCATGAGCTACTCGTGAACTCCTAATGTTGTAGCATAGCAATCAATAGCATCTCATGAGAAACTCGTGCTAATAGCTCATGAGCTGATCTCATGAACTTTTGTGGGGATTGCTACGCCGCCTGCTGGATGTTTCGTGTTATTTACTCAAGACACTTGAGTCCATGTAGAACTGAAAGGTAGAGACCACAATTCGGCGAGTATACAAATCCCACCATACAAACGGCTTGAAAACACTTGAGCTAGGTGATTTTTGTTCGGTCAACTGTGCGTCCTTGGTATAGGGTTCGCTCTACGAGAGGCTGGCTGAAACTGTACATTTCATCCTGTACTATTGTGATTGTAGTGTTATATTGTGGATTAATGCGGTGTGCGCAATTCAAACTACAGCTCGGATCACTACGAGTACCGGCGATTCCAGCAATAGTTTGTTTGTTCGAAGCTCAATTTGTACCAATGAGGGCGAGCGGTTTCATCACGAAACAGTTCCACATGATTTGTGAGCGGAAGGACGAAAGTGCTACGGGTGAAAAGTAAATTTGAAATGTAAATCACATGTACCATTTCTCGGCCTCTCTACCTGACCGTCTCTCACATGTTTCAGCTGTACGAGTGCGTCCCGGAGAATTTCCTCTACCCAGCTACGATTACCACGATTCTGGGCAAGGAGCCAATACTGTACGCAATGGCACTCTTTCTTGTGTTCTGGACGGTTTTTCCAGTCCTGGTCATGATTTATGATGTGTTTAATGTGCTTCAGTCTTTGCAATCACATATGTCACAGAAAACCCGCCGTACTCAGGCGAAGTTCATGAAAGCCCTCATTTTACAGGTATAGTATTTCGTCTGCGAGACATACCATTAGACAAACATGTTCATGTAATTTGTACTGTTTTGATAATTTTCTAGCGTCATGAATTCAACTGAGTGAGCAAGTGGAAAAAAGAGGAATGCGTGGCACACCTGTTGAGGAACTAGATCTCCGTCCACACCGAGTTTCACGTTGAACAACTATCAACTAGCAATCCTTCACGGTGTAAATTACCCTATCCCGCTGTGTTCTGAGTTTTAATATGCTTTTTTGGTCAGAATTTGTGAACTATGGACCGGTCCAAGGTCTAACTACAATGGAGATTTGGTCACTCCTCACAGCAGGACATATTTTTGATGCGAAGGAAACTAGAGTGATCTGCCTCAGAAAAACGAGAGGAGGACAGTCCTGTAATTGTATTCATTCCACGCGCAAAAGTTGTCCAACATCATTTTAAAAGTTCAACTTGCAGTGTTGTATTCCGGTTGGCCTGTTGCTGATACCGTTCTTATCTGTGGCGGTCACCATTTTTCTGGAATACCACAACCCCAGTTCGTTTTAATGAATGATTGATCATGACTTCAATTGGGATCAACTCCTGGTTCAAAGTTTAAAAAAAGTGTACAGTGTTCAAAATGACCCAGCAAAGGCCAAACAAAACTCAAATCGCAAAAACGAGTGAGGGCGAGATAAAAATCTGCATAAAAATCCCAGAAAATACTCGGATAATGACCGATAACACGATGAACTGCAATATAATATGTTACAATATAATTTTTCTGGAAAGTGAGTAAAGTTTATTCAAAAAGACGAATACCGTTCAATCTCAGGTTAGTTTCACGTTTACTAACAAACTCTACTTCGTTAAATTCAATTCGATTAGCTCACTTCCTGTCGCTTTTTCTTAAGCTTCGGATCCGTTTTATCGATTAAAAATAATTTCAGACGTTCCTTATATCATGTTTTTTGCCCTATCGACTCACGGTTTCGCAGGGACAATTGCCCTTCTCTATTTGAATTCACCGTACAGAATTTATTTAGAGTCTGTATTGGGAAAAGTTTTCCCACGCTTTTTTCCACGTGAGTCAAGTCTCTCAAGATCGTTGTCATGGAAAGTCTCTCTCTTTGCACAAAACTCCAACTAAACGTGATAACGAATTGAATTTTTTTTCAAATTAATTGAACATTTTCACAAATAGCTGTAACACTCTTCCCTATATTTTCTCCGTTCTATCTATAGTGTGCTTCAGAACATGAGACGAGTGTCAGTGTGACAATTGTCATCTCGTCATTCGATGATCGAAATCAAACGGGAAACGACCGACCGACATGAATTCCAAATAACAGTCCTCTGCTAGATTATCAGCACCTCTCTTGCCTTTATTACCATATTGAAAACAGAAAGTGCAAATGAAACCGCTATTGCGAAGAGAGGTTTCCTTTTTTTATCAATTATACAAAGACTTCAGTGTTTTTCACAGATATATATTGTTAGTTGTATTTTTATCTCGATATATGTCTAAACTCCCGAACTTTGACCGGAAAGCAGCATCAAACAACAAACACAGCGCGATAAGACAACGTACACCGTATAAGCTTGCGTAAAAAAAGAGGACCCTGAAAAACCTTTCATTTTGACGGTACGGAAAAAAGGTTGCATCAACGTTTACGCCGAATTCATTCCGCAAGTTTGGTTGAAATTCTGTTCAGTTTTCTGGCCGAAAATCACATTTTGTTTGATCTCGTTCTTGCTTTGAGTTATTCGGCGCAATAGTACAATCGTTATTGTCGCTGTCTTTCCGGATAAAAAAAGGGATACATTTCGTACGTCTTGAATCAGAAATATCTGTCGAGTTGTGTGCTGAATAGTGTTCCGGGTTGTTGATACTGCAAAATGTTCCTGTTTCTGTTAGCGTTTTCTTCCAACTTGAACTTTAATTGATGTGTTTGGCTGGGTTGTTTTGCCACACCCTGTTTTCGAATTCCACGAAGACACAAAAATCAACGCATATAACTACCGTAACTTTTTCTTGATACTGCAAAATGTTACTGTTTACATTTTTACTGCGTCTTCTCAAATTTGTACTTTCTCTGGTGTGCAGGGTTATTTTGTTACACCATGTTTCAGATTATCACAACATCACGAAAGCACCAAAATCAACGCATGTAAATACCGTAACTTTTCTTCTTGATACAACAAAGTGTTCCTGGTTACACTATTGTTTGCCTCGTTCACTCCCAGTTTGTACTATCTTTGGTCTGTTTTTAGATATATTGTGTTTTTGGCACTACATGTTTGAGATAAAACCTGTCTTTCTTCTTGATTGTGGTATATAAACAAGAAAAAAATATTGAATAGTTGTATTCTTACATGATGTTTCTTAAATACGTTCTTCTCGTCACTCTCCTGTTTTGTCTGATTTCGATCACGCAAGGTTAGTTATTTGTGACGGTTACAAGACTGCATGTATAACACTAGCAACGTAGCAATCCCTCCCATCTCATGAGAAGTTCATCGGAGTGTCTCATGAGAATGCCATGAACACCACATGAAATACGTTTTTTTCGCTACTTTTAACTGTAAACCTTGAACTTGGACTCTAAGACTTAAAGGCAGCGTATATGTAGAGGCTCTTACCTTCAGCCGACTTCTAACTGGTAATAACTATTAATGTTGCAATCTCATGAGAAGTTCACGAGATATTTATTGCTCATGATGTAGCTTATCAGGGGTTTCTGGAATTTCTCTGAGCTTTCACCTTCCAGTATGTATTTTGCACAAATTACCTTCAATTACTCACTAAAAATCAGAACTTGACATGGGGAGTAAACGCAAAAGTGGAATTTTTTGTGGTTTTTCATGATCTTTCTAGAAAAAAGTTTTCTAAGCAGTTTTCAGTTGTTTCCAAGAAATTGTTTTGATTGAGATTCTAGCGAAACAGTTTTTCATTTGTTTCAGGTTATCTCAGCTTTGCCGAGCGTCAGGAAATTCAGCAGGCCGATCCGGGAGCCGGTCCCATCGGACCCAACGGGGGACGACCACACCAAAACGGCCTCTGGCCTGGTTGGAATGACCCGGAATAGTTTTGTATTGATAACAACGATGGTTTGCCTAATTACCATATACATAGCGGACCTTGCAGAAGCAACTTCTATAATGCTACACTGGTGACCTCTCTGACTTGATCGAAATTATTCTTTTCTTTGTTTACAAAAGTTGTCTGTGATCGTTTCGCCGTACTTGTAATTTAAATACTTTAGGTTTCGTTTTTTTTCGTTTTGCGCACCTCGATGTGCATTGAATCTTTGAATAAAGAAAATATCATGAATTTGTCCAGTTTGTAGGAACAGAAATTGGTTTGTGTGCGACAAGATGATTTTTTAAATGTTTTCGGCTTTCTTCGTGAATGCCCTGAATACGGCAGGAATGAGATGCATAAAACAAGATTTCATGGTATTTGAAAAGATTAAAGTTATAATTACAGAAAGAAAAAGAGGAGAGAGGTAGAAGAAAAAAAGAAGAGGGAATATAAAAAAGAAGAAGGGAGATAAAGAAAGAGAGAGAGAGAGAGAGAGAGAGAGAGAGAGAGAGAGAGAGAGAGAGGGGGGGGGGGGAGAGAGAGGGAGAGAAAGCGAGAGAAGTATTGTGCGTATATACAATACATTACCATAAAATACTAAGCAGTATATTAATTGAAAATCAAACTTTTCATTAAACTCTCGAGTACGTTGATCAAATTGAACACGGTTTGTCAAAAGCTCAGTTTCAATTAATTTTTTTATGTCTCATATATACACAAAACATCCAACCAATAAAGAGTATATGAGACTTTTCCAAAGGTATCCAACAGAGAAATGCTCAATAGCGTACCACATTTTCTGGTATAAATACTCCAAATCCGAAATGAGTTTCACCAAGCTAGTCCATTCAACATGGTGAGTTGACTCTCGTTTTATAATTCCAGTTTACAGTGTGAGATGTGAATAAAGACCGAATGCTAACTTTTCTCAGGCTGTATCGATTGTCGTTAAAGACGAACTCGAAACTCGACTTGACTCGAAAAAACTCTAAAATTTTCGAGTCGAGTCGAAACTCGAAAACTCGAAAACTCGATTTTCTCAAAACTCCAAAAACTCGAAAACTCGAAATTGTGAACTCGATTCAAAACCCTAGTATCGATCGATATAAAATAGAGTTTTACTACTGTTTCAACTTTCATCACGAGACTAGTCACCCAATTAGGGCCATCTGAAACCAAAACAACAACAACCTCTTACCATTTCACAATTACGTTATCATTTCCAGCATCCGATCTCGGTAGTTCTGCTTTCTGTGGCGGTTGTGGCCGTCTACTCCGCGACCTATTCGTACGACACTTGTCGTTTTTTCTGTCAGGGAGCTCCCGGTTGGAACTACAATTGTGAACCCGGAAATAGCACTGCGTAAGCACTTATAAAGAAGGACGATTATGTGGTCCACTCCCGATGCTGCAGTCCTTTAGACTGCAATACATTTTTCAATTGCCGTTTGAAGGACCGTTGACACGGAATTGGTCCACATAATCGTCCTGCTTTAAATAGAAAGTGGGATTTTCAATCGAGTGCGAAACTTCGAGCCTTCGCGTTTTCGAGTTTCGAGTTATACTCCAAGAACCCGAACGGGGAGTTACCAAATCATTGTTGTAGTACACGAGTTTACGAATCTACACCAAACTCACATTATCATCGGAAAACTACGGGGTTGATATACAAATCTTTGGAAATTGGTTTTTCATGGATACGTGTGAAAAACAAAAAGACATTACACAAACAAAAACAAACAAATCAAGAATTGTTTAATTACTTTCAGTTTCTAAAGTTTTAGAAGCGTTTCAGGTTCAATGAGGGTACCAAATGCTACAACAAGTGTCTCTCCAACTGCCTAGCCAGCGACAATTGCATCAGCAACTCATCTTACAAGTCAGTTATCGGCTGAAGATGAGACATATACGTGTTTTTAGTTCAAGGCTCACAGTTTGGCAAAACACTGAGACTTCAGGTCTCGAATCCACATTGAAAGAAACTGAAAGACATCGTAGGAAAATATGCAACGGGCTTTCGTCGAAATCTCGTCGCAATTCTAACTTGGAACAAGAAAGAACACTCTGTTCTTTGTACTCTAAATCTTTGATTGAATTTTTGAAATGCTCAGGAATAATACACAGGGTACACATAGTACGTGAAATATGGCTCGTATATACGTGAACAATGACGATTTGAGATGTTTTCATTTGACAATTTATTTTGAACTATTCCAGGTGTTGCATGAGTGCTTCGGGAACTAAGAAATCCAAGTGGCAATTGAACAAAACTGGATGTCACCACGCATATTGGCCATGATAGAAAATCCTATGAATAAAGTTTTCGGCAGCATTTTCTTGTGTTCTATAGTTACAGTATCGAGATTTCTTGTGAAATAACCGGAATGGATGCCTAATAACCGTGCCATGGTTATCAGGCTACCATAAACGCATCTGCGTCTACTTGACTTTCCCACTCTCTCATTTCTACACGTCAAGACAGAAACGTACATGACGTGACGGGTCTATGTGAAGGCCTGAAGATAACTATCAAAACAAACATATTAGCTATGTAGGTAGTTCTTTTTTCTAGCATTGCACGGTTGTTATATCGAACACATACAAGAATATGATTGATTGATTGATGATTGATTTATTTACATGCAAGCATGTGATATATGGAATTGGAGAGCACCTCAATCTGCCCATTTTGGCAGGCGCTAAACACCGGTTCGATTCCTGCTTGTTGCGATATCTGTCTGGCACCGAATGACAAAGCTCATCCATCCCAATCTTATCCTTAACAGACACTTCTTCTATTAAAGAAGAAAAGAATGGAAAGCTAGTTTAGGTACCCCGGGGTACCTAAACATCTAGTTGTGCGCGCCGAAACATACTGAAACATGTCGACCATATGCTAGTTAGGTCTGCTAGTTTGAATGAAAAAAACATAGCAGTTTCTTTTGAGCAGTTCTTTTATTTTATCTTTTCTTTCTGTCCCCATTCAATAATGTTGTTTCTGTGTAATTCACTGATTTCGGCTTCAACTTCACATTTTATTTAGTCTCATTTTTGCTGTTTGGTTATTTGGCGACTCTTTCCAATAGTTCAATCGGTATTGTCCCTTGTTTTAGGAAACTTCCGTATAAAAATGTATACATTTCGTTCGTCTCCAATCGGAAATATCCGTCGAGTTGTGCACTGAATAGTGTTCTGAGTTCTTGATACTGCAAAATGTTCCTGTTTACAACTTTCTGCGTCTTCTCAAATTTGTACTTTCTCTGGTGTGTAGGGTTGTTTTGTTACACCATGTTTCAGAATATCACAACATCATGGAGGCACAAAAATCAACGCATGCAACTACCGTAACTTGTCTTCTTGATACAGCAAAGTGTTTCTGTTTACACTATTGTTTCTCTCGTTCACTCCCAGTTTGTACTTTGTTTGGTCTGTTTTCAGACATCCTGTTTCTGCCACTGAATGTTTAAGATGAAAACCCGTATTTTGTGTTATTCATATTGATTGCGGCATACAAAATGAGAGAAATGGTTGAGTATTCGTATTCATACGCGATGTTTCTCAAATACGCTCTTCTCGTCACTCTACTGCTTTGTCTAATTTCGATCATGGAAGGTCGTTATGAAAGTACGCAGGTTCACAGTCGAATGACTATAGGGAGTGAAGATGTCTTTGTTGTAGTTTGATCGCACGATACACACCGAAATTCGCGAATTTTGACCCATTAGCAACGGGATCAGACTACAAACAGAGCGTCGATAGGGCAACATACTACGTATAGGCTCTGTTTGGAAAGAGCAAACCCTACAAGTGCTTTTCGGCGCTAAGCCGCTTAACCCTAACGGATTCAATATCCACTTCAGTCGCTAGTTTTATTTGACACCTTCACTGTTCAAGTGTCTCTCTTGGTTCTGCTCACCGGAGAATTTTTTTTTATAGTATACTGATAAACAATGCAGCTCTCAAAGCGTGTACCTACTGTCTATGTACTTGTGAAAAAATAAAAATAATGATGTGAACAGTTATTGCAAAAGTGAAATGTTTTATTTGGTTTTTTTCTATTTCGAAATGACTGAATATTTTCATCAACATTCTAGAACATTACTTCAGGTAATTCGGCCAATTATCTCTGTTGACGTTTCAGCGAAACGGTTATTTCATTTCATCCAGATTTTCTCACCTAGGCGGAACGTCAGGAAATTCAGCGGGCCAATCCCGGAGGTGCTCCTATCGGACCCCACGGTGCCAGTCCACATTGATCAAAATGGATACTGGCCTGAATAAAATCAATTCGTTCCGTCTCATATGAATAATGCTGTTGATTTGCCTGATTGTCATGAATTTGTTTAGTTTTGCTCGAATGAAAATTTGTTTCTGTAAGACAACATGAATGTTTTCTGGCCAATTCTACAACTAATCCGGTTTTTAGGTAACCTAACCCTTTTTGGTAACCCATTTTTTGAGGATACTTGAGTAAGTAACCTCTAAGTAACCTTGAATCAAAATCGGGTTACCATCAAAACTAACAGCAAAACCGAGTTATCAAGCCAAATTAGAGGGTAACCTGTTTTTGGTTTTAGGTTACTTTCAGGTAACCACCGAAGTAACCTAAAAAAGGTTACCAAAAAAGGGTTAGGTTACCTAAAAAGCGGTTTAGATATAGAATTCACCATGTTTTCTGGCTTCACGGTACGTCCTAAATACAACAGAAATGAGATGCATGAAACAAAATACGATAGGATTTGAAAAGATGAGAGTTGCACGAGAAAATTACAACTGGAATCTGACCTTCCATTATTAATCAGAATCATGAAAGATACGTATATTTTCAATGTTAATTTGCAATATTTCAATTCACAACATGCAATTAAAAATAACATACTGTTTAGGGTGGTCCGTAGATAAACCCACCATCAACCTTCTATTAGCAACAAAACATGTTTTCTTACGAAGATGAATAACGATACATGTAATAGGTAGGGTAGTCATTTGGAGTATCGAAATTTGTTTGCAAATAGCGAAGTTCCGTCCAATTTGGAAGATCGACAGGTGATATCCCAGGAGTATTTTGTATCGAAATCCGTTCATTAGTCAGACACTGGGATATATTTAGAGAGATAGAAGGTAAAAGAGAGAGAGGGAGAAAGAAAAAGAAAGAGAGAGAAGGAGGAAGAGAAAAAGAGAGAGCAGTAAATAAAAAGATAGCGTGGAAAGTATTGTGCGTGTATACAATGCAACGTTACAATGCAACAAAATACTGAGCAGTATAATTGAAAATCAATAACTTATTAAATTTTTGACTACTTTGATCAAATGAGACAGCTCACGGCTTTTCAAAAGCTTAGTTTTTAATTTTGATGTATTGTATGTACACACAAAACATTCCACCAATAAAGCGTATATGAGACTTTTCCAAAGGTATCCAACAGAGAAATGCTCAATAGCGTACCACATTTTCTGGTATAAATACTCCAAATCCGAAATGAGTTTCATCAAGCTAGTCCATTCAACATGGTGAGTTCACTCTTGTTTAATAGTTCTAGTACTCATAGTGTACGAAAGTCAAAAAAAAACCTACAAATTTATATCAACTCTGAGAAACTCAGGTGGTGGTAGTAACTACAAACATATATCAACTCTGAGAAACTTAGGTGGTGGTAGTAACTACAAATATCTGTCAACTCTGAGAAACTTAGGCGGTGGTAGTAACTACAAACATATATCAGCACTAAGAAAGTTAGGGGAAGGTAGTGTTATTCTAATCATTCCCAGTGACGACATGCCTTTTCAAATCAACAAATATATGCTGTCTCGAAATACAGCCCAGCGGTTGTGGTATTGATACGGTAGTTAAGTCAGAGCATTTGTCAGAACAGTCGCTTTAGTATAGAATGTATACAATATTATTACATCTTTTTTCATCTATGTTTTTTTCCCCATTCTCTTTTTTGGCAACCTTTCGCGTTTCAAACTTTCGTTCCGTTATTACACACTGTGTAATAAATATTTGATTTGATTTGAAGTCACTTAGTTTGGTTGGAACTGTTTGTCGTGAACAAAATAATACATACTATCGTCTTCATTCCAATTACATGCGTAGTTGGACTATCCAAAACATTCGGCATCTTTTGACACGTTTGTTCGCAGTTCACGAAATTCCAAGGTTTGAATATTGCACGATGTCCGATGATGAACTCGTTGAAAGAGGGTAAAGACCCAATGATAAATTTTCCCAGGTTGTTTCGATCGAAATAAAATAGATGTTAACCACTCTTTTAACATTCATCACGAGCCTAGTCGCCCAAATAGGTTTAACATTATAGTTAATCTAAAACAACAACAATAAACTCGTACCATTTTATATTCACGCAATGATTTCCAGCATCCAATCTCGGTAGTTCTGTTATCTGTGGCGGTTGTGGCCGTCTACTCCGCGACCTATTCGTACGACACTTGTCGTTTTTTCTGTCAGGGAGCTCCCGGTTGGAACTACAATTGTGAACCCGGAAATAGCACTGCGTAAGCACTTTTAGATAGAAAGTGGGGTTTCCAATTGAGTGCGAAATTTCGAGTTTTTGAGTATTCGAGTTCCCGAGCGGCTGGCCAATTGGCTGGGAATCGAGTTGCGAGTTATACTCCAATAATCTCGACCGAACACACCTTTCTATCAGAAGGCTACAGGTTTTATCTACAGAGCTCGGAAAGAGCGAACTTCATACAATACGTTGTTACTGGCCATTGTACAATTCAAATGACGTTAATATGTGATGGTTGACGAAATGGCGCAAAAACTGTTTTAAAGAAGAACAATTATGTGGTTCACCCGCAACGGTTCAGCCCTTTTAACTGCAAAACATATTTCATTGCAGTTCAAGGGACCGTTGACACGAGATTGGTCTACATTAGCGTCCTTCCTTAAGATGGTTGAATCGAAAAAAGGAAAGAAGTTTTCATGGATCAAATGAATTCAAAATCGACAAGGCTTGTCCGAAACTAAGCAAAACAGAAGAATAGCATCAAATTCATTATGGAATTTTCAATTGGTTCCAGCTTCTGAAGTTCCAAAAGTATTCCAGGTTCAATGAGGGTACCAAATGCTACAACAAATGTCTCTCCAACTGCCTAGCCAGCGACAATTGTATCAGCAACTCATCTTACAAGTCAGTTATCGGTTCAAAATGTGAATTTGTATAAAACGAGTATTTGAGTTTTTCATGTTTCGGAGAGAAAATTTCACTGATTCAAAAAACTATAGTGGCTTTTGTGAAGGATTCTCATGCGCGGTGCTAGAAAACTGGAAACCTACAAGTCAAGTTTGTACTACAGAAAAAGCTCGAACATATCGTGCACAGAAGTAGTATGCGAACCGCAAACTATTCATTTCGCCTTTTAGGCTACCAATGGTTTATTCACGACTTGAGTTATTCATAGTTAACAGTGGAACGTTTTCGTGGATTGTTTTGAAAATCAGTTTACTCTTCAGATGTTGCATGAGTGCTTCGGGAACCAAGACTTCCAAGTGGCAACTGAACAAAACTGGATGTCACCACGCATACTGGCCATGAAACAACATTCTATGAATATCAGCATACTTTGTTTGTATGGTGGATGTTCCTATTGAAATTACTACAGTTTATTGCACTATTCCGATGACCACTCTCAATCCATCTTGAATATTGACAAAAAATTTTCAACCCTCCGTGTTATAGGGCATTCGAATCGAATAAGAAACGGTTGACAGTTGCGATAAGAGTTACGTAGGTTAGTCGGTTTGAAAGTATTGTAATCATACTGTAGGAGACGCGATATTAATGAAGAATACTGCGAGCAAATGACTTGCAGCAGGTCGGTAACCACTGCGCTATTAAAGTTCACTGTAAGCTTTGAAATTGAAGACATGTGTGCGTACACAGCGGAAAGTGAGATATGCCTAACATCTTTCGTTGGCGACGACTATAATATGAGTTCTTTCTTACTGAAGAAGTAATATATAATCGACGTTTAGAGCTGTGTCGGTCAAAATGCAACCAACACATTGTTTAAGCCAACACGCACCAAATGCATACAATAATGTTATGCATAAAAACAACACAACACAAGCTTTATTTCTCCCCCCGTGTCACTAGGTGTTGTGTGAAGATGTTGTTGACGTCACAAAGGGCGTTAAGAGTTGGGGTGAAATAGTCTTCTAGGAAGATACTCGCATTATTTTTGCAACTCAGACGCTAGCTGGAATCACTTATAAGTATTTCCAACTGTTATTTGCGTTTCCAAATTGATGGGTTGGCGCTTGTTCTTAGCAGTGATTACCTCACTGAGTTGCAGCTGCTTGGATACCGGACATTGAATGCAGTACATACTGTCATTCTTTCGAATATGACATGTCCTACATACACAAATTACAACCACGTCTATTTCACTGCGATGCATTGTTCCACGATATTCACTTTACCCTTTAATTGTCTCGGAGTATATTGCATCATATTCAAATCGACCGCTGAAATGAAACCCTATTGCTGGTACCTGCTCACTCATCAGATATTGTTAGTTTATAACAAATTGTCTGTAAACTTATTAGCTTGATTTCATCACTCTAGCAAACGCATACTATTAAGGAAGAGTAGACAAAGGAACTTAAATACTTAAATTACTGATGCTCATTCATACTTCTGTTTGACTACATAAAGTGTAGTGTAGCCTTGTTGAAGCCAAATTTAACATGAAAAAAAAACGAGAATTTTTTGATTTTTGTACGAAAGTATAAGGTCGGACAGTCGAGAACACGTCACCAGTACGCATTAAACTATTTCGTAGTCTTTATTCACCGCAATTCTAGTTTCAGTGCGAATGGATTGGATTTTCTGTTGACTGCCATAGTTCTTCCGGTATTCACATTTCATCCGGCGTTGTCCGGTTATACGGACGGATTTCTCACCTGGTTGGATGTTCCCCCTCTTTATCAAAACTACACCGTATATTGTTGGGCTGGAGGTATAGTCTTCATTTTCCCAACAGAGACAGAAACGACGCCATTCAACGCGAACTGTCGTTGATTATCTGCCAGAAAATAAGAACGTGTGCTCAGAAGGATTGGCGCCAATTTTCTGCGATTAGGACACCTCAAAAGCGAGATCTGTGACAGTTCTCCGGGGACCTGGCCGTGAAGGTTCAGGTACTTAGCGGAGACTTAGCTCGTACCTGGCGTTGTATCACCTATGTCTTACCTATCCGCTATGTACCAGAACCTTCACGGCTAGGTACCTGCACCTTCACCGCCAACTACCAGATTTTCGCACATATCAAATTACCCAAAATACACACCATTTTAGACATTTTGTTCACATTACATTGAAAACATGTGAAAAGTATCGAATTTATAATAAATCATTCAAAAAGTATAAGAGCCAACAAATAATCAAAATGTAAGCGATTCATAGTTATTTTTTACCGATTATCACACATTATGCGTGTTTTGCTACTACCCGGAACTGAACCCACGACTATCAGCATACTACCGCGCGCACTACCACTTACCCACTACCTATGTAATGAAAAGCTCAGCAGCATACTATATGCCCGTGCAGTGCAACTAACATATATGATGTTTGATAGAGACCTCGTTAGAATTATTATATTGTTAAATCAGCAAATAGTAATTTTTTTCGAGGAATTACGTGAAAAACCAAATATTTGAGATCTGTCCCAATTTTTCTCTAATTACAGCTTTTGTTTTTTGAAGCTTTTTCGACAAAATTCTAGTTCAGGACACATTATCTCATATGCGAAGATTGCAGTGTTTTGAGTCCCATTAAAAATAAAACTACTGAACAAACCTTTTCATCTCTCCTGTGAGATTTAATGGTGATTCCAAGTCGTAATTCTTGGCTAACAAAGTAAACTTTCGAGTCGTGCTGGAAAGCAACCCCCCCCCCTCTCACTTTACCATGAAGCACGTGATTGAAGTATCTATTGTGCATTCAAGTTTGTTCGAATCTTCACACTTCGTATTGAGAGAATCAATCCCTCAGAAAGTGGTCTGAGGTTTGTTCGTTTAGAATAATTTTGAGATTTCGATACTCTGAGGATGAGAAAATTGAATTCAAATTGTACAAGCATATTTATTTTGCTGATTTCGCCTTTGAAAACCCTCTGCCCATGGCAGAACAGGATTTTGCCCGTGGCAGGCCGGACAGACCTCACCGGGCCCCGCACGGTGATTGACACGGACAGGGTTGCCTGTGGCAAGACATGAGGAGTCAAAATTCTTTGGGGTCCATATTTCACTTTTTATTGCATTAGAAGTGTTTAATATGCAATTCTCAATACTTTATTACTAAGAACATAACGTTCTGTATCTTTGTTAGGTCAAAAGTTGAAAAAAGGTACGTATACACTAAAAAATAAGCCAGAATACTGAAACTAGCCATACATAGCGATAAATAAACACTATATGTTAAACAACCTAAAGAATGTTAAAAACAGAGATGGCACACCACATAAAACACGTGAATGCTCACGATACAAACTGGAAATATTCTTCAACAATCGTATAACAACAATATTAAAAATAACTAGGATAAAACGAGTGATATTAAAAAGAGAGCTAACAAATAGCTGTAACACTCTTCCCTATATTTTCTCCGTTCTATCTATAGTGTGCTTCAGAACATGAGACGAGTGTCAGTGTGACAATTGTCATCTCGTCATTCGATGATCGAAATCAAACGGGAAACGACCGACCGACATGAATTCCAAATAAAAGTCTTCTGCTAGATTATCAGCACCTTTCTTGCCTTTATTACCATATTGAAAACAGAAAGTGCAAATGAAACCGCTATTGCGGTTTCCTTTTTTTAGAGGTTTCCTTTTTTTATCAATTATACAAAGACTTCAGTGTTTTTCACAGATATATTTCACAGATATAGTGTTTTTCACAGATATGTTAGTTGTATTTTTATCTCGATATATGTCTAAACTCCCGAACTTTGACCGGAAAGCAGCATCAAACAACAAACACAGCGCGATAAGACAACGTACACCGTATAAGCTTGCGTAAAGAAAGAGGACCCTGAAAAATCTTTCATTTTGACGGTACGGAAAAAAAGGTTGCATCAACGTTTACGCCGAATTCATTCCGCAAGTTTGGTTGAAATTCTGTTCAGTTTTCTGGCCGAAAATCACATTTTGTTTGATCTCGATCTTGCACAAAAATCAACGCATATAACTACCGTAACTTTTTTCTTGATACAGCAAAATGTTACTGTTTACATTTTTACTGCGTCTTCTCAAATTTGTACTTTCTCTGGTGTGCAGGGTTATTTTGTTACACCATGTTTCAGATCATCACAACATCACGAAAGCACAAAAATCAACGCATGTAAATACCGTAACTTTTTTCTTGATACTGCAAAGTGTTCCTGGTTACACTATTGTTTGCCTCGTTCACTCCCAGTTTGTACTATCTTTGGTCTGTTTTTAGATATATGTTTTTGGCACTACATGTTTGTGATAAAACCTGTCTTTCTTCATGATTGTGGTATATAAACAAGAAAGATTATTGAATAGTTGTATTCTTACATGATGTTTCTCAAATACGTTCTTCTCGTCACTCTTCTGTTTTGTCTGATTTCGATCACGCAAGGTTAGTTATTTGTGACGGTTACAAGACTGCATGCAGAACACTAGCGCCGTAGCAATCCCTCCCATCTCATGAGAAGTTCATCGGAGTGTCTCATGAGAATGCCATGAACACCACATGAAATACGTTATTTTCGCTCCTTTTAACTGTAAACCTTGAACTGGGAAACTCTAAGACTTAAAAGCAGCGTATATGTAGAGGCTCTTACCTTCAGCCAACTTCCAACTTGTAATAACTATTAATGTTGCGATCTCATGAGAAGTTCACGAGATAGTTATTGCTCATGATGTAGCTTATGAGGGGTTTCTAGAATTTCTCTGAGCTTTCACCTTCCAGTATGTATTTTGCACAAATTACCTTCAATTACTCACAAAAAATCAGAACTTTACATGGGGAGTAAACGCAAAAGTGGAATTTTTTGTGGTTTTTCATGATCTTTCTAGAAAAAAGTTTTCTAAGCAGTTTTCAGTTGTTTCCAAGAAATTGTTTTGATTGAGATTCTAGCGAAACAGTTTTTCATTTGTTTCAGGTTATCTCAGCTTTGCCGAGCGTCAGGAAATTCAGCAGGCCGATCCGGGAGCCGGTCCCATCGGACCCAACGGGGGACGACCACACCAAAACGGCCTCTGGCCTGGTTGGAATGACCCGGAATAGTTTTGTATTGATAACAACGATGGTTTGCTTAATTACCATATACATAGCGGACCTTGCAGAAGCAACTTCTATAATGCTACACTGGTGACCTCTCTGACTTGATCGAAATTATTCTTTTCTTTGTTTACAAAAGTTGTCTGTGATCGTTTCGCCGTACTTGTAATTTAAATACTTTAGGTTTCGTTTTTTTTTCGTTTTGCGCACCTCGGTGTGCATTGAATTTTTGAATAAAGAAAATATCATGAATTTGTCCAGTTTGTAGGAACAGAAATTGGTTTGTGTGCGACAAGATGATTTTTTAAATTTTTTCGGCTTTCTTCGTGAATGCCCTGAATACGGCAGGAACGAGATGGATAAAACAAGATTTCATGGTATTCGAAACGATTAAAGTTATAATTACAGAAAGAAAAAGAGGAGAGAGGTAGAAGAAAAAAAGAAGAGGGAATATAAAAAAGAAGAAGGGAGATAAAGAAAGAGAGAGAGAGAGAGAGAGAGAGAGAGAGGGGGGGGAGAGAGAGGGAGAGAAAGCGAGAGAAGTATTGTGCGTATATACAATACATTACCATAAAATACTAAGCAGTATATTAATTGAAAATCAAACTTTTCATTAAACTCTCGAGTACGTTGATCAAATTGAACACGGTTTGTCAAAAGCTCAGTTTCAATTAATTTTTTATGTCTTATATATACACAAAACATTCCACCAATAAAGCGTATATGAGACTTTTCCAAAGGTATCCAACAGAGAAATGCTCAATAGCGAACCAAGTTTTCTGGTATAAATAGTCCGAATCCGAAATGAGTTTCATCAAGCTAGTCCATTCAACATGGTGAGTTGACTCTCGTTTCATAGTTCCAGTTTACAGTGTGAGATGTGAATAAAGACCGAATGCTAACTTTTCTCAGGCTGTATCGATTGTCGTTAAAGACGAACTCGAAACTCGACTTGACTCGAAAAAACTCTAAAATTTTCGAGTCGAGTCAAAACTCGAAAACTCGATTTTTCAAACTCGAAAACTCGAAAACTCGATTTTCTCAAAACTCCAAAAACTCGAAAACTCGAAATTGTGAACTCGATTTACTACTGTTTCAACTTTCATCACGAGACTAGTCACCCTATTAGGGCCATCTGAAACCAAAACAACAACAACCTCTTACCATTTCACAATTACGTTATCATTTCCAGCATCCGATCTCGGTAGTTCTGCTTTCTGTGGCGGTTGTGGCCGTCTACTCCGCGACCTATTCGTACGACACTTGTCGTTTTTTCTGTCAGGGAGCTCCCGGTTGGAACTACAATTGTGAACCCGGAAATAGCACTGCGTAAGCACTTATAAAGAAGGACGATTATGTGGTCCACTCCCGATGCTGCAGTACTTTAGACTGCAATACATTTTTCAATTGCCGTTTAAAGGATCGTTGACATGGAATTGGTCCACATAATCGTCCTGCTTCAAATAGAAAGTGGGATTTTCCATCGAGTGCGAAACTTCGAGCTTTCGCGTTTTCGAGTTTCGAGTTATACTCCAAGAACCCGAACGGGGAGTTACCAAATCATTGTTGTAGTACACGAGTTTACGAATCTACACCAAACTCACATTACCATCGGAAAACTTCGGGGTTGATATACAAATCTTTGAAAATTGGTTTTTCATGGATACGTGTGAAAAACAAAAAGACATTACACAAACAAAAACAAACAAATCAAGGATTGTTTAATTACTTTCAGTTTCTAAAGTTTTAGAAGCGTTTCAGGTTCAATGAGGGTACCAAATGCTACAACAAGTGTCTCGTCAATTGCCTAGCCAGCGACAATTGCATCAGCAACTCATCCTACAAGTCAGTTATCGGCTGAAGATGAGACATATACGTGTTTTTAGTTGAAGGCTTACAGTTTGGCAAAACACTGAGACTTCAGGTCTCGAATCCACATTGAAAGAAACTGAAAGACATCGTAGGGAAATATGCAACGGGCTTCTGTCGAAATCTCCTCGCAATTCTAACTTGGAACAAGAAAGAACACTCTGTTCTTTGTACTCTAAATCTTTGATTGAATTTTTGAAATGCTCAGGAATAATACACAGGGTACACATAGTACGTGAAATATGGCTCGTATATACGTGAACAATGACGATTCGAGATGTTTTCATTTGACAATTTATTTTGAACTATTCCAGGTGTTGCATGAGTGCTTCGGGAACTAAGAAATCTAAGTGGCAATTGAACAAAACTGGATGTCACCACGCATATTGGCCATGATAGAAAATCCTATGAATAAAGTTTTCGGCAGCATTTTCTTGTGTTCTATAGTCACAGTATCGAGATTTCTTGTGAAATAACCGGAATGGATGCCTAATAACCGTGCCATGGTTATCAGGCTACCATAAACGCATCTGCGTCTACTTGACTTTCCCACTCTCTCATTTCTACACGTCAAGACAGAAACGTACATGACGTGACGGGTCTATGTGAAGGCCTGAAGATGACTATCAAAACAAACATAATAGCTATGTAGTTAGTTCTTTTTTCTAGCCTTGCACGGTTCTTATATCGAACACATACAAGAATATGGAATTGGAGAGCACCTCAATCTGCCCATTTTGACAGCATCGCCTAGTGGTTAATTGGTAAGTTTGGCAGGCGCTAAACACCGGTTCGATTCCTGCCTGTTGCGATATCTGTCTGGCACCGAATGACAAAGCTCATCCATCCCAATCTTATCCTCAACAGACACTTCTTCTATTAAAGAAGAAAAGAATGGAAAGCTAGTTTAGGTACCCCGGGGTACCTAAACATCTAGTTGTGCGCGCCAAAACAGACTGAAACATGTCAACCGTATGCTAGTTAGGTCTGCTAGTTTGAATGAAAAAAACATAGCAGTTTCTTTTGAGCAGCTCTTTTATTTTATCTTTTCTTTCTGTCCCCATTCAATAATGTGGTTTCTGTGTAATTCACTGATTTCGGCTTCAACTTCACATTTTATTTCGTCTCATTTTTGCTGTTTGGTTATTTGGCGACTCTTTCCAATCGTTCAATCGGTATTGTCCCTTGTTTTAGGAAACTTCCGTGTAAAAAGGTATACATTTCGTTCGTCTCCAATTGGAAATATCCGTCGAGTTGTGCACTGAATAGTGTTCTGAGTTCTTGATACTGCAAAATGTTCCTGTTTACATTTTTCTGCGTCTTCTCAAATTTGTACTTTCTCTGGTGTGTAGGGTTGTTTTGTTACACCATGTTTCAGATTATCACAACATCATGGAGGCACAAACATCAACGCATGTAAATACCGTAACTTTTTTCTTGATACTGCAAAGTGTTCCTGGTTACACTGTTGTTTCTCTCGTTCACTCCCAGTTTGTACTTTGTTTGGTATGTTTTCAGACATCCTGTTTCTGCCACTGAATGCTTAAGATGAAAACCCGTATTTTGTGTTATTCATCTTGATTGCGGCATATAAAATGAGAGAAATGGTTGAGTATTCGTATTCATACGCGATGTTTCTCAAATACGCTCTTCTCGTCACTCTACTGCTTTGTCTAATTTCGATCATGGAAGGTCGTTACGAAAGTACGCAGGTTCACAGTCGAATGACTATAGGGAGTGAAGATGTCTTTGTTGTAGTTTGATCGCGCGATACACACCGCAATTCGCGAATTTTGACCCATTAGCAACGGGATCAGACTACAAACAGAGCGGGGATAGGGCAACATACATCGTATAGGCTCTGTTTGGAAAGAGCAAACCCTATAGTCGTCGCCAACGGAAAAGCGGGAGGGTACTGTATATCTCACTTTCCGCTGTGTACGCACGCATGTATTCGTTTCCGTAGCTTGCCGGTTACGTTCTCTCATAGCGCAGTGGTTCGCGCCCTGATACGAAGATTTTGCTCGCAGGTTCGATTCCGGTGAGAGACGGAAATTTATAAATTTGGCACCCACTATACAAGTGCTTTTCGGCGCTAAGCCGCTTAACCCTAACGGATTCAATATCCACTTCAGTCGCTAGTTTTATTTGACACCTTCACTGTTCAAGTGTCTCTCTTGGTTCTGCTCACCGAAGAATTTTTTTTATAGTATACTGATAAACAATGCAGCTCTCAAAGCGTGTACCTACTGTCTATGTACTTGTGAAAAAATAAAAATAATGATGTGAACAGTTATGTTTTATTTGGTTTTTTCTATTTCGAAATGACTGAATATTTTCATCAACATTCTAGAACATTACTTTGGGTAAGTCGGCCAATTATCTCTGTTGACGTTTCAGCGAAACGGTTATTTCATTTCATCCAGAGTTTCTCACCTTCGCGGAACGTCAGGAAATTCAGCGGGCCAATCCCGGAGGTGCTCCTATCGGACCCCACGGTGCCAGTCCACATCAAAATGGATACTGGCCTGAATAAAATCAACTCGTTCCGTCTCATATGAATAATGCTGTTGATTTGCCTGATTGTCATGAATTTGTTTAGTTTTGCTCGGATGAAAATTTGTTTCTGTAAGACAACATGAATGTTTTATGGCCAATTCTACAACTAACCCGGTTTTTAGGTAACCTAACCCTTTTTGGTAACCCATTTTTTGAGGATACTTGAGTAAGTGACCTCTAAGTAACCTTGAATCAAAATCGGGTTACCGTCAAAACTAACAGCTAAACCGAGTTATCAAGCCAAATTAAAGGGTAACCTGTTTTTGGTTTTAGGTTACTTTCAGGTTACCACCGAAGTAACCTAAAAAAGGTTACCAAAAAAAAGGGTTAGGTTACCTAAAAAGTTAGATATAGAATTCACCATGTTTTCTGGCTTCTCGGTACGTCCTAAATACAGCAGAAATGAGATGCATGAAACAAAATACGATAGGATTTGGAAAGATGAGAGTTGTAAGAGAAAATTATAACTGGAATCTGACCCTCCATTATTAATCAGAATCATGAAAGATACGTATATTTTCAATGTTAATTTGCAATATTTCAATTCACAACATGCAATTAAAAATAACATACTGTTTAGGGTGGTCCGTAGATAAACCCACCATCAACCTACTATTAGCAACAAAACATGTTTTCTTACGAAGATGAATAACGATACATGTAATAGGTAGGGTAGTCATTTGGAGTATCGAAATTTGTTTGCAAATAGCGAAGTTCCGTCCAATTTTGAAGATCGACAGGTCCCAGGAGTATTTTGTATCGAAATCCGTTCATTAGTCAGACACTGGGATATAGCGAAGTTCCGTCCAATTTTGAAGATCGACAGGTCCCAGGAGTATTTTGTATCGAAATCCGTTCATTAGTCAGACACTGGGATATATTTAGAGAGATAGAAGGTAAAAGAGAGAGAGGGAGAAAGAAAACGAAAGAGAGAGAAGGAGGAAGAGAAAAAGAGAGAGCAGTAAATAAAAAGATAGCGTGAAAAGTATTGTGCGTGTATACAATGCAACGTTACAATGCAACAAAATACTGAGCAGTATAATTGAAAATCAATAACTTATTAAATTTTTGACTACTTTGATCAAATGAGACTGCTCACGGCTTTTCAAAAGCTTAGTTTTTAATTTTGATGTATTGTATATACACACAAAACATTCCACCAATAAAGCGTATATGAGACTTTTCCAAAGGTATCCAACAGAGAAATGCTCAATAGCGTACCACATTTTCTGGTATAAATACTCCAAATCCGAAATGAGTTTCATCAAGCTAGTCCATTCAACATGGTGAGTTCACTCTTGTTTAATAGTTCTAGTTTACAGTGCGAAATATGAAACATTTACTCATAGTGTACGAGAGTCAAAAAAAAAACCTACAAATTTAAAATAACTACACATTTATATCAACTCTGAGAAACTCAGGTGGTGGTAGTAACTACAAACATATATCAACTCTGAGAAACTTAGGTGGTGGTAGTAACTACAAATATCTGTCAACTCTGAGAAACTTAGGCGGTGGTAGTAACTACAAACATATATCAGCACTAAGAAAGTTAGGGGAAGGTGGTGTTATTCTAATCATTCCCAGTGACGACATGCCTTTTCAAATCAACAAATACATGCTGTCTCGAAATACAGCCCAGCGGTTGTGGTATTGATACGGTAGTTAAGTCAGAGCATTTGTCAGAACAGTCGCTTTAGTATAGAATGTATACAATATTATTACATCTTTTTTCATCTATGTTCTTTTCACCATTCTCTTTTTTGGCAACCTTTCGCGTTTCAAACTTTCGTTCCGTTATTACACACTGTGTAATAAATATTTGATTTGATTTGAAGTCACTTAGTTTGGTTGGAACTGTTTGTCGTGAACAAAATAATACATACTATCGTCTTCATTCCAATTACATGCGTAGTTGGACTATCCAAAACATTCTGCATCTTTTGACACGTTTGTTCGCAGTTCACGAAATTCCAAGGTTTGAATATTGCACGATGTCCGATGATGAACTCGTTGAAAGAGGGTAAAGACCCAATGATAAATTTTCCCAGGTTGTTTCGATCGAAATAAAATAGATGTTAACCACTCTTTTAACATTCATCACGAGCCTAGTCGCCCAAATAGGTTTAACATTATAGTTAATCTAAAACAACAACAATAAACTCGTACCATTTTATATTCACGCAATGATTTCCAGCATCCAATCTCGGTAGTTCTGTTATCTGTGGCGGTTGTGGCCGTCTACTCTGCGACCTATTCGTACGACACTTGTCGTTTTTTCTGTCAGGGAGCTCCCGGTTGGAACTACAATTGTGAACCCGGAAATAGCACTGCGTAAGCACTTTTAGATAGAAAGTGGGGTTTCCAATTGAGTGCGAAATTTCGAGTTTTTGAGTATTCGAGTTCCCGAGCGGCTGGCCAATTGGCTGGGAATCGAGTTGCGAGTTATACTCCAATAATCTCGACCGAACACACCTTTCTATCAGAAGGCTACAGGTTTTATCTACAGAGCTCGGAAAGAGCGAACTTCATACAATACGTTGTTACTGGCCATTGTACAATTCAAATGACGTTAATATGTGATGGTTGACGAAATGCGCAAAAACTGTTTTAAAGAAGAACAATTATGTGGTTCACCCGCAACGGTTCAGCCCTTTTAACTGCAAAACATTTTTCATTGCAGTTCAAAGGACCGTCGACACGAGATTGGTCTACATTAGCGTCCTTCCTTAAGATGGTTGAATCGAAAAAAGGAAAGAAGTTTTCATGGATCAAATGAATTCAAAATCGACAAGGCTTGTCCGAAACTAAGCAAAACAGAAGAATAGCATCAAATTCATTAAGGAATTTTCAATTGGTTCCAGCTTCTGAAGTTCCAAAAGTATTTCAGGTTCAATGAGGGTACCAAATGCTACAACAAATGTCTCTCCAACTGCCTAGCCAGCGACAATTGTATCAGCAACTCATCTTACAAGTCAGTTATCGGTTCAAAATGTGAATTTGTATAAAACGAGTATTTGAGTTTTTCATGTTTCGGAGAGAAAATTTCACTGATTTAAAAAACTATAGTGGCTTTTGTGAAGGATTCTCATGCGCGGTGCTAGAAAACTGGAAACCTACAAGTCAAGTTTGTACTACAGAAAAAGCTCGAACATATCGCGCACAGAAGTAGTATGCGAACCGCAAACTATTCATTTCGCCTTTTAGGCTACCAATGGTTCATTCACGACTTGAGTTATTCATAGTTAACAGTGGAACGTTTTCGTAGATTGTTTTGAGAATCAGTTTACTTTTCAGATGTTGCATGAGTGCTTCGGGAACCAAGACTTCCAAATGGCAACTGAACAAAACTGGATGTCACCACGCATACTGGCCATGAAACAACATTCTATGAATAAAGTTTTCAGCATACTTTGTTTGTATGGTGGATGTTCCTATTGAAATTACTACAGTTTATTGCACTATTCCGATGACCACTCTCAATCCATCTTGAATATTGACAAAAAATGTTTCAACCCTCCGTGTTATAGGGCATTCGAATCGAATAAGAAACGGTTGACAGTTGCGATAAGAGTTACGTAGGTTAGTCGGTTTGAAAGTATTGTAATCATACTGTAGGAGACGCGATATTAATGAAGAATACTGCGAGCAAATGACTTGCAGCAGGTCGGTAAGCACTGCGCTATTAAAGTTCACTGTAAGCTTTGAAATTGAAGACATGTGTGCGTACACAGCGGAAAGTGAGATATGCCTAACATCTTTCGTTGGCGACGACTATAATATGAGTTCTTTCTTACTGAAGAAGTAATATATAATCGACATTTAGAGCTGTGTCGGTCAAAATGCAACCAACACATTGTTTAAGCCAACACGCACCAAATGCATACAATAATGTTATGCATAAAAACAACACAACACAAGCTTTATTTCTCCCCCCGTGTCACTAGGTGTTGTGTGAAGATGTTGTTGACGTCACAAAGGGCGTTAAGAGTTGGGGTGAAATAGTCTTCTAGGAAGATACTCTCATTATTTTTGCAACTCGAATGCTAGCTGGAATCACTGACAAGTATTTCCAAATGTTACTTGCGTTTCCAAATTGATGGGTTGGCGCTTATTCTTAGCAATGATTACCTCACTGAGTTGCAGCTGCTTGGATACCCGACATTGAATGCAGTACATACTGTCATTCTTTCGAATATGACTTGTCCTACATACACAAATTACAACCACGTCTATTTCACTGCGATGCATTGTTCCATGATATTCACTTTTCCCTTTAATTGTCTCGGAGTCTATTGCATCATATTCAAACCGACCGCTGAAATGAAACCCTATTGCTGGTACCTGCTCACTCATCAGATATTGTTAGTTTATAACAAATTGTCTGTAAACTTATTAGCTTGATTTCATCACTCTAGCAAACGCATACTATTAAGGAAGAGTAGACAAAGGAACTTAAATACTCAAATGACTGATGCTCATTCATACTTCTGTTTGACTACATAAAGTGTAGTGTAGCCTTGTTGCGAATTTTTCGATTTTTGTACGAAAGTATAAGGTCGGACAATCGAAAACACGTCACCAGTACGCATTAAACTATTTCGTAGTCTTTATTCACCGCAATTCTAGTTTCAGTGCAAATGGACTGGATTTTCTGTTGACTGCCATAGTTCTTCCGGTATTCACATTTCATCCGGCGTTGTCCGGTTATACGGACGGATTTCTCACCTGGTTGGATGTTCCCCCTCTCTATCAAAACTACCCCGTATATTGTTGGGCTGGAGGTAAAGTCTTCATTTTTCCAACAGAGACAGAAACGACGCCATTCAAGGCGAACTGTCGTTGATTATCTGCCAGCAAATAAGAACGTGTGCTCAGAAGGATTGGCGCCAATTTTCTGCGATTAGGAAACTTCAAAAGCGAGATCTGTGACAGTTTTCCGGGGACTTGGCCGTGAAGGCTCAGGTACTTAGCGGAGACTTAGCTCGTACCTGGCGTTGTATCACCTATGTCTCCGCTACGCTCTCCGCTATGTACCAGAACCTTCACGGCTAGGTACCTGCACCTTCACCGCCAACTACCAGATTTTCGCACATATCAAATTACCCAAAATACACATCATTTTAGAAATTTTGTTCTCATTACATTGAAAACATGTGAGAAGTATCGAATTTATAATAAATCATTCAAAAAATATAAGAGCCAACAAATAATCAAAATTTAAGCGATTCATAGTTATTTTTTACCGATCATCACACAATATGCGTGTTTTGCTACTACCCGGAACTGAACCCACGACCATCAGCATACTACCGCGCGCACTACCACTTACCCACTACCTATGTAATGAAAAGCTCAGCAGCATACTATATGCCCGTGCAGTGCAACTAACATATATGATGTTTGATAGAGACCTCGTTAGAATTATTATAATGTTAAATCAGCAAATAGTAATTTTTTTCGAGGAATTACGTGAAAAACCAAATATTTGAGATCTGTCCCAATTTTTCTCCAATTACAGTTTTTGTTTTTTGAAGCTTTTTCGACAAAATTCTAGTTCAGGACACATTATCTCATATGCGAAGATTGCAGTGTTTTGAGTCCCATTAAAAATAAAACCACTGAACAAACCTTTTCATCTCTCCTTTGAGATTTAATGGTGATTCCAAGTCGTAATTCTTAGCGTACAATATAAACTTTCGAGTCGTGCTGGAAAGCAACCCCCCCCCCCTCTCACTTTACCATGAAGCACGTGATTGAATTATCTATTGTGCATTCAAGTTTGTTTGAATCTTCACACTTCGTATTGAAAGAATCAATCCCTCAGAAAGTGGTCTGAGGTTTGTTCGTTTAGAATAATTTTGAGATTTCGATACTCTGAGGATGAGATAATTGAATTCAAATTGTACAAGCATATACCATTCGAACATGGTTTTTTGCTGAACTGTTTTCGAAAAAATACTGATTTATAACATTTTAATTTAGCCTAGTCTTGTGTCCTAGCATCAACTTTGCTCGGTCTCCGCTATGTACCAGCCACCTGTCCGCTGAGTACCTGAGGTGTCACGACCAAGTCCAAGACCCGCGAAGTACCAGCCACCTCCCCGCTATGTACATGGAGGTTCACGGCCAAGCACCCAAATTTACAGAGAAGTGATTTTTCGAAGGCCACGCCCACTTATTTCACGGCAAAGTCCCCCGATTTCTATATGAGATAGCATGCGTGTCAATGAGGACGCAGAAATCTGCGCAGAAATCTATATGAGATAGCATGCGTGTCAATGAGGACGCAGAAATCTGCGACTCTATGACATGCACACACTCTCATCGAGGTATTACAAAGGTACTTTGCTATTTGGCAGGGCATTTTCTGAGTGTGTATCAAATATGCGCAGATGAGCTGGCCGCTCGCCAAAGCCCGCCCCTGCCAAATGAACGGTACGCTGTCCACAACCGTTTTATGAACCCCATAGTCAGGTATTCCGGCGAAGTTCATATTTTGATCCTCTCCGATTGTGAAGTAGATACTCAAACGTGTAGATACTCGATACATAGATAATCATTTTTGCACGTTTGCACCCGTTCCACCTGTTTCAGTGTTTTTATAGTTTACAAACCTGCATTGAAGACAGCGCGATTTTTGAGGTCTATTCATATTTGACGTTTCATTTGACATTAATGACAAACGTTAGTTGACTGTGAGTAAGTAGATATTGAACACTGGTGACGTAAATATTCAGTTTTGTATGTTGGATGTGTGAATAGAATGCAGCTGTCTCTTTTTTGTGCGGCGCAGCGTCAAAGGTGTCATGGAACCATTCTTAAATAGCTGCCTTTTTCCTGAAATGATTGACAGCTGCAAACTCGATCTGTAACCAGCATTCAGAAAAAACCAGGACGGCACAGTATCAATCATTGAAAATGAACAGAAAACAGTTATTTTGTTCGAATATATGAATGAATACATTATGCTACTCAAACCCGTTTTTCAAATAATTACATTGTTCTTTGCGCCGAATTACGTTAAAACACGTCATTGCGCCATCTCTGATATTTTCACACCCGTTCACGTCTCACGCAGCAATAGCTCCCAGCATTCCCACCAAGATTATAATTCGGTTATAATTCGTTATAATTATAATTTGGTTATAATTGGTTATAATTCGTAATCATGGAAACTTTTTGTGAACTATATGTTTTCATGTTTTCTCTAAATAACAGTCTTTCATAGTTTTTGGCACGCTGCCAATGAGTACAGTTAAGAAATGTGAGCACTATACTGACTTTCACTACGTGCCCAGACTATCCATTCATCTGGTGCCTGTAGTTCAGACTAGCGCGTTTTCAATGATTTCTAAATGTTGTTTTTCAGCGTCCACTCCTTTTCGCTCCATTCATTGTGTTTGTTGGCACTGGATTCCTGCAGTACATACATGTTCCCAGTGTGGTGAGAGATTTCTGCAGATAATGACCTCCGCGGTTACATCATATAGTTTCATGTGTTAATCGGGCGCCAACTTGCACGATAAAAAGTTAGTGCTTTACCGTCGAAGATAGCAGTACGCGTATACTAGAAATAAATTGAAAAGTCCCGTGATGTTAGCATTCTAATGGGGAATCGTGGACTTTATCATTTCACTTTTCTGAGTTCTGATGTGTTCAACTAACAGTGTAATAGAGCGTGTGGAGCCACATGTGGAGCGGGCGCACGTGGATCGCTTAGACAATGGATAACAACGTGCGTAGATCAAACATAATAGGCGGCGTAGCAATACCCACAAAAGTTCATGAGATCACCTCATGAGCTATTAGCACGATCTTCTAATGAGATTCTATTGATTGCTATGCTACAACATTGAGAGTTCACGAGTTTCCTCATGAGGTATCTCATGAGAAACTCATATAAACCTCTCATGAGGTTGGAGGGATTGCTACGCCGCCAGATGCGCTGGCCGTTTGCCAAAGTCGGCCCCGTACCGAATTGACACCTTTTTTCGTGGGGGTATCTCAAACGACAATTTCTGATTCACGAGGTTCAAATCTTATCAAAAAAAAGCTAATCACAGACTCTGACGTTCCAGATATCGATAATCCAGAATTTAAGGTACAAGCTACTTTGATTTTCGCGTGTCTTGTGACGTCGATGACCACTGTTCTTCATCTGTTTTTCATCCGCTGGCAGATTATTTTACCTCTAAGCAGTTCATTTTCTTTGGAACGGAAAACCAAAATCTTCTTCGTGGTGTCAACTACGTGCATTTTTACGGAAACTTCGTTCATCGACCTGTTTCTTCCTCACAACGAGCCTGAATATGTTCAATCACTACAAGAGGTGAGCAATCGACAGAGTACTAGTGCTTGGTATTTAGAAATGAGTTCGAATCATTCGACATCCGTCCCGAATTTGAAGCCATTGAAAGACAAAAGAACTGCTGAGTACGTATGCTAGAAGATCCCGGCACCTTCATCCCGTCCTGCGTCTCTCGATCTGCCTCACTATTTCTTGTCTCTTACATCCCGACGGAATGCAAGAGCAGAGAAATATCGTATGCTTGAGGAGACGCAGGATGGGGTAAAAGTGCCGGGATCTTCTAGCATACGTACTCTGACTCAGCAACGGGCATGACTCACGAAGAGAACGATACTTGCTCACAGAAATTAAAAGGTACAAAGATTAATAAATAAGAATTTTCAAGTTCGTGCTTTTAGTAGTGTTTTTAAGTTGGCTGACCTCAACTTTTCATTGTTCTCATGTCATAAAGTTCAAGAATTTACCTAGTTATTAAATGTCGAAATCATCGAGTGTCGAGTCTTCTAAATGAAAGAAAAACCTGCTGCTTCATGTTCAAGTGAATGAGATGATGTCTTGCTGTTCAACTTACTGGGTCATTTCGTATTCCGTAGTTCTTACATTTTCGCGAACTCTTTTTTCAGCAATAATTGTGGGTGTAGCTGGTAACAGCCATCTTGCTACCAGGGGTACCTCCGCACCAAGTCCGCAACTCCTCCGTTCAATCCCTCCGTTCAATCCCGCCCTCAGCCTCGCCCACTGAATGCACCCTACCACAGCGTTGGAGTCTTGAGCATTTCTTCTTTTTCTACGGTCATCGATCGATCTCTCTTTTCCAATTTGTCCCGTTGCACATTTTGTGTAGAATAAATAAATAAATAAAATAATACATTATCAACTTCAGAATTTCTCTTGTCTTGGCAGCGTGCTGGCTTTGCCTGACGTTTTTGTGCAAAGTAGAACTACAGTAACAGTCTACATGCTACCCATTTTGATATACGTTATTATCGGTACATCGATGCTGTTTTTCTTCATTGCCCACTCTTTCTTCACTTTGAGAGCAGTCAATTCCTCTCTGTCTGCAGAAACGAGAAAAATGCAAAAAAGATTTATATTGTCGCTGATTCAGCAGGTACTTTTTTTATGTATTTTCATGAAAATTATAATGTTTTCCCTGCTTCTATTTATGTGTACTTTTCATACTCAGGCTGAGCCGATGAGCTTCCAAGCTTTTGCACTGAAGTCATCGTATGAATAAGTCCAAATCCAGGAATGTTTATGGATGAAAACAAAAATAGCTTAACGTTTGACGTTCATTCTATAGGATTGTAACTATTCCTTTGAATTTCTTTTCAGACTCCGAGTTTTTCCGAAATTCAGATTGCATTTTACACGTCTGAATTGCGTTGACGTCTGGTTATTCTGCGTGACATGTTACTGAAAATATGCGGCCATGAAAATAGGCGGCCAGTGTTCTGGTAGTGTCTTACTGTAGCAGTCCACAACCACGTGAAACGGGGTATACTTTCAGTGCATATTGCCACTCTTGGTCGTCGATTTGCCCGCTTTATTAATTTTTCTCACATTTGTCAATCGTTCTTTAGGTTCGCAAGGTAAGACATCGAGATTCACAGAGTCCCTCTAAAAATGAAAATGTAATGGTGCTTCTCCTTATCTGAGGTTCTAGTTCTTCTACAAAAATGGTTCAGCGAAATCAGTTCTACTGAGTGGGGATGGTGGAACTTTCTTTATTTCGGGTTTTCAACACGATATCTGATATCGAAACCCAAGTTGCTCATTGAGGTCTCACCTCACCTCAGCATTTGTTAAATCAATATGAAAAGACAAATCTCGCATAGCGCTTCGCGCCGCGCGCGATATACTAGCTAACAAACGATAAGCGATAAGTAGACTGTACATACTAAATTTCTTAGACAGGAAGATTACTATTAAAATAAGAAAAACCCGAACCAGATTTGAGTTTCCATTAAAGTTCATTTTGTTTCAGAATACGTGCAATCTCTACTGGTAACTTTATCGACACACGGAACGTTTAGCTATATTTCCATTCTTTCAACAAACGCGCCATATCGCTCGTTTGTATTGACTTTCATCATTAAGAAGAAACCAAATTCGGCACTTTTCACAGTTTTCTCGGTAGCGGACGCGAGATTGCGAACTTAGCCGGCTCAGAGGGCGTATGCATAAAACATCCGGGGTCGGGTCGGGATGCTATACCGAGCTCGATTCGGCTATTTCCCAGCCAGTTCAGGTCGGGATAGCATCCCAACCCGGCCCGGGATGTTTCATGCATTCGGCCTCAGATTTCTATCGCGTGCCGAGAAGGGATTGAAAATAGATTGCCAGTGTTCTGCTAGTTCCATACGGTAGAAATCCACGACATGTAAAACAATTTTTTGGAAGATTTCTTGTCGGAAAGTGAGATTTTCTGTCAGAAAGTGAGATTTTTTGTGATAAAGTGATGTTTTTTATCAGATAGTAAGATTGTTGGTATAGTAAGATTGTTGGTATTGGTACGCAGAGAAAAGGCAGCAGAGTACATACGGAGTGTGCGAGATTGAGATATTAGCCGGTTCAAATTTCTCGCCGAGAAGTTTGGAACATAGTATGATTATGTATTTCAATAACATTTAAATCGTTACAGGTGTACAAGTATTTTACCATGATTTTTGAGCCTTCAACCGATATAAACAATATTGTGATAGAAATAAGATTAAATCCTGGAAAGGGCATACTGATAGATAGAGTTTCCATATGAATTGTATAATAGATCGATGGCTTACTAAAATAACATTACGAAATGAATGATGCAAGCATGCAACATAATGTAGTTATAACTAAAATGAAATATTTTACATAATATGGGAACATCTACCGATACTTTGGCAAAATATTATTGTGATCAAAATTGGATTAATCCATGGTACTATTCTACATAATGATCAAACATGCTTGCGATACGCTCTATATAATGGAGGGGAGGATGTTGGTACACATTCAGCTCTTCTCTGCCTTCCAGTTCATCATTAAGACATCTGTCAGAATTTCACTTTATCTATACACTTCGAGTTTATTTACCGCGACATTCGTAATAAACAGAAAATATAACTTTGCCAAGCCTTCGCTGACAGTCTTCGCTCAGAAGTTTTATTGTTTCGTTTACGATAAAATGAAGAAGAGGAGAAAACGAGAGTATACAAACTATTACACAAACGAGAAACCTCACAATGTACAATATGCCGAAGTTTATCGACAGCGAAACATGGAAACTATTTCACAAACTCGGAATCGCTGGTTTTTGCGAAGCAGGTCTCAAATGAAAATCTTTCAAAATAATTGGATTTTATTATGATACTCTTTCTAGTTCCAAAAATCTGTTTTCCAACCATCTTTCTTGTTTTTCTTGCAATGCTTAAAAATCCTATGAGGCATCACATCCTCTTGATACTATGCCCCTACAATAAGTCAAATCTTGATCTCACATTATGGTAGCATACATAAGGTGGGATGAAAGTGATATATCTATTGAATATGAGCTTGCTAGTTCGAGGCAAATTATTCCTTGCGCTCATTTAGTCAAATGGTATACTACACCATTATTTTCTACACACCATAATAAAATATGCTGAGAATTCGCAGTTACCTTACAATTGAAATCACTATTTCATTTACGTTGAGTGTACGAAGTGTACACGTGTGTACAATTGATTGAACGCGTACATGTTCAGAGATGTCAATCTTCATTCTGTTTGTCCTTCAACTGTGTCTAACCGGTGTGGTTTTGTCATCTTCTGTTGATGACCCCGGGGCAAGTCCATTCTTACTTTTATACAAATCAACCGTATTAATGGAGATAACCAAATGAATAAATGACGCAGTGTATCAAATTAGGGCTGTTTTAACAGTAATAACTTACTTGACAAAATATGGATGATTTCACAATAAACGCTGGAAATGTGAAGCAGGGTCCATTTTGAGTTAGTTACGGATGTAGTTGTTAGCCGCTGCGGAGAGCCAGCCAGTAATTTCAAACACTTTATTCTATCAGAGATTGGCAAATGCTTATGTAATAAAAAAACAGACTGCATAAACTACTGTTTTATAACGGAAACCTTTTTCAGGCAGACGGCTTCTTTGGTGACATCGGTACGAGAACACGTAGACAGGCAATGCTGAGGTAATCATATCACACTTATCATCGGAGTGTTGTACGAGCTGAGCAAAACAGGCTTAGCGATATCTTAGTGGAAAAAAAGAAAATTCTAGTTTTTGAATATAATTGTTGATGACTAGTATGTATATAATTTACAAACGTGAATTTCACAAGAATAGAGGTGTTTTGTTAAATAGGTCTGTGAAGTACTGACAAACAATTTGAATGATTAGTGCAGTTTTTGTTTTGATCTACTCCGTTTCCGGAAGGATATGATCCTGAATCAAACACACCTTGATGAAAACTTTTCAGAACGTTGAGATGGAAGGGAATTGTACCTTACGAGATTGACCCCAACGTTGGTGAGGCGAAATTCCATTTTCACTTGTTCCCAAAACTTCTGCCAATGTTTACAATTAGTTGAAAATCATTAAATCGGATTAGCCGAAATCGAAAAAAAAACAATAGGTCGTTTTTGTTAAAGTTGTCAATAAGTTGCGCAGTTTTTCACAAAATTCGTCTCTGTCAATCATAAACTGAATGCGAAACCTTTTGAAATCCATTACACTTTATGATTCTGATTATCAATATTATTAACATGCAGCCACTCCAAAGACACTTTTAATTACCCATTAGACATTGTTCTTCGCGAGTGAACGCTTGTTTGTCAGATCAAGCAACCAGAGAAAGGTTCCGAAGGGCCGTTAGTTTTTGGAGAAGCACTACGTGTATCAGTTTTGTGGAGTCTTCTCAACGTGAGTGCAACTGCAACTAAGTTTTTCTAATACAAGATAAACACAAATCACTAGTGCACACATTCTTTTAAACTGGTTTTTTGGTCTTTTATTACTCGCCAGCATACGAGAGAGTGTGATATCAAGGATACACAGATCAGCTGGCCGCTCGCCAGCCCCCGCTCCCTACCAACTCGACCGTACGCTGTCCACAACGGTTGGACAAAACCTATACTCAGTCTACTTGGAGATTTTCAAATAACTCTCATTGTTTCAGCTACCGACCGAATCCGAGTCATTCAAGGTGATGGTTGTTACTCAGCCATCGGAAGAGTCGGTGGAGTACAGGATTTGTCTCTAGGGGAAGATTGCGGAACGGTGAGTTAGTTAAACAAAAGTAAGATATACTAACTCAACATATCACGAATACCACCTTGAACTTGATTTATATATCTGACCTACACATATAATTTATTGCCAGATGTTCTGTGTATAACGCGAACTTCAAACAAACACCATAAAACCTATGAATACCAGCGATATCCAGTAATGTCACTTAAATAACCTATTTCAACGTAGAAGACATTTTAACTGACAATTCAGGTTTTGTGATGTTGGCTCAGGTACGAACAGTTTTCTTCAAACCAAGACATATTTCAGCACATCTCTGCCGAAAATGTTGATTTTCATGGTGAAAATCACTACGAGCTACAATAGGGGCCGCGAAATAATGGAATAAAACAAAGACAACTTTATAAATGTATTTTTATGGATCCACGTATTCAATTACAGTATGGCGCCGCTCTTCGCGAGTTGGCCCACGCTCTTGGAATCGCCAACCAACACACTAGATCGGACAGAGACAAGTCCATAAGAGTTGTCACGGAGAATGTTGAGGTGAGCAATACGGGGTTGAGGTCTCTAGTATTTGAAACAGCCCTTTCAACCGCATGAATCTCATAAAAACCTGATGACCTACTCGTGAACCTCTGATGTTGTAGCACATCAATCAATCGAATCTCATCAGCAGTGTATGATATGTTGCTCATGAGGTATCCCATGAGTCCGGAGGGTTCGCTACCGCGCCAGAAACGAAAACGTGCCCCAATCACAGCAAGTCCAACTGTTTGCGAATGAGTAACGACTATAAAAATAACCGATTACGAATTATAACGAAATTATGTACAATATTATATTTTTCACACTTCCCGGAGTTTGGAAATGAAAACTATACGTTTTTCGAACCTATAAGTGAATGACACGAACTGTCATGTTAGAATGTGCAATTCTCCCTTGCACTACAAATGGTACGATATCAGAATTTCACAAGAACTATTTTCTCTAGTGTGTTTTATATACTCAAACGTATCCGTTGGAAATAATCGAAGATTGTTCCAGACGGACAAGGTCAAAGAGTTTGAGAAACTTACCAAGAAAAACTCTTTGAATTTCGACGTTCCTTATGATTATGGCAGCATTTTGCAGTACGAGGCCACCGCGTAAGTTAACTTTCAACAGTTTGGGGGAGGGGGGGGGGGGTTGATTTATTCAGATGATTGTTATCTCATAAACATCATACACTTTGTGCTTCGTGAGATTCTCTTCGATAGAATTTCCACTGGCAGTCTTGATGTTCTTTCTAAGCACCGAAAACATTATAAATGCGCCATATGCAACTTCATACATTTTTTCTTGAGTTTTTGACCAATGCTATTTAGCCCATTTTCTAATTGTTTTGTTGTCAACACAGAACATGGATAACTTCGTGAACCCTGAACAATATGTACATACTCTTTCACAAGTTTGTTTTTAAAGTTTTTCGAAGAATGAAAAACCAACCATGATGGCAATCGATAAACTGTATCAAGACACAATGGGTTCCGAGATGGTCTCTTTCTTTGACATCAAGTTGATGAACAGATACTATGGATGCAAAGGTAAATTTAGATTTCTACACCACTTCATATTCATTAAACTTGTTCTTGTAATGTATACGTATGTTTTCATTCTCAAAATTCATTAGAGATACTAGAAATGAAAAACCAATTCATTCAGTTCGATCATATGTGAGCTGAAATAAAACATATGGAAGAATACATTCGTGTTTCCGAGCCCTAGAGATCTGACAAGTTGTAAAGTTACCTAGTTACCCTATTAAGTCAAAAAGACTCGAGAAAAATGTGATTAATATATAACTATTCTTTTTTGAAACACATCTCTCTGCTTGCTCTTCCGACCGGGTTAAGGTGTCGCAAAACAGTTTGATAGATGCAGGCATACAATTACAAAGCTTATTATACAAAACACCCAAATATATATTGTTAGTTTTGTCGCCTAAAAACCTCCTTGTTTGCAGCTCAATGTCGCAAACCTTTCAAAAATCTGAAGTGCAACAAAGGCGGATTCCAAAGTTTCCGCGACTGTTCGCAATGTATTTGCCCCGGTGGCTATGGAGGAAAGACGTGCGAAAAGCGGGTAAACACATTCCTTGCTCTACCAAACCTAAATGCAGACACATTTCAGCATGTAAGTATACCGATATATGACAGAAAGCACGAAAAACATGCTTTTAGGTCGTGTTGGTTGCAATTCAACGACTTGTTTGTCCTAGTTTGAATTTAGACTCGACTATGCTCAAAATAATCTTCAGTTAATCAATCTCAAACTACACTAACAAATTCATAATAACTCAGAATGTTTCAGCCACCTGGATGTGGAGGCGACTTGTTAGCCACACACAAGTTCAAGAAATTGATAGATACAGTTGGAAATGGACTGAACACGACCACCGAAAACTTCGCCAGGTGCACCTACCACATCAAGGTAACCTGCCAGTAAAATGCACAGTCACGTGACAAAATGTTGAGCACACAATTTAACTACGTGTAGTGGCTGATTTTCAGGCAAAACTACTCAGGGTTTCCAAAAAGTAGTACTCACGTTTGTTTTTGTATTGTGCCCGCGTTGTGTTTCTTTCTTAAACATCATGAAAAACGTATAGATATTTTCACTTGCATGTAGGAAGGATAATGCATGGTAGGATGATCAGGTTCCATAGTTTCGGACTGCAACAGAAGTATATTCCTTCTTTTTGAGCAGCCCGTTCCAAGTACTTTCATTTCTGGCCTCTGCTTCTGCTTTGGGTTTCGAACTGAAGAGAAGAAGATTCACAGTTCTGTGAGAAACATGGTTCATTCGGCGAAAGTTTCACAAACAGTGTTGATTATTCTCCTTCAACGCCCAATTTCTGTCTGATGCAGGCTCCCAAGGGAAAACGAGTGATAATCATTGGAGCCGAATTCAATGGAGTATACGAGCCGGGTTGCAAACTGAACGGCGTCGAAATCAAATCGCAGCCCAATTGGATGCGAACAGGATATCGGTCCGTGCCAATCAATACACGAACCTCATTTCAAGCGGAAAATTTTTCACAAACAAAAACTTGTGTGGGGAAATTTCAACTTTTCGTGTTTAGCACGTTAACACTTTTGAAGCGAAACAAATGTTTTTCATGCTTACAAATAAAAGCGAACAGATTGATCGTTTCACAAGAAAGTGAGTGAAGTTGAATAAAACTGTTATATGTGTATTCACCTCGCCATGCTATGGCTCGGCAACGAGTGGATAATGATAAAAGCCTATTCCAATCTACGTTCCATTTTAAGGTTCTGCTCGACCGAGGGACTGAAAAAAATGTTCATCTCGACGAACAATGTGGTTCCAATCATCACTTATAATCGTCAGGGCGACAGCACTACTACATTGTCTTACAAGATATGTGAGTTTCCACAAACGATCAGATCCAGCGTGCTATGACAAAATTTCACAACAGTAAGTGACAATTACCCGGAAAATTTCACGTTTTTCGATAGAGAAGGTGTAACATGATTATTTTGCCTGAAAATAAGCTGACGTATGGATCGAAAACTGATACATCAGCAAGATATGGAGCATTGAAATCAAGCAATTCACGCAGAGACTCATACATAACAATAGCAATAAGAAATGTATTACAGATCAAGGAAAGAAATCCGCTGCGGCGGATGCGGCATTTTTTGATGAAGCGGAGCAAGCATCAGAAGAAGAATAACTCGATGAGGGCTCCGATTCCGATTATTTCTGGTTTCGATTGATATGGCAAAATAAACATTATTCACGATCATTTTTGATGTATCAGAAATAAGAAAAAGTTAGTTTCGGGCAAGGTTCCGTTTGGTTTCAATGGAATTATGAGTCTCCCCGAACCGATTCTTCTCGAAGAACTAAAAGCAAATCGATTTATTCCAAGCCATGGGGTTGAACCGCAATTTCATCCACACAAGTTATAGTGTGACGTTCTTGTCGCTGTTTTCTAGCATTTAGTTGTTCTGTAGCGACACGAGTTTCTGGTAACCTACCCTGATTTTGATGGAACTACAGTTCGTGGGACGAACCCGGTTCTGCCTCACGTTCTTCCATTTCTCACGTTACCTGAGTCAGTAATATAGATGCGATAATTGGTTAACGTTCAAACTGACAGTAAAACAACGAGTTTCACGTCAGTTGGAATCCATTACCAGTTCTTGAAAAATCGACAGACTCTCTGGAGATCGCATATCTGCACTTATTACTGTAGCTAACTTTAAGCCTACAAATAGCATCTATACCATTTCGGGGAAATATTAATATGCGCTAAATTTGTTTTGCGGCAAAATTGAACCTTACTACTGGAGCAGTATCTATGATGTATGATCTTAAATCAGGGTTCAAAAACTATTGGGGGCAGATAATGCCTTATCTTTTTCAACTAAAACTAAATGGGGGAGTGAAGTGAGTAATTACCTTTTTAGATCGGCACGGAAACATTCAATTGGAGGTCTACGAAGAATTGTGACTCAGATTACCATCTGGGCAGCAATTTACAAATAATTGTAGCGCTCCAAACTAGTAATCAACATAACGCTGAAATACAATCGTTTATTTTATGTCACTACCGCATTTGGAAAAATATTATAACTATTCATTTAGACAAAAAGTGAAACTTTGTCGTATGGCGATTTTAGTTATTGTTCTCTTACAATTCAATGCACCGACTAGTTGGACAAAATTGCGGCTTAGTAGACATTTTTAGTTTCAACATTGTTTTGTTAAACGGCGAAAACCATCTAATCACTAATGGCCAAGTTTGTGGACTCAAATAGGAAAAATAATTTGGGCTTCCACAGATTCGGGATGCTCACAACGGTTTCATCTTGATTCACTATCAACAAGTGGTCTGAGTAGATCACACTTCTCCTGATCTGACAAAAGTCATAACCGCATATCGCACGAAAACGCCCGAAAACGCCCTTTTTATGTAATTTGCGGAGTATAGTTTACTCGTTACCCATAACTACTTGCGCTTGGACACAATCTTTATTGAGTAAAAACGCATTTGTTTCAATTGATACTTAAAGGCTGGTCTGATCTACGACAAGTGTTCCGAAATAGATTTTTTTCAAGTTTCTCCACTTGGCTGATAACTACACTTATGTGGTGCTCAGTCAAAAGAAGCGATTATTGTTTCGATTCTAGGCCCTATGAAACATTTTCATGTTTTAGTTGTGTTCTCATGTATATTTGTGTATGTGTATTTGAGTATAATGTCATATACCGGACATAGTTGTTACACGCTTTGTGACCATAACAATTCTTACTCTGAACCGCCTTGCTTGACTTTGCCGTTACAAACGTTTCCTTCCGTTGTTTTCGTGCAGTAGACTGGTAGTCAGATTGGCAATAACATCAACCATTAAATTACTTCGCAATTCAGAAAAACAGTCGCTCGCACTTTGAGTCTTTGCCGGTAAATCAAAATAACAAAGCGTCATGAGAGGCGGGGGGGGGGGGATTGTGTTTCCGCATGGCATGGCCACTGTTACGTTAACACTACTTCTTTGTTGGAGTACTTTTCATGAAGTTACAATTAAATGGTGATAGTTAATATTCATGTATAGTAGGTATACTCACAGTCCTATTGACATTTATGCATTCTAACTCGTACATTGATACGTTTTGCAAATTCTTTTCCGACAATAATAATTTCAGCTGTATTTGATACAATAATACTCAATCATATTATGATTGAGTGTCCAGAGTTCAACACCAACCCAACAGGATACTTTTCTGCAATGACCGTTGTCTCCCTAGTTTCCCTGCCGGGTAACATCTTCACCGCCTATTGTATTCTCTATAAATCAACCGCATCGAAAGAGTATCGCAACTATCTCTTGTTTTACCACATTGTCACGTTTTTGGCGGACATTGTGCTCACGAGTGCAGTTGTAAGTTACCTCCCATCTTCTTTCCTCATTTGATATGTCCTTGTTAGTTTGGTTCAGGTGTACGTTGCACGCACATGAATACCACTATGTCGACAAATGCTACAAAACAGTAAGGATTGGTGATTTTTCTCAAGAAACTTGAGTATGAGTGTCAGAGTGTACAATACGACCTGTGGAGCTTCAATGTGAAGGGTAATCAGTTGTTTTGTTTCTGTTCGACATTAACCACATCAGCCTCATCAAATCATACCTTAAATACACAGGATGTAAATTAGAAACAATGTGAAACAACCTATCATAGTTTTTGCTAGTAAGTTTTCCTTGAGCGAAATTTCTGACAAAAGTTGATTTACATCTAGCTGCGGCTCAAAAACGTTGCAAATTCACTACACATCGTTACAGCGTCCAATTCTCTTTGCTCCTTTCATCATCCTGGTTGGAAATGGCTTCTTTCAATATATACGCGTACCCGCAGTGGTGAGTTGTTCTCGTTTTGTCAGAAACTAAAGTATGACCCATTATCGGTGTCTTCAATAAGAATTAAAGCGTCCAATTCTCACAATAGTTATCTGCATGTTTATAGTGCATATATGAATAGATTCATTGCGTTAGCCATCGTACGCTTATTTTCCTCCAATGAGAGTAAGCCAAATAGTAAGTAATCATTCCAATTTTCAGAGTTTCGAAAAAAGTATCACATATGACTCAAGAGTCGCACGCTTTCACTAACAGTAGATTCAACTTTAGTTTTCAGGTACAAGCCACATTGATCTTTGCCTGTCTCGTCACTTCATTGACATCTGTGGTCCATCTTTTTTTTATTCGTTGGCAAATTATTGTAAACAACAGTAGTGTTTTTTCTTTGAGCCGGAAAACGAAGATTTGCTTTGTCGTGTTTACGATGTGTCTTTTCACGGGAACATCTTTTATTGACTTACTTCTACCACACAATGAGCCGGAATTAGTCAAAGAATTGCGACAGGTGAACTGTTTACTAGAAAAGACAATGTTTAATCAGGGAAATGAACCTTGTGTGCGCATAATTATCTAATAATACAAAATAACCTTAACGAGGTAATTTTTAATTTTAATTAGAATATGCCAGTCACCTCATTTTCAAATCACCTGTTTATTGGGAATTGGTTTTTCAGCTCGCGCAAAATATATTACTACGCTAACCTATAATGGTTTATCTAGTTCACAAATTAAATCGCTAGTTTTCCTATTACTGAAAATTGTTGACATCAATTAACATGAGGTTTGAGGTATCGCTTGGATTTTTTGTGAAAAAAGTTTCGTGGTTTACTGATTTATTTCCCATACAAACATTCAACAAACCGTCAGATTAATTGCTGCCGAAACTCATATTTTGATGTTTTATAAATTAGAAAACATGATTGTATAGAGTACAATGACAAGGTACTAAGGTGGGTATTCAGTTCCAAAAAATCTACTAGTTTAGGATTCCAACCCCTCCAGGTAACCATTCTACCCGGTACGGTTTTCTAACGCTAATAAAATAAAAAAATATGTGTTACAGAACTTCTCATGTGTCAACTCGGTGCTAAAACTGTCCAATGTTTTGGTGCAGAGCAGGAGTACCATCACAATTTACATGCTTCCTATTATCGTTTACATGATTGTGGGTTTCGCCATATTGGTTTTCTGTATCGCACACTCTTTTTTTGTTCTCAGAGCGGTCAATTCCTCACTTTCGGAAGAAACCAAGAAAATACAACGGAGATTTCTACTTGCTCTGATTCAGCAGGTGAAACATTATAAAGTGTATCTATTTTTATAGTAGGGACCTTTTTCAACAGCTGATTTCTGGAGAGTGTTTGTTGCGAAGAAACATTTATCTAGTCGTTAATTTTTCACATAGTTGTTTTGATGTAGCACAAAGGAGTTCAGATCACAATTTTATATCGGACCGGATTTTCGGTAACCAAGCCGGTTTTCCACAACACTTTTTCTTAGGTTAACTTACAGGTAACCGGTTGGTAACCTAAGACTGAAATCGAGTTACCGTACATACTAACGGCAACGACTACATTTTGCTTCAGAGAATCAGATGAGCGGTTTTTATGATAGGTTACTAATCGGTTACCTACTGAGATAACCTGAAAAGTTGATGGTGAGAGTAACAAAAAACCCGTTTACTTACTGAGTTTACCTATCTGTTGCCTGATTTCGCTTTTGAGGGCCTTTCTCGTTCAAATTGACTGAATAACAACTTTTGTTTCAAATGAATATAACACTGATATATTAAGTACCAATATTTCTTTTTCTTTCTAGTGCATCATGCCGGTGTTGGTAGTGGATCTACCAGGAGTTCTTATTTTCATGACTTTTGTCAATCGTTGGTTTGTTTCACAAGGTAAGCTTTGAAAAACATTAAAAACCCGGCACATTGCGTTATTCATGTGTACCTCGTATATAAGGAACTATTTCGATTCTTCTA
The DNA here is from genome assembly GCA_964036275.1 of Litoditis marina. Classification (NCBI taxonomy): domain Eukaryota; kingdom Metazoa; phylum Nematoda; class Chromadorea; order Rhabditida; family Rhabditidae; genus Litoditis; species Litoditis marina. The sequence continues at coordinate 19,569,684 of OZ038433.1, forward strand.
TCTCAGCGGAATGAAAGAGCAAAGCATTTCATGGAGCAACTCCTGATCAAAGTCCGTGAAATATCGTTTAGACTTCTCGGTTTAAACAGGTAATTGCGGAAATTTAGATTACCAAGCATTTCGCAGGCAATGCCAGATGACGTTGTGAGTAAGGCAGGGTTCATACTTTTTGCTGCCAACTCTGGCAGCAGCAGCAGCCGCTGCCAAGCATTTGGGCAGCGCTGCCGAAATGTTGTTGCTGCCGGAGTTGGCAGCATGAAATGGCGACAAGAAAGTATGAACGCATTTTGCTGCTCTGATTTTCTTTTCTCAAAAATCTCATACTTACTCAGCTACTTAGTTTTTTATAATGTTCTATAACCGTTTTCACTAAACTAAAGATGGATGTACTTTTTTTAAACAATATAGAATGTGAATCCGTCATAATTGCACCCGATGGGACTAATTTTCATGACATTCGGCAGTAGCCTGTAGATATATTGAATTCTAGATTACAACGTTCATCTTTACTTTAATATTTTTAGCAGTTCACACCTGAACATTGGTTTCATTTTAACAGTTTCATACTTTACGTGAAAAGGTTGGCAGTTTGAACCTGGACATGGGTTAATGAATCAGATATGGGGTAATCGACCACGGGAATCGAACAGACATAATGTTAAAGGTGGTGGGAGGCTAAAGTATCATGGTGGCCAAAACGAATATTTTCGAACCAAAATTTCGCGGATGAGGTAATCGATCATGACAATTACGAATATCGATACGGGGTTGAAGGTGATGGGGGGCTAAAGTATAAATCTTTCAAATTCATTCGTAATGGGTCAAATTTGATCAAATTGAGGATATTTTTCCAAATTCAAACTTTACTAAATTTTTTTTCGTATTTTTCTCTTCCATTGAAAACTGCGCAGCGTAGTATAATTAGAGCCCCCGGTGCTCGACGACCACCAACGCGAGGCCCCAGCGTACCAGAAGATTTACCAGTGGACATAGTTGCGGACTTGAAAGCAGTAAAAGTTTGAATTTGAAAAAAAAATATTTTTCGGGGCGGGTCACCTTTAACGTCATGTCGATATTCGATTTCCCTATCGTTAACATCCTCTTCTCTGGAAGTTGGACTTCATACGAAGGAATTTTAATAATTTATACTTTAGCCCCCCACCACCTTTAACTCCGTATTGATATTCGTAATTCTCATGATCGATTACCCCATCCTGGTTCAAAAATATTCAAAAAAGTTCAAAAGTTTGGTTCAAAAATATTCGTTTTGGCCACCATGATACTTTAGCCCCCCACCACCTTTAACATTATGTCCATGTTCGATTCCCGTGGTCGGTTACCCCATATCTGATTCATCAACCCATGTCCAGGTTCAAACTGCCAACATTTCCACGTAAAGTATGAAACTGTTAAAAATAAAACCAATGTTCAGGTGTAAACTGCTAAAAATATCAACTAAACTCTCCTACCGTGAAAAAAAACCGCAAAAAATGTTCGAAAATGAGTAAAAACAATATTTAATGGATCATGAGGAGTTGGCAACATGTCATGCAGTTTGCTAGCGACCAAACTGCAATTGCTGCTCGAGTCGGCAGCAAATTGCTGCCGACTGCAACAAATGTCGCGTGAGTTGGCAGCGAAAAGTATGAACGCAGAGTTGGCAGCAGATTGTTGCTGCTTGCTGCCGGCAGCAAGTTTTGCAGTCGGCAGCACGATCGATAATCACACTTTGCATGTTGCTGCTGCTGCTGCCAGAGTTGGCAGCAAAAAGTATGAACCCTGCCTAAGCTTTTCTTGACTTTTTTCAATGAGAGTCGTAGTTGTGACTATAGCTATCTGTAATTTCAGTCTCGTGATTGTTGTTATATAAACGGTTTGCTTTTCAACGTAACTTTCATTTTCAGATTATGTTCAGTTTCTAATAGTAATTTTATCGACCCACGGAACCTTCAGCTATATTTCTATTCTCTCAACAAACGCACCATATCGTTCCTTCATATTGAGTTTCATTATTAAGAAAAGACCCCATCTACCGGCATTTACAGTCGTTTCGGTAGCGGACCCGAGTATGAGAAATTAGCTCGTTCAGGACTTATCATGTAACAGTAGTGTAAACATGAATAAAGGTTGTAGTTGTAATGAAGTGTTTTACTCTATTGTGCAGGAAATTCCAAATAGATACAGAAGTGGTTAATACGTCCGAAAGAAATGAAATCGCTATATCAGCTTCCAATTCAATTGATTCAAATAGGTGCGTTGACAAAAACGTTTACAAGGTGATGGGTATTATGTGCTCAGTGAAAAAGGGCCCCACAAATATTTTTGTTGTTATTGGGATCAACTGAAGATGAAAACATCCTCTAAGAGCAACCACCGAAACCGTCTCCAATCAGAATCAAACTACTCCGAGTGGCAATTTTTACTGAGCGCATAATTTCCAAATGCAAGTTGCTCATCAGATTTGTCGTTGAAATGAAAACTGAGCCTAGAGCATATTATTGACATTGAAATTGGGGTCAACGAAGAGAAAGGGAGAGTAGTTGATTGAACTGAAACAAGGTAGACCACGGGTTTGTCCGATAACATACGTATGCGACAAGATCAATTCAACACTTTGTCTATACACAAGAGTTCGTGTGTAGGAGAAGAGTTTGATTCCGTGCGTTCTCGAGAGAATCACGTGAACTTTGCAAACGAGCTTGAATCTGGTGTTTTGGTAACCCGTCAAACAGATCTGACGGTACGTAAAAAAACGTAAACTTTGCTGTAGACTGCAGTCCGCTTTTTTCTCAGGGTACCTGTAATATCTGATATTATCTACTGACTCATCAATTTCATTTACATTGACTGCGCAATGCAGTCAACTGAGTAGTTCGCACTCGCACTCGTTTTTTTCACAGTTTCATCACATATCGTTCTCTAAGAGTGCGTCCCAATATTAAGAAGGAACCGTATCTTGCAGGCTCATTATTGAAGCGCGTCTCCAATCATTTTCGATCATTTTTCATACGCCTCACGACTAAAAATTAACTTCTGCCACGAGTTTGACACGTTTGTCATCTCAAACACCAAACGTATTAGTTATCTAAAATTTCCTCAAGTTCAGAACGTCATACTCATTCATACACATAGATTGAGCTGACCGACTTTCACAGGTGGACTGAGAGCTTCTCGTAAGCGCGAATTTATTTTGGTGGTTTGGGCGAGATAGATCTAGTTGTTATGGTTTCAGATATATTTGTTCCTTTCTGAGCTATCTAAGTCCAGCACTTAGTTTGAGTTAGGGGAAAAGTCGAAAATACTATATATAAGGTATCTCGAGAGCGTTACGCACATTGCTTATGAGACTTCATGATATGTTCGAAGAGCATTAACGCGCCTAACGAGAAAATTAGATCATAGTAATTCAAGAAATGGAATATATACCTGATGCCCTGATCTCCAATGAGCTAATTCGAATGTCTTCCATTCATGTACGTAACATATTCTGCGTGAGTTGTTGTGTACACCGCCTTCTTACCAATTTCCGTTACCGTGGGAAATCTGAAAATTGATAATATTTGTGCAATTGACGTTTGAACTTTTCGGAGGCGGAACCAGCCACAGTAAAGAAAAATGCTCAGAACCAACAACTCAGAAAATTCCGCGTATTTCCCAAGTGTGTGATTCCCACGTATTTGTTAACCACATTTATAGCTCGTGTCTTAATTGTAGAAGGAACACCTATTATGATGTTAGTCAATTGCACAGTCATGTGAATCATGTTAAACACAGCAGAATTCAGAAACATGCAATGCCAAAGTGCACGATGCTTCATTAGAATGCTAACTTCACGTGACTATTCAAATTACTTCTAGTATACGATGTATAATGTGGAATGTAATTAGATTTATGATTCCCGATTTCCAGATTATTAATCGATTGGAATGTCTTTCTACATTTTTGCTATTATAAAAAAAACATTTATCAGTGGGCCTTTTTTTCGAACGCAAAATGCTCCCCGCCCAGTTACGTTCCCATTCTGTCAATCTGTGACGAGAATTTCTATATTTGTGAATGTAGAACAAGGAACATTCACCAATTTCAGTAGGACATGAGGTTGGATACTTTGTTCTCTCGTTTTCCTCATTATGCATCGCAATCGAACAACTGCTGGCAATATTCATCTCCAGATGGACCGAGGTACGTCAAATGCGAAGTGCCAGACGCTTGAGCGATCTGTACGTTTGGCAAAAACGACAGTTGCTAGAAATTTCCGAAAAGGGTTACCATACCACTGCTGATGACAACGAGTAGATCGAACGGCTCCTAGCCGTTTAGTAGCGATTTAGTGGACGACGCAGTTTCCAGCCGTAGATTGCAAAATTTACCGTAGTGAACAAGAAAATTGATGGAATCATTTCATCATTGTTGATATGGAAAAATTCAAGCTTGAAGAGTTGAAAGATGTGTCCTTTAAAATGGACCCAATTTCCGTTCTCAAAAATACGCTTCATCTCCTTGGTCTAATAGTGCCGATTTTCCAAAGATCCTGCATTGAGGTATGGCGGGGAAATGGAGCTGTGATAATCCACCACACCTTTCCTCCCACTTTTCAACTTTTGTCATGATTCCAGAGGACACGGAGTAAAGTTTTCACAACTTGTTCCTGTATTGCTTCCCTTCCTGTTTGTGTTAATCTCGCCACACTCATACACATTTGTGAGTTTCAACAAGAGAGAGATTTATGGTAGATAGAGAGAGAAAGAGAGAGAGCGAGAGAGGGAGTAATGGAGAGATCTTTTTTCCATCACAAATAATTTCGGAATCACAGAAACTTATCATTTTCGTTTCCTGGCATGTTTCCTGAACGATATTTTTAGATGAGCTTCGTGTAAAAGTTGCCCTCATTTCAATGTAGTTTCAGCACCGGTGAGTGACTAATTCCCTTCAAATTGAAACTAACCGAACTCAATCAGATATTTCTTACAGGACGCCCGGTTTATAATCTTCATGTGGCAGAAACAACGTATGTTTTTGAGAATTCCTCCTCCTTTCCTAATTATAGTCCGTGAAGTACGATTTAAAAAGTCTAAATAGACAGAACAAACTTGATTCGTCAGTAAATCTGCACGTTCTGCACCAGTTGTTGTTTTCAATAGCGTTTCAAAACTTTTCTCATTTATGAGAGATGTCGAGCAAAAAAATGTTTGTGCCATTTTGCGAGTGGGAATTTCAGTGAGGCGTAAGTTACGTAGTTCGTGACCGTCATCACAGACGGTGAGTTTTCATATAAACATTCCGAAAACGTGTTGAATCAAAACTCACATTGTCTATTCGGTCAAAGTTACGGGGTTTACTCGATTGAAATCAAGTGTTTGACTCAGACAGGAACCGACCCCGAGTTAAAGGCAGTTTTCTCTTTGATACTTCTCATTTATAGTTTGCTCCACAAACTTATAGTTCGTTTCACCCATCGATAGCAGTCAGCCATGCTGCCCGAGCGCACCCTATACATTGCAGGCTAGTGATCTGGCAGCTTGCCAGTCTTTTCATTACAAGTACAAATGCAAAAAGTGGTTATTTTGACTTTATTGCACACATTTTGTGTACAAAAGGTTACTAGAAAATCGGGGAGTAATTGAAACAACTTTTTGTGCGATAAAATTAGGTTTTAGAAACGTCCATAAAAGATGGTTGGGTATCGCTCTTTTTACTTTAGCCCATCACGCTCAGATGGACGGCTGCTTGTGTGCGCCGCGCCACCTATCATAGCATACCCAGCTTGTGCATCAATTTTGAACCATGGTTGGTGTTGGAAAATTTCCAACACAATATACTCCGCACACTAAAATTTACTGTACCTGGCTGCTATCGATGGGTGAAACGAACTATAAAACCCTCAACAATAACATGCTTGAAGTTCCACATCGAAGTTTGTCATGTTGTCCCTCTTGGATTTCCATGAAATTTCGAGTCCTCTTCAAATCTACCACTACAAACTTAGGAAGTTTGAGAACAGAATAACGAAACGTTCATTGAAAGTCTCCCGAATATTTGACAGACCAGTGTAGAGGGACAGTGATCGGTGAAACATATTATTTTGTCTCATCTCCTGCAGAGTTGGAATAAGAGGATAATCACCACTGAATAATCTGGGAATTTTTAAGAAAGCACTGCAATAAAAGAACATGAACTTCCTCTTTCTTTTGAATTTCCATTCAAAAGAAAGAGGAAGTTCATGCCTTCAATTCATGAAACACACTCATTCGTAACAAGTTAAGCATGAAAGATTACTTTCTCTCTGTCTGTGTGAATAACAGTAATTGTTTTGCTTCATTGCAAACAATTCTTACCCTCTATATACATTTCAATTGTGAGACCAATTTTTCTTGTAATTTGTTTATCTGTATGTGCGATAATTTAGTACATCCCAAAACCTTTCCCCTAGTGTTCGTATACATACTGGGTCTTTAATTAGTACTCGTACTACTAGAAGTGAATCAGATAGTCACGTAAAGTAAGCATTCTAATGAGGCCTCGTGCACTTTGTCATTGCACGTTTCTGAGTTCTGCTGTGTTCAACATGTTTCACGTGATTGGGCAACTGACTAACGGTATACGATACACAGTATGAGTGATATTGAATCCCGTACGTAGGAAGTACCAAACCCACAATTGGTCTATGTGCAATGCTGCGATCTGATGTTTTCAGTCTGGCTGAATAGACTTCCTTAATTGTGTGGAAACAGAAATGAGAATGATGCGTGCAGGTCTGGGAATGCTGTAGACGTTACCCATTTTCTTGCAATTGACTGAACACCGTTAATTTGTCTGAGAACCGTTCCAGCTCAAACGTCTGCAGGCGGATGCAGCCGTAGACCAGTCATACCTGTTAGGGTTTCTTTTAAACCCGAAGTTAACAAGAAATGAAACATTGTCATCACATTTCTTAGACATTTCGAAGCTAGGCATATGTAGACTGTTAGACTCAATCGTTTGAATTGCCTACTTGTGATCTGATCGGACGCCGACTTTAGTCTGAATGCGAATTGAAAAAGAAAAACTGAATGGAATTGAAAGAAAAACGTGAAAATTCGACGTGTAACAACGTGTAGACGACGACGTGTAGACGACGTGAGTACACGTCGAATTTTCACTTTTCCCTTCAATTCCCTTCAGTTTTTCTGTTTCAATTCGCATTCGCATTCAGACTAAAGTCATGCGTCCGATCAGATCACAAGTAAAACGCGTGTACCTCTATTCAGTCGTATCTGGACTCTGTGTTGACCGTTTTCACTACTCGTCTTTTTCGAAAAACACATAAAATAACATTCTGTTCAAAGAAGGACGATTATGTGGTCCAATCCCAACGCTCCAGTCCTTTAACCTGCGATACATTTTTCAATTGCAGTTTAAAGGATCGTTGACACGGGATTGGTCCACATAATCGTACTGCTTTGAAAGTAGTTTCTGAAAATTATGTACATTTCACGTTTTCCTTATAAAAATGCTGGAATTTTAACAAAAATTTCCTTCAGGAGTGTCTTACAGCAAAACTTCATTTAAGATGTCTCTGGTTGCCTACGTTTCCGAACTGCTGCAGTTCATTTCAATTGTCGTAATCCTATTTGGTATCATCGCGAACATTTTCTTGCTGTTTCTCATACTACGAGCGCCAACCATACATACAAATGCAAAGTGAGTCTGGTTAAGAATGTGGTCAACTTGGCAGATCTGCTTGATACAGTAATAGTGGTATAGGGGATTCTTATTCATTTGTAATCGATCTTGTAAATCAAAAGCAATCTTTTGCAGCTATGTTAACTCTATTTAAAATGGTCACATTATGAACTCTGTAATGATGTATTGAGAGTGTGCAGAGATAAGGATATCTGGATGGCCACTACCCCACTACAGAGCACCATAATATTGTATCAATATTTCTATGGCGTCGTAGATGAACAAACATCGAAAGTCTTCACAAAAAAAATAGTGAAGTACACTCTTAGTATAGTTCGTTTCATTTCCACTGAGACCCATTGGCATCGTGCCAAGATTCACGGATGCCTATATTTTAGAGAAAACATGAGTATTCACAAGACATTTTTCAGTTACTTGTTCTTTTGAAACTGAACAAAACAAAGGTTCACAGTTTTTTGAAAAACTCCGAATTGGTGAAAAATAGCATGCAATATTCATTGGCACACTGCCAAGTCTCAGTAGGAATGACCGGAACTATATTTGACTGCTGTTCAAATCTACATTAAAAAGAAAATAACTTGTAGAGTGAAAGAATCAAATGATACTGAACTTTTTCAGAATTTTGATGTTCTCACATTGCTTTGCAATGTTTGCTGTATCGTTTGCATCACTGGTTGAACTGATTGGAGCATATGTTCCGGGCTCAACCGAGTTTATTGCTGGAAGGAGATGTTTGTTATTTAGCTTTCTTGAGGATGATTCCGTAGTAAAAAATAATTTGCGATCAGGTTTCAATTTCCAATGAAGATATTGAACAGCTAATGGATGTTTTACAGATGTACACCAAGTCGGATTCTTTCTACTCTCGTTTTCATCGTTTTGTATCGCTTTCGAACATTTGCTAGCTACATCTATCCCAAAATGGACAGAGGTAATTCAGAATTGACAACGAAACGAACCAATAAGATAAAGTTACCGAAGTGACTTCGTGGAGCAATAGTAATCTTCCTGAAGCATGCTAGATCAGACCGTATAGAATGCGACCAAATGTTTGGTTGTAGTTTTAACTCAATGCAATGGTTGAAGAGTCAACCAGAATGAGCAAATTACAAGCACAGCGCGATGGGGCAGCTGGAATTCAGATGGTAGTTTCATTATTGTGATAGATGTTTTTCTATGGTAGTGTTCTCTGCGAAGTCATACTTTTAATGACCGAAACAGTAGGGTTTATCATGTTTTAGAGCCACGTTTCATTCTAAAAAATTGGTTTTCCAGAGCACGTCTGGCACAGTTTTAATAACTTGTTCGTCCATTGCTTCGCTCGTTGTTTCTGTTTTTATCGTCATATGTATTCATACCTGTGAGTTTCAAACAGAGGGGTTGAATGACACGGCAAAACTAAGCGAGAAAAAGAAAGAGAGAGAGAGAGAGAAAGAGAGTGAGTGAGCGAAATGAAAGCAATACTATCAGAGAAAAATCACGTTAAAACGTTTAGTATTCGAAGTTCGCGCACTTTCATTGGCAGTGCGTATGTCTTGAATCGAGCCAAAACGCAATCATAAGAAGAAACATGAAGTTGACTATTGTATAACAATGTTAATGGTAAATCAATGATGATTCAAAGATCATGGTGGAAGAGAATGAAGAGGCTGAACGTGAACCAATTGCAGAGTAACTGAGAGTAATACTGCGAGTTTATTGAAAAAAGGTGTTTGTCGACTTCGCAATATCTTGTCAGTACGACCTGTCGTTTCTGAATCATATCAATTACAGATGACCTAGATGTACACGCAATGGTCGTTGGAAATGTTGTCAATCTGGTGTCAGCAGGAGTGAGTTTTCCGTCCACGGTGGTCCAAAAAGCCGTTAGATTATAGTTTTTTTCATTCCTACTGAGATTCCCACAGTAGGAATACAAAACGTCCAATACGTTAAAATTACTTAAATGTTGTCGGAAAGGTCAACATTCTGACAAATGATTCTGTTTCCATATTGCAAAGAGTGTACCTGTAAGAGATTGCTGAGTCTTTTAGTTTGATTCTTGATGGTTTGATCGTTGCTGCGCGTTCTCTGAGTCTAATCAGACAGTACGTGCCGAAATCGATATTGGCAGCGCACCAAGTGGGCGTGGCTTAAACCAAAACGCCACCTCAAGAGGAAAATCGCGCGCAGCGCGAAGCGCTGTGCGAGATGACAAGGGAAAATTCCCAGTTTAAGGGTTTCTACTGAATCGATTTCGTTGAAAATTGTGGAAAACATGTGATAAGGGAAAATTCCCAGTTTAAGGGTTTCTACTGAATCGATTTCGTTGAAAATTGTGGAAAACATGTGATACCTACTCAAACCCTGGCATACCAAAAAAAAATTAGGAAAAAATTGTTTTTGTCAAAGTTATAGACGTTTTCGGAGTGTGTAATCGTGATAAGGGAAAATTCCCAGTTTAAGGGTTTCTACTGAATCGATTTTGTTGAAAATTGTGGAAGACATGTGATACCTACTCAAACCCTGGCGGACCAAAAAAAATTTGCAAAAAAAACTGTTTTGATCAAAGTTATAGACATTTTTTCGAAAAGTGTCTGCGTCTCTCCATTCAGCACGCTCTCTCACTCTCTCTGTCCGGTCGATAACTCAAACTGTACTGTAACGTAGAGAAACAATTACCGATTTGCTTGAAAATTGAAATATGATGCCAACGTGCAATTTGTTTGAATATGAAGTATTGTATTTCTGACGTCCTTCAGGATTCTGGAGACCAGATGACGTCATTTTTGAAAAGTGCAAAGATGACGTCACATATATTTTCAAATGATGGTAATATCTTAGAAAGGGTCAACTAACGGTGAAACTCAATCTAAGAGTGACGTATTCTGGGATTCTGACGACCAGATGACGTCATTTTTGAAAAGTGCAAAGTTGACGTCAGATATATTTTCAAATGGTGAAAATATCTTAAAAATGGTATATTAACGATGAAACTTTGTCTAAATATGACGTATTCTGAAATTCAGAAGGCCAGATGACGTCAACTTAAAAAAAAATTGACGTGAAATATATTTTCAAATGCTAAAAATATCTTAAAAATGGTATATTAACGATGAAACTTTGTCTAAATATGACGTATTCTGAAATTGAGAAGGCCAGATGACGTCAACTTTTAAAAAAATTGACGTGAAATATATTTTCAAATGCTAAAAATATCTTAAAAATGGTATATTAACAATGAAACTTTGTCGAAATATGACGTATTCTGGGATTCGGAAGGGCATACGAAGTAAGTTTTTAGAACTGCAATGTTGACGTCATACTTTTTCGAATGATGGTAATTCTTGACAAGTGGTTCATTGAGAAAACAATTTTATCTGCACCGTACAGATCAAACTACATACCTACGGCATGTATACAAAAAGAGAAAAATTCATGAAAAAGTGGGGGCCCAACGACTGTGAGATTTGTCTTCTGCTGTGTGCCCTTTAGACAGCTACTCTCAAATGGAGCAGCTACTGCTACAAAAACCGAAAAATAATAATATACTCAAGTATAACTGTTCATCACAAACATACAAAAGTCGTAAAATATTTTTTCAAACCTGTAAACTAGAATCTAGTTCTTTAACTGATCAGATTGTTCATATTCTTCATACATGCTGGTGAACGTCCTGTATGATATAAGACGCTCCAATCTAAATGGTTTCGGAAATCAGGAAATCCTAGTGATTTCATGAAATTTTTAGGATGAGACTTTTAACCATCGAAGAGTTATCACTTTTTTAAAATTATTTCTGATTGGACATCGGGTAGTCCCCATTTATTTGAAGTTTAAACTAAAAACCAAACGATCGAATCGCTGTGTCCCGATTCAGGAAATTGAAAAAAAGTGTGTCACAAAAAATTGCCGTTTTCACAAATCTCTCAAAAAATTGTGTCACAATTTTTCACACTACAATTTTTTGGGCACATTTTTTCACTTTTCCAAATATTGTACATGTTCCAGCAAGAGAGGTTATTACTGAACCACTCGCGCGAGACTAATGTTTCCTTCCATAACCCCCTGACTGCGCCGTATCTAGTATTGGCGATTAGAGCAATGAGACGCGGAGAAACGAGCGCGCATTGAGGGCATCACCCAATTAGAGAAAGAGACGCAGAGAAAGAACAGGCGAGACAGATCCGCAGGCTTTGAAACCATAACAAGATACGGATCATTGAGAGCTGTGTCAAAGAGTATCACAGCATTATCGCGCGAGAGACATACAAAGTGCAAAGTACCTCTCTTTAGAGAAACAAATGTGTCACAATTTTTCACACTTCAATTTTTTGGGCCCAATTTTTCACACTTCAATTTTTTGGGCCCAATTTTTCACACTACATTTTTTTGGGCACATTTTTTCACACTGTTTTCAACTGCGAAAACGTGTGTTATAATGTTCTGAAAGAAAAATAATTGTGGCAGAGGATTTTGAAACATACAAATATTCGGTAGTTTTATCTGCCAAATGAGAGCGACACAAGAATTAGAAGAATTGGACATTTCAGAAAAAATATCGGACAAGTCTGATGATGCACAATATTTTGAGGTTTTCCAAGAAATTATCTAAAATGGAAACCATTTAGATTGGAGCGTCTTATATTGTACATAGCTTTTCAGGATTCTGATAGCATTACATTGTACCTCCATGTTTTCTGTATCGTTTTCATCATTTATAACATATTTGGGTGACTATATTCCGATCATGACTACATTTCCTACTGCAAGCAAACGTCAGTTGATTTCAATGTGAACAAAACCATATCCATTTTATTTTACCTTTCCATAAAAACGGTGACTTCAATTTTTTTGTGAATGATTGTAGAAATGGGGTCAGAAACATAAAAGAAAGGGCTATTATTATAACTGTGAATGTGTAAGGAGATAAATATGTTAATTGTAGTGTTGCACGAAATCGGATACTTTCTCCTTTCGTTCTCTTCGCTATCCATCGCGGTAGAACAACTACTACCGATGTTCACTACGAGATGGACAGAGGTATATATTCTGTTTCACCAGTCGATGTCATTCTACAGTAACCCGTCAGCTATTCAGAAGGATTTTTTTCTCACAAACGAATGATTATTTTGGTTTAGAACTTCCAGAGTTTATAGTAGTAAAGGTGCAGAAGACAATACCGGAATTTGAAAAACGTTCAAAAGCGCCAATATAGCGAACTTTGACCTTGAACTTTGACCTGATTACTGTAGACGGTTATGAGTGGGTGGAACAAACTATAGTTCGTTCCATTTCCAATGAGACCCATTGGCATTGTGCCGAGATTTCGAATGACTATTTCTTCGAACAGACATAACTATTCTAAGTATTTTTTTCATTTACGTGACCTCATGGAACTGAACAATCGCTAACAGAGATTTGCAGTTATTTGGAAAACTCCGAAGTGGTGAAAACAGTCTGGAACATTCTATGACACGCAGCCAAGTGTCAATAGGATTGACCGAAACTATAGGTCAAATCATTCAATGCAAAAACGGTACCCTAGCGGGGTATATCTGAAAAGTGCTCACACTTTTTCCCTCCTCCTTCAAAATCTGAGAAACATTATTCAGCAATTTTCGATAAAATGTAGTAAGCCTTTTTCGATCACGCATTCTTGTGTTCAGGAACAGATATGCGCAGCGCGATACGGTGAAGAAAGTTTATATGTATTAGTTTCTCAACTTGTCGAAATAATATCAACTTTAGAGGATTGTATACTTTAGTTTTAGTATAACAAGTGCAGTGTAATTGATGAAAATGAACCTTCAGCATTGGATGATACAAATCGGTTTGAAAATGTTTCGAAGAACTGTCCTGATTTCCGTTTTGCACACCAATAAGTTTATTTTTGCATGAAAACCGCAAAGCTGTGAATCGTAAAGTTATACTTTCATATATTCAGAGCAAACGCAGTACAGTATTTACCATAAGTTCCTCTATTGTTTCTCTTATTGTTTCTGTGTATCTCGCTGTACTTCTGCATTTTTGTGAGTTTTATTATATTTTGTGGAAAGAGAATTGAAGAGGGAGAGGGAAAGAGAGAAAGAGAGAGGGAGAGAGAGAGAGAGAGCAAGAGAAAAGTTTAACATTTATCAACAAATTAACTTGTAGTTTTCTCAGTGCATTTCATTTTCAGATGGTCTATCAATTCCCGCCGCGCTTGTGGGAAATATGGTCAATATACTTTCAGCGGCGGTAAGTGAATTCAATGGATGATAATGTTTTTAGCGACAATGTTTCACGGCCACGTATATAGTGAGTGCCAAACATGAACATTCCTGTCTCCGGCCGGAATCGAACCTGCGAGCAAAAGTTTCGTAGCAGGGCGCTAACCGCTGCGCTGTTAGAGCACATGGCGTGAAACTTTGCAATCGAAGACATGTGTGCGTACACATCGAAAAGTGAGATATACAGTACCCTCCCGCATTTCCGTTGGCGACGACTATAATCTCAGTGTGTAGTGTGTTGATCATGAAAATCACTATACAGTTTCAATCAGACGTACATGAATTATTCCGCATATCCAGAGAGGATGAACGCAAACAACACAAAAGATACAATTTTAAACCAAACAATAGAATTCCACGTTGAAAATCTGGCGACGTACCAATCCCTCCAACCTCATGTGAAGTTCATATGCGTTTCTGAGATACCTCATGAGTCACTCGTGAGCTTTCAAGGTTGTAGCATAGCAATCAATGAATTCTCATCAGAATCTCATGAGATATGTGGTATCTCATGAGTTTTTTGAGAGTTTGGTACGCGCCCGGTGTAGCGATCACAACAACATTTTGCAGATTTTGATCTACGCATGGAAATCAAGCTCCAGAATGTATAAGGAAGAGTTGGGAGAAGCGACTCTCGAACGACGGTTTCAGGTTATTATATTTTTTTGGTCAACTAGAAATGAGTGATATTAGAAAATTTATGAAGAGACGGAATTAACTTACTAAACTGTCCATTTTGATCGGTGAAACTTGTATTTCAAACATTTTCCCGGTCCTCGCTAGTTTGTAGAAAAATCACATCCCTATTATCCCGTATAACGATCACGGTAAAGTGTCTAGTAATTTGTTGTCACAATGCCATGCTGTGAGTTTGAGTTATTTAGGCAAACTAAACTGAAGTTCCAGATGTCCGAGGGTTCCCAATGGACGCTAGCTATTCTGCCAGCCGCCATTCTGGGTGTATTCTCCAAAGTCTTTGGTCTGATTTTCATTTGGCTGATGCTATTTGTCTACAGGGAAGATCCTCGCACCTCCAAATGGATGCTTTTCGCTTATTATAGGGTGAGAATGTTGTAGTTTGGTTCGCTGCACGTTTCACTGGCCTGACTGAAGATGGGATGAAACTACGAACATATCGGTTCAGACCGAGATGTACAATAGTGCCCCGCTTTTCAGTGAGTGAAACATATACGTATGAACGCTACATCAGTTGAATCAAGCCTCTATTGAATATTCAGGTTCTCGATATATACGTGGTCGCATTTCCGTTGGTAGTTATTTCACGACATAAACGGCTTCTTCGCGGGACTCTTCTTACTCTCACAAACCTATTTGGCAGAAAACACCGAGGTAACGGGCGGACATACTACCACTCATACACGGGGTAGCAGGAAACATGGAAAACACTCCAGAATTCGACAGCTGCACTTGATGTAGGATTAGTATGTCGACTATACCAACGAAAACACCTCAATCTATAGATTAACAACCAAAACATCCAGCGTAACATCACGCATCTGTGCTCCGTCGTTTTTCAAGTAATCAGCCTAACAAACATAGCATTCGCATTTTTCAATATACGTTGAAGGGGGGAAAGTATTATACAACGCTCAATTTTCCTTCTGGTCGGTCATTGTATTCTCTAAGGAAATTGCTCGTTGTAAAACATCTAAGGCAGGGTTCATACTTCCTGTCGCTGAATTCGGCAGCACGCGCGACATCACATAATTCATGATTTTAGATCGCGTCGCTTGTTGCCGAATTGCGCTACAGCGACGTCGCGTCGCCAATGGGGCGTTCATACTATTTTGTTGCCAAATCACGTCGCTGTCGCTTAATTGAGCGACAATTGCTGCTGAATTCAGCGACAAGTGTAGTTTACTAGCTTGTAAAACACATGACGCGTCGCTCATTGTTTTTTGCTCAATTTTTCCTTCATTCATTCAACTTCTCAAATTCAAATGATTATTATGTTATTTACTAACTCAGTTAAAACATATATCATTTCTCTTAAGATTATTTACCGGTAATTTGGGTGAGAAATAATCTGATTTTGGACTTTCTAAAGCTATCGAAACGAGTTTTCTTACATTTTAAGTTTATGATACTTGGAAAATCACATTTTAAGAACTTGAAGTGGGTTTTAAAACAAAATGAATCATTCGTTGAGAGTAAAACCCGTGGACTGTGAAAACTCTGGCAGCTTAAAATACCGGAGAAGATGCAGGCTCAAATACTGGTGTCAAATTAGCCTGCATCTCCTTATGCATTTCAAAAAGTACAGGCGACATCTGGCTGACCCCGGTATTTTAAGTTGCAGAATTGGCGAGTCAGGTATTTTAAGTTGCAGCGGTTTTTCAGAGGATCTTATGAAAAATTCACTCATTGTATCATGATAGAAATTTCCACCGAATAACCATGCAATAAGGTTTTTCGAACCCTCTAGACCAAAAATATCAAGTAAAACTAACATTTTTGAAAAAGATCATTGTTGTTTTTTACCAAAATTTGACATTTAGGCGCAAAAAAATCGTTCATACTTTTTAGTAGCTAGATCAAGCGACATTGCTGCAGCTGAATTAAGCGACAGCAGCATTTTGAAAATGCTACTCGGCGACTGCTGCTGTCGCCGATATCAGCGACAGGAAGTATAAACCCTGCCTAACCGCTGATTCTATTTCAGTTGGAACTGAAGCGGAGTCACCTGTTATCGGGCAAAAAGTGGAGGCCATTCAGTCGCAGAATCATCATTTCCAAACACTACAAGAAAGTTGGAAATGACCGAGTGGCAATATATTGTATACGGCCAACAATATGTAATTCTAGTGTAATATCTTCGAGTAGTTCGGTTCAGAATCGCATATCATGTGAACAAACTCGTCAGCTGATTATTAATACAAAAACTGTCGTCTATCAGAAAATAATTGTTGTTCGTTTGAACTGGTTAGACCAGCGTAGTTAAATCCTCCGTTTTCACAAAATACGACCCGAGTGTTGTTAGTTTTTCCGCAATTTTCGTGTTCAGTGGCCGTATATAAAAAAAACGTGTTCAGTGGCCGTATATATCTGCCGTATATAACAGATATTGGTGTGAGAGGGAAAAATACCCGCGTGGTGAAGCGCGGCTACCTAGCAGCGCTGGTGGATACGGCCAAAGTACACATAAATAGATGAGACATTTTTGATTTCCGATTACTGTTTCCTAATGCAATTTTGATTCGATTTTGTATTTATATTGTGGAAATCCCAGTACTTATTGAAAGCACTGTACATCAGATTTTTCCTTCCATATTCCTGTTACACAAATAATCTTTAGCACGATAAGTAACACTGTTTTATTTGTGTTCGAATGCATATTTTGTTTCTTTTGTTGTGTTAAATGTTTTGTCATCTTCACTATATGGAAAATAAGAAAAATAGTAATATTTGTGCGACTGACTGTGAGTTTCATAACGGTGTCAGTCAGGGTAGGGCAAAGCAATGGAACAAACTACTTATCTACGGCCGTCTTGTGTGGTTATGTTCCTAATGTGTGAATTTAAGAATTACGTCACTTGCCACACCCATCAGGAGATTTCCAAAGAAAGGTTTCATGAATGTTTTGTAGCGGCAATTTGCAGCAACTGCAAAAATGTTGCAAAGCGACTGCAATTGCAGCCGGATGCAGCGTAAAAAAGTATGAACGTAGCCTAAAGCGACTTCTGTATTCGTTGTGCTCACTGTCGTCTCAAAAGTACAAAAGTTTCTCAACCGTGGGCACTATGAAAAAAAAATATATTTGTGAATCTTGACGTCTGGAAAACTAATAGGCGTGACCAGTCACAGTATTTGGAAAATGTGGAGCAAAACAACTATTTCATTGCATTCTAGCCTTACTTTACGATTTTCCAATTTCACAAAACACAAAATGGGGCAAAAAGCTGATACAATGATTTGATTGTTTTAGAAAATGAAAAAAGAAGAGAGACGGAGAGCCATTGGGTGCACAGGGCTGGAAGGGATGAGCACGCCACACATTGATTACATTCTTCGCAATTTCTCTAATAAATCGCTCTCTCGTTTTATCTTGTTTTACCTACACTACATAACATCGTAGGCGTGACGATAAACTTGAGGCTGTCCTCTCGTAACTGCTACCACGTATACCTCCAACTTTCCTAAGCACAGCGCCTCCGTACGATATTTGAATTAGGGCCTTAATAATTTTTAATGCATATTTTTATGACCCCTACTCAAATTTCACGTATCTGTAACTCGCCAGCCATGAGACCGTGGCCTACGTACTTTCTAGCATCAACACAACTCGAATGGGAAACAAAATTGATGATCACAAAAAGTCGATAATTTGACCTACCTCAAAGTTGAGTTTAGCAAAACCGATTGATACCCCTTATCTAAAATGAAAAACTTGGCCTGATCGACTCAATTTTTTATGAGAACTCGAAATTAGACATGGTATTTTATGCCTCGCGCGACAACTCCTACCTATATTGACTTGAAACTCGACACCCACATAAAGGACTCAAAATAATTATGACTCTCAATTATGAAAAATCGATAATATCGATTTATTGATTAGTCACATGAAGATGTAAAATGGTCAAAAACGGCCCGAAAATTTTCAAATTGACTAAAAAATTTCCCTCATTGATTTTCCAGTATGAGTAACGCTTGCGAGCTTGCGACTCAACTACATCAGAAAGAAGTTGAGAGAAATAGCTTTCTTCTCGAGAAATATCGATTTTTTGTTTGCTGAATTTTCAAAAGGGTTGAACAAGTACAATTATTTCAGTGTGAAGAGTCATTGATGAGTAGTGCTCTATCGTGAAAAAAATATCGGAAGAATGTTCAGTCGTTCGCGAGATATACATTGTTGAATTTCACATTCAAAATTGATGACGTCATAAGTCACATGATGAGTCACATGTCGAAAACTGTCAACATGATCTTTGATGCCTTAACTTTTTTGGCGATTTCAAACATGACAAACACGCGGGATTCTGGGGGGCACCCCCAGCTAGCGGGGCCCGCGGCGTCAGCCGCGGGACCTACTAGTCTATTTACATACATAGTTGAATTTCACCTCAGATATACATTGTTGAAGTTCACCTTCAAAATTGATGACGTCATAAGTCACATGATGAGTCAATACAAGCTCTCACCATCACTTCAGTATCTAATCGGAATGTCTTTCGACACATTCCTTCTCCAAGCTCTTCGGTTGATATCGATAGTCGTCGCCTCACTAGGAATCGTAACGACTTTTGTTTTTCTCTATATGTTTATACGTGCTCCAACTATACATAGAAACGCGAAGTAAGTTGTTCAAGAATTGTCTTTGCACTCGGTTTGAGTGAAACGCGGATAACGCACCAGTATAAATAATTGCAGAGTTTCGTTCTTCCAGCTTACAATGTTGTGCGGATTTTGTAGAAGAACATGAAGTGGTCATACAAATTAGAGAAATATAGTTGTTTTCCTAGACTCTTCAGAGTGTTAAAATTCTGTAGTGTGTACCAGAAAATTTCCAAGATTTACAGCGATGAAAGTCTAATTACCTGAAGATGACCTGAATCACTGGTTTTTTCTCTACAAAATGTAAACACTCATTATTCAGTAAAATGTTAAGTTTTTTTCTGTGTATTACAGTTCGACTTAACATAAAATATGACATCATTTGTAGCTTAAACAATTTTAGTTGCTGGTGGTCACGCAATGATTCATATTGCTGTGTTACTTAAACTATCGTACAAGAAACGTCAGTTGCTACAAATATCTGTGACATGTATGATGATCACCGCCTCGTAACGAAGCGAAGTGAATTAATAATTAGAAAATATGAAATAAGAAATATAGTCTTCATTCAGGATTCTGATAGCATTGTACTGTATCTCCATGTTTGCTGTATCGGTCTCATCAGTAATAACATCATTAAGTGACTATATTCCGGTCATCACTACCTTGTTCGCAGCAAAGAAACGTCAGTTGCTATTGATGTGAAAAAACCATTTCTCTCTAATTTTGAGACTGGGTTATGACTAACTTCACTATTTATCCTCGATTTACCAACTAAAAGGCGGAAAAACTCGATAAACTATCCTACAAGTCATTTGAATAGTCACGTCGGTTAGCAATCTAATGAGAAATCGTGTCCTTTTCTATTGCACGTTTCTGAGTTCTGCTGTGTGTAACATGTTTTACATGACAGTGCAATTGACTAGCAGTATATAATTAACCAAACATCCCAGTGCATGCCAATAAGCAAATAGTGAATAGAAAAATACAGCTTAATTTCTTTCCACTTTTTCTACTCGAATTTTCAATGTAGAAAATTGACATTTGTTCTTTGTAGTTATGCACGAAGGCGGATATTTTCTACTATCGTTCTCATCGTTTTTCATAGCCGTCGAGCAATTGCTGTCAATGTTCCTTCCGAGCTGGACAGAGGTATTTCAAATACCCAAGTGTGAAAAAGCAATCTAAAGAGTGCTCACGAGCTTCTCATGAACCATCTTCCGTCACGTGCTCTTCCCAGCAAGTGGAACATTTCGCGAAGAAACGTGAATATATCGCTGGTGGAATATGAACTACACGAGTTTGTCGGAACATTGTTGAGCATCACATATGTGGAGTATGCCAAAAGTATTGTGAAAGCTGTTTGAACAATGATTGAAAATCAACGGCATATCAATCAAATTTAGTAAAGTCACCATTTCCTAGTACCTGCTAAAATGATTCAAAATTAACCGATTCCTAGGATCAGTTCTAGAAAGGGCAAACTAAAACGACACATGTTGTAGTGAGGTAACGTTATATATCATTCCGATTCAGTCTCAGTTTAGAACATGCGAGATGAGTGAAGATCAGGTTTCAATTTGGGTGCTGTTATCCCTTTTATAAGTTAGAAAAAGTTATGAAGAACTGTACAAATCGGTGTTGTTTAGCTGGGGAGAATATTTTTTGCACGTACTGCAATATTCTCTTCAGAGCAAGCGCAGTAACGTTTTCACCCTATGTTCCTCTATTTTTTCTCTTCTTGTTTCTGTGTTTCTCGCCATAATCCTGCATTCGTGTGAGTTCCTTTATAATTGGGTGAAAAAGGAGAGAGAGAGAGAAGGAGAGAGAAAGAGAGCAAGTGCGATAGAAAGTGGAGACGGAGGTCATGAAAAAAAAGTACGTATACTAATGTATACGAAACCTTGTCCGTGACAGTTTTCACTGTAATGAAAACCATCGTATACATGCCATTTCCTTTGGAGTCATTTCATGCAAATTATTCCGTATCGAGTTTGTTCCGTTTAACAAACGAATCATATTTTTGTTAGGCGATTCTATTGCATATTAAGGAACTTGTAGGTTTAATCATCTAATTTTCAGATGGTCTGGATGTACCTGCCATCCTTGTGGGAAATCTGGTGAATATAGTTTCAGCGGGGGTGAGTGAATTCAATGAGCACATTAATTAGTTTCAAAATCCATCTGAAGTCAAACACATTTCAAGGGCTTCAGTGTGTGTAGTTTTAACAATCAGACTCAATTCAGATATTGATCTACGCATGGAAATCGAGCTCCAGAATGTATAGGGAAGAGTTGGGAAAAGCGAATCTCGAACGCCGGTTTCAGGTTTTTTCTCATCATTATTTTCTAAGTACAGCTCAGGTGTACCAAGTTACCGTATCTGGTAATTATTGGCTCCAACTCCATATTGCGACACACGGTTGGAAAAATCTAACTTCAATGCAGGTCTCCTACGAGAGGTTGCAACATACTATAGGTTGGATCAAACCGTTGCGGACACAGGGCCATCGAATTTTCTGGGCGGGGTTTGGCGAGGTGCCCGCCAGTCACCGTAGCGTTGATTTACACATTTTCTCGTCTGCTGGCAAACAATCAACGATCGATCCCTCCGCATCCCTCAATCAATTGAACCCTCTACTGTCTTTATGGAGAAAATGGCGACCATATACTGAAGTTCCAGATGTCTGAGGGTTCCCAATGGACCCGAGCTATTCTACCTGCCGCCATTCTCGGCGTATTCTCGAAAGTCTTCAGTATGATGTTCATTTGGCTAATGCTATTTGTCTACACGGAAGACCTTGTAACCTTTAAATGGATGCTTTTCGCTTATTATAGGGTAAGATTGCACCATAGGAAATTAACTTATTCGTGTTGTTGATTGCTTGCACGGCACATTTGTCGAGTATGACGTACCCAATTCATGACTACAGCGGTTCTTTCCGAGTTGTGCAATGTCTACCGGCTTCACCATAAAGCTATACTAGAAGTAAATTGAATAGTCACGTAAAGTTAGCATTATAATGAGGAATCGTGCACTTTGTTATTGCACGTTTCTGAGTTCTGCTGTGGTGAACATGTTTTGTGTGACTCTGCAGTCGTGTTTTATATGTTAACTAAGGCGGTATCATTAAAGTAGGAGAACTTAAACTCTAATTTTTTCTCCAAACTCAACAACCTGAATAGTGATATATCTTACAGAAACGCAAATAGGAAATAGCTAATATTTGGTCTGAAAACTTTTCATAATGTTGCGTCAAAAGAAAATGATTCGAGTCGATAAACAACCCTGTTTGGAATATTTAGGTTCTCGATATATACGTGGTCGCATTTCCGTTGGTAGTTATTTCACGACATAAACGGCTTCGTCGCGGAACTCTTCTGACTCTCAGAAACCTATTCGGCAGTAAACACAGAGGTATACTGTTAGTCGATTGCACAGTCACGTGAAACATGTTAAACACAGCAGAACTCAGAAACGTGCAATAACAAAGTGCACGATGCCTCATTCGAAAGCTAACATTGTTCAATTCACTTATAGTATAACAGACAGATCAACTAATACTCACGTAGGCAGTCACATGAAACCAGAAAAAAACGGAATTACAGAACGGTCAACACTTGACGGATGTTGATGTAGGACTAGCATGTTGACTATTTCAACCAAAAACCTGCATTTGAATAACAATACCCGAAACATCCAGCTTTAGATCACCCATATTCTCCGTCATAGTGACTAATAATTATAGCACTATTTTTGATATACGTAAGGAAAGGTGTTATTGGAACATCATATTCGTCTTCTGTTTGCTTTAGGCAATTTTTTGTTTTAAGACATATATGCAATTTTTTTGTTTCAAGACAACCGCTGATTATATTTCAGTTGGGACTGAAGCGAAGAAACCTGTTATCGGGAAAAAAGTAGAGGCCATTCAGTCGCAGAATGATCATTTTCAAACACTACAAGAAAGTTGGAACTAATGCTGACATTTGAAATGAACCGAAACTGCTCAAAACATGAAAATACTCAAATAGTCTAAGGAGAGTGGTTGAAACACACGTGTAAAGTTAGACACTTACGCGGAAGGCATGACAAATGGGCTGAAACACAGTGTGCGCTCTATATCTACAGAGAGAGCTACGATGCGAAGTTTTTTATTTGAATCGTTTACAATCTATGATTGAAGGTCAATGTATATTCAGTGTGACTATGTTTTAGCCTACGCGTCCCCCATTTAATTGTGTAGTGAGTACGTAAAATCTCACTATACCACGTGGAAACTCACTGTGCCCTTTTAAAGTTTACCGTGGTTGTGTGCATTTTAAGCAGTAACTCGAATAAAAATAATTGTGTATGATGTGTAATGTTGATGTTCAATGAACAAGTTTCAGTATAATGTATGAAATTTACCGACAACAACGACTATGTGAATTTTACATAAACCTCTAAAAAAGCGTGCTCAACCATATTTAACATGGTCACATCAAGGACTTTAAGTACTTCCTGAAAACGCAACGGAATTAAGACGGTTTTGAAACAGACTCAGGAAACATTGACTTTTTAGTTTTACCCCCCACCTTTCTGAATTTGTTGCGTTTGGGAAACTTTAGTTTGATCCCCCCCACCGGGGACGGAGGGGGTGATAATTCAATTTATCACCTGCAATACAAAAGTTTGAGGGTGGGGGGGGGAAGTAAACATTTCCGGTATTAAAGTTCAGCCCCTACCCCCCCCCCCCCCCCCTCGTTGAAGCTTGACCCCCCACCATTGAAGTTCTACCCCCCCCCCCCCCCCCCGCCGACCCAGGTGGGGGGTAAATAGTAAATGTCGAAGTTAAAATTTGACTTCCCCCTCTCCTAGATTTTCAGGTTTTAGCTTGGGTGGGGGGTTGAAGTGCTACGAAGGGGGGGGGGGGGGGGGGGGGGGACCATCTAAAGTGGGGGGCGATACTTCAATTTTCCGCAGACTCAAACTACAATCCAAGCACAGAGTGATATATATGACGGATGAAACCTTTACTCTATAATCTTCCATTTACATCTCAATAAACGCGTTATTCGCATTTGTTTACTTGAATGCTTTTTTGTATTTTCTGAAACAGTTGGGCATGCCAATTAGATGCAATGGCAAAGATCATTATTGAGCGCGTTATTCACTTTTTTATCAATACATTAAAGCACTTGTTTCAAACTGTGTCAAAATCGTATCTCGTGGCTCAATCCAAACCCATGCTCCCGCCTGAACAAACTATGCGCGTGTCGCAAAAATGTTTGCCTGTTCAGGCTATGTTAGTTCAATGAATCCCATTGTTACAAGCGGTATAAAAGGTTGTCCAAAAACTGATTATAACACTGGACATCGAGTCTTGTTTCAACCCGACGAAACTCATGGTTCCAGAGTTTTATGTTCAATTTTCACAGTCCAATAGCAAACTCAACTAGAATATTCTCCAATCCAACCTGTAGACCACATTTTCAGAAAACTTGTTGTAGCAAGTTGAACAATAACCTATTCTTAACTAAATTTCAGTTTTAACAGGAATTCAAGTTTTCTCTTACATTCCAATTGGAGTGCCACACCTAACAATGTGGAAGTCACTTGTTAAATCACGAATAAATCTATCTATATTAGTAAAAAGTGGGGGAACCAACAAATGTGTGAGTTGTGTTTGGTTCGACCTCGATATCAGCAAAAAGTGAACGATACGAATTGCTGTGATACTGTAGGAGAAGTATTCTGCAAAAATAGAACAATACAAATGTTGCACAATGGTTCACGAAGCCCGCATGATATTTCAGAAATTGCCGAAGGGTATTTCATGTGTGCTTTGACGAGATGCGTGCGTTGTGAACCATTGTGCAACATTTGTATTGTTCTATTTTTGCAGAATACTTCTCCTACAGTATCACAGCAATTCGTATCGTTCACTTTTTGCTGATATCGAGGTCGAACCAAACACAACTCACACATTTGTTGGTTCCCCCACTTTTTACTAATTGTCCTTTTTTTGCTAGTTGTACTCCTACAACTTCATATGTTGCCTATTCGCAGAGTGAATCTTGTGAACTCATTATATTATTATGGAAATCTCAGTTTTGTGTGTGCACAAAGCCGAATGCAGACCATAAAATTACTGATGTTGTAATATAACGCAGGTTACTGGCTCTGTCACTATCAACAACTGAACAAAAACGCTAAACGTTCCGATTGACATGTACACCGCTTTTAGCGGCGATAAGCGATGGGGATTGGCGCCATTGACAAATCTACAATTAGAGACACCAACTCACTTACAATATAGCCATTATTTCCAATACCACATCAAAAACCTTCGTTGAAACTTTTTTTTCATTTCTGCGTCAATTGACACACGCGTCTGGCGCCAGAACGAAACGAAATTTTCTCGGTTTTCCAGCTACCAGTACACACTACATGTGTCAATTACTGATTGGAGCAATATTCAGACAATTCAATTGTCAGTTTCGTGTGTTTTTGTTTTGGCGCCATCTGGCGTCTGTTCCGAGCCAGACGATAAAATTCTATTTTGAATTTGTGGATCTTTATTTCACATTGGAATATTCAATATCTGTCAACTCGAAACAGTTTGATTGACAATAACTGATATTTTCCCAACTTTGGCGCCAATTGGCGCCAGCGCACAGGGCCAACAGAACTTTTTTGATTTTCAGATTGAGCATCTTACTTGCCATGTGATAGTTATTTAGTGTACCGAATTTCAGACGATTCCATTGACGCTGTCGTGAGTTTGGGTTTTGGCGCCATCTGGCGCCTGGTTCGAGCGCCAGAAGAAAAATTTCAGTTCTGGAAAAAGACTTTCACACTTTCCACCAAAGTATTCAATTTCTATTAGTGTTCAACATTTTAGTTGATGATAAATAGTGTTTTGCCGTTTTTGGCGCCTATTGGCGCCAGCGCCGGGCGCCAATGATGATGTATTCATCTCATATTTGGCGCGACGGGCTAACTTTTGCATTATAACTCATGTTTCAAATTTCAGCTAAATCGGTTCGGTAGTTTTTCCAATAGTGTTTTTTGGCGCCTATTGGCGCCCGCGCCCGGCGCCAATGAAGAGCTATACATCTCATATTTGGCGCGACATGCTAATTTTCGCATTAGAACTCATGTTTCAAATTTCAGCTAAATCGGTTCGATAGTTTTTCCAATAGTCGTTTTTGGCGCCTATTGGCGCCCGCGCCCGGCGCCAGAGATTACATATACATTTCATACTTGGCGCGACGAGCTAACTTTTGCCATAGAATAGATGTTCCAAATTTCAGCCAAATTGGTTCAGTAGTTTTTCCACTACGATGCGGACAGAATTCCGTGAGGGACGAGGGAGGAGGGAGGAGGGACGAATTACGGCGGAACTTTTCAACAACGACACGAAACCATAACTCAGGCGAAAATATTCCGATTTGGCTGAAATTTTCACACAATGTTCAATTCGTGATTCTCTAACGTTCTCTCCTTTTAGTTTTCAAAAAAAGAATATGTTTGAAGATTTTTGGTAATTAAAAGGAAAAAACGAGTCCGCAATGGCCAAACCAAAGACAACTCACGCAGAGCGCTTCGCGCTCCGCGCGATATGTTTTTTCTACCGTCACCATCCACTTTTGACTTTGTTCACGTGATGTTCTCTTTGACATCTCCGGCCTGAATACCATTTCAAAACCCTTTGTGTGAGCCACACTCGAGAAATTATCCGTAGATAGTTGAGAAGTTCTTCATTTTCAGCATCATGTTGACTTTCTGTCTGGCTGTCGCTCTCCTTGGCTCCGCCGCAGCACAAATTGCTGATACGAACTGCACTGCTGCTGGCGTGGTAAGTTATCGATATTGAAAATTAAAAAATGAATGCACACTGTATTTTTCGATTATACCTTTGCACTAGCGCATGTCTGCATCTACTTATGTATTGTTAAAGGTTTTCAGTAGCATAGCGCGCTAAATTTTTACATTTTCAAATACCCCAATATCACAATACTGACACTCAGCAGTTCATTCGCTTCGATTTGTATTATCACATTGTAACTTGAGACCGAAAATAATAACTCTAACCGTGGGTGCGTTCTCAATTGCGCCTAGATTTGGGGAAAATATTCATGGGCGTTTGTGTACCGGGAGATTTCCTGAAGAGGGAACTGAAGATGTGTGCAAGTTATTCGTTTGAAAACTCAGAGCATTTGGTTTTAATTAGAATATAACTTTTCCTTTAGTATACTGCTACGGCCACCGTATGTTCGAACAAGTTCTCCGACGCTTCTTGCGCCATCGTCTACGCTGATTCCACTGTTGCCACCGGCGCCGACACCGAACGACCAGCTGCTTGCTTCAATGTGAGTTCATCCTCCCGATTTGTTTGAGACTATGACACCTTTATGTGAAGTCAGTCTACTATTCATGAAAAAGTGGGGGCCCAACGACTGTGAGATTTGTCTTCTGCTGTGCGCCCCTTAGACAGCTACTCTCGAATGGAGCAGCTACTGCTACAAAAACCGGAAAATACTTATATACTCAAGTATAACTGTTCATTACAAACATACAAAAGTCGTAAAATATTTTTTCAAACCTGTAAACTATAATATACAAATCACAGCTGTAAAAGAGAGAACAACTGTTGAATAATATGCCAAGTGTTATAGCACCTAGAGTTGAAGTAAGGACCAAAACTGCAAATCATTGTGTACAAAACCAGAATCTCTATAGTTGACTACGTTGAGTTAACATCTGTGATTTGTATATTATAGTTTACAGGTTTGAAAAAATATTTTACGACTTTTGTATGTTTGTAATGAACAGTTATACTTGAGTATATAAGTATTTTCCGGTTTTTGTAGCAGTAGCTGCTCCATTCGAGAGTAGCTGTCTAAGGGGCGCACAGCAGAAGACAAATCTCACAGTCGTTGGGCCCCCACTTTTTCATGAATTTTTCTCTTTTTGTACACATGCCGTAGGTATGTGGTTTGATCTGTACGGTGCAGATAAAATTGTTTTCTCAATTGACCACTTGTCAAGTATTACCATCATTCGAAAAAAAATATGACGTCAACATTACAGTTCTGAATTCTGAATTCCAGAATAAGTCATATTTAGATAAAGTTTCATCGTTAATATACCATTTTTAAGATATTTTCAGCATTTGAAATAATATGTGACGTCAACTTTGCACTTTTCAAAAATGACGTCATCTGGTCTCCAGAATCCCAGAATACGTCACTGTTAGATTGAGTTTTACCGTTGATTGACCCTTCCTAAGATATTACCATGATTTGAAAACATATGTGACATCAACTTTGCACTTTTCAAAAATGACGTCATCCGAGCTCCAGAATCCTCGATGACGTCATCAGTAGATGACTTACATCTGAATCAATGTCCGTTCATGTCGTGGTATCATACTCCAAATTTTACTTGAATTGGTTAGGACTGAGCTGAGTTATAACGCAATTTGATTTACCGCGACAGAGAGGGCGAGAGAGTGCACGAAATGAAGAGACGCAGAGACATTTTCAAAGAACTATAACTTAATGAAAAATAATTTTTTTCGAGAAAAAAGTTTGCGCCCCCAAACTTCGAGTGGGGTATCTATCGTGTCCCAAATTTTCAGTCAAATCGGTTCACACATAAAAATATCCCAGGAGTGCGCACCAACACACACACACACACACACACACACACACACACACACACACACTGACACACGACGGAAGTTGGCGGTCTGCATGAAGCGCATAACGTCATAACTCGGCTCAAACTCAATCAATTTTGTTCAAATTTCGAACATAGATTGTACATATGCCATGAAAAATCAACAAAGCATAAAAAAGTTTTGATTTGCAAGTTTGGGCCTTTTTGAG
This sequence comes from Litoditis marina, assembly GCA_964036275.1. Lineage (NCBI taxonomy): Eukaryota > Metazoa > Nematoda > Chromadorea > Rhabditida > Rhabditidae > Litoditis > Litoditis marina. The sequence goes on from OZ038433.1 coordinate 19,598,792, forward strand.
GGTAAACTAAAAAAACGGAGGCGCGCATTAACCGGACCAAAGACAAATCTCGCACAGCGCTTCGCGCTGCGCGCGATTGAAAAACAGTGGATATCGGTCACGTATGAGAAATATAGGCCAATTTAGAGTATTACTCGGCGCATCACGTCGCGCGTAAGTGGTAAACTCTCTAAGTGGTGCTCTCGTGATTGTTCATTGGCGTTGAGCGCCGAGTGTAAGTTTTCAACTTGGTCATATCGCGCCTCTATGTGAACCGTTTCCACTGACACATTTTCGCAGTTATCTAGATACGTCGCTATCAGTCCTCATATCACGAGTTATATTGAGAGAAACTGTTTCTTTGGAACGTGTGTGTTTTCTGACCCAGTTGTAATAAATTTAGTAGAGTGTGGTAAAAAAGCAAAAGTTACTGCTCAAACGTCATTGAGTCTGGTTAATGAAGTCCTCTACTTGGTATGAAAAGTGTATCAACTTCATGTCGTGCCTCGAATCGTTATTCCATTGTTTTTAGGGAACCAACGGACCAGATGAGGATGTGAAGGCTATGGCCGTTGAGAATTGTCCCAAAACTTGTGGATACTGTTGTGAGAGTTCGGAATTCGACTGCGAAAACACCAAATGTCAGTCTCTCAAACATTTTCTGAGGATCAGGTTACTGAATCTGTAAACTGCAGTCTTGCATGGAACATCAGAAAGGTGCTTCATGTACTTTTTGACATCAGAAAGGTGCTTCATGTACTTATGGTCATACATGTTTGCCATTTGCCGCAATAGTGTTATGAACCGTTTTGCGTACATACGAACATATGTGCGAGTGCACATAGAGTAATGTATGCCAATGACTCAACAAATAACATAGTCAGCAAGTTGAGCATGGTATCCTTCCAAAAGTGTGTGTGACACGAATAAGTTCTATATCTTAAAACGTTTGTTTAGGTTACCCCAGAAGTTATCCGGTTAGTTACCTGAAATGAGAAATCGGTTACCTTCTCACGCAAAATGTAGTTTTTGCCGTTAGTCTGAACGGCAACCGAATTTCAGTTTTAGGTTACTTCCAGGTTCCAGGTTACCTTCTGAGGTAACCTGAAAATTGGGTACCACACAGGGTTGGTTACCTAAAAACCCGCTTATTTGTAAAATTTGCCCTAATAATGTCTTTCTTCGTCAATGGGGTTGTATAACCGTTTCTTCCAGACCCCCGCATCAACTGTGCCACCGTAACCAGCCGAATGTGTCAGGACACCACATGGAGAGACATCATTGCCGCAGACTGCCCGGCCGCGTGCGGATTCTGTCTTCTCGGTATTTTTATTGATCTACATTCAAAGAGAGTTGCAATGGCCCAATGGAGAGAGAGCGAGAGAGAGAGAGGGGAAGAGAGAGAGAGGGAGAGTAACAGAGAGAGAGAGAGGAAGAGAAAGAAAGAGAGAGAGAAAGTTTTAACTAGATAGGCCTGCCATCCAGCCTGTAGACAAAATTCTCGGAAAACTTGGTTGGACAGGTAACTAGAAATAACTTGCTTCTTAACTGAATTATAGTTCGTACTTGTTTCTTTCTATTAACCCGTTTTTTAAACTGAATTCTAGTTTCAACTTGGTTCTTACCTACCTGATCAACCTGTTTCCTGAATAAATTGAATTCCTGTGCCTACAAAACACTCTACAAAACAAAAAGTACGGGTGAACTATAGACACTTTGCGGCATGGATGAGACTGAATTTCACGTTTGAGCAAAACAATTATTTTAGGGGGTTGCATTGACACCGCTCCTGACTGCGCCAAGAACCCTTCTATCTGCGTCACTCGTGGTCTGGAAACATTCGTGGCTGTGAGTTTATCTTCGTTTCGATTACCGTTGGGAGACAACTGAGTTTATCTTTTTTAAATGGAAGTCAGATATTTTAAGATTAACATGTGCTGAAACTTCTAGACAAAATAATGATTTGATGTTTACACTTGATGAAAAGCTGACTCGAATTGAACAATCGTGACCTTGATGGAATAGAAAACCTGTGTTTCAGACCAACTGCAAGCGTACCTGCGGTCTGTGCACCACCACCACCACCGCTTCCACAGGCACAGGTGATACCGTTGTTATATTCAATATAATTGAGATTTTTAGAGGTGTTTAAATTTCAAGAGTCAAGATTGAGCCGCTGAAGTACAAACCATATGTATCATGTTTTTTCTCTTGTATGGGGGGAAGGGAATGAGAAGTGAATTAATATTTCGTGACCGTGGTTCACGACCTCGAGTGGAAGAATGGTGGCATTCCCGTACCGTAGATGAAGTCCAACGCGGTGTTACGGAACACAAGTTCCATGACTGCATTTATTAGTTGGAATTGTTATAGTTTCAGGAACCGCAACCGGAACCGGATGCACTGGACTCACTGATAACGCGAGGTATTAAACATAATTGATTGCAAAGAAAAGTACCTGACAGTTTTTGATGATGTTGTGATACAACGTGGTTCGATTTGAAATTCATGCAAAGTAAATATTCTAGTTTCTCAATGAGCATGTCCCTTTCACATATTCTAATAATGTGAATTTCAGTTGCACCAGCTGGGTTGCCAAGGGATTCTGCACCAACACTTTCTACACGGCCGCTCAGAGAAAACAGTACTGTCCCCGCGCGTGCAGTCTCTGCTAATCATCCATATAACCTAATATTGTTAAAATGGGCATTGTACATAACACGCAGAACAAGGCAAAATCAGAGTGAACATTGAAAAAGTCAATCATTTTATTGTTTTGTTGTGACCTGACCAGTTGTTATTTGCACAACAATGAAATATTGATACACTACTGTCTTGTTATCGGATTACGACTGGAAATCAGAGCTATTTGACGTCGATTAAAACTATCCTAGCTCAGAGGTGAACATGATTCTGAAACACCAAACTAAAATTATGTTGCTAGGACCACTTGCACTACTATAACATGTTTATGGATACATTGTTTGTGTTCGTTATGGAGGACCAGATGGATCCACTAAGATTATATCGAAGTAATACAAAGATACATTATCCATTCACGTTAAAGTAACCTGTTTGACAAATGTTAATATCAAACTCAAAGTCTTATGCAAATTTCCGATTTATTCAATGGAACTGAAAGGTTTTCCCCATTAGACCTCTGTGAAGTAATTCTATCTCTTGTTTACGGTTATAGTGTTCTCGCCGGTTTGGACATTGCAGATACCAGAAAATGTGAGACATAATGTACGGTGACGTGAGACGTATCTACGACGAAAGGTAAGACGTCAGGTAAGAAGAGTGCAAACGCGATGTAGTTATATACTAGGTAAGAAACAAATTCGCAAATCTACCAGTTCACTCAGAAGTCGCTGCAATTCCATCAGTTATTTTATTCAAGGAAAATCCTAACCGTCATTCAATTACTTAGAGTGTTTTTATATTCCGCATCTATTATGCATGCATGATCGGATTTTCTGAGAACGGAACATACACTTTGTCGTGTGATGGAATTGGATGTCTCTGACGATTGTTGCTCGCGGTTGCATTGCGGATATCAAACATCAAAGTCAAACTTCATGCAGTTTATATGCAAGTTGATTTGTGAATAAAACGATCCAAATGTGTTTTTGACTTGACTATCGGTAATAGAAGAGATACGACGATTTTGGTCTGGCCATGTTCGTTCATTGGTAAAACTCAGAATAAGCTTCGAGCAACTTTTTATTCAATGTTTTGTTTGTGACCTGACCAGTTATTATTTGCACAACAATGATAAATTGTTAGTGTTTTGTCATCTGAACTTCGACGCACAACTGAAAGCTAAACTACGGCAAACTAAAGACCATAATATTTCAATCAATCGACCAAAATGTAGAGTATAGCAAGCTTCTTACTGAACAGACCTGTAAAACTATGGAAAGTAATAGTGGAATGAATAACTGCGTTCGCTGTACGCGTATAGTCGAAAATTTAGCAGAACATATCTGTTCCCGCGAATACAAACCATCAATCGAACAAACTTCAGAGCTTTGTAGATTGGTGGTCTTCCCACATATTGTATGTTGAAGTTACAGGATTGATTGCATTAAGACTAAGAATAAGTTTCTTGTTAACGATAACCCAGAAAAACGGTTGCCAAAACTTACCCGGTTGTGGAATGTGACCGACCAAGTTGCACAATGGAAATCTAAATCTGCAAACGTAATGAATGTAAGAGTGGTTCACCTGATTTTTTAGTCGCTTCCTCCCGATCGAAATCGTCGAGTTGCGCGCTCGAGAGAAGAATGATATTACAAAATTCACGAAGTGGATAAGAGTAGAAACGAAAGATATATTAACGTGATGTCCACATTGTGTGTTGCAGTGGAAGCGTGTATTTGATTATTGTTTTCTCTGTTAACTTCGAATAATGATAATTTTCCATATGTCGCAGTCTTTAATTTGACACAATTCAAACCCACGTTCCCGCCTGAACAAACTATACACGAGTCACCGAAAAAGTTTTGCATGATCAGGCTGTGTTGGTTCAACAAACTCAATTGTTAGAAACCGAATAAAAGAAAACAGAGGAAAACAATTGACATTCGGTGCTGAATTGCCTCCACAGAGCTTCCTTCAAATTAGTTCGTACAAGTTCAGTTCAAAACTAATTGAAACAACCCAGGAAGCGCATCGCGCTTGTTTTCGAACTATTAAAGAAGGACGATTATGTGGTCCAATCGCAACGCTCCAGTCATTTAAACCGCAATATATTTTTCAATTGCAGTTTAAAGGACCGATGTAACGGGATTGGTCCACATAATCGTCCTTCTTTAACCGTTGTATAATTCACATCTCCGAGAGTCATTTTGGTTTTTTTCTTTAAATATTGTACATATAAGACGCTGCAATCTAAATAAATCTCAGAATCTATTTTTTCTCGAGAAAGAAATATTTTCTGGGAAAGAAAATATTTCACTTTTTGATGCAAACTTTATCCACGATTGCTTCAAAAGATTAATTTTTCATGTCCCAAGATTTCAATCATTGAAAAGATGGGATCCCACTTTATCAATCATTGAAAAAATGGGATCCCACTTTATCAATCTCTCGCGTTCTCGGCTGCGCCGTATCTAGTATGTGTGGTTTTTCAGACGATAACTGTCTCTGCATCTCTGTCTCTGCGTCTCGTGTTCTCGCGGGAGCTGTAACTAAGCATTAGTACACGGAAAAATGAGAGGCGCAGAGAAAGGGGCGCCGAGACAAATACGCTAAAATAATACCAATACCAAATACGGCGCAGCCAGATACGCGCCTCGTGTTGCGTTTATATCCGCGCGAGGGCATTCGAAGCACCACGAAGTGGAATTCATAGAAATGTATCCCAAAATATCAATCATTGGAAAAATGGGATCCCAAAATATCAATCATTGAAATAATGGGATCCCAAAATATCAATCATTGAAAAAATGGGATCCCACTTTATCAATCATTGAAAAAGTGGGAAATATTATTTTCATGTTGATATGCCTCCCAAAACCAACTTTTTTCCTCAAAGGTTCGAAAACTGGGAATTCAAAAAGTTCGGTTCCCAAATAATCAACGAATTTCACACTTTTTCGACTTTTGAGAAAAATTTAGATTGCAGAGTCTTATATGTTACATGCATCATTCATATCAGTTCTTGTTTGTTCTTTTTCAGACACTGCTTTTACAAGTTTTCAATATTTATCCCTGTTTAGTTTGAGTCTACCTAATACTTCGTATTCAACCGCATGTCAGTAGTCGTCCACAATTGTCAACTGCTACATTTGCAGCATCATGTTGACTTTCTGTCTGGTTGTCGCTCTTCTTGGCTCCACCGCAGCACAAATTGCGGACACGAACTGCACTGCTGCTGGCGTGGTGAGTTCACAAACTTCCTGGCAACGAAAATATGAATTCACAGTATTATTACAGTCTCTTCGGTGTATGGTCTCAAAAACAAATTAAATCAAGTATTTACTTGGACTTCTCGTTACCAATTCCCATCACATGCAATGTATTTCTAGTACACAGCTACGGCCACCGTGTGCTCGAACAAATTCTCCGACGCTTCTTGCGCCATCGTCTACCCCGCTTCTACTGTTGCCACCGGCGCCGACACCGAACGACCAGCCGCGTGCTTCAATGTGAGTCAAACAACGGTAGCGTGACACAGAAAAACATAGAAATACCCGTTTGGTAGTAGCGTGACGTGATGAAACATTCAATAACTCGCAGCTGTTTCACGTCATGTCATGCAACGCGATAACACAAGTCATAGCTATGATTATGCTGTGATTTTTCAACAAAACTCGCAAATATTAATGGTCAAGCGTGTTAAACCGTTGTTAACCAGAAACAAACACTACTTGTCTTTCCATCTAACCGAAAGTTTGGTTTTCACCGTTAGTTTTCACGGTGACCAAATTTAAAAATGGATTATGTAAAACGGGTTACTGAAAAAGTCAGGTTACCGAAAAAACCACACTACTCTCTAACTGATCGGCACTGAATGGAGATTAAAGGAGACCGGAGAGCAACATGAATAAGGAGTGAAATGTTATGAAAATTTCGAATCTGGCATTACTTTTTGAAAACATGTCCATGTTAAGGTGATATCTAGGGTCCTATTTCTAATCGCACAGCTCGGACCTCAGGTTAGAGTCAGACAGACAGAGTGGGCGCTGATCGCGCACGTGCTTAGCATGCGCCCACAACGATTCTTATAAACAGCGACCAAACTGGTCACAACTCATTCACGCATAGATGACTATAAAGAGAACGAATACAGTAATAAGCAAATTATTTATCACTCAACAGAACATCTTTTTCAACAATAAAAAATAACAATCATTCAACAATCAATGCAATATAATAATTGATATACTTTTCAGGTGGCAGCAAAAACGGACGACAGTCAGCCAGAAGAAAACAAGAACGATGCTGGGGACGTGCAATACATATATGAAGATCATCATGTTCCAGATTGCGATTGCAGTCATTTTCATGTAACATAAATATTGTGTAACTCATACTATGCTTTGAAAACAATCTCATTCCTAGAGAGAAAAGGCTTCTAAAGACTATATTATGTACGAACGAAGAACAAACGAGGATGAACAATAACAGTATCAAAACGGTGCCAGTTCTATAGATTCCATGCAGAAAACTTATTCTGATCAAGAAAATCAACAATCGAGGAGAAGTGTATGTGTATACAGTGTTTCACAGACAGATTGCCTCTTACAGTAATCATTTGATCATTCAAATGTATTTTCCATCCAATAAACACGATTTGAGCTATTTCGATTACTAGCGAAAGTCAGAACTCTTTGCAAAGACTCCTGGCTTAGAAGAATCTCATCGAGAATCAGCTTACTGTAGAAGGTTGCGCGTGTGTGAAACAGACTATGTTATTTACAAGAAATTCTGATCCTAAAATGGATAACAACCAGTTGAACAACTAAATAAATCACAACTAATAAACCAAATTTATCAAAACATAATCTGCATTTTGGTACAATACAAAATGTGGGGAATAAATAAAAAAAATACCGAGGTTTCTTTGGAGCAGATGGCAGAAAAAAGACACCATGATGACGGCACGATGGAATGAACTGAAAAAAAATTCGTTGAAAAAGTGATGAAAATGTTTCCAGGTCAGTGTTCATAGCTTGGTCCAAAGTTCAAACTACAAATTCCTAACATGTTAGAATTCGGCGAGGAAATCGCCAAAATGTTCATTGTTCATCTGCTTTTTCACTTTTCAGACGTCGAATTAGTACAGCTTATTGAACATACACTGATTTCCAAAATTTTCTGTTTGGTTATGTGTATTTTTCAGAGATGATTCCAAACTTATACCCCCAAGTGCGTAAACGATTTTCTAAATCTACATGCTTGGTTTGCGAGTCGGTACGCGATAGATCTGAGTTCTATGCGTTCACCACCAACAAATCGAGTTGTCAAAAATGGATCAAGTCAATTTACGGTGATGCACACGAGTACCGAGCTTTTGAGCAGAAGTTAGATAAAACTGCTCCTGCCCAAAGATTGATTTGCCGATACCATTTTCTCCCTACTGATTTCTATGCTCGGCCAGACGGTAGTTACCGAGTGAAAAACACGTCAGTCCCATCAAAGGTGAATAATACACGCTGTTCTGTTCATAAATCTTTCCATTGAACCCTAGAATGAATCTTTCAGCCAAATCGAATGCTATGGCACATGTTGAATTTGAATTAGCACTTTTCTCAAGGAAAACACCTGACTTTTTCAGGTACTGAATAATTTCATTCAATGAAACAATGAAAACATAGCTATGAAACTTCTTTTTACAGAACTGTAACATACCTGAGGACTCTGATACTGGTGCCAACTCTGAGGACTTCTACACAGAAAGAAGTGAAAGCAGTATGAACAGCAACGACTCTGGAAGATACGATTCTAATGTTAGTATACATAATACACATGACATTTTATTGCTAGACCAGTGATGAGGAAGTTTATTTTGAGAGTATTAGTAATGTTCGTTGTTCTCCAATATTGTCGAGATATTTTAATTACAGTACTCGACACCCTCATGCTCATCTCAATCCGACATGACATCGGAAGAGCATTCTACTGCTACTGATTATTCGGCACTCAGCGATACTCATGAACCGGATATGTCTGAATCGGGAGTCATAGCGATGGATACAGCAGCTGCACGTGATGATGCTTCTAAGTTCAATATGTTCTTAGTAGAAAAGGAAGCACTCATGGAATTACTCAAGATCTGCCCTATTTGTACTCGACATTGCAATCTTACCACCATTGTCGATGGAGCCGTTTTGAAAGTGAGTTTCTTTATATACTACTTCGGACTAATTCCTCATTCCGTTCAGGTGGTATGGAGATAGATAACTAAATTTATGCGCGATTCAATACTCCAGTTTCTAAATTGTTAGATGTGACAATCCAATCAGAGTAATGTGAGAATAAAATAAGATGTTGGAAAGAGAGAAAGTGCAGTGGTGAGCATAGTGATAAAACTAGAGCTAACCAGTGATTGTACCTTGTTTTGAGAAAACATCAATTATGAACCACGAAGTGACAGAAGAAATGATAGAAGTAGCATTTAAAAGTGTGTCTACGAATTGAAAGTGTTACAGGTGCATCGTAATTGTCCAGTTGGGCACATTATTGAGCCGTGGAGCAGTTCTAATATATTGAAGACAAGAGCTAATGGTAGCCGGGAACAATTGAAGAAACTAAACCTAGACGTTTCCTCGGGTATTCTATTCAGCGGATCAAGCTATAGGGTAAGAAGATAACATTTACGATTTACTTCATGTACTGCTGTAATTTGAGGTAGGATCGCAAACGATTTTTGTACAAACAACTAGGGATTCGGAGTAAATAATCAATTGTGTCAATTCAAACTAACTATTTTGGTTCAGAAAGTGGAGGAGTTCATGGAGGTTTTGAAATGTCCGGTTATTTGTGACCGAACCTACCGATCTCACAAAGTTCATTATTGCTATCCTGCTGTGAGAAGCCTATACGAGACCGATCGCGCAAGAATACTGGACATAATGAAGGATCGCATCCTAAAGGTGTGTATGAGATGTGGAGGAGGGGTTACTGGTACACAGGGTACAAGTAGTTTGGTCATGTCACTATGTGGGTAGTGGAGTGCGGGACTCAAAAATCCTACGCTAGTGTCACGTCAGTCAATGAATCCACTATCATTACACACTTACGACAACATGTACATGAATACTGTTACAGGGAGAGAAATTGGACACATCGGGAGACGCTCAATATGAGTCGGTCGGTTTTTGTGCTGCAACATGCCGATACGTGATTATGGAGATGTCTCACCGGTTTATTCTTCATTTTGTGGTTGCCAAGAAACAGAGAGGAGGTGAGGTCGCGAGGTGGATATTCTACCTGAAAAATAGGCTTTGAAAACAATACTTTCTATTTTTGCAGGATCCTCGGTGCAACTGGAGCCTAGAGCACATCTAAAATGCATCAATGAGCTCATTGCCGAACTGACCGAACTCGCTGGCGTAAGTCATGCATATATTACTAGGTTTTCAACAACTGATTGCAGAACGTATTGTTATTACAAGCATAGGAAAGATTTATTATGTTACAATAATTGAAAACTAGTTCAGACAGCCGACCCAATCGCAACCTTCACATCTGACAGATGTCGGAAGATCGCTGATCAGATGCGTGCTCTACTACCTGCCATCGTACATCTCTATGATGCGTGGCACTTCTTCAGGAACATACTGTTGGATCTCATCAAGGTGATCACATTTGTTTGCCATTCATCGTTTGTCACTAGTTTTATCATTTCTAAAACCCGGAATTTATATTTCAACATGGACTTTTTCAGCGGCGAGATCAGGTGCAGTTCAAACCACTGAAAGAGTGGTTGTCTCACATCATCAATCAATTATGGTGGTCAGTCGCCTCTTCCCAAGGAGACGGACCCATTGCACAGCAGAAGTATATGTCTTGCTTGCTACACATTTGCGGACAACATAAAGGATTCGAGGTTAGCTCTCCATTACATTTCGCCCCCTGCCCCTAAGAACACCATTATAGTCACACCCCAGTAATGTTGGCTGAATAGCCAGAAAAACAAATCGAAAAACGAAATACGTCGTTACTTTGAATAAAACGGACCCTTTTTTGATGAACAGTTGAAGTTCAATGTTGTAAGTGAATAGTAAGTGAATGCAATAAGCCTCTGAACAGCACTTACTTGAGCATTTAGCTGTCCAATGTGTACAACTTCGATCGGTACAAGGAATGCGCCCATGACGAATTGCAAGTGGCTCGCGAAGATCCTCGTTACCTGGATTTGACCATCAAATCGAATAGCAGAGCTCACGACCTACTCAAGAAAATACTACTGACGGGCACACGGCTACAAGATCTTGAGAAGGTTGGAAAATTTACATTACAATTAGAGAGAAATGTACACGTTATTATGAACTCAGTCACTCAGTCCAAACGTTTTTACTAATAACATCTTCCTTTCAGGTTTCCTATCACTTTGGAACTTCGGACGTAGAGAGCTTCAATGCGTTGGCAACTAAGTATGCCCCCAAGAACCTTTACTTGTGAGTAATTTTACAACTTGCCTTTATGTGACTAATCGGAAAGTATAGACCTCAAAATGATTGAAAAAAATCCGATTTCGTTGTAACCGGTATCATTGTCATTGAAAATAAAGCAGTCCCGAGTCCCATTCTCTCAATTTTTAAATAAAACAGTCATTGAGGATGGTAGAAAACAGTCACCAAAATGGCTCCACGTTTGTTTATTATAATAGGTTATAATAAACTTGTACTCACCTTGCACCTTCTAAACATCACATTATTTAGTACCGAAGAAGGCCATATCATCCGATCCATGTTGGCCATTATCGACTGGAACAGAAAGAAATGGGATGAACACGTCACAAAGACCCGAACAGTTGTTGGAAAGAGACCATACTACAACAAAACAAGAAGACAGGTCATTTTCCGCATATGCTCAATTTTTTTACGAGTACAGTCATTTTCAACACAGTTCAGGTACAGTTAGCGAGATATAATAATGTTTTATTATTATTATTGTATTGGATTTCTGTTATTTTTTGTTTAGATGGTTCTACGTGACGTGAAGAGCAGGGCGGATTTTGGCTGGAGGGTGGAACTTCTAGAGGAGGCGCGCAATGTGAGAAGATCGATGGAAAGCGCGAAGGATGCGAACATTGAATTGGACAGCGACGACATGTCCGAGGATGATGGCGACGCCAACCTCGAAGCAGAGGCGGAAGAGCAAGCAGAGAATCTCAATGTTAGTTACATTTCACTACCACTAAAACTAGTTGTGTAAAACTGCAGCCTTTGGCGTTACATATGTGAATAGAAAGGGGATTCTTGCTATAAAGCTCATAAATAAATTTCTGCAGGGAGACGGTTTGCAAGACGCGCTCGCGAGCGGTATCCGAAACAGGCGCGAAAGGGCCGCTCAAGAGAAAGAGGAAGGAAGAGCATCTGATGCCGAAGATATTATGCACTCTGACGTGGATGACGACCCTAAGTAGGCTTCTTAGCCGTGGTCAGCACCAAGATTGCTTGCTTATTGTTGTATATTAGTTATAGTTATAGTTATTTCAGTAGCTGGAAGTAGTAATATATCACTTTTATTGTTGTATATATATATCACTTATGTTGTTGTCTAGATAAAATATAACTCACCCAGTCCAGTACCCATACAATATACATAGCAGAAGTGGAGAATTGAAGCGACTCAGGGAACATAGTGATCCCATCAGAAATTGGATGAGGAATAACGAAATGAAGGGGAGAAGTACTGAAATAAATGATATTATCATGTGAAAAAACGAGCTCATAATCGTCAAAATTGAGAATTATAGCGCCGATTATAGGAAAACAGGCATACGCCAGTAAGGTCTGACTGAGCGACATAAAGTGGTCCGTTTTCAGGTATAAAGACGTGAAAATTCAGGATTTCTCGTCAAAAACCGACCGATTTTCATCCTTTCGACTAAAAAGTAGTCCGTTTTTCGAAAATTTCTGACTATTCGGACAACCTTGCAGGTGTATGAAAACAGGCTTCTTCCTAATTGGGGATCGTCTTGCCTTACTAGTGTAGAACTCTATGATACTGATTGTGAATGCTAATGATAAAAACAGTAGCCATTTTTGGCCACAATGAAAACCACCACCTCAAAAGATAATACATGTGGGAATAAGCTGAATTTGAAAATGAAAATAATGTTTCGTCTAAAAAGTATTATCAACAGGAAAACATGAAACACTCACTCGTACTTCAAATATCCGCCTCGTCTCCATCCAAATTGCAGCAGCCGACGGGAATAAATCCAGTGTAGCTATTGTCGTCTGATGGGCAGACCTCGCGGATAGCGTCTACGAAGCAGATGGGGAACTCGGTGCGCAAGCCTTTTCCGAGTTTTGGCAGTAGTTTGTACGACAATAATTTGTACATTGCAAACCTTCTCTCTCTAAAACAAGATATGTATAATTAGTGAAAGTAACAGAAACCCATTGTATCACAAAGAGACAACATGTCGCATAGGTAATAAATGTTGACTGGCTGATTCATGATTGTCTGATAAGTTCAAAAACCAAAATGTAAAACAGCATAACGGAAGAAAACGAAAACATAATGCGACAATATCTCACCTGTTAGTAATAGACTCGATTTCCTCAGTTGCCACTAAACGATCCAATTCGTTCTCCTTTATTCTTGCACCATATATAAAGTTGTCAATACCCTGTAAAACATAAATTTCACTAAAACTACAATTCAAAAATTATTTGCATGGCAATGAGCGTTGAAACAGAATGATTAGATGAACATACGCTAAGTAGTTCCGAATAGGAACAGAAGTTAGCATATGCAGCCTCGAAAAACGGGCGAGTATAGGTCTAAAACATGGAATAAAAAATAAATGTTGCCTAGATTCTGCTACATTACTCGAAAAGTGATAACAGATATACAGTGAATGTGAAAGAATACAGGACAATGTGCTGTACAAACATGAAGGACAAACTAACACATTTGCAAAATCAGCTATACGAAAACCCAATTTTAAATAATGTGACATTTTTGATTTGAACCCTATGCGACTCACCTCTATGCTTAGAATTTGACGCTTGAAAAGCTCAGATCCGGCCACACAACTTTCCGGACAGCAGTCGACCCCTCCCAGAAATTCACGAACAAGTGCCTGTTTGATGTGCATGCCAGTGGACGTGAGGGACTCTTCGCTAGTCCATAAAGAAACACAGCAGTAATCAAATTTCAATGGCGCAATTTGAGAACACCCATTACAATAACACCCATGGAGTTCACCTTGTATTCCGTCATTGAAAATGGATGGAATTGCGGCAGCCAATTTGGCAAGCCACTTTTCTTTCCTCTCCTTTTCTCTTTTAAGGGACTCGGTTCTGTTAGGGTGATAGAGAAATGGAGTGACAGACTGCATTGAAACCCAAAATCTGAAAGTGTGAGAAGTGAGTGCGTGTACAGCAAAAAACAAAACTCTTCCAAATAAACAAATACAAAAATTCGCGTATGAGACTGCATGGTTGCTCACTATTATTGCTCATATTCCCTAATTAACCAAGAACATAAAAGAACATTGAATTATAAATCGAAATACATAAACATATACATAAAGAAAAATGCAGCTGAGAAACCAATAATGCGGTTTCGAGCGCCCCTTGTTCTCTGCCCGACGCCTACCGCCCCGCGACACGCAACGCGTCTAATCAAAAGTAGGATACAGCAGCTTATCGTAAAATCGTGTTGCTCTCCGGTCTCCTTTAACATAACGATATGGAGGTAGGGAAATGAAACATAACCCTCCCATCTACTTCTTTTTTCAGGGAACCAATGGTCCTGATGAGGATGTGAAGGCTATGGCTGTTGAGAATTGCCCCAAGACTTGTGGATATTGTTGCGAGAGTTCGGCCTACGACTGCGAAAATACCAAATGTTAGTCACTCATACGTTGTATATTAAATACCGTATATTTTTAGATTTTCCGGTAGCACGAGATTGATGAGCTTCTAACCTAAAATACAGAATCAGGAGCAAAAGTTTTTTGACCGTTTCGTAGAGTGGACATCTTTGTTTTTAGTGCGTAGCCAAGAGGATTGACCTTATATCAATGTAGTTTAATTCTCGTACACGTGATAGATCAACCACATACAGACGTGATAGAGCAGACCAGCATGTATTTTTCCATCCAACGCTCTCTTATAGGTTGTCTGGGCGAGAATTCAATCCGAAACCCTTTGGAATTCCAATTTGTCTTCATGATGTTCAATTTGTAATGTAAAAAACCTGTCCTTTCAGACCCCCGCATCAACTGTGCCACTGTTACCACCCGAATGTGTCAGGACACCACATGGAGAGACATCATTGCCGCAGACTGCCCCGCCTCGTGTGGATTCTGTCTTCTCGGTATGGTTTTGATTGGTTTAAGAAAACGGTTTACATTGTTACAAAAAAAAAATTTTCACAGAGATTTTCTAACTAGTTGACGCGTTGTGGGGCGAGTGGTTCTGAGAGATATTGAAAGAATTAACGTTGAAAGTCGTTGTACGCTTATTGTTGTTCTGTACGGCTAGTGAAATTCTCACTCGCGTGGTCAATAACATGAGTTATACTGTTAGTCAATTGTACATTCACGTGCAACATGTTGAACACAGCAGAACTCAGAAACGCGCAATGACAAAGTGCACGCTGCCTCGTTAGAATGCTCACTTTACGTGACCATTCAATAAACTTCTAGTATAATGGAGAAACAAAGATTTGCCGATAACCGTTCAACCTTTTGGGGAAATTTTAACCCCGTTCAAATGTAGAATGAATAGATGAAAAAATTAGTTCGAATGAAAAGTGAGAAAACGGCATTGTCAGGTCACTCTAATTCAATTATTCAGTTTCACAAGTTTTGGAGTAATTGTTTTGTTGAACGTCAATTTGGTAAGTGAAGTTTGTTCCAGGAGGTTGTATCGACACCGCTCCCGACTGCGCCAAAAACCCTTCCATCTGTGTCACTATTGGTCTGGAAGCTTTTGTGGCTGTGAGTAGAAACGAATAGTGAATGTTCTTAATGTCCTACTGTCGATGAATGTTGGCATATTTGAGTATATAATTGGGTTTTATTTGTTAAACCAAACACGAGATGATAAGATGTTCCATTGGAAGTTTTTAACAAATAAAACCTACAAATACTAGTAGTGAATCAATGCCTCAAGACAGTTTTTTGAGCTCATTCCACATCTATTCACTCACCACACCGTTGTCAGTTTCTCCTGAAAATGCTTTCAATCCGCTAAGTTTGCTTTCTATTCAGCTTACTTCACAGACTCTAGTGTGGAAAAACCTACAGTTTCTTGTAGATCTGTCTAACTCGCATTATATTTCAAATTTATTTACAATGATTATTTGTTGCAGGCAAACTGCAAGCGTACCTGCGGTCTCTGCACCACTGCATCTACAACAGCTTCAACTGGAACAGGTAAGATTCTAACTAAACTTTTTTAAAGTTTCCAAAAAACTAGTTGATTGTAAGACAATTATCAACAACAATTCAGTTTGTTATTTATGATTCGAGCTGGTGAACAATTCTGCAATTTGTTATCACTTTCATTGGCATCCGAAACATAGCACACTAGTACTGAAACTAAAACTTTTAAAAGTACTGAAAACCCAGTAAACACAAAATTGTTGCTCTCGCCTTTTTCATCTAAACTTACACCACATGATAGTTGTAGGTTAATTCGGTTTTCACTTTATCTCTGGAAAGTGGGGATTAGGGAGTATCATAACATGATGAACAAGTGGGGCTTTTTTTCTTGTTCATAGTCGATTTTCTTTCAGGAACCGGGTGCACTGGCCTCACAGATAACGCAAGGTATGTTGATATAAATTATGATTCGTTGAGAACAGGTTATATGAAAGTAGATGTTGATTCAAAGTTATGAAATGTCACAGAAACATACGGGTTGCGAGGGTTATGTGTTTAATGCACTATCATTGTACAAGGACCGCTAGGGGTCAACAACAAAATGATGTTAGAGCAGCTCAAAAAGATTACCGTTAGCTCTTAACAGTAAGAACGATAGTCTTCGCAAAAAGATCACTGAAACGTTTCATTTTCTCTAAATTGCATTTCAGTTGCACCAGCTGGGTCGCCAAGGGATTCTGTACCAACACTTTCTACACGGCCGCTCAGAGAAAACAGTACTGTCCCCGCGCATGCAGTCTCTGCTAATCATTCATATAACCTAATATTGTTAAAACGGGCATTGTAAATAACACGCAGAACAAGGCAAAATCAGAGTGAACATTGAAAAAGTGAATCAGTTTATTGTTTTGTTGTGACCTGACCAGTTATTATTTGCACAACAATAAATGATTGATAAATTGTCTTGTTATGGGATTGTGACTGAAAATTAACGCGGTGTAACTGTGCTTGAAACTAAGCTAGGACTGAGTCCACAAACGAAAACAGATTCTGAGAAGATATCCAAACAGTCTGAGCGTTAGCGTTAACCCAGATAGATGTCTTACAAACTAATATTGTACGAAGAAACAATATATTCACATCAAATCATGTTTATTCTTCAGCGAGTTTTCACACTTTTCAGGTTGTGAAATGGGAGAAATAGTGTGTGTAGTATCTTGTGAATGATATCATACTACATAGGCAATGTTCTATAATCGTGTCACTAGATCGCCCCAAAAAAACTCAAATATCGTTTTCCCGGTCTTAACAGAAAATAGTTCCGTTCAACAGAAAATATTAGAGAAAATAACGAAGTGATGCCACTGGGCCAAGTCCTCACAACTGCTCGGCATATTTCATATATATTCATGGTTTCTGATGAGAAGTTTCAAGGCAGATAAATGAAATTGAAACAAAATGTTACCATCAATCGTCTATTCCAAAACTCAGAAATAATAGTTACATAGTTTGGCCGGTTGAAAAGGAACCGTTTTGAATTTTCTCACAATCATAAGACGATTGTGATATAAATCGATGTCTTTTTACGATTATTCA
Source organism: Litoditis marina (assembly GCA_964036275.1). Lineage (NCBI taxonomy): Eukaryota > Metazoa > Nematoda > Chromadorea > Rhabditida > Rhabditidae > Litoditis > Litoditis marina. The sequence continues at coordinate 19,616,391 of OZ038433.1, forward strand.
CTATTCCGGTCAGTTTTACCATTGAATTCCCAGATAGTACTGAAAGTGATGCATGTCGTTACGTGAACTTAATCAGAATTTATGTGAGTAGGAGGTTTGCCAAACTTGTTTAAAGTTGGATTGAGTTCAAGATGTGTAAAGAATGTGAATAAAAAGAAAAAAATTATCTATTGGGTACAGAAAAGGTCTGCAAGCAATCCTTTCACTTTTTCTCGAGATTCCTTGCAAATCTAACAGATAATTTTTCCCAAGCAGATGGGAACCGTCTTCCAATTACTCTGAGTGTTTTCATATTTCATATTTAATTTGCATGCGTGTTCAGATTTCCCGAGAACGCAACAAACACGTTGTCGTGTCATAGGATTTGATGACTCTGACGATTGTTGCTCGCGATTTTTGCATTACAGATATCAAACATCGAAGTCAAAAGCGGATTCTCTGAACATCAATTTGCAGATAACATGTTTCGCCTGATTAAAGTGTTCGTTTCAGAACGAGAAGGTTAGAAAGATTCTGATATTTTTGTTGTGTTTGTCGTTTGAGATCAGTTTGTATTTCTAAATCGAATTGTTTTTAATGTTTCCAAATAAATCAACAGATATGAGGGTACCCCGAAACCAGCTATCGTTATCTGGATGAAGTAGCAGAAAATGTAACAAAACAAAGCTACAAAAAAGTGAATACATGTTTGATGTAATGCTAAATTCGTAGTTTTATCTTTGCAAGTTGTTGTGTTGCGTTGTGTTTGTAGTTTCAGCTATGCACGTTACTCTGTTAAGTTCGTGTTTGTAGTTCTATATCCCGCTGAGTCCCAGTTGTTATTTGGAAACGAAACAGGGAATGCTGATTAAACTACTGCTCAGATGTGCTCAACCCCCATAATAAGCTCAAGCGAACATTGAACAAAGTGGTGATTCTGCACAGTTATCCACGTTGTGTATTTGAATCCTGGTAGATCTGAGACGACCAGAAATGATCTCGTACACATGAAATAAGAGTATCTCCAATACCAAATACGTCTAGTGCTATTTGGGATAAATAGGCACGCACTTTTGCTCACATAGTGTATTTATACAGGTTTTGTCGTGACAACTCGAACAGAAAACTGTAACTTTGTAGTTTACATATCCTATATAAGTGAATCTCAGAAAATTGACATCCAATAACTTTAACGTGATTGAAAGTTATGCTCAGAACCGGACGTTTGACGTTGACATTACCTGATGTTTCCCCGACAAGAGGGGTGGTTGATATCGGTAGAAAGAGCTGGAGCAACTATAGGACCGTCACTCCTAGAAGTTAGAACTCAACTCGATCGTTGAGGTTGGATGAAAATCCTCGTACCGTACTGACCTGTTATTCACGGATGATCAACCACCTGAACGATATTATTGGCATCGCATTGACAACATTGGTGGAGAACAATGAGCAAAAACTGCGATCAGACTCCACAGATTACTTCTTTGAAAAAAACACAGATTGCAATAAATTCAGGCTGTTCTCCTGCAGATTTATTCCAAACCCACTCACCACCTCCCTCCTTATTCCAACGCAAAATCGCGTCATTCCGCGTCGAACCTATTAGCACGTCAACATATCCCATGCTACAAAAACCATAGCTGTTTATCGGATGAGAGATAGATTATCTTGATTGGCTGTAAGTCGCTTCCCATACTCGGAATTTTCAGGAAAGATTTTGTTTTCAGCAAGAAAACATGTGGATAATGCCTACGTAACACTCCTGCATGTGTGATGAAGCATCAAATTTTGAGCAGAAATAAATGAAGGAATAGATCAAAACCAATACGGTGATTTACAGTTCGCATTGCTTGTTTCGGTAGAACAACGGTCTTACATACAAAAAATGACTCGAGCAAATCACGTTCTAGTTTTTTAATCATCTAAATCGTGATGTATACAGTCAATTGCACAGTCACGTGAAACATGTTAAACACAGCATAATACTAACTCTGAGTGACTATTTCAGATGACTTCTACTATAGTGCAGATCATTCCGATTGAGACTCATACAGTAGAAAAATCCGGTGATGGTTTTCCAATACACTTCGTTGAACATGTTTCTGAGCCCACTTTGTGAGAGGGTATGAGAATCAAATGCAAAATGTTTCAGTCGTTTCTCTACATTCATGGGATGATTTCGCCTCCTGAAGGTCTTGTAATAGTGCTGTAGGATGTGCAGTACGAACGAAGAAGGCTACACCTTCCCCGAGGTTCCTCTGGTGAGGAAAAAACAAGCCATATTTATCAAACCGTTTTATCTCAAATAAATAAACAAAAGCATCTGAATGAATAAAACCGAAAGAAAAAATGACGAGTAGTATCTCGGCTAGTAAGCTTCACACTTATCAGGATAAATAAATCTACAAATGGCATATTTCGAATGCAGGTGTGCAATGAAGAACGTATTTTCACACTTTCCTTTCATCGGGGAGAAAAAATTGTTGAAATTTGTTTTAGGTAACCAATTTTTGACTTCTGAAACAATTATGGATGCCAACTTTTTTGAAATAATTGCCAATGTTTCCGCTAAGACCGTACCGTCTGGATTTTAGACTCAAGATTATGGAACCAACAGAAGAAAAAAACATGCATTAAATAAGTTGTTGGAATAAACTAGTCTTTAGTTTCCCTAGTGGCATAATAGTAATTTTCGGAAAATTGCAGTTTTAGGTTCTTACGAAACAGTGTCTTCGACTAGGCAACGATATTTTCTCAACGAATCTCACGAACTGCTACTAATTCGTTGTCACAAGTAAATTACACAATTTGAAAAGCCAGACTTAGTTGAAGATTCACCAGGTCATCTGATAGTTCCGACTTTGAACTTAATATTATACAGTTAATCAAAGCTTTCATAATTGAGAATCTATATCTTATTGAATGCATAAAGTATGAATACAGAACATCTGAACATTCAAAACTGAAGTGCAGTTTTAATTCAACTCCTGAAGTTAGCTCATCCTACTTTCTATATATTCACATGAACACGAGGAACCTATGAAGTTTTTTATGAACGTTTCTTTAAATATCAGATATTTGAATGTCAGAGAGAGATATGACGATTTTAAAAGATATTTTCAATAAACAACTATGATAAACTAACCGGTTTTTTTATAACTCTTTTCGAGTTACCTGAGTAGGTAACCGGAAGAAAAAATGACGAGTAGTATCTCGGCTAGTAAGCTTCACACTTATCAGGATAAATAAATCTACAAATGGCATATTTCGAATGCAGGTGTGCAATGAAGAACGTATTTTCACACTTTCCTTTCATCGGGGAGAAAAAATTGTTGAAATTTGTTTTAGGTAACCAATTTTTGACTTCTGAAACAATTATGGATGCCAACTTTTTTGAAATAATTGCCAATGTTTCCGCTAAGACCGTACCGTCTGGATTTTAGACTCAAGATTATGGAACCAACAGAAGAAAAAAACATGCATTAAATAAGTTGTTGGAATAAACTAGTCTTTAGTTTCCCTAGTGGCATAATAGTAATTTTCGGAAAATTGCAGTTTTAGGTTCTTACGAAACAGTGTCTTCGACTAGGCAACGATATTTTCTCAACGAATCTCACGAACTGCTACTAATTCGTTGTCACAAGTAAATTACACAATTTGAAAAGCCAGACTTAGTTGAAGATTCACCAGGTCATCTGATAGTTCCGACTTTGAACTTAATATTATACAGTTAATCAAAGCTTTCATAATTGAGAATCTATATCTTATTGAATGCATAAAGTATGAATACAGAACATCTGAACATTCAAAACTGAAGTGCAGTTTTAATTCAACTCCTGAAGTTAGCTCATCCTACTTTCTATATATTCACATGAACACGAGGAACCTATGAAGTTTTTTATGAACGTTTCTTTAAATATCAGATATTTGAATGTCAGAGAGAGATATGACGATTTTAAAAGATATTTTCAATAAACAACTATGATAAACTAACCGGTTTTTTTATAACTCTTTTCGAGTTACCTGAGTAGGTAACCGGAAGAAAAAATGACGAGTAGTATCTCGGCTAGTAAGCTTCACACTTATCAGGATAAATAAATCTACAAATGGCATATTTCGAATGCAGGTGTGCAATGAAGAACGTATTTTCACACTTTCCTTTCATCGGGGAGAAAAAATTGTTGAAATTTGTTTTAGGTAACCAATTTTTGACTTCTGAAACAATTATGGATGCCAACTTTTTTGAAATAATTGCCAATGTTTCCGCTAAGACCGTACCGTCTGGATTTTAGACTCAAGATTATGGAACCAACAGAAGAAAAAAACATGCATTAAATAAGTTGTTGGAATAAACTAGTCTTTAGTTTCCCTAGTGGCATAATAGTAATTTTCGGAAAATTGCAGTTTTAGGTTCTTACGAAACAGTGTCTTCGACTAGGCAACGATATTTTCTCAACGAATCTCACGAACTGCTACTAATTCGTTGTCACAAGTAAATTACACAATTTGAAAAGCCAGACTTAGTTGAAGATTCACCAGGTCATCTGATAGTTCCGACTTTGAACTTAATATTATACAGTTAATCAAAGCTTTCATAATTGAGAATCTATATCTTATTGAATGCATAAAGTATGATTACAGAACATCTGAACATTCAAAACTGAAGTGCAGTTTTAATTCAACTCCTGAAGTTAGCTCATCCTACTTTCTATATATTCACATGAACACGAGGAACCTATGAAGTTTTTTATGAACGTTTCTTTAAATATCAGATATTTGAATGTCAGAGAGAGATATGACGATTTTAAAAGATATTTTCAATAAACAACTATGATAAACTAACCGGTTTTTTTATAACTCTTTTCGAGTTACCTGAGTAGGTAACCGGAAGAAAAAATGACGAGTAGTATCTCGGCTAGTAAGCTTCACACTTATCAGGATAAATAAATCTACAAATGGCATATTTCGAATGCAGGTGTGCAATGAAGAACGTATTTTCACACTTTCCTTTCATCGGGGAGAAAAAATTGTTGAAATTTGTTTTAGGTAACCAATTTTTGACTTCTGAAACAATTATGGATGCCAACTTTTTTGAAATAATTGCCAATGTTTCCGCTAAGACCGTACCGTCTGGATTTTGGACTCAAGATTATGGAACCAACAGAAGAAAAAAACATGCATTAAATAAGTTGTTGGAATAAACTAGTCTTTAGTTTCCCTAGTGGCATAATAGTAATTTTCGGAAAATTGCAGTTTTAGGTTCTTACGAAACAGTGTCTTCGACTAGGCAACGATATTTTCTCAACGAATCTCACGAACTGCTACTAATTCGTTGTCACAAGTAAATTACACAATTTGAAAAGCCAGACTTAGTTGAAGATTCACCAGGTCATCTGATAGTTCCGACTTTGAACTTAATATTATACAGTTAATCAAAGCTTTCATAATTGAGAATCTATATCTTATTGTATGCATAAAGTATGATTACAGAACATCTGAACATTCAAAACTCAAGTGCAGTTTTAATTCAATCTCCTAAAGTTAGCTCATCCTACTTTCTATATATTCACATGAACACTAGGAACCTATGAAGTTTTTTTATGAAAGTTTTTATGAATGTCAGATATTTGAATGTCAGAGAGAGATATGACGATCTTAAAAGATATTTTCAATAAACAACTATGATAAACTAACCGGTTTTTTATCACTTTTTTCGAGTTACCTGAGTAGGTAACCGGTTGATGACCTAGAATCAAAAGCGGGTTATCTTTCAATGAACAAAAAACTTGGCTTTTAGTGTTACTTCTAACCATAACCGGATCGATTATCGGTTTTTTAGGTGAACTCCTTAGTTTTCCTGAAAAACCAATACCCAAAAACCGGTTAGGTTACCAGAAAACCGGTTGAATAGAGAATTGGCCTATTTTGTATCCGATGCTGCTTGCAGAATCGAATATAACTGTTTATTGAAATTACGGTTATCATATAACAAACCGCGAAAGTGAAATATTTGTCGTTTGACGTTTTCAGGGCCAGTTTCCCATTGTGATTGTAATTGTTAAAGTAACCTCATGAAAAACGTGAACACAATTCATCATCGCCCCTGCTGAATTTTATGACTTTCCTGCGGTTTACAAGGCGGTGGACTATTACTATAGTTCCTTCCCATTTGTATGCGAACATGATCTTTTTTACTGCTCCGTTTGAAGTCGTTTTTGGAAGTTTGTTCAATGCACTTACTGCCAGAGTGCATACGGCACTTTGGGACGGTGTCAGTTTTCAAGTGCCTTCATCTAATTCCAACCAACTTATCCTCTTTCCTTTTTTGGAGATTCAATTATCTTGATGAGTGGGTTCCACTGTTTATCCAGTAGTTTCTGTATTATGATAATCTCGCGATAGCTGGGCGTGTCTTGACGAAAACATATATAAAGGTAATAAACAGAACGAGATAGTATCACTTCGGAATTTCCGGAGCACCTCTCATCTACCGGTAGTCAGCATGATTCATATTGGATGGCCGCTAGACGTGGACTGTTGTGACCTCAGCTTCAGGAAAACTCGATATTCCAAATCATCAAGAAGGAAGAACGGTCACAGAACAATTGTGAAGAAGAGTTGATTTCACGTTCGGAATGGTCTTCAAAAGAATCTAGTGGTTGGCGATCTCAATCTTTCCGGTATCCAATATGTTGGAGGTTTGTAGATGAATAGTCTCTATTTACTACTATGTTTGTACTACTGAATAATGAATGTTGAACTATATCTGAATTGTTTTTTTTATAGAAAACAATACAAGTATCTTGAAGTCAAGGAGTTCATTGAAAAAGGCGAAACGACGAGATATCAACGAAATAGATGTAAAACTGAATTTAAAATTTGCGTAAAACATGAAGAAACAACAGCAGGGGTTTTACATTCGTTTTCTATGCTTTGAAACGTGTAGAACACGCTCAATACCGTTAGAGTACTGAGTATAATTTTCATCAGATCGCGGTGAGAATGTTTATACGTTTTGCAGTCTGTTTTTTCTGGAAGTTCCTGAAATGGTGAAAATTTAATCACAGGTGTTATCGGACCCTCCAAAAAAGAATGAATGTCAAATACACCTAGATTGGAACGTTCACGTTTCTTCACGCTTCAAACGTCTGTCTAACATAATCCTCGTTCAATTCATGCTCGCATACTCTCACAAAATATCATTATGCTGTTTTGTTCATAGACAACATCTATTTAGAGTGTGCATAAAGCGAGAGTGATGTTATAAAAGAGTTAATGAAATTCAAAGACTTCCCAGGATTTGTAAACAACACCGAATGAAGTCAATATGTTTTGGATTATACACCCTGCTCTCAGATATTTGATTGTTCAAGCAAGTTTTATGGAAAGGCCTGTGAAAAAGGCGCTATTAGAGTAAATAACGGCATGTTTCGGAATCGAAAACATGTGTGCGTACACAGCGGAAAGTGAGATATATAATGCCCTCCCGCCTCTCCGTTGGCGAAGACTATGGCCCATAGGCTGCAAATCTTTCAAGAAGAATCGTGAGTTTAAGAACTCGTTGTCGATTCACAACCTTCTCGAACAAAAAAACATTTCGAAACACTAACAATCACCCACTTTGCACAGTACAAACTTAGTCAGAACTATGACAATCTAATCTATTATCATAAGTAGCAAAAACTCCGATTGAGTCTTAAAAACTGTTCATACTCTTCAGTTTACGAGTGCACAAACTAATCCGTTTCGATTTCCTAGTTCATGGGTTTAACGTTGAATTAGAATTAAGAAGCTTCTATTCCAATTTGCATGTAACAAATTCACCATTGTAGCAAGTTTTCTCGAACGTTGACATATCTATAATTATAATTGTAATTTAACGCACTACTACTGGCAAAGATTTAGCAACAAATACGAATCTAACAGTTGAATAAACTGACAACTACGTATCTACCTAAAGACAACCCAAATGTCCCTATGCGGTAACTTGTAGGTTAGTAGGTGTGGTTCATTTGTGAAATTTCTGGGTTCTTAACAGTTGAATCAGAATAAAACTATGTTTTTCTCTGAGAAATTTCACGTTTCGAAACACATAAGTTCCACAACATCTCATGTTACGATGAAAATAGTTTGTGAGAATCAAACAATTGGAAATGAACAAACACATGTATTGTGAGAGTTTTAATAAGCATGCAATGTTATTCACATTGCACAAACACAAAACGAGGGAATTTACTGATTAACGAAACACAGACATCATATGATACGAGTAAATTGGGTTTCAGCTTTACAACCGAGATCAAATGTTACACAAGTAGATACTCATCTCGCAAGATCTCTACCAAATAATAACACTATCAACAGACCAGCTGAAAGCCTCCTTTCATTGCGCTGTGCAATCACCCGTGCTAAACGAATGTTCACCACACTGTTCTTCACGTCATGACTTCTAACACTACTATAAGTAAATAGAACCAGATATATCATTACTTTCAACCCAACCAGAGCAGAAGAATAATGACGATTGTGGTGTTCACATGCTTTCAGACCATCGATTTGAATTTCGTCAGACATGACTGTTTACGGGAGATGTTATGTGTACGCTAAACTCCACGTGAAAATTCATATGATTGAATCTCTCACTATACGTCAGTGAAAATTCAATCAAAAACATGAACTCGGAAAATAAATTGTGTGATAACCGTATTTTATTTAATAAATAAACATTAGCATGTCCGCTCCTCTTTGCTCCCGGGACAGTCCGGATGTGTTTCACTCGAGGTAAGTATAAGAACAATTTGTTGTCCAGTTAGTACCACTTTCAAACATATGTGGCTTGTAGTGCGGTGGTAGAGTTTACTCAGTTCCAATCTTGTTGGAGAGCCTATAAGCAGAGCGTTAATACGTGATTTTGGAAATTTGGGGATTAAATGAGGACATATTTTACTAAAAGTATTTTCAATCAGAAAAAATGTGGTGTGTTCGATTTTGATAAAGCTGGGTATACTTCCAAATCGAGGAAGATATCGAATCACAGACACGCTAAAATACTATAAAACTATTGGAGTTCGATACTGAAACATCCGGCGGCGTAGCAATCCGTTCAACCTCATGAGCAGTTCATACGATTTCCGCATGAGATCCTCCTGAACACCTTCTAAGCTACTCGTGAACTTCTAATGTTGTAGCATAGAAATCTCTATGATCTCATGAGAAGTCGGTAAGATATTGCTCATGGGCAGTTTCATGAGGTTTTGAGCGATTACAAACTTTGTTTTTTTAAGTACGAGAAAATACGATTTTATACTTTTGGGCACTACTGAAAAAAAAACCCAGTACCAGCTCAGAGTAGTGGGGGCGGTGACTTAGTTTATTTACCTGAAAATACGCTCCAGTCTGGTCCGGAGGGCATGGAATGGTACTTTTTCGCTCGCTTCGTAAACGTCGAATCATGACAATCAGAATGAGTGGAACGATCACGGTGTAGTATGGAAACAGCTGAATGAACATTCGAAATATAGACACGTGAATCGTTAACATATTTTGTAAGATGGAACGTGCTTCGTTAACTAAGTGCACAAAAATTTACGATGACATTCTATGTAGTCAAGAAAAACATGCGGTTCAGTTTCGACTTACACCGACCGGTAAGGTCTGATTGAGTACAACTGTACATTCTCTCGAGTGTTTGATCATGTTCTCACTAGCGTTGTGCAACTTTGTCTCCTTTGATTTGACACTGACTCTTTCAACACGCCTACAGGAATCCAATCTCAAAAACTATGAAGTGCTCCATTCAATACATATCATCATGCACTTTCTAAAACCATATTCGTTATTGTTGCGTTGGCGATGATGGGAGTATAATGAATTTGCATCAAGCTTGTATAATATTGCTTGCGTTGGCGAGAATAATATATATTCAAATACTAATGTTCAACCCTCTCCGATACAACATCGTACAAAAAGTTAAAAAAAACTCTATTCTTTTTCTCTTTCTCTGATGAGCAAGTGCCACATTCTTTGAATGTAGATAAATAAATAAATAAAAAATTGTTCAGTATAAGTATAATCATCACACATGGAGATGAATTAATTTTTAAAGAAGTATTTGAGACATAAATTCCGTTGAACCCACATTCAAAGTTTCTATCCACACGCGAAACGTCATCTTGTCCAGTTTTCTCTGAAAATTAGAGAAAATTAATACGCCAAAGTACCATTTTCCCGAAAACTACTTAGAAATCAACTCAAAACCACAACTTACAAATAAATTGGACAGTGTTTTTTTTTCTTTTTCCTGTCATAAGTTTCGATTTTTGTTTGGGTAATGTTCAAGTTTTGTTGATATTCTTCTTCACCTGCTTGCTTGTAAATGAATAAAAAATACGAAAATTTCTGTACATTAACAAAATCATGTTTCATTCAACTTACCAAATACGGCGGAAGGTAGAGTCTGAGTAAGTTGTTGATTATAGTCAGTGCACAGTGGAACGTCATGATCACTATGAGCAGCTGAGTGACTTTTCTGTTTTCCACCTGTTGGAAGTTGCTATAGGATTTGTCAAACCGTTGTGGACACCGTACCATCGATTTTGTATGGGACGGCGTTTGGCGAGCGGCCAGTTCGTCTGCGTATCATTGATCTACACACTCTCTCGCCTGTTGGCAGATAATCAACGACCGCTCGCCACGCGTCGCTCAATCAATTGAACCCTCTGCTGTCTTTATGGGGAAAATGGCGACTATACTTAGACTGTAGACTTTTCTGCAATTGATATGATTGTATTCTTCAAAACTTCAATCAAGATTAAGTTTGGACTGTTTCTGTTTCGAGATTTCATGTGAGGATGATGTGTTCGCAATCAAGCGTTGAAGCTACTACAAACACAGCAGAACATAACATAATGTGCCGTTGTGACCTGCTCATTCTTGAGGGTTTTCTCCAATATCCTCTGATTGACATTAACATTCTAACTATGAGACAACTGGAAGTTGCTCGATGTGGAGTCACGTGAGAAATGAGAAATGGGATGCAAGTAGTAAAATCATAAATCTGTTTCTCTGAACGTTAACATGAACACCAGTTGGACTAATCATTCATTCATTCCTGTTGGGATTTTTGCAGTATGGGTGCACAAATTCAAGGTAGTTTTGTTTCATGAATGTTGTCGATAAGTTATAGCAATCTGTCGCTCGATTACGTTGTGTGATCAACAAAGTTGAGGGTCACCTTCAGACATAACTCATCAGAAGATTAGAACTTTCTGTTACCAGTTTCAGCAGTAATGATCTCGATTTTAAACTCACGTTTGTTTCTTCGCCCAGGTCAGAAACACGAGCCAGAGCAGGAGAATAACAGTGACAAACTCGACTGCAAGTAGTGCCTGGTTATACTCCTTGCCCGTCTGTTTACTGACACCGATGGAGGACGAGCAAAGGGGGAGGGTGGAGGTCCAGTCGACCACCTGCATGTTCCACCACGTCGTCAACCCCGACAGCAACATCTGCAACACGTATGACACTCCATTATTTTTCTTCTTGCTCAAGGTAGTGTGGATTTTGTTTGTAATCTGGTCTGAGTACACGCAAGAATTCATGCTGTTTTACCGAAAAGCAGGGGGATCAAACTACAAACACCGCGAGATAGACCAACATACACCGTTTGGACTAATAACAAGAATAGCAAAGCCTATACGCATTATGAAAGGCCTTAGATACTAGCCCGCGTTTTTCTCTTCTCGCCCTATCAAGCGAAACGATTATCCCGGCTGGGATGAAAGAGTGAAGCGACCTCTGAAACACAACATGCTTTTCCACATTCTTTCTACTCGCTACGCATTTTGTCATATCTCGAGGAAATGAAAACGAAGTATATTTAACATCACTATCCCAAGACGTACTCTACTAACTGAAATATTAGGTGAGTTGAGTTGATGTCTGATGTAAGAGTTTTTGTTAAAATCTTCAATAACTTCATTAGCAAGTCGTAAAGGTTGCTCAGAGATAATGCAAAACGAGAAAATTCCGTCCGTTATCCTACAACATTAAATTACAATTTCAAACCGGACAAAAGTCGGATGGTTTCACGAAAAACTTGAAAAGCTCAAAAAAGTTCCTAAATGTCTGCTCATAGACCATGAAAAAACTTTTTTGATTGAAAATTTGTAAAAATTTACATAACATCACGCATTAAAAAAGAGAACATTAACATTTTCACTGTTAATTTTAAAAATTTTATTGAACAATTTTCTTCTTTCACTCGTTTTGCCACATTGAATACTAAACAACTGGCGCGTGGCTTTGATTCTTTTCTCCAGACCTGAGCTTATAAGCCACGCCCTCTTATGTCCCCCTCTAACTAGCCCATGCTATGTATGACTCAATATAGAAGTTCAATAATCGTATGAATGAACTGCTTGTTCTATGAAAAACATTCGTAGCTGAATGCGTGAAAAACGAGAAAATCATCAGAAGAAGTAAAGATCAACGATGATTTTAACGTCTGTACGGACTTGTAGCCACCATGCTAGTGCCCTCAGTTTAGCGAGGCGATATAAAAACAAGTTCCAGAGTGAAAAGATGGAATCAACTATTTATTTTAAACTAACCGAAATGGCTGCTGAAATTTTTCCGAGTGGAAAAGTCGAATTCTCATAGCTGGATCGTCTTCTAGTAGCGATCAGTCGCTCAACGACCATCGCCAGTTGGAGATAGGAGAAGGCGATGAAACTGAACTTCACCGGAAATCGAGTCAGATAACAAATCCACATCGAGACCAACACTCCACACGGAGAAGAGATCACGTAGTAGGTTATGAGGTGGTAAATCTGTAAGTATCGAATGGATGTGCTTTTTTGTAAAAGTGTCATTCTTTTGTTCTAGATGAGCGGTGAGCGATTTTTTCGAATTGAAAGTTGACATTATTCAAAGGAAATAAAGAATGGAACTCTCAATATTTGTTCTGAAGGGTTCTCGAATCTACGACTAGTGAAACAACTGTGACGTGAATCTTTTTGGTTCTTGAAGTAATGACGGGTTCTTGAGTCTACCATTAGTGAAACAACTGTGACGTGAATTTGAGAAGTACAAGCGAATTCGCTAATGTTGAATGATGAACTACGCATATGCGGAGGTTGCTTCACCTTTCTTATTGGGAATATGCTTGTGTTTTTGCAAAACTGACCAGTATTGAAGCCAGAAATATCGAATGCGCATCAAACAGCAGAAAATACAACCAGAGCAGAAACTAAAACGAAACCCTTTTGTTTTTGTCAATATTGCAGGAACAAAATTGTCTCGTTTTTGCACGTTTTTAGTCAGCTACACATTACGAATGTCCTGTTTTTTATTCATATTGTTAATTTTTTTGACAGACCAATCGATTCTTTCTCAAATTTGGTTTTAAGTTGGTTCCGTCTTTACGTACTACATTTCCCTTATTTTTAATCACCGAATACAATTGGGTTACTCAAACGTGGGACAAACAACGTGGTTACTTCCGTGTTTTTGAGAACAATAAAAAAGAAATATGACTTGTTGAGAAAACTTTCGTCGAGCGTGGGAATCAGAAAGAATACCGCGTAAACCTTGAATCGACTCAGGCAACTCAATCAAGACTGGATTTTGACCAATGTTCATTTCCAATCATAATGTGTCAAACGATGTTTGGAATCTTTAACTTTCAGTGATCCATAGAAACATCCATCAAATCTTAGTTTACTTTCATCATGAAACTCGGAGTGTGAAAATCTAAAGATACAGACACATTTGGCTGGTTCTTTTTAATATACACATTCCAAGTTTGAATACCTTGCAGTTGGCATGATAGTACGCTTCTCTCCAGTAGTACTTTCGCAATACAAATGTGATAACAAGTGTAACTATGCACAACAGTACTGATTGTAGCATCGCCAAATGTAAAGGCACGGAAGCCTTGTACACGGCGGCTTCAGCGCACGTGTCGTTCTCTGACATTTCCGATCTGTAAATGAGCAGTAGAAGATTGTTTCTAAGCAATTGTTGAGAAAAGTGTCAAATACAGTTGTTTCAAAGCACAGGTAAGTCTTCACATTCGAGGATCGGATATGTTGGCTGTTTTATCATCAATATTCAACTTCAATATTTTTGCTCTTGGTTCACTAGGTTTCCACAAGGATGTCACACCCATTCAACACCACTATCCTTTGTTTAAACCTTCCGACCCTCAGATTTGTAAATGCTTGCACACTAGTGTTGTTAATCGAGTTGAAAATTTCGAGTTTTTCGAGTTTCGAGTATTTCGAGTTTTCCGAATTTCGAGTTTTTCGAGTTTCGAGTTTTTCGAGTTTTTAGAAATTTCGAGTTTTTCGAGTTTCGAGTATTTCGAGTTTTTAGAAATTTCGAGTTGTTCGAGTTTCGAGTATTTCGAGTTTTCCGAATTTCGAGTTTTTCGAGTTTTTAGAAATTTCGAGTTTTTCGAGTTTCGAGTATTTCGAGTTTTTAGAAATTTCGAGTTTTTCGAGTTTCGAGTATTTCGAGTTTTTAGAAATTTCGAGTTTTTCGAGTTTCGAGTTTTTCGAGTTCTGAAATTTTCGAGTTTTTCGAGTTTCGAGTTGAACTCGAAACTCGAATTTTCGACTTTTATGACCTGTAAATGATGCACGTCAACATCTAGGCAAGATAATCAGAAAGCGTTATAAGTTTTTGTACAGCACTGGTTTAAACAAATATAGTGGTATCGAGTGGAAGTGGATGACAATCTTTGTTAAAACCCAGTGAACCAAGAGCAAAAAGATAGAAGTTGAATATTGATGCTGTGAAGGACGGAGAATGCTAGCTAGGAGTAGATGACGCAAATGTCAAATAGAGTAATCAAAAGTTACATAATGGGACCGTGGGACTTTGAAAAGTGCATGAACAATATAAGTGCTTATGAGAAGAGATGGAGATGGATAGATGAGTTGGTGAAAGCAGTCCGTGATTATAATACCGCAGCCAGAAAAGGTCGGGTCCGCCCTGGATGGTGAAGAGATATTGAGAGCATGCAGATACAAACAATAAATCTGGAGAACGGTCAAGGAGCACCTTTGAAACGACGTGATGTGATCGAAATAAAGCTCGACATCGTTGAGATCTTGAATATATTCATTCCAATACAGTACAATGTAATGCAACGCACTGCAAAGAAGGGTTTGTAAAGGGTTCGGTTTTGTCATCGATGGGACAACTTAGGGGCGGGAACTATGACGAAGTCACATTTAGTTTTAGAAAGCAAGAAAAAGTAAACGTTATTTGTGAAAAAGAGAGATCCGCATTTAGATGTTTAATTGGAAAACACAACACAATTCCCGAAAGATTCACCGTAATCATAATATACAAACAGAGTGGGCGAAATTAGGGCGTTCATGAAAAGAATGTCAGCAGATAACAGTAAGTTTCATTACTTAAAAAAAACTTTAGAAAAAACATTTCAAAAATATTATCTCTCTACAAACTCTTCAAAGCAGAAATCTAAGTTCAATACCATACCAACGACAATAAGCTCCTCTCTATTGAGCGAATTTCTGGCCGATTGGACACGGTTTTTTGACACGAATCTGTTCAAATTCAGATCTGCGCGTAATAACGAGAATATTCACGAATGACATGTGTAGGTGTGATTCAGCAAAAAAAATCTACAAACACAGAATGTTTTGCCAACGGAATTATTTTTCACAAGTACGCTAGAAACATTACACAGTACAACGTATTCAGCAAACAAAGTTTTCACTTAAACTCAGGCAAAAGAACGTTTGAAAATCAACTAAGGGAGTAACTACAGCATGATTTGCGTCTGTTACTCGATAATTAATAAGGTGAACATGATAAGTTTTATTGAATAAGAACTTATAAAAAGGAAAATGAGAGTATTGATGTTCCGGACTATTATGATTTTCATGAATTAATTGTGCTGAGTTTTTGAGTGAGAGATATCAGCTCGTTAAACGGTACAAAGCATGTTCTTTGCAATCATTCTGTCCCCAGAGAGGCTGTTTTTCGCGCAACAATTATGTTTAGCCCTTACCGTGTTCTTTGTGAAGTACTTCGAATGACGAATCGGTACAAGACGCATTACAATGACGACATTTATTCACAAAATTTCCGATTGAGAAAAGTAACAACTAGAAAATAACTGGTTACACTGAGAGAACATTTTTGTAGACAATTTCTTGAGCGTCCTGTTGACTTCAACTCAATTGTTCTTCACGATTGCCATGTAGATCTTTCTCCAAAGAAAAGAGCGGAAAACTATAATCTTAAGCTGCGGAAAATTGTGTACCGTTCTTCTGTGGTTTCTAATATTTTTTGTACATTATGAGTCCCTGTAGAGAACAACCGTGACAGAGAATCGCGTGCATAACCGTTTCCAATCTCAAGGACTTTGCTATTACGATTTTCTATCACTAACGACAAACTCGCAAAATGAGCTGAGATTGCCGTAGTTTTTGTGGTTGGTGCAGTATCGGGAATCTCTATGTTTGTACTAAATAAAGTTCAAGAAACAACTTCATGTAACACCTATCGAAGACATTGTTGACACTGACGCGTTTGTCAAACTGCGTATAGGAAGTGCAAAATTTATAAATTTCTGTCTCTCGCCGGAATCGAACCTGCGAGCAAAAGTCTCGTGGAAGGGCGGAAAGCTCTGAAATCGGAGACATGTGGGCGTAGACAGCGGAAAGTGAGATATACAGTACCCTCCCGTCTTTCCGTTGGCGACGACTATAATTGAAACGCCGTTCAAACCTATATAACGTCTCGCACAACATGATTCAGGATCCTGAATGAGCGTAACAAATATTGAGTCATAAAACTGCGTACATGGCCCCCGTCGAATACAAAACTAAATGTTTTGTAGTGTGCAAACAAGTTGTTTCTAAACGATAGCACACTCTGATATGAACAAGAAACTACGCATGAGAAAAACTGTTTTCTTGAATGTATGTTCGATGAATTTAAGCACAAGATTGTAATGCAAACGTGAGAAGTCTGATTGATCAAATTGACATCCGAATGATAAGAGAATTTTCATGAGAAAATGATCGTGAGAATGATACTAGAAGAAGGGTGCAAAGCGTCAATGAAATCGAAACATCATAAAATGTGTAATAACTAACAAATGTAACAAACCAGAAGTATAACTAATATTTTTCAAATTCTACAGCGAAACGGGTAAATTCAACTATAGGGAGAAGGAGAATAACTTCGCGGCACCTGCTGTAATATTGCACATGATCAGGAGTTTTTATTCATTGAGAGTACCTCATTAATTTCCCTGGGAAGTTTTTTTCCGCACACACATGTGCGGAAAATTCCTGAAAGTGGTATGTTGCTCATTATTTTATACTGGTTGAGCTTCATCATGAATGACTTCGCTCGATATATTGTATATAGCTATTATCTCAATATTGGACAGAACGAGGTTAATTAAAATTTGAATTTCGTTGATCATGCCTTACTTCCGTAACGGTGGAGCCGTAACAAGCTTACAAATATGACTATAGTTAGTTGGGGCTAATGAAATTGCATCTATCCATTTCTGCGCAGTTCAATGAACCGAAATCACTATATACGATCTTCTTGTCAAATGTCTAACAGTGAAGCGTTTTTTGCTCTCTCAGTGTGAGTCTGTTGTCATGTTGTTTTGATTTTAAGCAATTTATGTTGCCTTTGCTTCGATTATAATCTTCTTGTTGAGTTTCCAATGGTAGAGTATTTATTTAATCAAACTGTCACACATTCATCCAGAAAGCAAACGAAAAAAAAACAGCGTTTCCCACGCGTTAACTACTATGCACAAATACACCTACGTACATCATCAAAACACAGTGAGTTAGGTATACTAGAAGTAAATTGAATAGTAACGTGAAGTTAGCATTTTAATGAGAAATCGTGTCACTTTGTCATTACACATTTGTGAGTTCTGCTGTGTTCAACATGTTTCACGTGACTGTGCAATTGACTAACAGTATAACACGTCACTGACAACATTTAACAAGAACAACGAGGCTACTATCGGTACTTCTAATCGCCAATTCGTGCCCAATGACGTGACAACGCCTGAAATACTCCCGATTTATGCTTGAAAATGATACTGTAGCAATATTTCACAAAACAGTTCTTGTTAGCCATAGTCTTCATCACTCTAACCGACCGAGCAAGCAGTCTCATCGTCTAAAGGGGGGGGGGGGGGGGAGTTCCTTTGAAAAATCGTCGAGTTTTCACCGAAAGCTGAAAACTAGCTAGGAAAAACTTTGGGGAAAGACTTGTGGTTTTGTGAGCCTGGAAGAACCGGAGCAATAACCACCTAATATCTTTTATATCATTATGTCGTCAAAACACAACACATGAAAGGAACGAATGAACACGTTAGCTCGTGTTCTCCACGTAATAGTAAAGACAGGTATACCTCGAAATACAGAGTGGTTTGATCCTGAGTAGGCGCAATCCTTGACAATTGAGCCCTCTTTAACCGTCGCACCGTCACTATCAGAATCAGTGGAACGAATGCGGTTAGTAGGGAAACAACTGAATAAAATCTGATTGATTTACATTTGTAGTCTGTAGTTTGATTATTTCATGTATCTGCGAGACGATCAGCTTTGGTATGTGCCTATTTATGTTCACATCAGTCTCTACTCGCACATTTGTATGCATGTGGTTATTCAAGTGTCTCAGTTGCCATTCGCTGTTTTGCAGTTTGAACAATATATTCACTCGCGTTCTCAAACCCTTTGGAGTTTGACAATAACAAGTTGTTGGGTCTTCAATTGTAGTTGAGAAGGTACATGTATTAGGTTTTCGTGTTCTTGTATACTAGAACATAAACTTTCCATTCCCTGTCCATATCGAAACAAACGTTCGAACTTCTCGTGAAAGCTATGCCTGGCGCAAGAAACTCACGTTCAATGACTCTAGCCACGCACGTCGAGGTAACTCAGTCAGACTGTGCTGAAAAGATAACATCTAAATATGACTATCACGCAAAGACAATCAGATAGCATTGGAACACTACAAAACAGTAAAAAGAAGGAATAGAGTGTGTTATGCAGTAGTCACTTTCTTTTTCCGCCGAATCAATCCTTAATATAATCTCGGAATGCTTGTTTGTAGTTTGAACTTTATAAGCGCTATAATTTTCTAATTTTTATTTTAAAAGGCAAAGGGGTTAGTTGAACGTCGGAAACAACTATGACCTTGTTTTGTAGAGTTTGGTTGAGCACTTCTTAGATCCTTTTCTGACAAAAATGAAGAGGAACTTACAAGATACGGCGGAAGAAACATACGAGCAAAGTTGTTGATTATGGTCAAAGTGCAATGGAAGATCATAATGACAGAAATGATTCGAGTTACATTCTTGTTTTCAATTTGTTGGAAGTTTCTGCTCAGGCTGTACGCCCTACTGAAAAGGTCTGAACTGAAGGGGGGAACAACATACGAAATTATTTTTCTTCAGTGTGTATTTGTTCCATTGGGAAACGTAATGTTGCTTGTATGTAGAGAAACGGAGTATACGTTTGTCATTATATGGACAATGCTTTCCAGCTGTTGAGCAACTCCATCTCAGCCCGGATTCTTTCGGCTGATATGCCAATTAATATGAGACATTACAATGGTTTTCATGTTCGCGATTCCACTTGCGAAGTCAATTAGAGGTGGAAACATTCCATAGAACAAAAACCAAGACTCACTCTGGTTTTCTGCCCCACGTGAGACGAACGAGCCAGAGCAGTAAACTGACAGTGACAATTTCAACGACGAGAAGCGAAGTGTTGTAATGTTTTCCAGTCACTCGGTCCACTCCAACTGAGGAAGAACAGAAAGGGAGGGAGGAAGTCCAATCGACCACCTGCATACTCCACCACGTAGTAACAGCAGACAGTAGTAGCTGAAAGCGTTGGTTCACACCACATCTTATCGGGCCTTTTTCGTAACTTAACTTTTTTGGTGAATCATTTTTTTTTGCGTATGAAGCAAGTTAATTGAACGTTTTGTTTTGATTCTAAGATGTTTGATACACTCTCTGTCTGATGTATCAACTACAGAGCGACAACAAGTCATTTGGCGACAAAAAAAAAGCTCACATCAGCTTCTTGGAAAAAGCTCTATGAGGTGAATGTCATGTTTTGCCGCTGTAGACAGACATCTGACGGAATAACAGACATCTGGCTATTAAGTAATCTGAAGATATCTCGTCACATGACCTTAGGGGTTAGGTTCAAGTTATTGAAGTATTTTTTCACAGCTATCTCAAAAATAATAAGGGTACTACAGGTACAAAGCTCCTTCTTGTGAAAAATTATATGTTCAGAATACATTGTTGAATGCAAGGTTTATTCGAATTCTAAGGAGTTGAAAGTTCCACATTTTTTATACTCACTGCTATAAGTGCTGTCAGTATGCCGAGTGGGAAAGTGAACGTCTCATAGTTGGCTTGTCTTTGGGTGGCGACCAGTCGCTCAACGACCATTGCCAGTTGAAGATATGAAAAGGCGATGAAACTGAACTTCACGGGAAACCGAGTAGAGTAGCAAACCCACATAGGGACCAGAATGTCGCACGAAGAAGATAGAAAATAATAGGTCATCAGATGATATGCCTGAAAACTACTGAATTTTCGCACTCGCCTCTATGTTTTGTTTAAAGTCTGGAGCACTGCTGCAAGTTTGTGTATAGTTTCTTCGACCTCTCGGTTCAGTGTTCCACTAAATTGATTCATGAAGTGAAAATATGGTAGCGGGGGTAATCAATATTCTATAATTCATACAAGTGATGAATAGAACAGGAACCCACGTATGTCGAGCCGAGAAAAATGGAGTGTATGTCGAACAATAGAAAATATATGAGAAGCAAATGCTGAAAAACGTTCGGCTTAAGTTGACTGGAAATTCCATTAGGAGTAACTATAGTCGTCGCCGACGGAAATGCGGGAGGATACTGTATACCTCACGTTCCGCTGTGTACGCACACTTGTCTTCAATTCCGAAGCAGGCCCATTATGTTCTCTAATGGCGCAGTGGTTAGTGCCCTGCTACGAATCGTTTGCTCGCAGGTTCTATTCCGGCTAGAGACAGACATTTATAAATTTGGCACTTACTATAACATTGGGTGATAACGATAACTCCTGCTTCACGTTCACGCAAAAACTATATATTTTGGGATAATAAGACACAAAATATGTCAACTTTCGGTGGTGTTGACAGTGGGAAGTCGGAACCAAACGTTTCGTAAACCTAGTTTGGACTAACCTCCCTTTTGAGTCAAATTGTATTTTCACGGACAATTCATAGTTTTATTTACTTTCATAGGGAGGGGGGGGAGGAAGGAAAATGATGTACCTTCGCCTCTCCCTTTCCCCGGTTTACCCTCCCCCCTGCACTATATAATATAATACACCTTATATTTCAAATTTCATATTTATACATTCACGTCGCTTCGTTACGAGGCGGAAATCATCATACATGTCACAGATACTTGTAGTAGCAGTTTTTCTGAGTTGTTCTTGGTCCCTTTCCTTCATAGAGACTTCATGGTGGATTATCGAATGCTCTAATGGCATTGATCCAGTGACATGCGAGTAACTTCTTGAAGGGAGGGAGAAGAAGACTGCTTGCGAACATGCATTCCTGTTGGGAACGCCTACATACTACAAATAAAAAAGAACTCAGCGCAACCTTGCAGTTTGGATGACAATATTTCTTCCGCCAATAATTTCTCCTGAACCTTGATGTTATGATGAGTGTGCAGATACATAGAAGTACGGTCAGCCCCATCGATACATGAAGAGGAACAAAGTTCTTGTATAGCACTGCGTGAGAACAAGTTTCATTGTCCGAAGTTTCGTTAGTATGGTTCATGAATCCTGCAGTAGGATAAGATAAAGAAAACAACTTACGGTAATGGTAAAGGGCGGAAGTGCCCTTTTTAAACGAACCCATAAAACATACATGTTAGTATACAATTACTGAACAAACCTTTAATTTGTATGCATGTATAAACAAATTCTGTGATGTCAACTTCACCGTTCAACATACAAAATAAGGAATAGCTCCCAGTACGAATTTTTTAATGAGAAATTAAGGGAACCTCAAACTTTAGTTTTTTTCCGAGTTGCTGTAGAGAAACAAGCTTCTATTATTGAGAAAGGAGCTAAATACCTATTCTCACAGTAGAAAACATGAACCACGCAAGCGAGTTTGTCATGGGAAAATACTCATTTGAAAAAAAGGATATATCTATATAGAAAGCTTTTTCGCTTAGAAAATTGATTTTTCAGACTTCATGCTAACTCTATATATTATAAGCCAAGCGATCCCAAGAAGTCTTAAAATCGTGGCAACTTGTCGTGGTCATTGAGGTGTTTTAATCCCATCAAACAGTACGAATGAAGACAGTTCATGGAAGAATATATGAACAATATGAAAGTTACTGACATAAAATTATGGTGCTGCCGTGACTTGACCATAGAATGCACCACAAAGTAGGCGTGTGGTTGCGCATTCCATAGTCAAAGTTCTCTCTGAGATTATCTTTTTTCTACGAACAATTTGTTTATTGTAATCCTTTCCAGTTAATCGCGCATATTGTGGGGAAACGTAATCCGCGCTCTCTCACACTAGTGTTTTATAGAACTATTTTCCTGCTAATACAAATACGTCGTAAGCAACGAGTGGAAAAAACTATGCGCTGTAACAAAAATTTGGTCCAAACCCTGCGAAATCTTTTTACCAAGATACAACCTATATTTCGCTTTGAAAACATTCTTGAATCATAACTGACAAATTTCGATAACCGTGCACGTTTCTTGTACACATTTGTGTTATCTTTTACGCTCTTCCGGTCTCTCCCCTCTCTCATTTTTCTCTCTATGTTTCTCTCTCTCTCTCTTTCTATCTTTATTGTTTCGATTTTAACATCAAAAGGAATTCTCAAGAAAACAAAAAATGAGTAATGGTTATTTCTAAAACACCTTTTGATTATGAACGTTGGTTAGTTCTTATAAAAAAATAGGAGAGCTAACTCCACTTATAAACTTAATTTTGTCGAAGCAATTAGAAAGACACACACTCCATTGTTTTGCTTTTAGGTGATTGAGAAACCATGGTGTACTGCCCCTACGAAAAGCACTATAATCACTTACAAGCACACATTGTAAATGGCGTCACGTCATGTGTTGTTACCTATGGAATGAATCATGCACAGCGTGTCGTGCAACAATGTAAACTAGTTAGCAAATGATTTTTCAGTGTTCCTAGAATTTTTGTTTAGTCTTTGAGTAGCTCGTACAAATCACTCTATTGTCGGGCGCCACTTCTTGATGAATCAAGCTAATATTAGGAATCTTAGTACTTGTTGATCAAATCTTGAAATCATAGATCGTTGATCAGCAGTGCTGAAATTATATACTCAGCTGCGAACATAATGACCATATAGTTGCCAACTTTCTGAGATTAAGTATAATGTATGTAGTATGTTACTACACATGAGAAACAAATAAGAAACAAACTACCCTAGGTTGTTTATCCAGTTCCGAGGTTCGAGTTCCGATCTTGACTGTACCCTTCAAATTCCAGGATGTTCGAGTTCCGAGTTTGAGCCAGTTCCAAACATATCGTGTCTGACGGGAGACCCAAAGTTTCGAGTTTCCAAATGTTTTCAAATTTTCGTGATTTTCTATCCGAAATTTAGAATTTGGAATTTTTCCTAAATATTTATAAGAAATTTAGCGAGAGACAACCTTCGCCACTAAAATAGTCTACGATCAAATATCCGAGGTTTTTGACACTCCAGTAAATTTATCGTAAAAATAATACAATTTGGAACATATCTCAACTCGACACAATTCGAAACTTTCGAGTTTCAGAATAATCGAGTTCCTAGTTTCGATTTGGTTTTGTGCTCCGAAAGCAAAAGAGTTTTGAGTTCCGAATCGAACTGGTGTTTTGATAACGTTCATGTCAATATTCTTTTTTATGACTGTTTGCTTCTCATTTTCCGAAAGTATAAGTTTTTTTTTCGTCCATCACAGGTAAAGGAGATATATTATGCGATCGCCCCTGATCCGAACTGGAGATACGCAACAGACAAACGATTTTCCGAATAACCCATAACATCCGTCGACGAAGTTTTTCACTTTCGCAGAAACCCAACATTTTGACATTTCCTGGTCTTATTTTAATAGGGTGAGTCAGATTTACCATTCAGTTTTTGTAGTCCATTAATGCACTCTTATTTTGAAAACGTGAATGAATAATCGTTAACGTTAAGTTATCTTCGTTATTGCACGCTTTTTAGTTTGGCTGTAACAGTATATAAAAGTTGTGTGGTTCTCATTGAAACGATAACGAGGTAGAAACAGTTTTGAATATATTTCCATGGCGTCGTTAATCTGTGTTCGCAATATAACCCTTGATTGCACTCCAAACATGTTGTTACATAATCAAATGTTGTGAGTTATAATGGTTATTCAGTGAGAACTACACATTGAATGGTTCGATTCGGCTCCACGAGTTTGAAGCTGCTCTTGATCCAATTATCATGCATTATCTTCATTTTACGTGAGTTTCATTGGGAAAGTTGGTTAGTAACTTTTCGTGAAACGTGATTTTGGTAGAGAACAATTTTGTGGTTGTCTACAAAAAAATAACAAATACTGAACGTTCTATGTTAGACATGAATGGACAAATCTTGTTTTTGAAACTACACGTGGATTTGAAAGTAATCTGCGGCACCCTATGCACATAAGCTTTTCTGAGGCTAACGTCACCGAAAAACTTAAAGAAACCGTTCCGCTATAATCTGAGTTTCACGAAAATTCTGAAAAGCCTAGGAAAGGTTCTTAATGTGATTTTGTAGATACTGAAGAAAACTTTTCAATCGAAAGTTAGCAAAGTTTGCATAATATCAAGCCATAAAGACGCAAACATAAACATTTTCACTGTGACGCGACTCGACTTGGTTCCTTCAATTTGCGAAATATTAAACTTGTACAGTCTCTAACTGTGTCGTGGTAGGTGATAGGATGGTTTGGAATTAAATTTGTTCTTTGATGTGTTACTCTACCCCATCGGTGTCATTACGTAAGCCGCTTTTCCAAGACAATGAAGCGAGGTAGAGACATGAAAGTATATATATATATATATATATATATATATATATATATATATATATATATATATATATATATATATATATATATATATATATATATATATATATATATATATATATATATATATATATATATATATATATGTTTGATAATGGCTTTTCATTTGCCAAAGAGTCAGATTGTTAACTCGAAAAAGAAAGACGGATTCTTTGAAAACCGAGTTGAAATTGATCTATTTGCGATTTCAGTTATATTATTGTTGTATTCGGGAGGGAAAGCATCCATTCGACCCTGATGATGTTTATCATTTCAAAACCTATGAATACAGCATAATCCCCGAACTGGATCATTGCAGACTTCGGTAAACATATAACTTTTATGTTCACAAACCTCCACAGAAAATGACCATTTGCCACGGAAAAGAACTGAATCGATGCGTTCAAGGTGGTGTGGTCCTATCAAGATATTTTTGCGTCATACTCGAAAAAGAAACAGAGACTGTTCATTTGAGCTCCAAAAATGTGTTAAAGAGAAGGTCATATCCGAGCTGAAATTCGAGCTTACCGAGATTTGCAATTTTACACAGAACCATCAAACTACGAACAAAACAGAAATACCGCGCAGTTCTAGCCAGATCTTTTGGATCGATTCCTTCGCCCAGTCGGATATTGAAAAAAGGAACATTTTCACAACTTTGAAAACGCTCTTTTGACCTTACTACGAAAATTACCTATAGTTTTGATGAAAATAATACTGGAACTATTCCAGGCCGCCTATTATTCTTGCATTGGTTCTCTCAACTGCCGATAGTTTTGATGTTAGAGAAACAATACGTGAGACGTGGGCGAATGGTGCTAAATCAAATGCAGTCAAAGTGTGTACGTTTAGTTCCTAGCTTGAATTTGAATGATTGTCTTTATTAGCTTTGTTTTTTTTTAGTGAAATTATGCATACGATCTAAAACTTGTTGTAACCAGTTTCACCATCTTACCCAGAGAGTATTCTCATCACGCAACTCACCAAATACATAGTAGAAAACATGGTTATCTTTCCGAAATGTCATGCGTTACTAGTTACTGGTCAGGCGCGCTTTTGCAGACTGAGTCTTATGATGTTTTTCTTGTATACTCGAAATATCTATTCATAGTCAAATATATAGTCACGAAAAAGCACATCAGAATAGGCAAAAGTTATACGTGAACATCATTTACTATTTTATTTTTCTCAAGAAATTATTCTTGATAAATCAATATAACCCACTGTTGTATTTATTTACTATACTTCAACTCCATTCGTTCAGAACAACGCGGTTTCCGTGTATTTTATACTTTCTACTACCCAAAGGCCTGGAGTTATGAACAAGGTTCACGAGGAAAGTAGTAAATACAGAGACATTATTCTTACGGATTTGGAAGAAAATTACGACAACCTCGTGTATAAGGTAGTTCCCAGTGGTGCACACGTTGCACGTCTCTTTTCCGTGTACGTTACAGAGAAAACAGGATGTATATTCTTGTTCTACTCTTATCTTTCGAATGATGACCGTCTGTGTTTGTACTTTAATTTTCTCGCATTTTTGCGATTTTTTGCGGTGGATGACGATCAAACTGAAACTTAAAAACTAATAGCCTTCACACTCTGGTTTTCTGCTTTTTGCCCTCACTACAAATGGTCAAATTATATAATACAATGATGAATAATGATGGTTAAAGATTTTCAAACAAACTCTCAGAAAGATTTCTAGATAACTATCAAAATAAGCTCGCCGTTGAATTTTGAAGTGATGACGGATAAATAAAGCAGAGTACCATAACTTGACTAGGAGAAAAACACTAAAAACTCAAATTTGATTCGGAAGTTCTTGTATGTCATCTACAGGTGAATGCCGCATTCGGCTTCCACTCGCAGTTTTGTCCAGAAGCCGACTACCTTCTGAAAATAGATGACGACGTTGTGGTGGATTTGGACAGAATGATGTATTTTCTGATGAAAACCCCAGTACCTCTCACGGCAATTCAATGTCAAACGTGGGAAAATGCACCCGTCATCAGGAATATCAGTGACAAGTGGTGAGTAAAGAGTATTCCGGATAAAAACAAACCCAGCTCTTTCCTCTTCAGCTGGAGGAGTTTTAAAGAATGGACCAAAAGTTGAGTGCTCGGAAAATGCACATTAATTTCTTTGACTTACTTTTTTCGAACTTTATGATGTAATCATCAGCTGTAATTCGTAGAAAACCACGGAACCTACCATTCGAAAACGTGCACAATATTGAGATCAAAACCTTGTGGTTTTGTCGCATTCTCTTAGGAATTTTGTCGCACTCTCGAGAAAATTTCTATCAGAAATTCATAATGTTCACCGAACAACGACATTTCAGGTGCGAGGTATGCTTTACAGAACTTGTTCTAATTTTGTTGAAAAATTACTTATAATTTAGGCACGCTCCCAGATCGGTTTGGTCTCAGGAACATTTTCCCACCTACTGTAGTGGTCCAATGTACGTAGTTGGATCGCATGCGGTCCATCGAATATGGAAGTTGGCCAATAAGTTTAAACCGTTCCGACTGGAGGTGAGTAATTACCACAATTTCAAGTATTATCGTGCTTAAGTACGTATTTTGTGTTAGTGTGTTTGTTTATCGAATCAAAAATGAGGTGGAAGTGGTGACTTTTCGCTAAATTCGGCTTCAGAAAGTTGTTCTCCTCAAAGTGAGCGGAAAAATATCAGCCTAGCTAGGTGTCGTGTATGAGTGAACTGACTTAAATCGACAGGTTTCGATAATCTGATTACCTAGTTCATGCTTAGTTTTTGAATTTTAACGGCAATAATGAAATGTATCGGAATTGATCGGAGAAAATAAGTCAAAAAACGCATATTTTACTGGTTCGGGTGTGGTGTGATAAATATCAAGGTGTCTCAATCTAAACATCTGTTTTACTGTGCAGATCAAACTACAACTTCCACCAGTTGTTCTTATATCATCGTTTCAAACAGATAACTCCTGAAATAGCAGATTTATGCTCGATAACATGTTTTTTCATTGAGAGTAAATTTATCACAAATATCTTTGCAGGATGTCTTTTTCACAGGAATTCTGGCAGAAAAGGCCGGTGTTCAGCGAATTGGTTGGGTGCGACATTATCTGGTGCAAGAGAAGGTCGGTTCGCTCCCATTATTCCTACCTACTAAGACTCCTCATGTGTACATTCGAACTCCGATGAAAGTTTTCGAATCCTAACTTGAACTTTGTCAAACAAATTTGAGAACGCATTGTAATAGGCCGCGAGAATCAAGTGCAGAGATAGTTCACAAATGTCTACTAGACTTACATGGCTAAAATGTGACGAAAAGAAACTGTAGGAGTCTCAGTAGTAGGATCGAGAAGAACTGCAAGAGAAAGAAATTGGCCTAATTTCATCGCGTAACAACGATGCGAAAGTCTTTCAGGAGTTTGAGAATTTGCATGGGAACAATCGACGCTAAAATGAAATTAATTAATGAGGTGATTGTGGCGAGATATGAATGAAAAACTGTCTGAATAATTCTGCCTGAAAGTTAGGATATACAATACTATTCATATCTCTACTTTCACTATTAATACAAGATATTCATTTATTTGATGCACAACGAGGTGCACTAAACGAGAAAAAAACAGGACATTATATCACTTGAAATACTACTACATCATAAAAATATAGGATTGTTGTGAACAAATGAGCAGCTTTGATCAATACTTTGGATGGGCACACGTGCAGAATTATAGAAAAAAATGCTTCTGCAATGTTCGATATGCACACGTTCATATGCCATATAAGACGGTGCAAACTAAAAATTTGGCAATATGCATCAAAAATTGTTGTATTGATGAAAATTAGGTTTATTTACTGAACCGAGTTTAATTCTGTAAGTTTCACTTCAATTCGTGTCACAACATTCAATTCCATTTTACAGGAGGGATAATTGACATCAATTCATTCATATCATTGTAAAACAGGTATAACAGAGAAAAACAATAAATGGACCATTATTGGATCATCCGAAAATAGGCATTGAGTGGATCAAAATATAGACATAGATGAGAAGCCGAGAAAAATAAGCGGCCTTCTTGGGGCCGCACAACAGAAACGGGCGCAGCCCATTTTTGGATGATCCAAATTTAGGCGAGTAGTTAGTGCGAGTAGGTAATTTTTTTACATGTAACTGCGGAACGAGAGAAACAGAAAACTTCAGTTACATATAAGATCTATCGAACATAATGACATGACCGTTTTTACCAAATTTTTAGTTATGAAAACGTGTAAAACACCAGAAACGCGTTAGTAGATCAGAATCGGGTCAAGAATAACAATAGAACGTCATTTTCCTAGACATTTTTGGTAAATAACTATATTTAACAAGTCTCAAGTTGAACACAATTCAAATTCTAACCAATTGTTATATATCGAACACTAGAACATGTCAAGAAACACTTAAATCTGAGAACAAACATTTCCAAAAAGTTCTGAAGTTCAAACCCAACTTATCTTTCAAAGCGTGGGGGGGGGGCTCAGAAGCACACACCAGTAAGGTTCGACTATTCGACACAAAGTAGTCCGTTTTTAGCGTTGAAAAGGTGAAATTTTATAATTTTGCATCAAACATGGGCCGATTTTTGCCGAATTCGGCCGAAAAGTAGGCGGTATTTCGGATTTTTGTGGCTACCCGGACAATCTTACTGGTGCATGCTCAGAAGTGTGCTTTAAAAGACTATTAATACGAGCAACAATAAGAAATCTTTGGAAATTAAGTGAGATTGAACTTCAAAATAGGAGAAAATGTGTAAACTATGAAAACCTGTCACTAAGATGCGTAGCCGTAGAATTTTGTGGGTTTCAGGCTGACGAAAAGCTCTTATTCTGCTTCGATCGAATGATCCGAGAACGCTCGCTACCTAAAACAGAAAGAAAAAATGACGCATAGTTTGGAAAAGACCGGAGGGTGGGAATACGCCCGCTACAGTTCTACGTTGGCAAACTGAGCTGATGAGATAATGAGTACGTTTTCCGGTATGCCACTGAGTTTCATGGGAAGAATCAGATATTAATGCACACAAAACGTGAGTCGATATTTACATTTAAAATTTTGTTTAAACAATCAGAAAGCTATACGGTCCCATTTCCAAATGAAGCGTTCACAGAAACATAGTCAAAAGGTTCTTCAATTCTGCTCAGCACAAAAACCGCCACAAAAGCGTTTTCTATTAAAACTAGCAATTACTCTCAATTATTTCAATTAATCGATGATCTAAATTGATAGTGAAAACCTCCGGGTTTCAAAAACGACGTAACAAATTAAAATGAGAAAAGTGAGCGATCAGAAGGCGAACATTCCATGTGTAAACAACATCGCTACTAATATGATAAAGAGCTCAGTTTCAAGACGGAATCGGAAGCCAATATCGAAAAACTCACCGCAATAGAAAAATCTTTCGCTCGTTTGTTCCTGAGAACCTTTATATAGCTTCCTTCTGAGCAATTTATGCCTGCAAACACCAAATTATCCAAACTTCAGCGCCTTATATTCAAAACAATAAAGTGAATTGACATGAAACAAGAAATATAAATGAAGAAAACAATTAAAATTATTTTGAAAATTTTCAAAAATGCTCGCCGTGCGCTCGAAAATGAGTGGTTCCCTCCTGCGTACTCCATTTTAGACCTCACGTCAGCCACCAGATATTTTTTTAAATTTTACGGTGTATGTTTTTTTAAACTTTATGTTATAGTGTATTTCTATTTTTGCTCTTTTCAACCTAAAATTAGTAATAAAAACACATGTTCACGCATGCAATGTCTCTTTCCGTACAGTATTCCTTGTGTTTAGTCAATTACTTTTTGCACCATACTAGGACGACGGGGCACCGGGGAAAACTCATTCAAAATAAGAACTAACTCATTACTGGTAAACTTATTAACTTATTTTTAGTCAGGAACTTTATGACATTATCGTGTATTTTTGTGCTTTGCTCTGATCACTCTCATCATTGTGTTTTGTGTACAGGTCAGATTGGTGAAGTGCCCTTCTCCATTTTTGCAAACGCATGGAGAATATGGCAATCGGTCGGCCGAATCGATATGTGTTCGGTTAGTGATTTTTCTGTAATATTTGTTTTATCTCATGACACATTCCATGAATACGTAACCTTTTTTGGGAAATGCCTGTAGAGTTTAAAATAGTTTTTTTGCGCTTATCCGCCTATTCTACATTTCGCTTAGGTTCCATATGAAGTTGCAAGTGTAAGTGGTCGAAATTAAAAAAACACGCAGTCTATTTTTGCCAAAATCATTCAAAAATTGAATCCAGATCATGTACTTTCGCTGGGCTGGGAAAAAGAGATAACAAAAAATTTGCTGGAAACTAGTGCCTCATATTTACTCGCGCCTCTTGTTAAAGAAATAGGAGATCTCCCGCGCTTTTATTCAAGACGGAGACTTCTGATGTTTTCTAATAATTTCATTGTGATTGTTTTCTCGGTTTTCAATAGACATTTTCAGTGTCATCGATGATATGTTTCCCTGCCGGACGCCTCTTACCGTCACGAATAGTTGGTGATGCAAATTGCAAATGCAAAAAGGATAAAATTCAGGTTGATTAGCATATTTGTGTTATTTTTGTTTCGTCCATTTTTGTTTCGTTCCCATTACATATCCCAAATCCCATTAAGGATGGATTCCACCCATTTTTGAAGATCGATGCTAGATGACCAGTAAAACTATTCGATAAAAATGCAGTAAGCTAGCTATGTTTTCTATCAATTTTTAGACAGTTTGGCACCTATAGCTCACAAAGTGTACTATACTACCGTGTCATCGCTATCATACACCGCCAAGGGTTTCTCATTGGTTCTAAAATCTCGCGACCCCTTTAAAACTGCGATTTTTACATATTCTCGCGTATTAAAGGCTGATTTTATATGAAGTTTATATGAACTTGGTAGTGTATGATCGCTAGTGACTTTTTATAAGCGTACGTTGGTAATTAGTATCGCTAGTGACTTTTTATAAGCGTACGTTGGTAATTAGTGACTCAGAATCAGGATATACACGTCGATTCTCGCTGTGTTCCTACCCTAGTAAACTTGTCCAAATAGACAGAAAAAAATGACTATGACTCGTTCTCGTTTTTGCTCATTTGTTGGAAAAGTTCTAACTTACAGTCGATGTCGTTTGTTTTAGGTTTTTGAACCCTGTGTAACTAAGAGAAATGTTGTTGTTTTTGCTATCCGCTGAAAATCGTTTGGTTAAGGTTTACACAATTTTGGTAGTTATGCAGTTGTGCATATACATGTTTTCTGTAATATTATAATTGTGTGCAGTATGTGTACACATTGCAGTAACTACCGATTTCGTGAATAGTACTATTTCCACTTTTTTAATCACTGAGGTGTACAATGTCTCAGTGCTGTGTTATACACTTTTATTTATGCTTGTATGTATGTTAGCGGTGTTTTACACATGGTTGTTGCAATAATTTTTTTTCAATGGCCGGTTTTGGGATGATCCAAAAATGGGCTCGGCCTAAGTTTTTCTATCGGCCTTCAAAAAGCCCGATGTTTGTTCACGGTTTTTCCTGAAGCCCAATACTGGATCATCCAAAAACGGACTTTTCACATTATCGTTTATAATGTGTCTATTATTCATTCCAATTAGTTTTTTTCTTCAATATTGTGCAATGTCATCGGATATCACTTTTTTCAACGTCAAATAAATGCTCAGACTTCTTTCCCGTGCATTTTCCGGCTTCAAACTTCTTTCTCGCTTTTTACAAAGCCTTTAAAACGCAGTTTTAGTATTTAAACTTTGATTCCGCCAAATTTTTAGTTTGCACCGTCTTATATGTTTGACATGTATTGATAAAATCGCTGGAGATGTAAAACGCCGCTAACTACTTTCCAGCTAAATCTTCATCTGCTCACGATTCGTGAATTTTCTAGGCGCTGTGGCGCGGTGAATGGGAATGTGACGGACAGAAAGAGCCATTGCTGTTTGGTGTCCACTCGCTCAACTCGACTCGATTGATGAAAAAAGGATTCAAGTATTTGAAAAATTTGAGTTGTTCGCAATCAGACACGTCTCTCACCCAATAACACATGTACAGTGTCATCTTCAACTATGTACTATTTTCAATAGAATAGTTAAAGGTGTGAGAAAATTCATGTATATCGACGATATTCATTTTATTTGTATTTTGTTATGTTCTTATCCAGAATTTATCACTCTCTATGTGAAGTGTGGCTCTTTAATCGATATGGACACATCTCGAACGTATGTGTACACTGTTTTCATTGTTTTCAAGTTGTTAAAAAAACAAGTGAGAAAATAAAAATCATCCGTATCCAAACGCGAATAGCATTATTCTCGAGTGGAACTTTAGAATAAACTGCACAACGTTTCATGCATAGTAGCCATTCGAATACATGCGGTATAGTTCGTTTCACCCATCGTTAGCAGTCAGCCATGCTGGCCGAGCGCACCCTAATATTGCAGACGATTGATTGGCAGCTTGCCAGTGTTTTCATTACAAATAAAAGTTCGAAAAGTGGTTATTTCAAGATTTTTGCAATTTTTTTGTTTTTAAAAGGTTACCACATAATCGGGGAGTAATTTGAAAAAACGTTTCGTGCGTTAAAATGCGCATTGAAAAACGGCCAGAAAGATGATTGGATGTCACTATTTTTAATTACTAACCGCTCCAGGCAGCCCGTGATATAGTGTTATCTACTACTGAAGGCTATGCGTTTGTGAGAACTATGACAACCATAATGTGAGTTAATCAAGAGAGGATACACTCATGGCACTTGAAGTTTTGAATTCGGGAAAATTTCGAGTTTTCGAATGTTGGTGTTTGATGTTTGGAACGTTTTTCCAAGATGTTTGGAACGTTTTTCATCTCGGAATGACTGAGAAAAATATCAATTTTTACTGCTTTGTCGATGTTTTCCACGGAAACGGTCGTAACGTATCAAGAACTTTCGCTGCTCAAGGCCACGTAGAGAGCCGAATTCGCGTACATGTTGTGTAAAAAAGGAGCCCTAAGCCTCGTCCACTGAGTGCAGAATCATGGAAAACGGTTTTCCTTGTACACTAAGAAATGTGGGGGTACACTCAATATAAGAGGCGTCCATTCAAATAGTTTTCCAAAAATCAAATCATCTTCAATAGTGGTCACAGTCCGATTTATTGACAGGAATCCTGGGAATAAGGTCAGTTTTCGGTTCTGCTTTCCAAGTTTCATCGTCTAAATAAATGACCGTCAATAATGCACACTTATTTGACTGTCGTCAAATTATCCCATACGTTTAACTACCCAATGTCAAACTTGCATTTGCGAAATACTTATCTCAGCCGGAACTCGAATCTGACCCTGCTAGTTCAATATTCAGAGCACCAATCACTGTATAGTTCACACCACTCCTACACTGAACAAACAATTTTTCCGGAGGCGGTTGTGAAGCTGGGAATTTATTTCAGCGAAAACCCTCTTGTATATTTATTGTACCTGAGAACGAGAATGGGGTGTGAAAATCCTCTAGCCTTCCGATCACAAGTACGTGAGAAATACGACTTAGAAGTTTCGAAATCCTACTATACTATAGAGAGGAGTCTCAGTAGGAATGAAAAAGACTATACTATAGAGACGACTGCAGACATGGTCCTGTAAAGCATACCGGGACCGCGCTCGAAATCTGGGCCTTTCTTTCTTGTTGAAAAAATAAAACAAAATATGTTTGTTTGGTTTTCAATGGACAATTCTCTAGACCAACAAACAGTAAAATTTCGCTGCATTCGCTTCAGAAAAGAAAAACCTGTTTTTGATTTTAGGTTACCAACCGGTTAGGAACTGAGATACCCTGTAAATAGGTTACCAAAAACCGGTAGGGTTACCAATAACCCGGTTACTTTACCGTTTGTATTAGTCTCTATCATTTAAATTTGTCTTTCTGTATGATACAGATTCTGATCCTGTAATAAACTATTGTACTATTGTATTTCTGTATGAGCGATCAGTAATATTCCGTCGGCGCAGGTTATATATGCGAAAACTGCTCGCGGACCTAGGCCCGGTAGATCAGTGGCAGTGTGTCTGTCTTTCGCTCTTTACATCTGCAGGTTCGCTTACGCGACACACAAAATGAACGAAAATAGTGAATTGCAATATATTGATGATTATCAAACAAACTGGGTTCTTTTGACCGGCGTAAAAAAGACCATTTTCACTATTGACGGTTGTCAGTGGTTTTCTGACAAAAAACCAAAGATCTTGTCAACATTGTGCGAGATTCAATGAAAACATGTTTTTCGAGAAAATGACGAGAATCGCATTTTTTGAATTTATAAAAGCTATTCAAATCAGCACGTCTTATACTCTGCGTTTTCTGTCAATGAATCAAATGTTAATCACACTTGAAATATTTTGATTTCAGAAAAACTCGACGCTTGGAGAGAGGCCTTTAAGATCGTGTCTTATCTTTATCTAGTATCTTTCAATCTTTCAATCTACATCGCGTATCTAATCTAGTATCTTTCAATCTACATCGCGCGAATACAGTTTTTGATCACAAAAATTTCATACGTTGGAGAGCTTTCAATAATGTGCGATATGCGCTATTTTCTCGAATCTTGATATATCTAGGTATATTGAATTGTTGAATTGCGCCCAAGATTAACGGTTCCCACTTCTCAGCTATACTCATTTCATAACTCATTTCTTGCGTTCATATGCATACTAGTACGGTTTAATTAATAGTTTTCACATTACAATTGGCCGAGTTTTTCTAATTGTGTATTTTGTATTTCCACATAAATGCTTTAACAACGCGTTCCACTCTTTCACCGTGGATTTAACAATGTTACCCTATAGCGAATGAAAAATCATCATCAAAGATATATACTTCATATGTGTATATCTCGCTGCGTTTTCTCAGGATAGCGACCCCTAATGACACCGATAGAACTTTCTTTGATGGGGGTGAGAAACTTAATCAAATTCAAGCTAAATGGATCAGTTTTATTGAAAAACGTGATTTGATCACATGGTGAACTAGTAAACACGAAAACTCAATACCCTTTCATACATTGTTGTCCATAGCAAATATAACTGTTTCCTCACAGAAGTTGTCATGAGATGAACGTGAAAAATCAGCGAATGGCCACTATTTTTGTACGTTTTTCTTTTCCGGTGTGTTCAACTCTTTTTCAGACTAGAAGTACATCGACATACCCAGTATGTCGGGGCAAAAACGTTATGATCTACAGGGAATCCGCGGATTTGCCGTTCTGTCCGTCCTGCTATTCCATTTCTTTCCGGAACAATTCCCAAATGGATATATTGGAGTCGACCAGTCAGTAACATCAGAAAACAATCACTGTGGTTTTTGTCATCTGCAGCGAAATCGTGCAATTTCCGAACGAACATTCGGATAGCTCAATTTGAAAAAAACTAGAAGGAGAAGGTTTTAGTCGGTTGTTTGTAACAATTGGATTACAGTTTTGAAGAAAATTAGATTAGTTGTAATTGTATCACAAGTTAGTATTAAATGAAGGATCTCCAGGAAAAACGATGGAAACCACCGAGGGAGACATCCAGTTTGATAATGGGTTTGTGCCTGATACAAGAACATGATTTTCTGTTCCAGATTTTTTGTTCTCTCTGGATACTTGATCGCTATGGTTTTAAACCGGGAAAACACTATGAATATTGACGCAGTAACAGATTTCTATTATCGAAGAATCAAGAGAATTATACCCCTGTATGCTCTCGTCATTCTTCTCGTATTACTTTTCTTACGGTTTTGTCTGCCCGAGACAAATTACGATTCGAACGTCGGTTCTGCTTGGTCAGCCATAGTAGTAGACCAGCCCGTGAATGAACCAAAAGGGGCGGAGCCTAGCGCGCGGCTGCACCCGGCGCGCAGCCAGCCGGCAACATATAGTAACCTAGGTACAGTAACCTAGGTACAGTAATCCTTATACAGTATAACGGTAATTCTTAAGGAAAAAGTTTTTTCTCAGGTTTTCTCACACGTTTCTACACGTGTCCACACGCTCTCTCACGTTTTTTCTTGGCTCTTTTCCAAGGAATTTTCTGGAATCTGAGTATTTCGCAATACCTGATACATATTTCGCAATAGCTTGATAAAAATCGATAATGAAATGATGGGCACGGTGTGTTTGTAAGCGTTATCGCGTAGTGTAGGAACTTATCTGGCACGCTTGACTCAAGAACCTTAGTTTGAGAATACATTAACGTTATTGATTTGTATTGACTTGCATCCGGTGGCTGCGCAACTATGGTTTGTTTATATTAGTGCAACAGGTGCCAGGCACCAGGCTGCTCGGAATAGAAAACGAGGGGGTTTAAAGCCTCATAGGGGTTATAACTTCCAAGTACAGTTTATTCGTTTCACACGTGACATGTGTTTTAACAGGAAAGATAGCATCCATCAATCTACCTCAAACTTGGGTAATTAAACCGGATGGGGTTATCAAACATACGTACTTAGATAACGTTTTCACGTGTTACACGTGGTGTGCCATGTAAATGTACATGTCCTGTACCGCCTTCCGTATAAAATGAAACATGCGCGAGCTACAGATATCAAAAAATAAGCTGCATTCTACTCTACATGAAACATGAAAAACACCCGAGATTCCCGATTTGTGATGCAATTTTTAAAGGACTGTGTATTGCAAATTCCGGGCACGGCGAGACCCATAACGCAATTGAATTTAACTATGCCGACCAGCTGCAATACGCAGTATATACGTTATATTGTTAATATAATATTACCTAAACTTATACGGATTTACACATAGCATGTTTCACAACAAGAAAGCATTTTCTGTGTTTTCCTAAAAAAAAAAATTCAAAACTTTGTCGGATTACAACCAGAATGCACCTTTAACTTGGGTACTAAACTGACTGGTTGGAAAAATCGTCGACATACGTATTTAGTTCAGGTTTTCACGTGTTACACGTGATGTGCCATGTGAATGTACGGTAACCGATTAACAACGTAAATAAATAGTGACCGGGATATCCTGCCATTTTCGCACTTTATTCCAACATTTTTATACTTTAATGGCAAAACTACCTTAATTTTGTGACATTTGTGTACTTTAATAAAGTATCATCTTGGAATTCCCAGCACTGGTGTAATTATTGATCACCTTCTAAAAGAGTATCTATATTATTGAACAACACAACACAACACATCCAATTTTAACTACAAACTCTAAAGCATTTAATGGAGTCACCAAACGTGATTCCGTAATGCGTTTAACAACGTGCAGTATTTTCTTGGAATTCGTAGTATTGGTAATAAAGACACGCGGTGTGTTGCGCACAAAACAAAAGTTTTTTAGGTTGATAATTTTATTACAAAGTCCACAATTTTATATACAATCTTCTCCTTCCGGTTCCTTGCTGGCGGGTTCGCCTGGACATGGGAGCTGGCGCCGGAACTCCATAAACTCTATCGGCGGAAGCGTTTGTTTCAGCCATTTTTCTCCTGGCGCTTCTTGAGACTACCGGAGTCCACTGGTCGGCACTTTTATCCGAAGCTGTATCGTAATTTTCGTTCTCATCGTTCTCAGACTCGGCCAACATTTCCAATTTAATAGGTTTTTCTTCCTTTTCCGCTATTGGCTGAATGTCGTAATTCACTTTGCTTCGCACGTGATTGTAAAACTCCTCATAACCATACGGCATGAAATCAGTTTTGTACATTGCATAATCCAAGTTGGTATTTATGTTGGATCTTTCTATGACTCGGCCATCCAGCACAATTTCTTGCCTATCGTTCGTGCGAATCCCTTCAAATATCTTCCAGAAGTTCTTATCTTTAGTAGGTAATTTGTATGCTGGTACGACATCGTTCGAAGGCGGTTGTTCGATTCGGACAGTTGGTGGAACATCAATAGATTCTAGAAAACCTCGCAACCGAGCCATCGCATCTTCATAAAGTGCAACTTTTTCGTAGTCGGCGAGAGTTGTGCTATGTAGTATATCGGACATTCTCTGTTTCAGAAATGCTA
Organism: Litoditis marina; assembly: GCA_964036275.1. Classification (NCBI taxonomy): domain Eukaryota; kingdom Metazoa; phylum Nematoda; class Chromadorea; order Rhabditida; family Rhabditidae; genus Litoditis; species Litoditis marina. The sequence goes on from OZ038433.1 coordinate 19,655,581, forward strand.
TATGTTTCTCATCCTCATTCAGAGGGGCAAGCATATATTTTCCGGTTGTTTTCATCTTCTCAAGTCACAAAAAGTAGAAGCTGTATATGGAAATGCCGTAATATTCTGCGCTGGGAGATTAAATTGAGGGCTGGCTTCTGTAAGTGGTCTTAACGCAAGCACTAGGTTATTTGGCGGTTTGGTGCTCATTGTCCCCTTTTATACTCTCCATATGTCACACTTTCGTCCAACTTTCAAAAACAAATGTGTTGTGGTGTAGTGTTGTGGTGGGTGTTATCCACAAGTTGCGGTGGGTGTTATTTTTTATTGTTAATAGGAGCCATTCGACAACTAGTTAAATTGTTTATTCTATGAAAACACTCATAATTGTAAGTTACAAGCTGTTAATGCTGGAATTATAATTGCTTCTATGTGATCCTGGGATAAGCGACGGAGTTGTCTTCTCGCCAAATCAGGACAGCGAATACTTGAAATGTCGTACAGGAGAGGTAGAATAGGTTTCAAAGTGTCCCTCTCAGAACAAGTTAGGAAAAGTTTGTCATTGTTCAAAATGTTATAAATAATCTCAACTAGGATATTTATTTGGGGAATCTGCGCTGTTTCAATTATAGTGCAATCGGACATGCACGTGAATAGGAACCCAGAATGTATGCTCAAGCGACTGGACATAATCGTTGCTCGTGTTAAAATGATTCATTTGTCTAGTTTTGGTTGTTTTATAGCCAACTTGTGACATACATTGTAATGTTGTCAATCGCAAGTTTAGCACGCCTGCCTTCATCGAATCTTGTTGAGGTAGTTGTCAGTGAAACAAGCAAGCCATCTTGTTGCGATAACCGCCTTTAGCGAACAAAATACGACACGCCTACTCTCCAAATAATAATTCTCAAAACTAACAATCATTTTCCAAACACCCACTTTTTAGGCAGCAGAGAGTTACAACAAGTAAGTCTCCATGCCTTTTCTATTCAAATAATTACGTACAAGTACACTTGTTCTTGCTAGGCCACCCCCTGGGTACATGAAAGTTACTTTTTTCAACTTTTGTAACTTTCGAAACATTCCAAACATTTTATGTGTGTGTACCCACACTTTTTCTTGCTAGTCCACCCCTTAGGTACATGAAAGTTACTTTTTCAACTTTTGTAACTTTCGAAACATTCGAAACATTTTATTTGTGTGTACCCACACTTGTTCTTGCTAGGCCACCCCCTGGGTACATGAAAGTTACTTTTTCAACTTTTGTAACTTTCGAAACATTCCAAACATTTTATTTGTGTGTACCCACACTTTTCCATACTAGGCCACCCCCGGGTACATGAAAGTTACTTTTTCAACTTTTGTAACTTTCGAAACATTTCAAACATTTTATGTGTGTGTACCCACACTTTTCCTTGCTAGGCCGCCCCCTAAGTACATGAAAGTTACTTTTTTCAACTTTTGTAACTTTCGAAACATTCCAAACATTTTATTTGTGTGTACCCACACTTTTCCATACTAGGTCACCCCCTGGGTACATAAAGTTACTTTTTTCAACTTTTGTAACTTTCGAAACATTCCAAACATTTTATGTGTGTGTACCCACATTTTTGTTTGATAGGACACCCTCTGGGTACATGAAAGTTACTTTTTCAACTTTTGTAACTTTCGAAACATTCCAAACATTTTATTTGTGTGTACCCACACTTTTCCATACTAGGCCACCCCCGGGTACATGAAAGTTACTTTTTCAACTTTTGTAACTTTCGAAACATTTCAAACATTTTATGTGTGTGTACCCACACTTTTCCTTGCTAGGCCGCCCCCTAAGTACATGAAAGTTACTTTTTTCAACTTTTGTAACTTTCGAAACATTCCAAACATTTTATGTGTGTGTACCCACACTTTTCCTTGCTAGGCCGCCCCCTAAGTACATGAAAGTTACTTTTTTCAACTTTTGTAACTTTCGAAACATTCCAAACATTTTATTTGTGTGTACCCACACTTTTCCATACTAGGCCACCCCCGGGTACATGAAAGTTACTTTTTCAACTTTTGTAACTTTCGAAACATTTCAAACATTTTATGTGTGTGTACCCACACTTTTCCTTGCTAGGCCGCCCCCTAAGTACATGAAAGTTACTTTTTTCAACTTTTGTAACTTTCGAAACATTCCAAACATTTTATTTGTGTGTACCCACACTTTTCCATACTAGGTCACCCCCTGGGTACATAAAGTTACTTTTTTCAACTTTTGTAACTTTCGAAACATTCCAAACATTTTATGTGTGTGTACCCACATTTTTGTTTGATAGGACACCCTCTGGGTACATGAAAATTACTTTTTCACTTTTCGAACTTTCCAGTTCCCCAAAAATCTACTTTCACTCCGGTCTTTCACATTGTTTTTGGCGGGCTCATCGCCACGTCAGGCATTTTATGCCTAATACTCATTGTTGTTGGAACTGAATTGTAAAATAAAAGGCACATCGAACTCACTTATTGTGAGTTCTCAATGCCTAATGAGTGGGTGTTGGAAATTTATGATATTTTCTTTTTTTTGTTTTAATTTGGTTATTGCTCCGCGGTGCGGAGCGGTTGAAGAAGTTATCTGCATAACAATCAACTGAGTTTGTAGTGAATGAATCACAGAAAATTGAGGGGTCGTCTGGAAAAAGCCTGTTAGAAGGTTAGCTTTCTTGTTTTCCAAATGAACGCGGGAAAACTGAGTCAATCAAGTTGAACGCCTTCATCCAGGTGGTTAAAATTTGAGTTTCAAAACACAGCTTCGCACCGCGGAGCAATAACCAAATTAAAACAAAAAAAAGAAAATATCATAAATTTCCAACACCCACTCATTAGGCATTGAGAACTCACAATAAGTGAGTTCGATGTGCCTTTTATTTTACAATTCAGTTCCAACAACAATGAGTATTAGGCATAAAATGCCTGACGTGGCGATGAGCCCGCCAAAAACAATGTGAAAGACCGGAGTGAAAGTAGATTTTTGGGGAACTGGAAAGTTCGAAAAGTGAAAAAGTAATTTTCATGTACCCAGAGGGTGTCCTATCAAACAAAAATGTGGGTACACACACATAAAATGTTTGGAATGTTTCGAAAGTTACAAAAGTTGAAAAAAGTAACTTTATGTACCCAGGGGGTGACCTAGTATGGAAAAGTGTGGGTACACACAAATAAAATGTTTGGAATGTTTCGAAAGTTACAAAAGTTGAAAAAAGTAACTTTCATGTACTTAGGGGGCGGCCTAGCAAGGAAAAGTGTGGGTACACACACATAAAATGTTTGAAATGTTTCGAAAGTTACAAAAGTTGAAAAAGTAACTTTCATGTACCCGGGGGTGGCCTAGTATGGAAAAGTGTGGGTACACACAAATAAAATGTTTGGAATGTTTCGAAAGTTACAAAAGTTGAAAAAAGTAACTTTCATGTACTTAGGGGGCGGCCTAGCAAGGAAAAGTGTGGGTACACACACATAAAATGTTTGGAATGTTTCGAAAGTTACAAAAGTTGAAAAAAGTAACTTTCATGTACTTAGGGGGCGGCCTAGCAAGGAAAAGTGTGGGTACACACACATAAAATGTTTGAAATGTTTCGAAAGTTACAAAAGTTGAAAAAGTAACTTTCATGTACCCGGGGGTGGCCTAGTATGGAAAAGTGTGGGTACACACAAATAAAATGTTTGGAATGTTTCGAAAGTTACAAAAGTTGAAAAAGTAACTTTCATGTACCCAGAGGGTGTCCTATCAAACAAAAATGTGGGTACACACACATAAAATGTTTGGAATGTTTCGAAAGTTACAAAAGTTGAAAAAAGTAACTTTATGTACCCAGGGGGTGACCTAGTATGGAAAAGTGTGGGTACACACAAATAAAATGTTTGGAATGTTTCGAAAGTTACAAAAGTTGAAAAAAGTAACTTTCATGTACTTAGGGGGCGGCCTAGCAAGGAAAAGTGTGGGTACACACACATAAAATGTTTGAAATGTTTCGAAAGTTACAAAAGTTGAAAAAGTAACTTTCATGTACCCGGGGGTGGCCTAGTATGGAAAAGTGTGGGTACACACAAATAAAATGTTTGGAATGTTTCGAAAGTTACAAAAGTTGAAAAAGTAACTTTCATGTACCCAGGGGGTGGCCTAGCAAGAACAAGTGTGGGTACACACAAATAAAATGTTTCGAATGTTTCGAAAGTTACAAAAGTTGAAAAAGTAACTTTCATGTACCTAAGGGGTGGACTAGCAAGAAAAAGTGTGGGTACACACACATAAAATGTTTGGAATGTTTCGAAAGTTACAAAAGTTGAAAAAAGTAACTTTCATGTACCCAGGGGGTGGCCTAGCAAGAACAAGTGTACTTGTACGTAATTATTTGAATAGAAAAGGCATGGAGACTTACTTGTTGTAACTCTCTGCTGCCTAAAAAGTGGGTGTTTGGAAAATGATTGTTAGTTTTGAGAATTATTATTTGGAGACCAGGCGTCTCGTATTTTGCACGCTGAAAGCGGTTATCGCAACAAGGTGTCTTACTTGTTGTTCACTAAACTACATCGTAATCATGCATTGAACGAGATTCGATGTAGGCAGGTATGCTAGACTTGCGATTGACAACATTACATTGTATGTCCCAATTTGGCTATAAAACGACCAAAACTGGACAAATGAATCATTTTAACACGAACAACGATTATGTCCAGTCGCTTAAGCAAACATTCTGGGTTCCTATTTACGTGCATGTCCGATTGCTCTACAATTGAAACAGCGCAGATTCCCCAGATAAATATCCTAGTTGAGATTATTTATAACATTTTGAACAATGACAAACTTTTCCTAACTTGTTCTGAGAGGGACACTTTGAAACCTGTTCTACCTCTCCTGTACGACATTTCAAGTATTCGCAGTCCAGATTTGGCGAGAAGACAACTCCGTCGCTTATCCCAGGATCACATAGAAGCAATTATAATTCCAGCATTAACAGCTTGTAACTTACATTTATGAGTGTTTTCATAGAATAAACAATTTAATTAGTTGTAGTGGCTTCTTTTAACAATAAAAAATAATACCCGCCGCAACTTGCGGATAGCAACCACCACTACACTACACCACAACACATTTGTTTTTCAAAGTTGGACGAAAGTGTGACATATGGAGAGTATAAAAGGGGACAATGAGCACCAAACCGCCAAATAACCTAGTGATTGCGTTAAGACCACTTACAGAAGCCAGCCCTCAATTTAATCTCCCAGCGCAGAATATTACGGCATTTCCGAATACAGCTTCTACTTTTTGTGACTTGAGAAGATGAAAACAACCGGAAAATATATGCTTGCCCCTCTGAATGAGGATGAGAAACATATAGCATTTCTGAAACAGAGAATGTCCGATATACTACATAGCACAACTCTCGCCGACTACGAAAAAGTTGCACTTTATGAAGATGCGATGGCTCGGTTGCGAGGTTTTCTAGAATCTATTGATGTTCCATCAACTGTCCGAATCGAACAGCCGCCTTCGAACGATGTCGTACCAGCATACAAATTACCTACTAAAGATAAGAACTTCTGGAAGATATTTGAAGGGATTCGCACGAACGATAGGCAAGAAATTGTGCTGGATGGCCGAGTCATAGAAAGATCCAACATAAATACCAACTTGGATTATGCAATGTACAAAACTGATTTCATGCCGTATGGTTATGAGGAGTTTTACAATCACGTGCGAAGCAAAGTGAATTACGACATTCAGCCAATAGCGGAAAAGGAAGAAAAACCTATTAAATTGGAAATGTTGGCCGAGTCTGAGAACGATGAGAACGAAAATTACGATACAGCTTCGGATAAAAGTGCCGACCAGTGGACTCCGGTAGTCTCAAGAAGCGCCAGGAGAAAAATGGCTGCAACAAACGCTTCCGCCGATAGAGTTTATGGAGTTCCGGCGCCCGCTCCCATGTCCAGGCGAACCCGCCAGCAAGGAACCGGAAGGAGAAGATTGTATATAAAATTGTGGACTTTGTAATAAAATTATCAACCTAAAAACTTTTGTTTTGTGCGCAACACACCGCGTGTCTTTATTACCAATACTACGAATTCCAAGAAAATACTGCACGTTGTTAAACGCATTACGGAATCACGTTTGGTGACTCCATTAAATGCTTTAGAGTTTGTAGTTAAAATTGGATGTGTTGTGTTGTGTTGTTCAATAATATTTAGATACTCTTTTAGAAGGTGATCAATAATTACACCAGTGCTGGGAATTCCAAGATGATACTCCATTAAAGTACACAAATGTCACAAAATTAGGGTAGTTTTGCCATTAAAGTATAAAAATGTTGGAATAAAGTGCGAAAATGGCAGGAAATCACGGTCACTATTTACAACACTTGTTGTTACCGGTTAGAGGCGTACATTTGCTTGACACACCACGCGTGACACGTGAAAACCCGAACTAAATACGTATGTCGACGATTTTTCCATTCAGTCGGTTTGGTTACCCAAGTTGAAGGTGCATTCTGGTTCTAAATCGACAAAGTTTTGAAATTTTTGTTAGGAAAACACAGAAAATACTTTCTTGCTGTAAAACATGATATGTGGGAATCCGTATAAGTTTAGGTAATATTATATTAACAATATAACGTATATACTGCGTATTGCAGCTTGTCGGCATAGTTAATTTAAATTGCGTTATGGGTCTCGCCGCGCCCGGAATTTGCAATACACGGTCCTTTAAAAATTGCATTACAAATCGGGAATCTCGGGTGTTTTTCATGTTTCATGTAGAGTAGAATGCAGCTTTTTTGATATCTGTAGCTCGCGCATGTTTCATTTTATACGGAAGGCGGTACAGGACACATACATTTACACGGCACACCACGTGTAACACGTGAAAACGTTATCTAAGTACGTATGTTTGATAACCCCATCCGGTTTAATTACCCAAGTTTGAGGTAGATTGATGGATGCTATCTTTCCTGTTAAAACACATGTCTCGTGTGAAACAAATAAACTGTACTTGGAAGTTATAACCCCCATGAGACTTTAAACCCCCTCGTTTTCTATTCCGAGCAGCCTGGTGCCTGGCACCTGTTGCACTAATATAAACAAACTATAGTTGCGCAGCCACCAGATACAAGTCAATACAAATCAATAACGTTAATGTATTCTCAAACTAAGGTTCTTGAGTCAAGCGTGCCAGATAAATTCCTACACTACGCGATAACGCTTACAAACGCACCGTGCCCATCATTTTATTATCGATTTTTATCAAGCTATTGCGAAATATGTATCAGGTATTGCGAAATACTCAGATTCCAGAAAATTCTTTGGAAAAGAGCCAAGAAAAAAAAGAGCGTGTGGACACGTGTAGAAACGTGTGAGAAAACTTGAGAAAAAACTTTTTCCTTAAGAATTACCGTATTATTGTATAAGGATTACTGTACCTAGGTTACTGTACCTAGGTTACTGTATGTTGCCAGCTGGCTGCGCGCTGGGTGCAGCCGCGCCCTAGGCTCCTCCCCTTTTGGTTCCTTCACGGACAGGTCTACTACTAGCCATGTTGTTTGTGACCAACATGAGAAGTGAAGACCCCAATATGGCATACGCAACTCAGGTGACTTATGTTGTGAAAGCGGCTAGGATAGTAGAAAATTGTATGATATGCTCTACATTAAGAGAATATTGATTACCCTCTGGTACCAATTCAGTCATTAGAAATATAATATACCGATTTTCGGACTAATTGGGGATTTTCAAATACTTCGAATTTCGAGTTTTCGGTTCTCGATTCATTGAAATCGTAATGAAAAAGTCAAATACCGAGCTCAATTCTGATCCAAATATGGGTATTCTCGTTGTTTACACGTCCGTTATCTGGTCTAAAATATACACAAATTGATTTGTGTTCTACACAACGCGGGAACTCGGAAATAATCGAAGTTTTGAACTAGTATCAGTTTCGATTAAGGAAACTTCCGGTTCTCGAATTTATATTTGAAACTCGCATTTTGAACACCGCTGTTGTTGTAACTCCACATTTCGATTTCAGTGTGTTGTTCGAAATTGTGCAGTGTTTAGAGACGAGATCATCAAAACATTTGGTTAATTTTTCACACCCACTTGAAGTTCTATTTTCCAGTTAAAGTTAGCTGTGGATGCCTTCACTCATACCTGGTCTCTTGCAGTCGAAATGCAGTTCTATTCATTAGTTCCGATTATTTTTTATAGTCTCAAAAAGTGTTCGTATATGATGCGTACCTTGTTCATTGGAGCAATAGGTATAATATTATTCAGAGGCTTCAAAGATTTGAATTGAAACCTATTCTTCTGGCCAGCGTTTGAAGGCGTGAACCTTTTTTGAGAGCATCGCGATATGAGTATGTCTTTTGTACGTTCATTCGAACACAGCAGAAAGCACTAACGTAAAACCATCATCCTGTTTTTTTTTTTCAAAATGGGAACTTTCCACCTCGGAGCATAGGAAAAGTCATAGAGTTAAATTAGGAAGAATCATGAAGAACGGAGATAAAGCGTGGTACGTTTCGCTTCTACCCCAGACTAAGTGTGTTTGTGAGCTTTGTTTCATGAATATTTGAAAACTATGTAAACACTGCTCGAATTGTATGTCAACCGTCCAAAAAGTTCCAACTTGATTTCATGGGTTTGAGAGTGAATGCTGAATGAGTTCCTCGACTTCTCGACTTTCACTCTTGAAATCCTCTTAATAGGGATATTGTGAAAGATAATCCAGTTCCGGGTATCAAACGGACAATGAAGAGGTTGAACGAAACATCCGACTTTCATAAATAAAAGCAACATATTTGAAATTGAAAATAACCATCTGAATTTGCAGTCATCGCGTCTTGCTGGCTTCAGTTGACTATAGAGAACGAGTACACAGCATTCAACGGTGTGTTCTGTCGGTTGTGGCAGTTCTCAATAGGTATGGTTATTATCAGGCCGTAACCATAATTATCCCAGACGGTCCTTTTTCCAACCTGCATAACTGCGTATCATTCAGTTCGCTCCACTCATCAAATGCAACAACCAACACTAAACTTAAGTGAACGAAAACAAACGTTTTGCGAACTCTTCAATAGCCTTAAGCATAATCAAAATTGTTGCATAAGCTGGGTATTGAACACGGCTTACAAAGTCGGCACAGCACCGACAAACAGTTTGCAGAGCCAAGAAACGCACAAAATCGTATTTTATCTGCGGCATCATTGATATGTATGCACTCTTGCCTTTGTAGCTGGCCAGTCGCAAAAGTTCAGCGCAAATCTTTTTGACTACCCCCCCCCCCCCTTTCCGGCCTCACGGCTGACTGATATTCATAGTTGCGACGCATTATGAAACGTACGCTATTTCTCTGCAATTACACTCCACCGGGATGGAATGTGCATCTGTATCCCATCCTCCGTTCACGCAACAATAAAACACAGGGTTGCCAAAATTATTAGAAATGCGTAGTCCAATGAGTTAAATGCATTGAAAATGTACTTCGGCTTTGAATATTTAGGAATCTATTCATTTTTCGCGACCGAGACTGTAGAGTCGAAAAAGATTGAAGATGCTGCTCTGCTATCAACAGATAATAAAACGACAGCAACGAGTGAGTTCAGGTTCCCTTGTTCCAAATTGTTGAAAGAATCAGAGTGGGAACCCTATGCAGAACGGTATTTAGTAGCTTCCAGAACCCGCGGCTTAATTACTAACATTGAACACCATATTTGCAGGTTCTTTTTTCAATATGCGGTCCAACAAAATATGAACATGAATAAGTTGTCGCGAGTTCCTGCTTGATATTAAAATCGGTTTCTACACATCCTTGAACAGTTTGATTTGACTCTAGATCGTTACCCGCAATCATCGGAGCATAATGTAATCTACAATATCTTACACTACTGCATGGTGGTCTCGCTCCTACTCGCATTTTCTCCACACAAGCTGTCAGACCGATACCTCAGGTAGATGTGGTCAATTTGGCGTACTTTGTAGCCTAATGAATACTGGTTGGTTTCTTGGTTCTCTAATGCCTACAAGATCAAATTATCAGCTCAAACTTCTAAATTTAAGAGGAACGGTCTTCTCAATTGTGGAATAATGCAACAACATTAGCTGTAGCCGTATTCTGTAAGACTACTTGTCAAGTAGGCACAAGTAAGTAACTTTCATGTAACTTACTTGCGTGTAGCGACTTTACCCGCGACGGTATTTTGTAAGGTTCAAGTAAGCTACATGGTAATGAGCCGGGTAAAGTGTCATTTGGAGTGTTCGTTAGATCATATTCACTAAATTTTCAGTATGATTTTTGAAACAAATTAGTTCAAACATAGTTTCCGACAATAAATTCACAAAATAACAATAATGTATCACGTCTACCCGTTTTTCAAGTCGAATTGGTTAAAATGGAGCAAAGTTGGCATCACAATCACTAATATGACTCAACTTTATAAATGTTCGATTTATTGATTACTATCAACTTTCTTTGCCCCCCCCCCCCATTTGTATTGTGGGGTGAGGGTGATTATTAGAGCCCACATTGTACATTCATCCCTCCCCCTCTCTTTTACAATGACCCCTCCTCTATAAGAAATCCTAATGGGAGGATTGATAGTACTACGGGGGCAATTGTACAATTGTCCCAAGACATTGTTATAAGATAGATTTCTTTCCATTTCATTATGCTTGACCCAAAACAAATATCTTCTTGGAAACACGATTGTAAGTGGACCCCCCCCCCCCCCCCCCCCGAGTTGAGAATTCAATTCATCACCTGCAATACAAAAGTTTGCGGGTGAGGGGTAAAAAGTAAGCATTTTTGGTTCTGCAGTTCAGCCCCCACTCGTTGAATTTAGACCCCCCTCTTATATATTTTCAGTTTTAGAACTAAAAGTGGAAACGGATTGCCGCCTACGGTATTATGATCCTTTTTCAAATATCATCTCCAATATTTACGGGGGGGGGGGGGGCTGATGTAAAATTCACGAAAAGGGGAGGGTTAGGGTTCTTACCACGTCTGGCAATTGTCAACAATAGATTCTTGGAACTTTACTTTGAAATTCATCCATGTAACGTTCCCCCGGGGGTGAAAGTCTAATGTTCTTTTTCTGAGGTTTACAAACTAGCTCACTGTGTTCAAAAGTTGAAGTGAAGCTGAATTAAAAAAAAACTGATTACTATATGACATCGAAATTCGAAAATTACTAAATTGATTTAATTTTTATTTGATAACGTTCATTGGCTCATTCACTTCCGGAAAATCATAAAAAGTGTCAAAAATATTGCTCGAATGAATGAAAAATCTAAATAAACAAAAGCCAAATCCTTCAAGTAAGAGTTACCCAAGCTCTCACCCTCGGGTAAATATGGCCGTGTAAGTTGTCTCAAGTAGCGGTCAAGTAGCGCTACTTGCGTTACACAATACCGTTTTGGGTAAGTTACCCGGAATTTCTTACTTACATGGCTATTTGGTCTTACAGAATACGGCTACTGCTTTCAGATTAGGCTAAACAAAATGAGAGGCAACAGTATCAGTGAATGTATAATGAACTAACGCCTTAATTTACAGACGAGCAATGTTGGTCATGTATCGTAATTGAAGCAAAACAATAACATGTGCTACAAATTGAAAAAAAAATTGTATAGGGTAAAACAGTTCTAGGCTCACAGAAAAAGTTAAACAAATTACTTTTTGAGTTAAACAACAGTTTCATGAGAATTGTGGATGTACGTTAAATAATAGGCGAGCTCAACGGGTATATAATAAACTACTGCATTTAAGATTAGTGGTGACCATGTTGACCGGAGCCATGATGGTGTGTGGATGGAGTGTTCAATCGGAAATTCTCTCCAACCGAGTCATTTGCTATTTGGGAGACGTTTCGTACGCGTTGTATCTAGTACACTGGCCTATTTTTACTTACATCAAACTACAGTATCCACACAGAATTACAGGTGAGACCGATTTATGCTAGGCGAGCAGTTGTTTATACTCGCTTAGCAGCGGTGTTGGTCAAGAATACGCAGGCAGTGCAGAGCGTCGAAAATTGAAACAAATATTTTCAATATTATTTCTTAAAATGAGTCCTATAGGAAACGTGTCTAGAAAATTTTGTTTTGAAAGCAAGTGTCTCTGAACATAAGTAAACAAAATAACTGCTTACGTGAACCACAAAACCAATCAGGAAACATGCAACCTTTTTGAGGATTGGCTTTAGTAGTTAATTTCTAGTGACTCTCGACGAGAGCTTGTATCGTTTATCGTATGCCAGCGAATGGCGCAAATTTTCTTGAGATTTGATTCATAGGTTTGGCATAGCTGCTAGAGAGTAGTATATCAAATGTTTTCAGCTCTTTGTTGTGGTTACATTTTCTCGTGCCTTCTCGCTATTTTCTTGAAAGAAACATATGAGAAAAACTATCTGAAGAGCAGCAAATCCACAATATTCGCCCTGATTTTTTCTCTCTACACTCTGTCCATAGCTTTTATGATGATTTGCAAACAAGTGGACAATCATCATAACTTCCATTTGTCTGATACTGGACAGTTTTCGAATTGGACGACGGGTATGTTATGAGGAATTATTTAATTTTATTTCTGATGTTGGGTTCAATTATGCCCGTGTCTTATTTTGTACGTATTGTATTGTGGTGATATTCATTTTCAGAACAAATAACGCGACTAAACAAACATTTTACGAGAAATGACTTTCCCAGTCTCACACTTCCTCTGTGCGATTATCGAACGGGAGCTGGTCCATGGGGCTGGTGCGACTTCAAGGTCAGAAACTCGAAGACAAGTTCAAACACAAGTCGTTAAAGAACAGTTTATTTGCGTGTAAACACGTCTCATGAAGAATGCATTACTGTCTCTGGAATTTGGCGACGACTCGCCAGCGAGGCAGAGAAGTCGCCGGGATACCGCCGGCGATTCGCGCGATACATTGAGATCGCCGGCGGGTCGCCATTTTAACCAAAGCTCCCAAGTTGTCGCCCGCGAGTCGCCAAACATTTCGCATTGTCCCTGGGGCCGCCGGCAAGTCGCCGAAGCCGAAAATATTTTTCCATCGAGAACACCCAAACATTTTGTGGGGCATTTCTGTCGCCGGCGACGCGCCAAGTAGCGTGATTAGACAGCTAATTAGTTGGAGCACAATAGAATCATTACAGTTTATTTGCAATCAGTTAGTCCGACCATTCGTTTGAATGCGCTGGGTGCGCAATACTTAGCTCTTCGCTGCGCTTCTCAGACCGTAACGGAATGGCCGAGAGGATGTGTGTACGCCGAAGGTTGTGAGTTCGATTCCGGAGAGTGAAAAATGGATGTTTAATTAAGAATATAATTGTTAAATCACGCAAATATGGTTCTCGGCTCGTTAACAAACTAATTCAATTTGTAAAAATATTTTCTGTCACAGAAAGATCATTGCTAAAAAGCGAAAGAAACATATAAGGTAATTGGCGACTCGCCGGCGACGCGAAAAGCGGCGACTCGCCATCAAACCCTTCCGGCGACCTCGCCGGCGACCCGTCACCGAATTCCATAGGTGAAATGTGGTGAATATTTCAGCAATGGTGGCGCACGCATGAACGCATGAACAGCTAGCCTGATCAACATAACTAAAAAAAACTGTAAATCGTAAACAAACGAAACTAGAAATACTCATTAACGTGAAGTACGAAGATCTGCATGTGATTCCTTATTATAGAGTCTGCCTAATACGACAGTGATGAAACGACGCCTGAAAATTCTGGTTCAGTTGGTGGAACGAGGTTTTTGTTAGGCCTCGAACTTGGTAATATTGCTCGATTTTCAATTAACTTTCTCTCTATGAGATTTGAGCGAACGTTTTTTTTGAATACCACACTTTGCAGAATGTTTCGACAAACGGCACCCTTTCTCTAACAATTTTCGGGAACAGTTACGCGCCAAATATAGCTCCGGTTATTCATGAGTTTTGTGGACGTAAAGCAAAACGGATAGGACTATTGGCTGAGCGTGAGACATTACTTCCATGTTAAATATATATATATATATATATATATATATATATATATATATATATATATATATATATATATATATATATATATATATATATATATCACCCCCCTATATATAATCGTATAGGCGTAACGCACTTTTTTTTGCCTTTAATTTCCTTCAAATTGTCATCATAGATGCTACCCAACATGACTACGTATAAAAAGTGGAAGGGCAGAAAAAATATTGATCTATTGATTTTTGGTGAACAAAAATATGAAAAAACGATGACGTCATCGATTTTGTGGAGAGCGATTGGCTGAATGAAATCGCACTAAAACTTGATAACATAAATGAACAACAATAGTGAACAACATCTCTCGACTAGAAACCCTCAGCACCATTTATCGATTGGTGGTAATGGTTTGAAAAAAATTTAGAATTGAGAGTGACGCACTTTTTTTTGTCGATAATTTCCTTCAAACTTTGCATGTGGATGCTGCCTAACATAGAAACCTGATGGAAACTGACAGATAGTGGAAAAGTTGATTTATTGATTTTTGGCGAACGATAATGTGAAAAAACGATGACGTCATCGATTGCGTTCTGAGCGAGTGGCTGAATGGAATTCGTCTAAAACTTGATAACATAAATGAACAACAGCGATACAGAATATGTGTCCATGAAAACTTGATACTACCATTTATCGATTGGTGATGACAGTTTCAAAAAAATTTAGAAGTCAAAACAAGGAAGTCGGCCGGTTGCAACTTTCAGAAAAAATCGTCAATTAGTAAAAACATCCACTTGGTGAGCAATGCTCAAAACTTAGTGCAAACGTTGCGAGCCTAAGTTGGTTAAATTTTTTTCGTCAATTTTGACCTTTTTTGGCTGTTTTTCCAGCATAAAACCAGAACTAAGGTAACAGTGGTCCGTGCAGTCATAGTATGGGTTTGCCAACTAGAGACAACACTTTTGTTAATAGTTGGTCAAAAATAATATCCATCCGTTTTTGACCTTTGACCTTGCCTAAGGGAGGTCAAAAATTCAAACAGGATATAATTTTTTTTGCTCCCGACCTTTTCAAGACAAGCAGTATTCATGATTTATCGTAAAAAAATTTCCGAAAAATATCAATCCATTCGCGAGTTATCAGGGTTTCAATGAAAACCCGTACTATGTACGGCGCACCTAGACCTCCATTTAAGCTATATTGTAGCTAACTTTCTGAGGTTCACTACGGCTCTCTAAATGATCGTGAAGGTCTGAAACTTTCAGGATATGATAAGAAGAGTGTCATTGATGATCTACCAAAAAACCGAAGATCGAAGATCAAAAATCAAAAAGTTCGTATTTGATCTCAGAAATAGTGAAAACTATGAGATAACTTCCACAAATCAAGATGCAAGCAAGAGGGGGGTCTGGGGGTCCACCCCCAGCTAGCGGGGCGCGCGGCGGGAGCCGCGCGACCGGCTAGTATATATATATATATATATATATATATATATATACATATATATATATAAATTGTACTCTGTTTCTTGTGAATTTCAACCAAGAAAACACTTCTCACGTTTCATTAAAACAATACAGAACAAACTTATTGCTTGACAGGGTTCGATATCGGGCCCGATCTTCCTTTAAAGAAACCGTTCCGCTATAATTTGAGTTTCACGAAAAATTCAAAAAGCTTAAAAAAGTTTTGCAATGTCTTCGCATAGACCATGCAAAAACTTTCATATTGAAAATTTGTAAGATTTGCAAAACATCCAGCATTAAAAAAGAGGACATAAACATTTTCACTGTGTTGCAACTTGACTTGGTTCCTTTACGTCCAGATTTATTTCTATTTTGTAGTCTCTAATTGTGCTTTCGTATATGCAAGAAAGTTTTACAAATAGTTTTGTACTTCTATAGGCTATTCGGAGCATACCCCGTACGCAACTCCCCTATCGGTGTCATTACGTAAGCCGCTTTTCTGAGCAAACGAAGCAAGATAGAGATATAAAAGTATATATTTTCGCTAATGGTTTTCATTTGCCAAAGGGTCAGATTGTTAACTCATAGGTCAAAATTAGAGCGGGACGGATTCTTTAACGTCGGTTCATCAAGTTCAAGATTCTCTCTTTACGTTCCCAGGAAAATGAAATAAGTGTTCAGAATGTGATTTAATGTTGATGGCGCCAGACGAAAATTGCGCCAAACCCGAACTCTACCGGAAGTCCTTGGAATTAATTAGGAATTCAGAGCCGGATGTACTTTTCATGATGACGAGGTACGTCAGTGTTATATCAAGTGACATTCTAACAGGTATTTATCCAACTAAAGCAATAGTGAATTAGTTATGAAAGTCCATTGTTTCGAAATTGCTTGTGAACGTTCGAGTACTCTCGAACAACATCTAATCAATTTCTGATGAGATTCTGTTGAATGCCACGCTAAAACAGGGAACAGGGATAGTTCGCAAGGCTCTCATGAGCTGCTAAAGACCTACTCACAAATTTTTTGTAGAGATAAATCAAGTGACCTTACAATGAATCCTCAGAAGTGCTTTTTTTAATTTTTTGCGTATCAATTTGGATTTTCTCAGTCATTGTTGTGGAATTGAACACTATAGGTCTATTTGCACTGTTTTCTTCTGTATGCTGGTTTGAACTTTGTCTATTTTGGGCAACATCTGACAATCATGTTTGGAGATACACTTACCAGTCGACTCTGATAAACATAAAAATTACAGATATCAACTGCTATTCGTGGACAATAACGAAACAGATATAGTAAAAAGACTCGAAGACTACACGGCTGCGGTCAAATACAAGGTTAATATTCTACCATCTTGTGATTACTCCTACCACTTAGATTTTGAGAATCTGTGATAAATTGTCATTAAAGGTATACATTCTGAACGCCATGCCAACAACAACTTTACGGATAACAAATATACTGAATGATCAACTTCTCAAGGGTAAACTACCAAGACAGGTGAAGTTTAATTCAAGAAATTGCGTCACAAGTCACAAAATCTGCGAACTCTGATCATTGTCTTCAAATAAGAAAACTAACAGTTGGCAAGGCTTCGTGTAGTCATTTCACCACACATATCGTTCGTGGTTATGTTTACTGAAAGAAACGGCTATGTATCACATGAACTGCACGTAGAAGTGGTTAAGACCATAAGAAGGGGGGGGGGGGGGGGTAGGGGGTTGAGTTGTAATTTGTTCTGACAACACAGCATAATTTGACGCTCAAGACGTCGAAAAACCCCCACAAAAACTGCAGAATAGATTAACATGACAGTTTTACAACAATTTTTATTTTCAGTCCACTCTACAAGGAAGTGAGCCCTTCCAGACGGCGCGTGACCTTTTGGCCAGGGTGGTGACAACATGCGAAAAATGCGAATTAATCGACTACATGCCCGCATTAACCATAAATGGAACCTACAGTCATTATGACGAATCGAATGGAGTGTCCTTCTTTACTAACGGAATGCATCTGAGCCCGCATGGACTGGCGAGGGTGAAACCTTTGTTTAAGCACATTTGTGACGCGTTATAGATCATAACCGATTGAATAATAAATCACTCGCGGTCTATGTTATTTATTTGTCAACTTATTCTCAATCATGCACAATCAATTAGCGTAGATTTTAACCGTGGAAAAGTTCTCTTACCAGATGGTTTGTCATAGGAATACCTCGGCAAGTGGAGGACTGAGGCAATTCCCGCCAATAAGCAAGCCACTTTTGTAGCGCCCTCGAAGAGATAGTGAGCAGGTCATAGAAACGTAGAGGTCTGCGGCCTCATTGAGCCCGATGCTCTGTCGCTTTTGTAGTTTGCTAAGCGCAGAAAATTGGCGCCAATCGTTTTGAGAATGAACCCGGGTCTTGTACATGTAGTCGATTAATCGGTTGCTTCTCGGTTGCTTCTGAAAGTTCTCGAAAAACCAACGAATTGATTGATTGACTAATTTATTACGCATATATATATATATATATATATATATATATATATATATATATATATATATATATATATATATATATATATATATATATATATATATATATATATATATATATATATGTATATATGAATACATGGAACGAAGAAAAAGGGAAGTGAAGAAAAGAGGAAGAAACAGAAAAAAAACGCAGAATATACTAACAAAGTGTTGTGGGGAATGAGCACAGCACAGCGACGAGCACATTAACTATATGTGTCGGAATGGTGGTAGATTATAACACAACCAAAAAGTAAAAGACAAGAAAAATAACACAGGCCAGTGAACTACAAAACTCAACTATATCTGAAACTCAAATAGAGTGTTTAAACAAATATTTCTCATACCTTCGACTGAAATGGACTCAATTGATTTTTTAAGTTTTCAAATGTCCACAACCAGTTCTCTCACAAAAAAATATGCCCAAGTATTGACTTTGGAAGCGGTAAAACATACCGTGCACTTCTGGTTCTCAAACGTATAAAAGTTAGCACTCTTGACGTCTGAATTCCCGTAAACAGTCTTGTAGGCCGTGATCGCATTCACACTCTCCAGTGAAATCTTTCTGCACTGAATTGACTGATTTAACAAACACAACTTCTTACCGAGTTGTGAGAAGTGTAGCCAATCGGCAATATGAAGAATGTCTGTTTTATAAACCTTAATCAAGATTAAATTCATTCTTAGTGTTTTTTTTTAAGAAAATGTATGTCCTTACTTCAGAGACAGCTACTTTTTGTTTACAATGATCAGAAAAGATGATACTACTAGTGATTGTAAAACATGAATCACGCACTGTATCACAACAGGTCCTGATCGCATAAAGTTTTCGTCAGTTTGTAGGATTGCGACGCAGCCTTTACGCATATACTGCGGTTATACGCATAGCATCCTTTGTCTCGCTTCACTCGCAACTTCGTGAGACTTTTTCTAGCAGAAAATTGGCGCCAATCGTTTTGAGAATGAACCCGGGTCTTGTACACCTAGAACTGATAGCACACCTAGAACTCCAAAAGTCTCCGAGGTTCATTTTTGGTGTAATTTTCGTATATGGTAAGGGAATGTACACGTATTTTAGTTTTCATGCATCTCTTGTTTAAAGGTCAATATCAGACACTGCTCCTCCGATAATGGCATACTTTCATAATTTATAGAATAGAATAGAATAGATTTATTCGTGATTTAACACGTGACTTCCACATAGTATGTGGCACCCCAAAAATGAGTAATTAGAGAGGAAAAGTGAAAAGAAAAAGGGTATTTATTTACTTTGAGTTTGCTATTGACTTGAGAATTGTCAGTGTTTCAATAGTATCAATTGAGGGTGACTTGCGGTTTAATAGTTGACTACATATTCATCCAATTACACAGGCCACCGGATTGATAGCAACCAAAAAGCAACCCGGTTTCTTGAGTAAATAAGCCTCGATTGCTTCTGAAAGTTCCCGAAAAACCAACGAATTGATTGATTGACTAATTTATTACGCATATGTATGTATATATATATATATATATATATATATATATATATATATATATATATATATATATATATGAATACATGGAACGAAGAAAAAGGGAAGTGAAGAAAAGAGGAAGAAACAGAAAAAAACGCAGAATATACTAACAAAGTGTTGTGGGGAATGAGCACAGCACAGCGACGAGCACATTAACTATATGTGTCGGAATGGTGGTAGATTATAACACAACCAAAAAGTAAAAGACAAGAAAAATAACACAGGCCAGTGAACTACAAAACTCAACTATATCTGAAACTCAAATAGAGTGTTTAAACAAATATTTCTCATACCTTCGACTGAAATGGACTCAATTGATTTTTTAAGTTTTCAAATGTCCACAACCAGTTCTCTCACAAAAAAATATGCCCAAGTATTGACTTTGGAAGCGGTAAAACATACCGTGCACTTCTGGTTCTCAAACGTATAAAAGTTAGCACTCTTGACGTCTGAATTCCCGTAAACAGTCTTGTAGGCCGTGATCGCATTCACACTCTCCAGTGAAATCTTTCTGCACTGAATTGACTGATTTAACAAACACAACTTCTTACCGAGTTGTGAGAAGTGTAGCCAATCGGCAATATGAAGAATGTCTGTATTATAAACCTCAATCAAGATGAAATTCATTGTTAGTGTTTTTTTTAAGAAAATGTATGTCCTTACTTTAGCGACAGCTACTTTTTGTTTACAATGATCAGAAAAGATGATACTACTAGTGATTGTTAAACATGAATCACGCACTGTGTCACAACAGGTCCTGATCGCATACAGTTTTCGTCAGTTTGTAGGATTGCGACGCAGCCTTTTCGCATAGACTGCGGTTATACGCATAGCATACTTTGTCTCGCTTCACTCGCAACTTCGTGAGACTTTTTCTAGGCAGGATTTATGATCGAGCAAATAATGCTTGTTTGAAAAATTGCAAGTTAGGCACTCAAACCTGTTGTTGTTGCTAGCTTCTACATCACTTCCGTAGATGTGTCAAACTGAATGCAAAAAACTATCCAAATGGAGTCCAACGTTATATTGAGTGTATGTCCCAAAGTTATCGACGGTGTGTTAGTCTCAAGTGAAAACATGTGCACATAGTTTCTGAATTAGGTTTACTTCACACGTACGGTTTAACAATTTTCAAACTTTTGTTTCTATATCCTGTGTTTCATTACACTATTTGAAACTCAACGATGTCGAGAATCCCCACTTAGCGCTCCCCCAGAAAAATATGAATTTCCTGTCAAAAGAGGATCGAGAAAGACTGCGAGAAAACAATGAAAGATATTGGCTCATTTTCCTCTCGAGCATAATGACGTGTTTTGCTTCTTGGTCGGGTTGCCCGGTTTCGTTTTTTCTCTCTTACTATTTCATGTGTTTTATACAATGTTCACAATATATGTTGTCATTTAAGGCAATATAAGTTACATTGATTCATATTAGTGTGGTGAAGCGTGTTCAAATTGAGTGTCGTGCATCGATAGTTGAATGCCAAATTCTCATTCACCGAGCTATCACATGCTACACGACACAAACGTTGACTGGCCTATCTAGCTACTTTTATCATTTTTCGTAACAAAAAAAAGAAAGATCAGCTCAAAAACTCACAAGTGGATATATCAAAACTATAACGACAAAATAGCGCCAGCGTTTCTATTCGATCTCTCTGGGAGCTAAGTTTCAGACTGCGCATAGAGACTCATGTCTGCTTTTCAGATCACCTCTCACTGGTTATACGATTATTAGAAGTTGGCAAATCTTGTTATGTGAAATTTGTATCTCAACTGTGGAGACATTCGACAAAAGAACCATATAAGACGAGGCGGGATAAAAATCTGGCAGATTTCACGAAAATGAGTTAAAATGCTCAAATCCGGTCCGTTTTCATGTTTTTTCGATTTCTTACTTAAAATTTGAATTTTTGCCATAAATGGGGCATAAGACTTTCACAAGAAATCTAGAAGTCAGATATATAAACAATTATTTTATTTCATCAAAATCAAGACATCAAATAATAGTGTGAATGAGAAGGCCAAAGTTGGATGATCCAAAATGAGACAGGGTCATGAAAAATCAGAGACACCCTCGATGTCGGCTATATCACGAGGACATGACCATTTTTGGATGATCCAGAAACGAGCCGTTTGCCCATTTCGAACAAACCGCTCGTTTTTGAACGCAAAAATACATTATTTCACCTAGCCATTACTGTGAAAAGAGACTAATTGGAATATAATAAAATTACATCACGATTAAGGAAGAAAATGTGAAGAATTATTACATACAATAACTTCGAAAATAACTTAGTCTTATAGAAAGTTGCTGGGCAAAGTGAAAACATAATACGCTAGACAACCCTATTCTAATTGATACTTTTACAGTAGGATAACTGTCATAGGTGAAATATTGGAGGTTTAAAAGGTTGGATAAACACACTCTCCCACTTATGACAACAATGATAATAGTACACGTACAAAATGCATACCCCAGTAAAGTTGTCCGAACAGCCAGGAAAAATTTTAATTGAAAAACGGACTACTTTTTTGGCGAAAAAGATTAATTTTTACGTGTTCACAACTAAAACGCGACGCATGTTTGTCAAATAGTCGAACTTAACTGGTTCATGACAGCATGATACTATATGTGAAGAAAAAAGAACTTGTTCGATCGTTTCGGTGTTTTATTAGCCAAAAAGTGATAATCTCAAGTATACAATTATTATTATTCGAAACGGTTATGATGCTTTCTACTAGACTTTTGTACGTTAACCCTCTACCCCACAAAAACCTTATAGAAATATGTGAATTAGAAAGATAACAACACCTTACTTCTCATACAGTCACACAGTTCCTATTCAACGTCACATGAGAAGAGAATATCCGCCAGAGAGATCGACTTTTTCTTGCAGTGCGTATCCATTTGGACGATGTCACGAACGGAAAGACGAACGACGCCAAATCCTGAAAAAAAAACGAATTAACGCAGTGCAAAAACAGATTACTGTCAGAACGAATGCTAGCTACATTGTACTTCGTCTAAACCCGAACCCGGCTAGTCACCCCCCTATATATAATCGTATAGGCGTAACGCACTTTTTTTTGCCTTTAATTTCCTTCAAATTGTCATCATAGATGCTACCCAACATGACTACGTATAAAAAGTGGAAGGGCAGAAAAAATATTGATCTATTGATTTTTGGTGAACAAAAATATGAAAAAACGATGACGTCATCGATTTTGTGGAGAGCGATTGGCTGAATGAAATCGCACTAAAACTTGATAACATAAATGAACAACAATAGTGAACAACATCTCTCGACTAGAAACCCTCAGCACCATTTATCGATTGGTGGTAATGGTTTGAAAAAAATTTAGAATTGAGAGTGACGCACTTTTTTTTGTCGATAATTTCCTTCAAACTTTGCATGTGGATGCTGCCTAACATAGAAACCTGATGGAAACTGACAGATAGTGGAAAAGTTGATTTATTGATTTTTGGCGAACGATAATGTGAAAAAACGATGACGTCATCGATTGCGTTCTGAGCGAGTGGCTGAATGGAATTCGTCTAAAACTTGATAACATAAATGAACAACAGCGATACAGAATATGTGTCCATGAAAACTTGATACTACCATTTATCGATTGGTGATGACAGTTTCAAAAAAATTTAGAAGTCAAAACAAGGAAGTCGGCCGGTTGCAACTTTCAGAAAAAATCGTCAATTAGTAAAAACATCCACTTGGTGAGCAATGCTCAAAACTTAGTGCAAACGTTGCGAGCCTAAGTTGGTTAAATTTTTTTCGTCAATTTTGACCTTTTTTGGCTGTTTTTCCAGCATAAAACCAGAACTAAGGTAACAGTGGTCCGTGCAGTCATAGTATGGGTTTGCCAACTAGAGACAACACTTTTGTTAATAGTTGGTCAAAAATAATATCCATCCGTTTTTGACCTTTGACCTTGCCTAAGGGAGGTCAAAAATTCAAACAGGATATAATTTTTTTTGCTCCCGACCTTTTCAAGACAAGCAGTATTCATGATTTATCGTAAAAAAATTTCCGAAAAATATCAATCCATTCGCGAGTTATCAGGGTTTCAATGAAAACCCGTACTATGTACGGCGCACCTAGACCTCCATTTAAGCTATATTGTAGCTAACTTTCTGAGGTTCACTACGGCTCTCTAAATGATCGTGAAGGTCTGAAACTTTCAGGATATGATAAGAAGAGTGTCATTGATGATCTACCAAAAAACCGAAGATCGAAGATCAAAAATCAAAAAGTTCGTATTTGATCTCAGAAATAGTGAAAACTATGAGATAACTTCCACAAATCAAGATGCAAGCAAGAGGGGGGTCTGGGGGTCCACCCCCAGCTAGCGGGGCGCGCGGCGGGAGCCGCGCGACCGGCTAGTATATATATATATATATATATATATATATATATATACATATATATATATAAATTGTACTCTGTTTCTTGTGAATTTCAACCAAGAAAACACTTCTCACGTTTCATTAAAACAATACAGAACAAACTTATTGCTTGACAGGGTTCGATATCGGGCCCGATCTTCCTTTAAAGAAACCGTTCCGCTATAATTTGAGTTTCACGAAAAATTCAAAAAGCTTAAAAAAGTTTTGCAATGTCTTCGCATAGACCATGCAAAAACTTTCATATTGAAAATTTGTAAGATTTGCAAAACATCCAGCATTAAAAAAGAGGACATAAACATTTTCACTGTGTTGCAACTTGACTTGGTTCCTTTACGTCCAGATTTATTTCTATTTTGTAGTCTCTAATTGTGCTTTCGTATATGCAAGAAAGTTTTACAAATAGTTTTGTACTTCTATAGGCTATTCGGAGCATACCCCGTACGCAACTCCCCTATCGGTGTCATTACGTAAGCCGCTTTTCTGAGCAAACGAAGCAAGATAGAGATATAAAAGTATATATTTTCGCTAATGGTTTTCATTTGCCAAAGGGTCAGATTGTTAACTCATAGGTCAAAATTAGAGCGGGACGGATTCTTTAACGTCGGTTCATCAAGTTCAAGATTCTCTCTTTACGTTCCCAGGAAAATGAAATAAGTGTTCAGAATGTGATTTAATGTTGATGGCGCCAGACGAAAATTGCGCCAAACCCGAACTCTACCGGAAGTCCTTGGAATTAATTAGGAATTCAGAGCCGGATGTACTTTTCATGATGACGAGGTACGTCAGTGTTATATCAAGTGACATTCTAACAGGTATTTATCCAACTAAAGCAATAGTGAATTAGTTATGAAAGTCCATTGTTTCGAAATTGCTTGTGAACGTTCGAGTACTCTCGAACAACATCTAATCAATTTCTGATGAGATTCTGTTGAATGCCACGCTAAAACAGGGAACAGGGATAGTTCGCAAGGCTCTCATGAGCTGCTAAAGACCTACTCACAAATTTTTTGTAGAGATAAATCAAGTGACCTTACAATGAATCCTCAGAAGTGCTTTTTTTAATTTTTTGCGTATCAATTTGGATTTTCTCAGTCATTGTTGTGGAATTGAACACTATAGGTCTATTTGCACTGTTTTCTTCTGTATGCTGGTTTGAACTTTGTCTATTTTGGGCAACATCTGACAATCATGTTTGGAGATACACTTACCAGTCGACTCTGATAAACATAAAAATTACAGATATCAACTGCTATTCGTGGACAATAACGAAACAGATATAGTAAAAAGACTCGAAGACTACACGGCTGCGGTCAAATACAAGGTTAATATTCTACCATCTTGTGATTACTCCTACCACTTAGATTTTGAGAATCTGTGATAAATTGTCATTAAAGGTATACATTCTGAACGCCATGCCAACAACAACTTTACGGATAACAAATATACTGAATGATCAACTTCTCAAGGGTAAACTACCAAGACAGGTGAAGTTTAATTCAAGAAATTGCGTCACAAGTCACAAAATCTGCGAACTCTGATCATTGTCTTCAAATAAGAAAACTAACAGTTGGCAAGGCTTCGTGTAGTCATTTCACCACACATATCGTTCGTGGTTATGTTTACTGAAAGAAACGGCTATGTATCACATGAACTGCACGTAGAAGTGGTTAAGACCATAAGAAGGGGGGGGGGGGGGGGTAGGGGGTTGAGTTGTAATTTGTTCTGACAACACAGCATAATTTGACGCTCAAGACGTCGAAAAACCCCCACAAAAACTGCAGAATAGATTAACATGACAGTTTTACAACAATTTTTATTTTCAGTCCACTCTACAAGGAAGTGAGCCCTTCCAGACGGCGCGTGACCTTTTGGCCAGGGTGGTGACAACATGCGAAAAATGCGAATTAATCGACTACATGCCCGCATTAACCATAAATGGAACCTACAGTCATTATGACGAATCGAATGGAGTGTCCTTCTTTACTAACGGAATGCATCTGAGCCCGCATGGACTGGCGAGGGTGAAACCTTTGTTTAAGCACATTTGTGACGCGTTATAGATCATAACCGATTGAATAATAAATCACTCGCGGTCTATGTTATTTATTTGTCAACTTATTCTCAATCATGCACAATCAATTAGCGTAGATTTTAACCGTGGAAAAGTTCTCTTACCAGATGGTTTGTCATAGGAATACCTCGGCAAGTGGAGGACTGAGGCAATTCCCGCCAATAAGCAAGCCACTTTTGTAGCGCCCTCGAAGAGATAGTGAGCAGGTCATAGAAACGTAGAGGTCTGCGGCCTCATTGAGCCCGATGCTCTGTCGCTTTTGTAGTTTGCTAAGCGCAGAAAATTGGCGCCAATCGTTTTGAGAATGAACCCGGGTCTTGTACATGTAGTCGATTAATCGGTTGCTTCTCGGTTGCTTCTGAAAGTTCTCGAAAAACCAACGAATTGATTGATTGACTAATTTATTACGCATATATATATATATATATATATATATATATATATATATATATATATATATATATATATATATATATATATATATATATATATATATATATATATATATATATATGTATATATGAATACATGGAACGAAGAAAAAGGGAAGTGAAGAAAAGAGGAAGAAACAGAAAAAAAACGCAGAATATACTAACAAAGTGTTGTGGGGAATGAGCACAGCACAGCGACGAGCACATTAACTATATGTGTCGGAATGGTGGTAGATTATAACACAACCAAAAAGTAAAAGACAAGAAAAATAACACAGGCCAGTGAACTACAAAACTCAACTATATCTGAAACTCAAATAGAGTGTTTAAACAAATATTTCTCATACCTTCGACTGAAATGGACTCAATTGATTTTTTAAGTTTTCAAATGTCCACAACCAGTTCTCTCACAAAAAAATATGCCCAAGTATTGACTTTGGAAGCGGTAAAACATACCGTGCACTTCTGGTTCTCAAACGTATAAAAGTTAGCACTCTTGACGTCTGAATTCCCGTAAACAGTCTTGTAGGCCGTGATCGCATTCACACTCTCCAGTGAAATCTTTCTGCACTGAATTGACTGATTTAACAAACACAACTTCTTACCGAGTTGTGAGAAGTGTAGCCAATCGGCAATATGAAGAATGTCTGTTTTATAAACCTTAATCAAGATTAAATTCATTCTTAGTGTTTTTTTTTAAGAAAATGTATGTCCTTACTTCAGAGACAGCTACTTTTTGTTTACAATGATCAGAAAAGATGATACTACTAGTGATTGTAAAACATGAATCACGCACTGTATCACAACAGGTCCTGATCGCATAAAGTTTTCGTCAGTTTGTAGGATTGCGACGCAGCCTTTACGCATATACTGCGGTTATACGCATAGCATCCTTTGTCTCGCTTCACTCGCAACTTCGTGAGACTTTTTCTAGCAGAAAATTGGCGCCAATCGTTTTGAGAATGAACCCGGGTCTTGTACACCTAGAACTGATAGCACACCTAGAACTCCAAAAGTCTCCGAGGTTCATTTTTGGTGTAATTTTCGTATATGGTAAGGGAATGTACACGTATTTTAGTTTTCATGCATCTCTTGTTTAAAGGTCAATATCAGACACTGCTCCTCCGATAATGGCATACTTTCATAATTTATAGAATAGAATAGAATAGATTTATTCGTGATTTAACACGTGACTTCCACATAGTATGTGGCACCCCAAAAATGAGTAATTAGAGAGGAAAAGTGAAAAGAAAAAGGGTATTTATTTACTTTGAGTTTGCTATTGACTTGAGAATTGTCAGTGTTTCAATAGTATCAATTGAGGGTGACTTGCGGTTTAATAGTTGACTACATATTCATCCAATTACACAGGCCACCGGATTGATAGCAACCAAAAAGCAACCCGGTTTCTTGAGTAAATAAGCCTCGATTGCTTCTGAAAGTTCCCGAAAAACCAACGAATTGATTGATTGACTAATTTATTACGCATATGTATGTATATATATATATATATATATATATATATATATATATATATATATATATATATATATATGAATACATGGAACGAAGAAAAAGGGAAGTGAAGAAAAGAGGAAGAAACAGAAAAAAACGCAGAATATACTAACAAAGTGTTGTGGGGAATGAGCACAGCACAGCGACGAGCACATTAACTATATGTGTCGGAATGGTGGTAGATTATAACACAACCAAAAAGTAAAAGACAAGAAAAATAACACAGGCCAGTGAACTACAAAACTCAACTATATCTGAAACTCAAATAGAGTGTTTAAACAAATATTTCTCATACCTTCGACTGAAATGGACTCAATTGATTTTTTAAGTTTTCAAATGTCCACAACCAGTTCTCTCACAAAAAAATATGCCCAAGTATTGACTTTGGAAGCGGTAAAACATACCGTGCACTTCTGGTTCTCAAACGTATAAAAGTTAGCACTCTTGACGTCTGAATTCCCGTAAACAGTCTTGTAGGCCGTGATCGCATTCACACTCTCCAGTGAAATCTTTCTGCACTGAATTGACTGATTTAACAAACACAACTTCTTACCGAGTTGTGAGAAGTGTAGCCAATCGGCAATATGAAGAATGTCTGTATTATAAACCTCAATCAAGATGAAATTCATTGTTAGTGTTTTTTTTAAGAAAATGTATGTCCTTACTTTAGCGACAGCTACTTTTTGTTTACAATGATCAGAAAAGATGATACTACTAGTGATTGTTAAACATGAATCACGCACTGTGTCACAACAGGTCCTGATCGCATACAGTTTTCGTCAGTTTGTAGGATTGCGACGCAGCCTTTTCGCATAGACTGCGGTTATACGCATAGCATACTTTGTCTCGCTTCACTCGCAACTTCGTGAGACTTTTTCTAGGCAGGATTTATGATCGAGCAAATAATGCTTGTTTGAAAAATTGCAAGTTAGGCACTCAAACCTGTTGTTGTTGCTAGCTTCTACATCACTTCCGTAGATGTGTCAAACTGAATGCAAAAAACTATCCAAATGGAGTCCAACGTTATATTGAGTGTATGTCCCAAAGTTATCGACGGTGTGTTAGTCTCAAGTGAAAACATGTGCACATAGTTTCTGAATTAGGTTTACTTCACACGTACGGTTTAACAATTTTCAAACTTTTGTTTCTATATCCTGTGTTTCATTACACTATTTGAAACTCAACGATGTCGAGAATCCCCACTTAGCGCTCCCCCAGAAAAATATGAATTTCCTGTCAAAAGAGGATCGAGAAAGACTGCGAGAAAACAATGAAAGATATTGGCTCATTTTCCTCTCGAGCATAATGACGTGTTTTGCTTCTTGGTCGGGTTGCCCGGTTTCGTTTTTTCTCTCTTACTATTTCATGTGTTTTATACAATGTTCACAATATATGTTGTCATTTAAGGCAATATAAGTTACATTGATTCATATTAGTGTGGTGAAGCGTGTTCAAATTGAGTGTCGTGCATCGATAGTTGAATGCCAAATTCTCATTCACCGAGCTATCACATGCTACACGACACAAACGTTGACTGGCCTATCTAGCTACTTTTATCATTTTTCGTAACAAAAAAAAGAAAGATCAGCTCAAAAACTCACAAGTGGATATATCAAAACTATAACGACAAAATAGCGCCAGCGTTTCTATTCGATCTCTCTGGGAGCTAAGTTTCAGACTGCGCATAGAGACTCATGTCTGCTTTTCAGATCACCTCTCACTGGTTATACGATTATTAGAAGTTGGCAAATCTTGTTATGTGAAATTTGTATCTCAACTGTGGAGACATTCGACAAAAGAACCATATAAGACGAGGCGGGATAAAAATCTGGCAGATTTCACGAAAATGAGTTAAAATGCTCAAATCCGGTCCGTTTTCATGTTTTTTCGATTTCTTACTTAAAATTTGAATTTTTGCCATAAATGGGGCATAAGACTTTCACAAGAAATCTAGAAGTCAGATATATAAACAATTATTTTATTTCATCAAAATCAAGACATCAAATAATAGTGTGAATGAGAAGGCCAAAGTTGGATGATCCAAAATGAGACAGGGTCATGAAAAATCAGAGACACCCTCGATGTCGGCTATATCACGAGGACATGACCATTTTTGGATGATCCAGAAACGAGCCGTTTGCCCATTTCGAACAAACCGCTCGTTTTTGAACGCAAAAATACATTATTTCACCTAGCCATTACTGTGAAAAGAGACTAATTGGAATATAATAAAATTACATCACGATTAAGGAAGAAAATGTGAAGAATTATTACATACAATAACTTCGAAAATAACTTAGTCTTATAGAAAGTTGCTGGGCAAAGTGAAAACATAATACGCTAGACAACCCTATTCTAATTGATACTTTTACAGTAGGATAACTGTCATAGGTGAAATATTGGAGGTTTAAAAGGTTGGATAAACACACTCTCCCACTTATGACAACAATGATAATAGTACACGTACAAAATGCATACCCCAGTAAAGTTGTCCGAACAGCCAGGAAAAATTTTAATTGAAAAACGGACTACTTTTTTGGCGAAAAAGATTAATTTTTACGTGTTCACAACTAAAACGCGACGCATGTTTGTCAAATAGTCGAACTTAACTGGTTCATGACAGCATGATACTATATGTGAAGAAAAAAGAACTTGTTCGATCGTTTCGGTGTTTTATTAGCCAAAAAGTGATAATCTCAAGTATACAATTATTATTATTCGAAACGGTTATGATGCTTTCTACTAGACTTTTGTACGTTAACCCTCTACCCCACAAAAACCTTATAGAAATATGTGAATTAGAAAGATAACAACACCTTACTTCTCATACAGTCACACAGTTCCTATTCAACGTCACATGAGAAGAGAATATCCGCCAGAGAGATCGACTTTTTCTTGCAGTGCGTATCCATTTGGACGATGTCACGAACGGAAAGACGAACGACGCCAAATCCTGAAAAAAAAACGAATTAACGCAGTGCAAAAACAGATTACTGTCAGAACGAATGCTAGCTACATTGTACTTCGTCTAAACCCGAACCCGGCTAGTAGAAATAACCTGACGCTAATGTGCTAGTGAGATTTGGGATGTACGACAATTTATTAATTTATAAAATTTATTAATTTAGACAATTTATAGATTTGGGATGTACGATAATTTATATAACAAACAAGTGTCTCTGAGTAGAACAGAATATGAGATAAACGAATTCCAAGCGAGCGTAGACAATTTTACGCCAATAGTCTTTTGCATTAGCTCATTAGCTGATAATATTAAACTTGAAATATGATCTAATTTTATGAATGACACGGTGTTCTCGATTACAGATTTAGCCCAAATTGTGTTATCGGTTTTCAAACGATCAGCAGACGCTAAAACATGCGCGATACGCGAAATGGTCCTCTCATCACACAAAATTGCAGTGGGCGTCAGGTCGTTACCTCAAAAAACTCCACAGGCGAGGATCAATACGAGTTAGGCATCAACATTTAATGTAGGCAAGAACACAGAGACGAGGTGATAAAAAGGGCAAATCATGTATTTAACCGCGTTTTTCGTTAACCGCGCCAGTTGACCGTTAACCGAAAAAATGGTTAACACGTTTGTTAACCACTTGGTATCCGCAAATTTCGCCCAAAAGACGTTGGAAAAAAGGTTACTAAAGAGTCAATAGAAAAATGGTTAACTGTAACCGGGTTAACGGTTAACTGGCAGGGTTAACAAAATTCGCGGTTCATTGTGGAATTTGCGAACAAAATGAATTTTACTAGCCATACCACCATTAAAAGCGGCTGACATTCGAACTAGTAGTCATTTCACATGGTCTACAATGCTTTTGTGACATTTTTTCCATGAGTCCCGAAGCAAAATGACAATTAGGGATAACTCACTTTTATTGAAGAAAAAAGGAGTTTCCTGTGGTAGATGCCAGTTTCCCACACGCCACAGTACCCTGCAGAACACTTAAATTACCACGAAATCGGTGAAGTGTGAAAAATTAGACATAGAAATAGTAAAAAAAAACAAAATTCAGAAAAGTCAAACGAATAAATTTTAAACGGCAGAGCGGGCTTCTGTTGACGAGACACGCGGCGCGGTCGCGCGGCGGCTGACGTTTTCAAATTTTGGACGGCCGCCATCCAGTGAGCGAAAGCCTTAAAATTTTCATTGTTATTATTATTTTACATTCTATTTTGAATATTTTCGATTCCTTAGTTCATAAACGTCATTTAACCTCATTGGTGTCGTTTTCTTCGTGTGTATGTTACCATTCTCTGTCTTTTTGTATCGAATGATTCTGTTTCGTCCTAATATTTGTCTTTTCAGCTTTTTACATTTCATTTCATTTCAGGTAAGATTCTGTTCCGATATTACTCTTGTCATTTGTCGGTTAGGAAGGACATAACAATATTGGAAAATGTGAGTTAAAATAGCTTGTTTTTCGTTTTAAGCCCACGGTATGAACGCTAATAGGGAACAGCCCAACGTAAAAAATCGAAAAACCTAAAACCGCTTCGTACAGAATCCGCGTTGCGGTTATTGCGAATAGAGCACGATAACAGTGAAAATTTACATCAGTGATATGCAAATCAAGGCTTCTGTACATCGATTCTTGGCTGGCGCGCCAAGACCAGTAATCCATTTGATTTGTGCGGGCCAAACTGGCAGCGCGCCAATAGTGATGGTGAGCCAAAAAACCAGGTAAATGAAATCGCGGTTCGTTTGGAAAGCGTTCATACCGTGAGCCTTTTAAGAAAGCCTTGTCGGTAATTTTGGTGTATCGTATTCACTGTTTTATGTTAGTTAGAATATTTTTCAAAGATCACCAGTTTTAATTCAACTTAGACACGAACTGAACAACTCGCAACAATTATTCTTATGCGACTCTCATTATTTTTTGGTTTTTTGCTCCTCGAATATCCCCCTCAAATACAAAATTTTTGGTGTATGCTAGCTGGAAGTTGCTGTTTGGTTCTACGCTCACCTCTAAATTGTTTTTTTTTTGCAGTTCGTTGTATTCGATGAATGCATTCACGCACGGCTGGAGAGGACGACATTTTGAATTCTGCGTGCCTATCCCTCTCTGAGCCAAATGGACAAGGATTGTCAACTTGAGAAGGTTATTCATCTGAGTTTATCTTGCATGTGGTTTTTATAGAGTTTCCACCCGGCTGTCGGTTAAACCCATCTTGTCAAATATGAGGTGACTTTGTTGGATGACTCATTTAATCACCCGGTTTTGTTATAATCGTAACTATTCCTTCTTCAGCAATAGTCGCACTTAGCCGGTGAAAACACAATTTAGCTAGCACCCTGTTTTCTAGCTTGGTCAATGGCATCAATTCCTGCATTCCTGATTTGCATTCAGTTTGTGTGGACGAAGTCGCCTCACATTAGCACCTTGTTATAATAGTATTTTTCAAAATGTGTGTTTTGGTCACGCCTGTGCTTGAAAGTGGAACGTGACCATGTTAAACGGATTATTTCAAACAACGTGTGTTTCAATTTGAACTTTAGACAGAATTTCGTTGGTTGAAATTGAAACACAAATTGAAAATCGGGACTTTTTTCCCGTCAATGTAAGAACTGTGATTTTAGAACCTCATTTAATGTAACATCGCTACGTATTTTTATGTGTCCGTAGTTTCTCGCTGTCATTTTCAGAGAATATTTAACTTTCGCTTCAATGAGACATTGTGCTTCTTGCTTCATCCTCACGGCTAGACGGAAATTACCAGTATTATCAATTGTTTTTTGCGGAACCCTCTTTTTTTTCATTCATGGGTACGGCGCTGAAACAGTCCCTCCACTTTCTGAAAGAAGTGTACTAGCTCAATGTTCTCTTGAAAAGACTATGTGGGGGTGTAGGTAGGGTTAACGTAAAGTGATGGCGAAAATATTTTGTGTAGTTGAAGATTTTCATTGCGACCGTTTTTTATAGTTTGTATTTTGGTCTGAAATATGGTGTAATATCAATTTTCACTTGTTTTTGGTCGCTGGCCCATTCTTGGATGATCCAAATTTGGGTTTGGTTGCCCCAGTGGTCCTCAGTCAAACTCGGGCTTTCTCCAAAGCCCAGTTCTGGATCATCCAGATTTGGTCGCGCACCCTATTTCCAATGATCATGATCTTGTTGAGCATTATTTTAAAATTCGTGTGTATTTTGGGCAAGTACAAATATATAAATATTTATGAACCCTGTTTTTTGTTTGCTTTTGTAATTTCATGTCAATTAGGGCGAAGATGATTCGCGCATACTTCAAAAGTCCGAAAAATCGAGGTTTGAGCGTTTTCAGGAGATTCTGCCATATTTTTATCCTGCCTCGTCTTATATGTATTCGAATGTCTACTCTTTTTTTCAAATACATCAAAGTATATTGTCGATCAGAAAGGGTTGTTTTCCAATTCCGATTTTGCGGTGCAATTGCAACAAACCTCAAGACGGAAGCGGGCTTGAACGCCATCAAATTCACAAGATTCGAAAAACCTCGAAAAAAGGCCAATTCCACAAAAAACCTGGTAATTCGTTAACCCTATCAGGTAACCCTAACCGGTTTACATGGTTAGCCTTTTTGTTAACCCTTTTGTAACCCTTTTTTACAGTGTGTTTTGGGAGAAATTGGGGGTTACCAAGTGGTTAACAGAAGGGTTAACCAGGTTAACCCGGTTCATGATTAACTGCTACAGTGAACAAAGAACCGGCTTAAATTTAGAATTCGCCTTGTTTTTTTCAGAGACCGTAATCAAAAACAAAGAAGTTTTTCTATCCCAATTTGCGTCTCATCAAATGCACGCCATTTCTTTGTTTTTTTTTCAGCCTGAATAAAAAATTGTGTGAAGCGAGAGACGCAGAATGGGATGAGATAAAGTTTCCAGCTTGTTTTGGTATACGTACTCAGAATAGATAAGTTCTTGCAGTAATACATCTTGTTCAATTCCATGTGGCACAAATTACTCAACTGTAAGAAACTTTATGATTCTAATTTCACAATCTTTTGTTGTTGTTTTGTCGTTTGTTTTTGTTGTTGAGGGAGCAACCAAGACCAAATCACAAGGAGCTGCTACTGCAACGATCTGTGACATGTATGATGATCATCACCTCGTAACGAAGCGACGTGAATGAATAAAAATGACATGAATATGAAATAATATGCTGTCAACTGTCAAATTATAGATACAAATATAACATCAGTACACCAATGGTGAATTTGATAACGGCGTGGTGAATACAATTCACCACGAACGCTGCATCGAAAATAAAGTTCTGGTATGTGTGTGGTGAGTTGTGTATTTATTTTACGCATTTTATGAATAAGATATCAAACATTTGGAGTTAACCAGTTTTCGTAAAGCTGTAGACTTTTGTACTGTGAAGGGTTGTGGATGGGTGGAGTACACATTGATTTGGTGCAGAAGTAAAATAAAAGTGCTTCGTTACGAGGCGGTGTTCATTAGGGTTGCTAATCGAGTTCAAATTTCGAGTTTCGGTTTCGAGTTTTCAAGTTCAAAATTTCGAGTTTCCGAGTTTTGGAAACTTTTGAGTTTTCGAGTTTTCGGTTTTGAGTTGTTCATGATCCCTTTCTTTTCGAGAAAAAAATCACACACACTAAATAAACCGATGTAGAGGTCTATATACTGCATTTGTACTAACATAACACAACACGTAAAAGGCAAAACAAACACGTAGGATGAGAACGGATTAAAAAATACATATCCCCGAAAGTAATACAAACTCAGGAAGGTGGGGGTGAAAATGTTCCCATCCCACGTTTCACAAACTAATGTGAGAATATCAATCCATGAAGAAACCTGAGTGAGACAATTCCTGAGTGAAAATTATGAATGAAATAAAAGGTGAATAACAAACTGCAATTAACGTTGATGAAAACCTGAACAAAAAAACTGGTACAAAAACCTGGTACTTCTGTTATGTTACAAAAAAAAACCTGGTACTTCTGTTATAGGTCATTCTAATTGAGGCACAGAAGTTTGTTCACGGAGAGATGCGAACTTCTGGCAGTCGTAGAAGCATTTAAACGTCATCTGACTGAGATCCTGGAGAGTAAAAATGAATCCCTATGCGCAGCCTTAAAGATAGCTCTGTGAGAAAGAAGGCTGGTTATTGGACGGAAAAAAACGCCGGGTGCAAATTGTCGCCATAGATGTTTACTGGTGGGTTTTTGGGCAAATCTGTCAGTTTTTTGGAAAGCAAACATGTCGGTAAACCTGCACTGTGTAGCATGTTTGAAACAATTCACAATAATTTATCACTCACCGAATCATATTCAGGTTTTTTATCGATAAAATCGAACATACATGTCTCCTTGTGCGCTACTCGTTTATGGTGTTGAATCTGAAATTAATAGATTGCAACAATCGTCGAACTGATTGTAGAGATTTTCAGCTTTTGAAAAATATATTTCGAAATAGCATTTTTGAGAGGCCAACATAGACATTTTGACTCTAGCGCTAGCAATCGCGCGCAGCGCGAAGCGCTGCGTGTGACTTGTGTTTGGTTTGGCCATTGCGCACCCATTTTTGGCTTTCAAACCACGAAAGTCTTCAAATAATTTGTTTTTTTTTTCGAAATTGAAAAAAGAGAGAGAGCTAGATATCTAATAAATATA
Organism: Litoditis marina; assembly: GCA_964036275.1. Taxonomy (NCBI): domain Eukaryota; kingdom Metazoa; phylum Nematoda; class Chromadorea; order Rhabditida; family Rhabditidae; genus Litoditis; species Litoditis marina. The sequence goes on from OZ038433.1 coordinate 19,692,145, forward strand.
TGTTGTGTGAAAAAATTAAAAGAATCGGTCAAGGTTGAAAAAAGTCATGCTGTCGTGCGCGTTATGAAAATTTCCGTTGTCCCTCGTCCCTCGTCGCTCGTCGCTCGTCCCTCGTCCGGTGTCCGCATATAAAAATATTTTTTCTTTTAACTATTGGACCAATTCGGCTGAAGTTTGGCACACATGTGTAAACTCCAAAGTTAGCGCGACCTCAGAAATTTAGTGGTGTCACGTTAAGGTTAACGCTTGGCGCTGGCGCCAGACGGCGGCAAAAGTTGGAAAATAAGTGTTCCCATGCGTTAAAATGTTCGAAATTTCGCACAGATGTCATAAAAGTAGGTTCAACCTGATTTTGAAAACATGGTGACATTATTATCGAATGACGCCAAACGCGGGCGCCTGTTGGCGCCGAATGAGGACAACATTAGCGAAGTAGGGTAACGACCGGACTCGTTCACAGATGTCAGAACTATACAATTTGTTGACAGGCGGATCAACATTCTATCCACATTTCTTTGACATTTGGCGCCGAGAAGCCCGTTTATCCGCCAATTAGCGCCAAAATTGAAAATATTGTTTCCGAATAAAAAATCGTCGGAAACTGTGCCAAATGGTTAAAACCGTTCGTTCCAGGTTTTTTCCACCAATTGGAGTAACATGTATGATTATTGGCGACAAACGCTGGCGCCCGTTGGCGCCAAACAAGTAAAGTATTGCGTTGTACTGAAATGACTCAGATTTTTCACGTTTTTTAGAGGTCAATTGCCTCGTTTTTTAGAGGTCAACTATGAATGGAATGAAAGGAGAATTACAAACTGCAACTTATGTTGATAAAAACCTGAACACACTGGTACTTTTGTTATAGGTTATTCCGATTGAGGTAGAGTAGCTTGTTCACGGAGAGATGCGAACTTCTGGCAGTCGTAGAAGCATTTAAACGTCATCTGACTGAGTTCCTGGAAAGTAAAAATGAATCCCTATGCGCAGCCCTGAAGATAGCTCTGTGAGAATGTAGGCTGGTTATTGGACGAAAAAAAACGCCTGGTGCAAATTGTCGCCATAATGTTCACTGGTGGGTTTTTGGGCAGATTTGTCAGTTTTTTTTGGAAAATCAAACATGTCGGTAAACCTGCACTGTGTAGCGTGTTTGAAACAATTCATGATAATTTATCACTCACCGAATCATATTCAGGTCTTTTATCGATAAAATCGAACATACATGTCTCTCTGTGCGCTACTCGTTTATGGTGTTGAATCTGAAATTAATAGTTTGCAGCAACCGTCTAACTGATTATAGAGATTTTCAACTTTTGAAAAATATATTTCGAATTAGCTTTTTCAAGGGCCAACATAGACATGTTGAGTCTAACGCAAGCAATCCTGGTTCATCTGTTCTCTGTAAATGTTCACGTTTCATGTGCTGTTTGTATTTTTGAAGGTTTTGACATGTTTGGGATATGTTTTGAACCGAATTTATATTCTTTTATTGCTGTTTTTGAATAACATGTAGAATAAGGCTACGTTCATACTTTTTTATGCTGCATCTGGCTGCAATTGCAGTCGCTTTGTAACATTTTTGCAGTTGCTGCAAATTGCCGCTGTAGTCAGATGCAGCTGCAATTTTACGCAGCGTAAAAGTATGAACAACCCATCGTAATTTCTAACGCAATTCAAGATAATCCAAAAATTCAATTCGGAAATAGTGAATCTGTATTTCAAATTGGAGTATTCAACATCTTAACTTGGAACAATTTGAGGCCAATTCTACAACTAACCAAGTTTTTAGGTAACCTAACCTTTTTTTAGGTAACCTAACCGATTTTTGGTAACCCTTTTTTCAGGTTTCCTCACAAGTAACCGGTAGGTAACCTGAAACTAAAATCCGGCTACCGTACAAACAAACGGTGAAAACCACATTTTGCGTTGGAAAAAAAAACAGGTAGTCGGTTTTTCATTTTCGGTTTCCGACCGGTTAATTATCGAAGTAACCGGAAAAACGGTTACCAAAAAACCCGGTTACATATAGAATTCACCACAATTTCATTGACGACAACTGATATTCTATCAAATTTGGCGCCAGCGCCCGGTGCCAACAGGATTTTTTTATTTTTAGCCAAATAAACTCAACTGCTACTGCACATTGGATTTTAATTATGGCACGCCTAAAATAGTGAAAAAAGATTGATAACGAGAGAAAAATCATAAAGGGTAACTACATTGCAGTGCAGTATGGTCATGTCAATACTGCAATTTACGCTGCAGTCAGATTAAATTACGCTCAATTCAGCATAAAAAACGCTGCAGCTGGCTTAAAAACGTATGACCAACACAACTGCAGCGTATTTTTGCAGTTGCAGTCTGCATTGGCGTAAAAATCAACACGCGTATTTTCGACAAGATTTACGCTGCATCTAGCTGCAACTGCAAAAAGTATGAACGAAGCCTAAGTGTATAATTATTATAATGCACACTTTGATAGTTTTTGAATCGGCTCACCTCACTGAGCCGTCAGGCAACTTCCGTATAAAACTCAATATTGCAATTAATGCGGAATTTTGCAATAGCGTTTAGTTTTCTCTTCTCGCTCACCAGTTGGGACGAATGAGACACAAATTCACAGTCGGTACATTGAAAAAATCGAACTTGAGGCAAATGTCGGACTGCGTGGTTCAACATAATTCGGAACTGGAATAAAAGATCGAAATTGAACCTTAAATACCAGAATCCATTAGTTTTATATGGCGTTTGTTTTCCCTATCTACAATCACCCATAATTTTAGTGCAGTGGTAATTTGTTAAAATAGAATTAATAACGTTATATGAAATGACGCACGTGCTTGTAAACTGAATACTGGTATCGTTTATCAGAATCAACGTTATGGTTTATGAAACATACTGAGAGACACAATGAGAGACGATCTATGGAAAATAACAAACCGTGAACGGTACTATCTGACTACACAATGTACACGTCAGTTCAGAAACATCGTAGAATCTCCCTTCTGCTCGTTCCAGAACAGCATACTTATGTAACTCTTTTTCCAAAAAGGATATTGTATTCTTCATGAACCGAAATGGTCCTCCCAAGTCTGAATTACGAAGTAAAACTCAATGAAAATATTTAATCAACATACTAATTTGGAATCACTATGGAACCCGTTTTTACCTTGAATTTGTTCGCCCAATATAGTTCAATGTTAATTTTGGACAAAACGTTTGATGTCAAACTAACATCTTGGAAACGTAGTTTTTTTTTATTTGAGTCACAACTTTTATTAACGAAAATTCAGATACTCTTTCTCTCCCGGAATTTGCCTAGAAGTGCCCACCGCATGCTTGTTGATTTTCTTGAAGTCCATATGGCTGAACCATTTTTCCACGGACTTTTCTTACAATCCTCGATTTATTCTGTTGTGTTCTGGAAAGACTCGATCATGACGGTTGTAGTGCTTGTGCTTCCAAAAAACATAATATTTACAAACATTGCAGTGCTGACCTCTTTCATAACCATGGTCAGCGAAGCAGCAATCGAAGCAAGCATATGTGATGCAAGTTGCGCGCTTTCTGTTGAAGAGTCAAGTTTTACCTGTTTAAATATGTTTCGGAAGACGCGTTCTGCTCAAACACCATACTCTGAGTGAAGGCAGGAAGTAAAGGTAGAGGTGTTCTTTGTTGATGTGGCATGGTAGGTAAAACGGGAAGTAGATGTGGTGAAGATGACCATATAGATTGGCCCGTTGGTGTCAATCGCAAAATATGAGATGACGAAGGATTGATGTGTGTGCGTGTACAAAAAACGACACCGTTTTTTTCAATCGCGTTTGCAAAATCGAGTCGAGGGGGCGTGGCGAAATCGAGGGGGCGTGGCGAAATCGACCAATCACAGCCCGCCTATTCAAATTCAAAAAAGGCGGGAATTTCGAAAGTTTAAATAAAACTCAAACTTTATAATTTTAATTGCAATGAAACTTTTGGCATTTAAGCTTGTATTTATTCAAGTTCTCTGAAGCCTGAACGCTAGTAGATACGCGAGGAAAAAACCCGATGTTGATATCAACTAGGGAATCTACTAGCGTTTCGGGTTACGGTAGCTGAAGTATTGACGCGGGCGACGGTTATTCTTAAATTTCATGTTGAATGTTAGGAACTTAATAAATTAAGCTTTTACCAAAAATAAAGTACTTAAAATAAGTACTTCTGAAATAGTTATACATTTATTGCCATTTTGTACAACTATTGTTGTTAGGCAATATCGCGATTTGATGGATAGTCGTTTTATGAATACAGCTCCCCTATAAACGCCAGTGTGCCGTATCTAGTACAGGTTACGCGAATGCCGCAAGCGTGGGAATATACCATAGAGCCGCGTGAATACCGTAAGACCTTGGAAAACTACTAGATTATTTTTCAGAGCTAGCGTATCTACTAGCGTTCAGGCTTCAGAGTTATGGTTATATAATACTATGATTTGACTACATTATTGGTTTTCACTGAACCAAATAGTAAAACAGAAAACAACTTCAGTTTTTATAATAATTAAGTTTAACTCGATTTCACTCAGTCGTTTTTCACTCTATTCGGGAGTAGATAATTGTTTGGACTGGTTATGTGTGATAAACGGAGACAGAACACTCGAATAAGAAAAGTTGTGAACGAATGTAGAGGAATAGAGTTTCTATATTACAGAACACTAAATAATAGTAATTTGTTGTTCTGCTCCCATACTACATAGGCTCAGATCCACATAATAACCGTAAAATACTATTGAAGATGAGGATACGGAGTATGGGAACAAACACGTTTGAAGACCGATTCGAGGTTAGCTCTCTCCAAAATAGGTGTAAATGTCGGTGTTTAACGCTCTAAGCTCGAGTTGTTTGTAGTTTGATCCTGCTGGTTTTCAGTCAAATGAAACGTTCCATACAGGAACTCGTAGTTAGTTAACTTATGGTTTTGTTAGATCAAATACTATCAAATACCTAGATGTTCGGTTCGCTTGCAGAGAACGAAAGAAGAAAACACTTGTGTTCTTGTAATGCTACAAAACTACATACAAAACCTACATAACTAAACAGTATACCCATCCCAGGTTCGATTGAAAGTATTGCAGGGAGAGAAGCACTAAATATTTGCTAGTTGTTTCATTTTGGTTCTCAAAATTTATTGAACCATATGTGCAAACATCACACACCAACTTTTTTCGTGTGAAAGAATTATGAAAAAATATATGCATCCTAAGTTCTATTTTTGAGAGTTGAGAGTCCTATTTTTCAAATATGTCATGTGCTCTACATCTTAAAAACGTCTGCTTGAGCATCACCCTTATCACGTTTAATTTAACGTGTGTCCCTCTGCTAACAGTGTTTCAACCAAGTACATCAAACATTGATAACGCGGTCAAATTTGTGATTATAGTGGAAATCATTTTGTGTGTGTGTACTACGCCACATAGGCATAAACAAATATTGTTACCTCTATAGGGAAGAGATTTTGAGCACAAAGCAATGGAACAGAGAAAGTATTGAACAGAATTTGTGTGAATGCTTGTTTGTAGCAATAAAGTTATGATATCTTCATTTTCACACTGTGTTTCTAGTACATAGAAGAATAACCTGCAAAATTCCGAATTGAAAACTGCGTAAAGTATCCAATACTGAAGAGGGATTCGTGGCGATGGGTTATACTAATTTTACCAACTAACCACGCGCCTCGACGTTCAAAATCTTCGTTATGGTCTCAATACGTTCCACAGTTCACGAATGTGAGGTCGACCTACAACCTCATCAAGTTAAAGGCGGTTTACACATGCAACCGGGTTGCATGCAACCAAAATGCAACCCAGTTGCATGTGTACAAAACTATTGGTTGCTTTCAAATGCAACCTGAGTGCTGTTGAAATGCAACCGGGTTGTATCTCAAATGCAACCAAAATCACTTAACATAACCAGAAAGGTAAATTTGGTTGCATTTGAAAAGCAACCCGGTTGCATTTCGGTTGCATACAACCAGGTTGCATGTGTAATTGGCCCAAGTTAAAGCGATAATCACGCAGCTGGTTCTAGCTGATGGGTGAATAGGAACTTGATTCAGTTCACCTCACGTCTTTACCAGTTGAACAGTTTGGTTGAATTTGGTTGTATTTTATTGGTTATACTGTGAACTTAGACTTGATTAGTATCGACTGAAGAATATAGAAAAACTTGTTAACAAACGCTATAGTCGTTTTCTTATTTGCTTCAGTGAAAACCAATAATGTAGTGAAATCTAAATATTATAAAACCATAACTTGAATAAATACAAGCTTAATTTCCAAACGTTTCATTTAAATTAAAAAGTATGAGATTTGATAAAACTTTCGAAATTCCCGCCATTTTTGAATTTGAATAGGCGTGCTGTGATTGGTCGATTTCGCCACGCCCCCTCGACTTCGCCACGCCCCCTCGACTCGATTTTGCGAACGCGATTGAAAAAAACAGTGTCGTTTTTTGTACACGCACAGATAACGGATGTGGACAGATCTGAAACATTGAGTAGGTGAGAGATACCCGTGATTAAATGGCTCACCCTGATTTCTCAGAAAATCATTTGTTGATAGTCGGACGATCATCATTTTTATTGAAGTACTCATCGAAAAATCAATTGCAAATTTCGGAAAAGAAATAGCACATGGTTTGCCATTAAGATTTATTTGCTTGGCCTATAATAGTTTTGTACTCCTCTCTCAATATTTCTACATCGTTCTCTAATGAGAAAGATCTTCACTTGGATAAACTATTATGATTGTTTTTCTCCAATTGTAATAATCTCTCGAACAAGTGCGTTAGATGCAAACGATTTATGTCGATCATCCTTGTTTGGGTTAAGTGAAAACAGTTTAAATACAGACGTGGTTGCCACGTACCTTATACCTCAACCACGTTCTACTTTTTTTGTGTATTCTCTGACCAAAACCACCCGCAAATCTACATAGATATAGACATTACTTGGTTACATGGCAGGGTAGTGACCGAGGGAAAATTGGAATTCTTGAGGAGGAGCTGAGGATTCGACATGGTCGAATGCGGTTCAAGTGATAACTTAGTCGTTGGAACGCCTGTAATGACGCGGGGTTTAAATGAAATGTACACTTCGCGATCGATGCCTCGAAACCACTTAGAAAGAAATTTGCCTGGCGCGCGCCCGATTGCTGCGCGGTGCCAGACGGATAGCTTTCGTTTTTACAAACGTGCCCGCCGCCGTGAACAAACGGGCTGGCACCCGGCAAAATTTATCAAATCAACACAGCCGAATAGCACACGTTTTACACTAACCAGTCCTTTCCATTCAATCACGAGTTATAAACAATACTTATTGAAACTATAGAACCGCGTATTCAATTTTTGTTTCAGTTCTCAAAAAATAAATAATTTTTGAAAAGTGTTTAATGGAAAGCAAAACAAAAGTATTTGCTCAACAAAAATGTTTTAGAAAAACCATATCTCTCTTTGCTTCCAGGCAATAGAACTCTTAGAGAAGGTAAAACTTCAAGATTTCATTTGCAAAAGCAAAAGCGCATATGGGCTGTATGCTTGTGCTCTGACTTCTTTCTCAATGGGTCGCCAGCACGTGTTTGGTAGCGTCGTAATCAACACTGGTTGCACAAATGTGCGGGGAGGTCGTTCGTGAGCTGGTTGGGGTTGACCGCTGCCAACCCGACCTTCCGGGTCGCACTCGGCAGAAATCTATCAGAGCACTCAAACGTAAGGACATGGACAATTACAAACAAGTTTAATTGAAAACTTAACTTTAGTTCTCGTGTTCTTCTCTGTCGACTCTTCTCTAAGCGAGGGCAGACTGAAAAAAATGCGCACCTTTAATTGAGATTTGAACAACTTCGAAAATGTTCGTATGTGGCCAACTCCGTGGTCAACTCCAGCAGAAGCAGGCAAATGTGATTAGCAATCGTGCTGCCGATCCGAAAACTCGTTGCCAGAGTAGGCGGCAACAATCTGCTGCCGACTCCGCGTTCATACTTTTTGCTGCCCACCACTCTCGCAATATTTGTTGCAGTCGGCAACAAATTTCTATCGACTGATTGGCATTGTCAACACCATATAAGACGGTTCCAACTAAATGTTTTTCCAAAATTCAAAGTAATTCACGGAATTCTGTCAATCTGTGAATGGGAACTTTTTATTGCGCCTTGCGGTCGAAATGACACAATTTTAAGTTTCTTGTCAACGCGATGTTGACATTTGACAATGAGATTCAGATTCTTTTGACAAATGCTAAGTGAACGGAGTTCGCTTGTCACTTGTCACCCAATGGGATCATCTTTACCATTTGCCATTTGCACTGATTCATTTTGACACGTGCCAAACCGTTGAGAGGATTCGAACCCTTGGCCGTTGGGCCAACAGCAAGCGCACTACCACTACACTAAGGGAGCACCTGCATTTGAAAAGAGTGGACCGCGCTATATATAACCCAGCCGCAATTGTTCAGATTAAGGTTGCCACACATGAGTGTATTAAAAGGGATTAGTTTATTGAAAAAAAACCATTTTCATAAATATAAAACGTGAATTTAAAAGCTAGTTAAAAGCCAGTAGCAACTTTTCGCCCAACAACGCAGGTTTGAGTGTTTACTGTATTCCCTTTTCCGCTTCTCGTTTTTTCTTTCAAAGATTCGCACCCATAATTCGATAATCTATTCTCATCCCGTTATGAATATGCCCGCCCCCGTGTGTGTACGAACTGTTCGCGCTCTAGAATGTAGCCCGCTTAGTGTAGTGGTAAGCGTCTCGCTTTTGGTGTGGCGGGGTCAGGTTCGATTCCCGCATGAGGCGAAACCTGGTTGACACGTGCCAAGAAAGAGGATCGTTCCTGGCAATTGTCAGTGTTGAGCAGTGATAATATCACTTGGCAGACATCAATATCCATGTTGGCGCTTGTCATTTGGGTTGGCTTTAATATTTCTCAGATACAACAGCAACTTTGACAAGATAATGGTTTACGTGTCACACCCACTCCGTTGACAACATTTTGGTAAAAAAACGGAAATTTTGAAAAAAAATTGGTTGGACCCGTCTTACATATTAAAAAGCTCGGAATTGGTTAGAACTAGAAAAGATAGGGTAGTCGAGCATGGCGATCTGTGTAACAAATATAAATATTGAAATAGGTTTCGCGAGGCGCACACGACGCGACCAAAACAGTTTGCTCGGGAAACGAAGAGCAGTCAAGAAGTGAGAACCTTGCCTCAGGCAGGATTCAGATTTTCTGCAGACTCGTCTGAAGATTTGAACATAGTTCGAAACAGCAGAGTTATTCGCAAATCAAAAATCTTAGACCAGTCGGTCATTGAGCTATTGTACGGCCTTGAAAACATCGCTTGAAGTGTGTGCAAGTGCGCTGTTGTTTGGCTTTTCGATAGTTTAAATTGATTATGTAGATGCTGGTAAATCACTTGTGTTAATCTGTAGATATTCTGATCTTATTAAAATGTTGATCGACCAAAATCAAAAAAAAAATTCAGTGAAGGGGTTCAAACCCTTCACTTTTCAGGTGGAAGAGCGCTCCACTCCCTGCTTGACCATACGGGCATCATTTGAGAGGCTTGAGACGGCGGCACACGCGCGCTGCTCACAACAAAGATTGATTTTGGTTTTGGAGACAGCTTATTAACCAAATTAGAACGTAGTTGATGTATTTAAACATCAGCTCAGCGTGAATAGATTATGTAGATATTGGAAAAAGCGTTTGTGTTAATCTGTGGAGATTTTGAGCTCATGAAAACGTTGATCGATGAAAACAAAACAAAGGCAGTGAAGGAATTCGAACCCTTCACCCTTCCAGTGGTAGACTGCTTACATATGGGCACTAGCTAAGACGGCGCCACAAGCGCGCTGCCCGTAAGGCAGTGTCAACACCACATATGAAAATGCTTGAAATTGGCTAGAACAAGCATGGCGATCTTTGAGACAAATACAAATGTGAAAACAGGTTTCGCGAGGCGCACACGATGCGACCAAAACAGTTCGCTCGGGAAACGGAGAGCAGTCAAACAGTGAGAACCCTGCCTCAGGAAGGGTTCATACTTTCTGCAGATTCGTCTGAAATTCTGATTATAGTTCGAAACAGCAGAGTTATTTGCAAATCAAAAATCTTAGACCGATCGATCGACATTGAGCCATTGTTTGGCTTTGTAAACATTATTCTTAGCTGCTTTGGCAACTACTTGTCATCGTTTGAAATGTGTGCGTTGAAGCTGAAGACGGCGGCACACGCGCGCTGCCCATAACCAAGGATTGATGTTGGTTTTGGAGACAAAGTTTATCAACTGAGAATAAAACGCAGTTCATGTATTTTAAACATCAACATAGGTTTCATTGTTGAATTTACAAGAACGTCCAACAAACAACGATTTGATTCCAATTTCCTTATTCCCTATAATATTCTTATTTATTTCCTTCAAGAAAAAAAAGAGGACAATTTTCATGCAAAAACGAGTGTGAAGTGAGCGACGATTAGCTTTCGAGATTGCACTGCAATGAAAGGAGGACAATAACTTGAGAGGAAAATGAAAAACCTTATCTCGCAATTTTCTTGATCATCCCAACACGCACCAATGCACAGAAGCTCATAGGTTGTCAACCATTGAAAACATTCGGCTCACATGAAAAATGTATCTCGATTGCGTTATATCAAAAATATTAGACCTTATTGTTTGGTAGTGATCAGAGTTTGATTACCTCCAATTAATAAGGCTATTGAAAACGTATACGATTTAATAAGACTTTTTTTTCAAAATTGCAATAATTGTGCAACTCAGAAAAGAGTAGGTTCAATAGGACACACTAAGCCCACACATAGATATAACCACCCTCTATGAACGAAACGTTCTTTTTTGTTATTTCTCTTACTTCACATGTGTATTGGTCATCGCAAAACTAATTTGTAACCTGTCGGAAACTCTCGCATTACTTGAAACGATAACTAGAAGAGAACTTCACACAATATTATGATATAAATGCACGGGACATTGAGAAGTTTCTTACGCTTTTACTCCCAGACGTGTTGATGCTAGAGTTCAAGATGTCCAAAAGTGGATAACCAGGGAGCTTCTCAATGAAAACTGTACCTCATGTTGGTTCCGCCCTCTAAGTAAGAGTTATCATAAATATATTGCATTCTAGCGTTCCCATCTTATTCCCGAATGATCGAATACTTGTTTTTTTGTTCTACTCGATGGTTCAGTTACTGGTCTCGTTGTTTGTACCGATCATTTGACCTTTGTAAGTGTGACCCATGCATCGTCTCGACTTTCTTTGCACTTTGTAGTCTGATCAATGCTCCCTTGTAAGTGGGTTGTAATTTTAACATACAGTCCTGTGGGATACGTTTTGCCATAGAATTTTTCAATGACTTAATTAGTTAACTCTTACTACTTTTTGTTGTTGATTTTGTGAACTTGTAGTGCACAACCTCTAATTCTCATTCTACGTTTTCTCACATTCCTTCTCTCTCTTCAATGTTATCTGATTGTGCTTAATCTTATGTTGATCCGCCCATATTCTCTTAGAGCCTATCCTCCGCTCTTCAGAGCCCTCACCCCTTCTCCTCTCTCTCTTTCTTCCTCTATCATGTGACTGTCATATTCTACTGTAGATAAGCTCATTCTGTTCTACGTCTTATTCTATTCTGAAGACCTATGTGAGGTAGGCACTATCAAAGACCCTTTGAAAGAGCATAGAGAATACCCCATTTTGGGAAGCTCGACTACAAGACCCTATAAACACAGGGTAACCTAAAAGTATGCTTGATTATCCACTAAAGTTGAACCTATGCGCAATAAACGTTATATTATTGTCACAGTTCTAAACATGTGAGTTGATAGATGTGCAATTACATCACCATTCGTTCAAATCAAGGAAAAAAAGTTAAAGTTAATGTGCAAATAAACATAAATCTCACGTATAAAATATTACTTGTTTACAGGTTGTTTCATTCTAATTCCGCTTCTCGGAAGAGTATGAGAAATCTCAGCACCGACAATTTTCTCATCCATCCGAATATGGTTCAATTATCGAATACCTATATTAACCTGAATAATCATTGTAGTTAGCTAGTCTCCAATGAGTTCCACTAGTCTGCTACAACATGTAACACGTGATCAACACCTCTGAATTGAAAACCTACAAGTGCACATTGTACATCTGCTGTCTTGGACGTTTCACTTTACTATCTTCATTTATTCCAGCAAAAAGTACACCGTACACAACCATTTTGAGTTATTCCAAGAATAAAACTATTCATATATTGATCTAACCGGTAACCTGACCGGTTTTGGTAAATTTTATTGAGTTTATTAGGTAACCCGTTGAGAAAATATTCAGAGCGGAACGGATTCGTTGAAATCAAAAGATCTATTCAGCATTGGGTGCATTGCTGCTTTCTGTTGATTGAGAAACCATTCATACAAATGATAAACAGCTTTTCATTTTAGTTTTGCGTGCAGTTATTTTTTAATAATTGCGGGGAGCGAGCAAAAATTTCAGAGAGTTGCGTAATGAAACACTTTCCAATCGTAATTGCTGGTATTTTATTGATTTGAAAATATATAAGGATAAGGTCTTGTTTAGATTCAAAGATTCTTACCAGGTTACTTTTCCTCGATATTGAAATTGCAATGCGTAATGTCCGTTTACTACCCAACTTTAATTGTTTTTCTCGAGAAACCGACGATGAAAACATCGTTCATCTGAAAACAAGTGATTGAGTTATCTACTCTTCGATTCCTTTCTTGTCTTACAAAGATCGTTGCGCTTTTCAACACGCAACACCTAGGAATTCGTATTTGTCATAGAAAATTCAATCATACCTTCCGAGCAATCTCTGTTCACTATATGCTATAACTCTATGCGAATGAACGTTAGATTGTATTATTATTAATCAGTGCTACTTGTGTGGATCAAGGGGCTGATTCTCTAAATGTCCCATTCCAATGTCCAAAGGTCCGGATGTCTCATTTCACAGCCTCACTGTCCCAGTGTCTCATTTCAATATCTCAATGTCTCGTTTCCAAGCGTGTCTTCGACTATTCTAGAGCAAGTTAGATACTGTACAAAAGGCGGAGAGTGCGAGAAATTTGTGGCAGAGAGTGTGTAAACATTAGAGAGCGGCAGACACATAGTGTTGAGACGTCGACGACAAATGATGACAATTACGCAGAGCGCAGACACTGAAAGACGTGGTTATTCGACGAGAAAATTTTGGAATGGGACATTGGAATAGGACATTGGGACTATGGAACAAGACATTGAGACATTTGGACATTGAAATGGGACGTCGGGACATCGGAATGGGACATTGGGACTTTGGGACCTTTAGAGAATCAGCCCCCAACAAATCAAACATGTGGTTATTTTGGACATTTACGGTTTGTGTATGTTTCCATGTTATTTTGGTGTCCGAATTCATTCGAGTGTTGTACATATCTGGTCATAACAAATGATTTGTTTTTCAAAGGCTCTCAAATTAAACCCGTCAAATCACAAAAACAACAAAAGAAAACAGAAAATGTTACTAGCTTCTGCGCTGGAAGCTCTCAAATCTCGGTTAACGTATTTTTTCCTGAATTATGATTGCTGTTCTGTCAATTTTGGTCAAAATGTGTGTATTCGACTGACATGCGCTCAATTTGTGTCTAACCCAGAACTTTCACAAATTTTTGGTCACAATTTCTGAAGTTACATAGAGCGAACACATGCCAGTCGCGCGGCTCCTGTGGTGCGAGCCTCGCTTGTTTCCGTCTTGGTTTTTGTAGCTCTTGTGTTGTGTACAACTGCCGAGCTTTTTTATGATTACTGTGGTTTTCGATTTTGCGATTTATCATCACTGAGACTATTTTTTATCCTAACAGTTTCTATTTACTGTAATGACATATAGAGCCGTAGCGAACGTAGAAACATTTGCTGTGCAAGAAAGTATAACGAAAGACCTAGTTGCACCGTAGACACTTTTTCCAATATAAATCATGCCTACTTTGTAAAAAAAACACAAGTGAATGAAATTCAACTGACTCAAATAAATTACTCAAATTTGGTTCGTCCGACTGCCCAGAGAAGTCTGTTCACAACTGCATTACTCATTATGTACTGCAGAGTAGGAAAGCAAACAACTGTGGGTTCATCCGAAGGTAATAGTGCCTCTAAAGTACGATACAATAGTCGTGATTTCAACAGTGAAAATCCCAACTAATCACGATAAAAAGTTGAACATTATTGTTAGCCTCGCGACCGTCTAGCGGAGAGGAGGGAAAACAGACGTGTCTGTGTCCGCAGCTGTGTTTGTGTCTAAATATGTGTGTGCAGCTATCTGCAAGATAATGATCACCTTCGTGCCTTATATCGTAGAAAAACAATCATCACAAACTCACACGATAACTAGAAGTTCACATGTCTTTTCGAAAATATGTCGAACCCATAAATCGTATATTGATAATATGTTGAAATTAAACCTGAAAATGAGGTTGAATTGTTGGCTTTCAACCTGAGCAAGAGAAGAATGTATTTTTTAAATTTCCAAAGAACATTCACTGAACCATCTGAACTTCTTCTCTCGAGACATTATCGAAAATGATACTTTTTGATAATGCTCACTGAGACTCTTAACGTGAATTTATATTTTTTTAGAAAAGTTTTAGTCTCATAAATTTTGACCAAAACTATTTAGCATTGAGATTTTCTGTTAGAAACCTCTTCATTAAAAAGTTTGAATGGATTCTGTATGAGTCTGAAAAACGTTTTGATTAAGTTTCCCTTGTTTCAATTCGGCAGCAATCTCTTTCGGGAAGCACAAAATATTACGATGAACGATGAGTAAAAGTTTGGTAAATGCATCATATAACCTTTTCTTCGGAAACCCAACCGGTTAAAAAAAATTCAAAAAAGCATGTTACCTCAATAGGTAACCGTTAGTAACCTAGACTAGGATAGTAACCTTGACCCGCAAAATGTGTTTTGTTAACCATTAATTAGAGAGGGCACCAAAGTTTTTTCAGGTCGTTCTCTCGCGTTTTCTAACTGTATATTATTATGATTATAATGCCTGAAATATTATGGTTATAATGCCTGAAATCAAGTCATTCATTCTAAAAAAGCGGATTGAGAGTATTTTGTTAGAATGATAGGCCACAAAGAAAACTGTAATATTAGGTTTTTTCTTCCTCTCTCAAACTTTTCGCAGTCCTTTCACGTTTTTCGTTCATTTTAGTATCTCTAGAGGCTAATATTTTATTTTCTCACACTTTTTTCAAATTGTCCTCTTCTCAATATGTCGAAAATGATCAATTTTAATGGTCGAGAACCGGTTCCCCATTTGTAAAAGCTTAAAAAATGATGTAGCTTCATAACATCAGTTGTTTGCCTAACTTCATTTCATTATATTGATCTCGAAGACCTGCATAGCATTTGCAAACGTGGTGTTCATCAATTACACTCCAAATTCTAGTGTTCGGATAACAATACTCACTGGTGTTTAACTGTCCACAGTAGCTTCAAGAAGACGTGTTCATGGAGCTATCTCTCTCGGAGAAACTCTAGTAGGTCGGCAAAACAGTTCAGTTGGTGTGCGGATTCGTATTAGCTGTAAATTTCTTTTTTCTGAGAATCCCATTTTGGTCTACAAACCACAACGTTTTATTTACAGAATGTCTCTCTATTTGAGCGGAAATTTTCCGGTTAGTTTCTTTTTCATTTATTTGAGCAATATTTTTTACAATTGCATTGGTTTATCTGGAAGAAAATTGAACAAGAAACATTTCGAAGGGAATTAGAAGCAGTAAAACTTATTTCAAACTTTTATAACAGCTTGTAATCATATAGCGTGCGAATTCAGCTGTCCATCTTTCGAACATGTTTTGTTTTTCCAACCCCTCACTTGGAATCATATATTTTGAGAGTTAGACTGTTTCACTGGTTGAAGCTAAAATATGTGTTAAATCCTCGGGAAACAAAGATCGTTGAAGGTTTGCTTACAGATCACTCAGCATAAAATCAATCGTTGCCGCCTTTCCAATGAGATTCGTACGTGAGGCCCTTCAACGTGGACAGGCATTTAAACGCAAAAGATAACTTTTTTCATGTCAACACGGTTTCAGAAAGGAAAATCTGTAGTGACACAAATCTTACCTTGCTCCCATGGATTGCAAAAAATAAAACATATACTAAGAATTCTATAGAACGTCAGGGAGCCAAAATTGTTCTTATTAGAAATCGAGATGTTGTTAACAGTTCGCTGTGCTTTTTAGGGCGGGTTGTAGTTTGCTGTGATAACTAAACGCCGCAAAAATTCTAACGACTCGCCCATTATGCGTCGAGTCGCATTATGCGTCGAACAAACATCGAGTCATAAAACTGCGTACATCGCCACCGTCGAATACAAAACTGAATGTTTTGTAGTGTGCAAACAATCTATTTCTGAACGATATCACATTCAGGTGTAAACAGGAAACTTGGCTCTTGATAAAAACAGTGTTTTTAAATGGATTTTCGAAAAAATTAGACACAAGATTGTGATGCAAACGTGAAAACTCTGATTGATTCAATCAACATCCGAATGATAAGAAAATTGTCATTCAATTATAAGAAAAACTTGGAGATTGAAATTACTATACAAAACCAAGTTGCTTGTATAAACAAGCTAAATTATCTGTTAATATCGGGCTACTTCAATGGTTTATAAAGGAAAAAGTCCAAAGGAAAGAGAAATGAAAAGAGGGAGAGTGAGAGATAATTTTATTTGCACTGTGCAAATTCCTAGATTGCCTATTACAAACATTAGTTACCTTGACATTTCGGGCAATTACCGATCCATATGTCAAACAGGATGCCCTCATCAGTAGATGACCTGTTATAGTTAACCTAGTGAGATTATTTAAAGAAATTTATTTAGAAGATGGTTACAAGAGTCCATTTACGCAAGAGATAATGATGACCAGTAAGTCAGCTGAGTGCAAGAGGGGGGTCAGAGAATAGACAGACAATTATTGATCGAACTGTGCGCCGGATCAAAAGTTCACGTCACTGTATCTAGAATTCTAGTAAACAATTGCAAATCAATTGCGTACTTACTTGTGATAAATGGTTTATCAGCAATTACTTTATAGAAGCGTCTAAGAATCAAAATTTTAGGCCAGCCATTTTTAAAATAAAAACCAGCAAGTTGTTTTGCTCTTACTAAGAAATCCTCATAATCTGAACAAGCACGTGTTATTCGTATGATTTCACCAGTTATTGTATTCAAACCAATTCTACTATCGATATTCGAAAAGTAGTTCGGATATCTTATAACATCAAACTTAAAGAGATCAGTTTTATTAAATAAAGATACTTTAATCTGGGGAATTGTCAGAGTAATATCCAAATCTAGAAATTCGCAACTTGTTTCCAAATCTGCTGTTGCTTCTAAACTCAATGAAGAGTCATAGATTTGAGGTAAATCTGCTTTGAAATTATCGGATACATCGGAAATATGTAACAGATCATCGATATATCGATATGTATAATTGTACTTTCGTGCGAAATGTTGACCTCGTGTTTCTAAAACTGATTTAATGAATTTGTACTCCATGTAGCTGAGAGTTAGGTCGGCTATTTGTGGTGAGCAGCTGGCACCTTGTGGAATACCACATCTTTGTCTATAAACTGTGTTGCCGTATACAGCAACACTATTTTCTAAAAGAGACTCAAGCAAATAGCAAACTTCTTGAAAAGTGAAAAATGAACCGGTACCATTATTAGATACGCTGTAACTACAATGGTTACCTTGTACACGTATATAGTTTTGATTTTTAAAACAAACACCTAGGAGCTGGAACATATTCAGCTTAATCACGCTATGTGGTAAATTAGTAAATAAACTAGCGAAATCAGCAGAATAAATACGTGTACTATTACTGGTACGAAAGAGAGACACGTCATCCACCACTCGTGAACTGTTGTTTACAGCCCAGTAGTGACGAACCCCGGTTCTCTCGTGTATAACATTGCAATAGTTAATAAAATGTTTCTGCACATGCGCTAAGATTACTTGCAGATTGGTGCAAAGAGGTTTCAACGGACTAGTTTTTGCACCAGTAATGAAACGAAACTTCATGATAGTTTTATGCATTTTAGGTATACCATACATCTTAGGAATTGAAGGGTCTTGTACTTTTTTGAAGTTCAAGCCTTCAATAAACTTAGAATGTTTAATGATTACATCATCAACAGTATGGTTGGAAACTTCATAAGTGGAAAATTGCGAAACACTGCTTCTTTCAATTTCTGCATTCATCATACGTACGTATAACTTTTTACAAGTGAAAGCATAGTTAGTCGCTGCTTTATCGACACAAGTTATAATAAAGTTTTCTTGTAACTTTGTGATATCATTCAAATCACGAGTATTCAAAATATAAGAATTGTCCAAACTAGAATCAAGAGTATGCAATCGGTTAGATACTGTATTACAAACATTTTGCATTAGAATATCTTGAAAGTTATCAAGAACTTGTTTGTTAGGTTTATAGCATTTACGAACTGTTCCAATAACGGACTGAACCGCTTTTTGACAAGCTTGAATAATCGATGCTGAGTCTGGTGGCTCTTGACATCTGAATTTCGTACCACATGATAGCAAATTACGTAAATGCGAATTTTTTATGAAAGTTAGATCACCGGTGCAGATGTGACCGTGATTTGGATCAATATAAGCAGAAAACTTATCACAGATACATTTATAACTGTCGGAAATCAGATAATCAATATGATTGCGATCTAATCTTTTGAGGAACGTGTTATAATTGAACACCTTAAGTGATAATGGTGGATTGTACGTAAAGATTACCCGAATTTTGGGATTAGACATTCCACTGATTTCAGAAAGATGGTTGTGAACAACACCTTTATTGAATAGGCTAGGTAAATGAAGTTGCTCCATACTTTTAGACATGAAAGGAATAGTCACACTAGTAATAATAGTATCTTGAGACTTGGTTCGTTTCGTTTTCCAGTAATGATTGCAGATACAAGCATAAAGTTTGTACCTGAATTCGAATTTTTTGGAAAGAAATTCACCTGCGAAAGCATACTGAAGGAGCAAATCTTTCTCATATTTAGAGAGAGTTCTTGAAAACAGATAAAGCTCTCTACCTTGCATGGTCTGAACACTATTCAATAACTGATGAATATCTCTTTGAGGAGATCTAGAAGTTTTAGATCGACGCTTCTTTCCATGACTTTTACGATGTGTTGGAAAAGGCATGACAAAAAAAGGATGGTCAGGTTTAATAAGTGGATTAGGAGTGTTGGAGATGTTTCCAAAACCTTTAATTTGATCATTGAAACCAAAAGGATAACTTGATGAAAGGATTTTGATCCACATAATCTCTTTATCATGTAAATGTATCTTAGTTTGTTTATCAAAAGCACCCTCAACTAAATCGAGAATGTCAATCGATATGTTATTTGGGTTGTGACCGCTTTCGAAAAAGTGGCTAGAAAGATAAGTGTTTATGGTTTTCTTAGTGAAAGAATACAAATGTTGACTAATACGACCTCTGAGTTTCTGTTTGGTTTCACCCACGTATTGGTATTTACACGTGTTACACGTTATACAATAAATTACATTTTTAGTCTCACAGTTGGCTTGGTTCGGTTTATTTGTAACAATGAAATTCTGAGTGGTGGTACATAGTACCCTGGAACTGAAGTTTATAATTTTACAAATACGGCAATTACCCCTATGACACCTACTACCTTTTTGATCTGAGGAATGGGAGGGTGTGATTAAGTAGTTACTATCGCATTTTTCAACGGAACTATACCAAGTAGATTTAAATGCGTTACTGTTTGTGTTCGGGGTGGTAGTAGGCTCTGACTCCATGAGGACGCTGGCCTAGACATCCTCAATTGTGTGAGTTGTTATGAGAAACGTTTTTGTTTCTCCGGTACGGGCACCGATCAGTGTCAGAGAGCACTACTAGTAGACAACTACACGTGGAACGGGGCTGCCCGCCTACATAGCACGATCTCTCGCAGTAATGAAAAGTTCAACGTGGAATTCCATGAGAAACATTACTAGGTAACTACTAAGGAAACATGTAGTAGGGAGATGAAGGATATTAAATTAATGTTAAGTAAATCCACTAGACAGTAGTTTAGAATATTGACACTTAAACTATAATAAGCAGGGTTGATAAAAACATATATTGCAATTATATGTCCTACAATGTAGATTATGGAAACGGGAGAAATTCGAAGATGAGCTAGGAAATTATAGTATTAAGATACACTCCAGTAAATTAAGAACATACAATAAAGTATAATGTGTTAAGGGATCCAGGTATAAGTTAGAATTACTCAAATAGAAATCTGTTGATATGCTATTTCTTACGTAATACTGTTTGTTTAGAGAAACTTGGGGCAAAAAGAGGAGGGGGGGGGGGGGTATGCAAAGCGTATTATTAAGGTGGTAGGTGTATTCATTTATAACCGATAATCGAACCACTGAGACCATGTTTTAATATAAATGTGATATGCGTTACAGTTTGTATGCGATCTTAGTCCCATTAGTCGAGACACCGAGGTGTTCTCCCAAACTGCCACACAATCGAACGGTGATATTAAAATGTATAAGTGAAATAGGAAGAACCTTAGTAATAAAGTAGTACCATAGATGCATAGGAACTTAGTCCTATTAGACGAGTAAACATAGAAGAACTCCCACAACTCATAAGAGATGCGTATAGGCTCTTAGGCCTATTAGTCGAGATCAAACTACATTTACTCCCATCAAATACTACGTGAGAAATTAGAGTAGAGAACAAAACACTTAGTACTGAGTAGTTTGTAATTTTAGAATTGATGTGAGCTCTAAGAGACCAAGACAAAAGCAGGTGTGTTGTCAAGAACTTACAAAAACCTATAAATAAAACACTAGGTTAAATTTAATTACTAAATACGATATGTGTTACAGTTTGTATGCGATCTTAGTCCCATTAGTCGAGACACCGAGGTGTTCTCCCAAACTGCCACACAATCGAACGGTGATATTAAAATGTATAAGTGAAATAGGAAGAACCTTAGTAATAAAGTAGTACCATAGATGCATAGGAACTTAGTCCTATTAGACGAGTAAACATAGAAGAACTCCCGCAACTCATAAGAGATGCGTATAGGCTCTTAGGCCTATTAGTCGAGATCAAACTACATTTACTCCCATCAAATACTACGTGAGAAATTTCAGTAGAGAACAAAACACTTAGTACTGGGTAGTTTGTAAGTCAATTCAATAGTAAGACAGAATAACGACAATCAAGTTTCAATAAGACAAGGTGTAGCCCTAAGACTTACTAAATATAATAAATTAAATAATTAGTTCATGATGCTGAATAGGTGATAGAAAAGGGTTTAGCCAAATAGAACTAAGGAGAAGGAAACAAATCGGTAAACGGAAGAGTTTCTAAGTTTAACGGCGAGTGAGTGTGAACTACACAATCAGCACGTATACTTAGACAAAACATTCAATTATAAGAAAAACTTGGAGATTGAAATTACTATACAAAACCAAGTTGCTTGTATAAACAAGCTAAATTATCTGTTAATATCGGGCTACTTCAATGGTTTATAAAGGAAAAAGTCCAAAGGAAAGAGAAATGAAAAGAGGGAGAGTGAGAGATAATTTTATTTGCACTGTGCAAATTCCTAGATTGCCTATTACAAACATTAGTTACCTTGACATTTCGGGCAATTACCGATCCATATGTCAAACAGGATGCCCTCATCAGTAGATGACCTGTTATAGTTAACCTAGTGAGATTATTTAAAGAAATTTATTTAGAAGATGGTTACAAGAGTCCATTTACGCAAGAGATAATGATGACCAGTAAGTCAGCTGAGTGCAAGAGGGGGGTCAGAGAATAGACAGACAATTATTGATCGAACTGTGCGCCGGATCAAAAGTTCACGTCACTGTATCTAGAATTCTAGTAAACAATTGCAAATCAATTGCGTACTTACTTGTGATAAATGGTTTATCAGCAATTACTTTATAGAAGCGTCTAAGAATCAAAATTTTAGGCCAGCCATTTTTAAAATAAAAACCAGCAAGTTGTTTTGCTCTTACTAAGAAATCCTCATAATCTGAACAAGCACGTGTTATTCGTATGATTTCACCAGTTATTGTATTCAAACCAATTCTACTATCGATATTCGAAAAGTAGTTCGGATATCTTATAACATCAAACTTAAAGAGATCAGTTTTATTAAATAAAGATACTTTAATCTGGGGAATTGTCAGAGTAATATCCAAATCTAGAAATTCGCAACTTGTTTCCAAATCTGCTGTTGCTTCTAAACTCAATGAAGAGTCATAGATTTGAGGTAAATCTGCTTTGAAATTATCGGATACATCGGAAATATGTAACAGATCATCGATATATCGATATGTATAATTGTACTTTCGTGCGAAATGTTGACCTCGTGTTTCTAAAACTGATTTAATGAATTTGTACTCCATGTAGCTGAGAGTTAGGTCGGCTATTTGTGGTGAGCAGCTGGCACCTTGTGGAATACCACATCTTTGTCTATAAACTGTGTTGCCGTATACAGCAACACTATTTTCTAAAAGAGACTCAAGCAAATAGCAAACTTCTTGAAAAGTGAAAAATGAACCGGTACCATTATTAGATACGCTGTAACTACAATGGTTACCTTGTACACGTATATAGTTTTGATTTTTAAAACAAACACCTAGGAGCTGGAACATATTCAGCTTAATCACGCTATGTGGTAAATTAGTAAATAAACTAGCGAAATCAGCAGAATAAATACGTGTACTATTACTGGTACGAAAGAGAGACACGTCATCCACCACTCGTGAACTGTTGTTTACAGCCCAGTAGTGACGAACCCCGGTTCTCCATGAGAAAATGATCATGAAAATGAAACTAGAAGAAAAGGGCAATGGGAAACTTTGCGTCAATGCAACAAGAAAATCATGAAATGTGTAATAACTAACAAATGTAACAAACCAAAAATATAACAAATATTCTGCAAGAAGTTTTCACATTCAGACGAATATAATGAAAACATACATATCTGTAAATACTCAAGTGGGGGATGGGAAGTTTAAGGAGAATATCTGATTAGCCGATCGGACACGTGTATACTAGAAGTGAAATGAATAGTCACGTAAAGTTAGCGTTCTAATGAGACATCGTGCACATTGTCATTGTACGTGTCTGAGTTCTGCTGTGTTTAGCATTTTTCATGTGACTGTGCAATTGACTAACAGTATACGGTAAACTCTCACCTAATGTGTACTCTACATTTCTGTCATGTTCAAACTGGCGAAAAAATCTGCTTGAGATGTAAGTGAAATCAATCATTAGGTAACAATAGTGAGTGCCAAATTTATAAATTTCTGTCGCTCACCGGAATCGAACTTGCGAGCAAAAGACTTGTATAGTCTGTTTCACGCAACAATAACCCTCTACAGTAAGAATGTAAATCTTTCAAGTGATTTTTTTATATCTTGTAGGTGTTATAAATAGTTGAAGCCTTGTGATTTTGTTTTCCACATTGGTTACTACAAGCATACCAAACATTGGATCTAAAAGACAGTTCGTTTGTTGGATAAATTCTCTTGAATATTTGAAAGATTACTGTGGAAAGTCATGGATTGATGAAACGGACTATAGCAGGGCGCTAACGACTCCGCTATTAAGACACATAACCGCCAAGCTTTGGAATCGAAGACATGTGTGCGTACACAGCGGAAAGTCAGATAAACAGTACCCTCCCGACATTCCGTTGGCGACGACTATATAACTGCAATGACGCAAACTTCGAGGCACCTGCTGTACTATTGCACATGACCAGGAGTGCTTATTCATTGAGAGTACCTCATTAAGTTCCCAGGGGAGTTTTTTCGCACACACATTGTTTCCTGAAAGTGATATGTTACTCATGATTTTATACTGGTTGAGATTTATCTGTGCACATGAATGATTTCGCCCGGTATCATTGTATATAGCTATTATCTCGATATTTGACAAAACGATGTCAAAACTTGAATTTCGTTGAGCTTGCCATACTTCTGTAACGTTGGAACCGCAACAAGCTTACAAATAAGACTCTAGTTGGTTGGTGCTAATGAAATTTCATCCATCCATTTCTGCGCAGTTCAATGAAGAGTGGGTGACAATTAAGCTCAAAAGCATTAATCTACAATCTATAACTCACGTTTAAACATCAATAAAAAGTTCAAAGTGTCACGATGGGTACGTTACAAGTATAAACTATCATTGTGAAAGTTTGGAGAAAAACAACCAACACAGTTTTTGATAAGAGACATCCGCTCAATGTGTTTGAGCTTAATCGTCACCCACTCCAATGAACCGAAATCAATAAATAGGATAATTCCTTGTCAAATGTAACAGTGGAGCGTTTTTTGCTCTCTCAGTGTGAATATGTTGTTATTTTGTTTTGATCTAGCAATTTATGTTGCTTTTGCTTTTATTATAATCTTCTTTTTGAGTTTCCAATGGTAAAGTATTTATTTAATCAAACTGTCACACATTCATCCAGGAAGCAAACGAAAAAAAGCGTTTCCCACGCGTTGACTACTATGCACAAATACACCTACGTACATCATCAAAACACAGTGAGGTAGGTATACTAGAAGTAAATTGAATAGTAACGTGAAGTTAGCATTTTAATGAGAAATCGTGTCACTTTGTCATTTCACATTTGTGAGTTCTGCTGTGTTCCACATGTTTCACGTGACTGTGCAATTGAGTGCAATTGACTAACAGTATAACACGTCAATGACAATATTCAACAAGAAAAACGAGGCTCCTAACGGTACTTCTAATCGCCAATTCGTGCCCAATGACGTGACATAGCCTGAAATATCTCCGATTTATGGTTGAAAATGATACTGTAGCAATATTTCACAAAACGGTTCCTGTTAGCCATAGTCTTCATTGTTCCAACCGACCAAGCAAGCAGTCTCATCGTCTAAAGGGGGGGGGTTCCTTTGAAAAATCGTCGAGTTTTCACCGAAAGCTGAAAACTAGCTAGGAGAAACTTTGGGGAAAGACTTGTGGTTTTGTGAGCCTGGAAGAACCGGAGCAATAACCACCTAATATCTTTTATATCATTCTGTCGTCAAAACACAACACATGAAAGGAATGAATGAACACGTTAGCTCGTGTTCTCCACGTAATCGTAAAGACAGGTATACCTCGAAATACAGAGTGGTTTGATCCTGAGTAGGCGCAATCCTTGTCAACTGAGCCCTCTTTAACCGTCGCACCGTCACTATCAGAATCAGTGGAACGAATGCGGTGTAGTAGGGAAACAACTGAATAAAATCTGATTGACTTACATTTGTAGTCTGTAGTTTGATTATTTCATGTATCTGCGAGACGATCAGCTTTGGTATGTGCCTATTTATGTTCACATCAGTCTCTACTCGCACATTTGTATGAATGTGGTTATTCAAGTGTCTCAGTTGCCATTCGCTGTTTTGCAGTTTGAACAATATATTCACTCGCGTTCTCAAACCCTTTGGAGTTTGACAATAACAAGTTGTTGGGTCTTTAATTGTAGTTGAGAAGGTACATGTATTAGGTTTTCGTGTTCCTGTATACTAGAACATAAACTTTCCATTCCCTGTCCATATCGAAAAAAACGTTCGAACTTCTCGTCAAAGCGATGCCTGGCGCAAAAAAACTCACGTTCAATGACTCTAGCCACGCACGTCGAGGTAACTCAGTCAGACTGTGCTGAAAAGATAACATCTAAATATGACTATCACGCAAAGACAATCAGATAGCATTCAAACACTACAAAACAGTAAAAAGAAGGAATAGAGTATGTTGTGCAGTAGTCACTTTTTTCTCCGAATCAATCCTTAATATAATCTCGGAATGCTTGTTTGTAGTATGAACTTTATAAGCACTATAATTTTCTGATTTTTATTCAAAAAGGCAAACGGGTTAGTTGAACGTCGGAAACAACTATGACCTTGTTTTGAAGAGTTTGGTTGAGCACCTCTTGGATCCTTTTTTGACAGAAATAAAGAGAAACTTACAAGATACGGCGGAAGAAACATACGAGCAAAGTTGTTGATTATGGTCAAAGTGCAATGGAAGATCATAATGACAGAAATTATTCGAGTTACATTCTTGTTTTCAATTGTTTCTGCTCAGGCTGTACGCTCTACTGAAAAGGTTTGAACTGAAGGGGGGAAACAACATTTACAACACGAAATTATTTTTCTTCAGTGTGTATTTGTTCCATTGGGAAACGTAATGTTGCTTGTATGTAGAGAAACGGAGTATACGTTTGTCAAAATATGGACAATGCTTTCCAGCTGTTGAGCAACTCCATCTCAGCCCGGATTCTTTCGGCTGATATTCCAATTAATATGAGACATTAGAATGGTTTTCATGTTCGCGATTCCACTTGCGAAGCCAACTAAAGGTGGAAACATTCCATAAAACAAAAACCAAGACTCACTCTGGTTTTCTGCCCCACGTGAGATGAACGAGCCAGAGCAGTAAACTGACAGTGACAATTTCAACGACGAGAAGCGAAGTGTTGTAATGTTTTCCAGTCACTCGGTCCACTCCAACTGAGGAAGAACAGAAAGCGAGGGAGGAAGTCCAATCCACCACCTGCATACTCCACCATGTGGTAAAAGCAGACAGTAGTTGCTGAAAGCGTTGGTTCACACCACATCTTATCGGGCCTTTTTCGTAACTTAACTTTTTTGGTGAACCATTTTTTTTGCGTATGAAGCAAGTTAATTGAACGTTTTGTTCCGATTCTAAGATGTTTGATACTCTCTTTATCAGATGTATCAACTACAAAGCGACAACAAGTCATTTGGCGGCAAAAAAAAGCTCACATCAGCTTCTTGGAAAAAGCTCTATGAGGTGAATGTCATGTTTTGTCGCTGTAGGTACTAATAACAGACATCTGGCTATTAAGTAATCTGAAGATATCTCGTCACATGACCTTAGGGGTTAGGTTCAAGTTATTGAAGTATTTTTTCACAGCTATCTCAAAAATAATAAGGGTACTACAGGTACAAAGTTCCTTCTTGTGAAAAATTATATGTTCAGAATACATTGTTGAATGCAAGGTTTATTCGAATTCTAAGGAGTTGAAAGTTCCACATTTTTTATACTCACTGCTATAAGTGCTGTCAGTATGCCGAGTGGGAAAGTGAACGTCTCATAGTCGGCTTGTCTTTGGGTGGCGACCAGTCGCTCAACGACCATTGCCAGTTGAAGATATGAAAAGGCGATGAAACTGAACTTCACGAGAAACCGAGTAGAGTAGCAAACCCACATAGGGACCAGAATGTCGCACGAAGAAGATAGAAAATAATAGGTCATCAGATGATATGCCTGAAAACTACTGAATTTTCGCACTCGCCTCTATGTTTTGTTTAAAGTCTGGAGCACTGCGGCAAGTTTGTGTATAGTTTCTTCGACCTCTCGGTTCAGTGTTCCACTAAATTGATTCATGAAGTGAAAATATGGTAGCGGGGGTAATCAATATTCTATAATTCATACAAGTGATGAATAGAACAGGAACCCACGTATGTCGAGCCGAGAAAAATGGAGTGTATGTCGAACAATAGAAAATATATGAGAAGCAAATGCTGAAAAACGTTCGGCTTAAGTTGACTGGAAATTCCATTAGGAGTAACTATAGTCGTCGCCGACGGAAATGCGGGAGGATACTGTATACCTCACGTTCCGCTGTGTACGCACACTTGTCTTCAATTCCGAAGCAGGCCCATTATGTTCTCTAATGGCGCAGTGGTTAGTGCCCTGCTACGAATCGTTTGCTCGCAGGTTCTATTCCGGCTAGAGACAGACATTTATAAATTTGGCACTTACTATAACATTGGGTGATAACGATAACTCCTGCTTCACGTTCACGCAAAAACTATATATTTTGGGATAATAAGACACAAAATATGTCAACTTTCGGTGGTGTTGACAGTGGGAAGTCGGAACCAAACGTTTCGTAAACCTAGTTTGGACTAACCTCCCTTTTGAGTCAAATTGTATTTTCACGGACAATTCATAGTTTTATTTACTTTCATAGTGAGGGGGGGGAGGAAGGAAAATGATGTACCTTCGCCTCTCCCTTTCCCCGGTTTACCCTCCCCCCTGCACTATATAATATAATACACCTTATATTTCAAATTTCATATTTATACATTCACGTCGCTTCGTTACGAGGCGGAAATCATCATACATGTCACAGATACTTGTAGTAGCAGTTTTTCTGAGTTGTTCTTGGTCCCTTTCCTTCATAGAGACTTCATGGTGGATTATCGAATGCTCTAATGGCATTGATCCAGTGACATGCGAGTAACTTCTTGAAGGGAGGGAGAAGAAGACTGCTTGCGAACATGCATTCCTGTTGGGAACGCCTACATACTACAAATAAAAAAGAACTCAGCGCAACCTTGCAGTTTGGATGACAATATTTCTTCCGCCAATAATTTCTCCTGAACTTTGATGTTATGATGAGTGTGCAGATACATAGAAGTACGGTCAGCCCCATCGATACATGAAGAGGAACAAAGTTCTTGTATAGCACTGCGTGAGAACAAGTTTCATTGTCCGAAGTTTCGTTAGTATGGTTCATGAATCCTGCAGTAGGATAAGATAAAGAACACAACTTACGGTAATGGTAAAGGGCGGAAGTGCCCTTTTTAAACGAACCCATAAAACATACATGTTAATATACAATTACTGAACAAACCTTTAATTTGTATGCATGTATAAACAAATTCTGTGATGTCAACTTCACCGTTCAACATACAAAATAAGGAATAGCTCCCAGTACGAATTTTTTAATGAGAAATTAAGGGAACCTCAAACTTTAGTTTTTTTCCGAGTTGCTGTAGAGAAACAAGCTTCTATTATTGAGAAAGGAGCTAAATACCTATTCTCACAGTAGAAAACATGAACCACGCAAGCGAGTTTGTCATGGGAAAATACTCATTTGAAAAAAAGGATATAAGACGAGGCAGGGTAAAAATATGGCAGAATTCACGAAAATGAGTTAAAAAGCTCATATACGGTCCGTTTTCATGTTTTTTCGATTTCTTACCTAAAATTTGCATTTTCGCCATAAATTGGGCATAAGACTTTCACAAGAAATCTAGAAGTCAGATATAATAACAATTATTTTATTCCATCAAAATCAAGACATCAAATAATATTGTGAATGAGAAGGCCAAAGTTGGATGATCCAAAATAAGGCAGGGTCATGAAAAAATCAGGGACACCCTCAATGTCGGCTATATCACAAGGAATTGGCCATTTTTGGATGATCCAGAAACGAGCCGTTTGCCCATTTCGAACAAACCGCTCGTTTTTAAACGCTAAAATACATTATTTCACCTAGTCACAACTGTGAAAACAGACTAATTGGAATATAATAAAATTACATCATGATTAAGGTAGAAAATGAGCAGAATGATTAAACGTATTAACTTCGAGAATAACTTAATAGAGAGTTCCTAGGCAAAGTGAAAACATAATACGCTAGACAAACGCTATTTTGAATTAGATTTTTTTCGAAGTAACATAACTGTCATAGGTGGGATATGGGAGGTTCAAGAGATTGGATAAACTAACACACCCTCGCACCTATGACAATATAGTGCATGTACGAAACACATACCCAAGTAATGTGTTTCGTACAGCCAGAAAAAATCGAAAAACGGGCTACTTTTTTGTGTCAAACTTTACTGGTGCATGACAACATGTTAGTATAGGTTGAGGAGAAAATGACTTTGTTCGATCGTTTCAGTGTTTTATCAGCCAAAAAACTGAAAATCTCAAGTATACGATTATTCTACTAGACTTTTGTTGTTTTCCCCTCCACCCCACAGAACCTTTTACAAATATGTGAATTAGAAACATAACAACACCTTACTCCTCATACAGTCACACAGTTCCTAATCAGCGTCGCATGAGCATGACGAGAAGTTATCCGCCAGAAATCGGCATTTTCTTGCCGTGCGTATCCACAAACGGAAAGATGAACGACGCCCAATCCTGAAAAAAACTAATTGACGCAGTGCAAAAACAGATTACTGTCCGAACGTCGTAATGCTAGCTACATTGTACTTGGTATAAACCCGGCTAGTAGAAATAACCTGACGCTAATGCGCTAGTGAGATCCGGGAAATGAAATTATATAGCAAACAAGTGTCTCCGAGTAGAAAAGACATAAGATAAACGAATTTCAAGCGAGCGTAGACAATTTTACGCCAATAGTGACTTTTGCATTTGCTGACAATATGGCCAATTCTACAACTAACCGGGTTTTCAGGTAACCTAACCCTTTTTTGGTAACCTTTTTTTCAGGTTACCTTAGTAGGTAACCTGGAAGTAACCTAAAACTAAAATCCGGTTACCGGTAAAACTAACGGTAAAAACCACATTTTGCGTTAGAAAAACAGGTAACCGGTTTTTCATTTTAGGTTACCATCCGGTTACCTACTGAGGTAACCTGAAAAATAGGTTACCAAAAAAGGGTTAGGTTACCTAAAAACCCGGTTAGATATAGAATTCACCTGACAATATTAAACTTGAAACATGATCTAATTTTATGAATGACACGGTGTTCTCGATTAAATATTCAGCTCAAATTGTATTATCGGTTTTTAAAGCAGCAGACGCTTAAACATGCGCGATACGCGAAATGGGCCTCTTATCACACAAAATTGCAGTGGCCGTTATTCGAACAAGTAGTCACTTCACGTGGCCTACTTTGCTTTTGTGACATTGTTTTATGATTGGAACAGCCCCAAAATAAAATAACATTCGCGACACATGATATGAAGAATAAAGGGAATAACTCATTTTTTTCATAAAATAGAAGTACTCCGCGATGGAGGCCAGTTCCACACATGCCAAAGTACCCTGCAGAACACATAAATTACCACCAAATCGGTAAACAAGTGAAAAAAATAGACATATAAATAATGAAAAATCTAGAAAATAAAAGTCAAACGAATAAATTTGAAACCGCAGAGCGAGTTACTGTTGACGAGAAACGCGGCGCGGTCGCGTCGCGGCTGACGTTTTCAAATTTTGGACGGCCGCCAACCCAATGAGCTGCTGAAAATTTTCATTGTTATTATTATTTTACATTCTATTTTCAATATTTTCGATTCTATTGTTCATGAACGTCATTTAACCTTGTTGGTGTCATTTTCTTCTTGTGTATGTTATCATTCTGTGTCTTTTTGTATCGAATGATTCAGTTTTGTTCTAATTTTGGTATTTTTAGCTTTTTACATTTTATTTCATTTCAGGTAAGGTTCTGTTCCGATATTATTCGTGTCAGTGGTCGGTTAGGAAGAACACTATTGGAAAACATGAGGTAAAAGAGCTTATGTTTCGTTTTAAGTCTTTTAAAAAAGCATGATCGGTAAGTTTGGTGTATCGTGTTTTCTATTTTAACTGTTTTATGTAAGTTAGAATATTTTTCGAAGATCAGCAGTTTTAATTCAACTTAGATTTGAACTGAACGAACTGGGAACACTTATTCTTAATCGATTTTTTGGTTTTTTGCTGCTCGAATATCCCACTCAAACACAAAATTTGTGCTGTCAGCTAGCTGGAAGTTGCTGTTTGGTTCTACACTCTCCTCTAAATTGTTTTTTTTTTGCAGTTCGTTGTGCTCAATGAATGCATCCACGCACGGCTCGAGAGGACGACATTCGACGTTCGAATTCTACGTGCCTCGGATATCACCATCTGGGCGAAATGGACAGGGATTGTCAACTTAAGAAGGTTATTCATCTGATAATTTGAATTTATATTGCATGTGGTTTTTATAGTTTCCACCCGGCTGTCGGTTACACCCACCTGGTCAAATATGAGGCGACTTTGTTGGATGCCTCATTAATCACCCGGTTTTGTTATAATGGTAAATATCCCTATTCCAGCAATAGTCACTTAGCCGAAACCCAATTTAATATCCCGTTTCTAGCTTGGTAAAATTGCATTCATTTCTGCATTCCTGATTTGCATTCAGTTTGTGTGGACAACAAAGTCGCCTCACATATGCACCTTGTTATAATAGTATTTTTGAAAATGTGTCTTTTGGTCACACCCGTGCTTCAAAGTGGAACGTGACCATGTCAAACTGATAATTTCAAACTATGTATATTTCAATTGGAACTTTAGACAGAATTTTCGGTTTAAATTGAAAATTGAAAATCGAGCCTTTTTTCCCGTCAATCTGAGAACTGTGATTTACGAACCTCATTTAATGTAAAATCCGGATTCGGGGAGTATTTTTATGTGTCCGTAGTTTCTCGCTGTCATTTTTAGAGAACATTTAACTTTAGCCTCAATGAGAAATTTGCTTTATCCTCACGGCTAGAGCAAAATTACCAGTATTACCACTTGTTTTTTGGGAACCCTCTTTTTTCATCTTCTGTCTAGCTCGGTATTTCATTTATATTGTGGTACGGCGCTGAAACAGTCCCTACCCTTTCTAAAAGAAGTATACTAGCTCAATGTTTTACTATGTGGGGGTGTAGGGTTAACATGAAGTGATGCCGGAAATATTTTGTGTAGTTGAAGTTTTTATTGCGACTGTTTTTTAGTTTGTATTTTTGTCGGAAATATCATGTAATATCAATTTTCACTTGTTTTTGGTCGCTGGCCCATTCTTGGATGATCCAAATTTGGGTTGCCCCCGTGGTCCTCATTCAAACTCGGGCTTTCTCCAAAGCCCAGTTCTGGATCATCCAGATGTGGTCGCGCACCATATTTCCGAAATTGTGTGTATTTTGGGCAAGTACAGTTATATGAATATTTCTGAAGCCTGTTTTTGTTTGCTTTTGTAGTTTCATGTCACCTGAGGCAAAGGTGATTGATCATACTTCTGAAAGTCCGAAAAATCGAGGTTTGAGCGTTTTCAGTAAATTTTTGCCATATTTTTATCTTGCGTCGTCTTATATATCTATATAGAAAGCTTTTTCGCTTAGAAAATTGATTTTTCAGACTTCATGCTAACTCTATATATTATAAGCCAAGCGATCCCAAGAAGTCTTAAAATCGTGGCAACTTGTCGTGGTCATTGAGGTGTTTTAATCCCATCAAACAGTACGAATGAAGACAGTTCATGGAAGAATATATGAACAATATGAAAGTTACTGACATAAAATTATGGTGCTGCCGTGACTTGACCATAGAATGCACCACAAAGTAGGCGTGTGGTTGCGCATTCCATAGTCAAAGTTCTCTCTGAGATTATCTTTTTTCTACGAACAATTTGTTTATTGTAATCCTTTCCAGTTAATCGCGCATATTGTGGGGAAACGTAATCCGCGCTCTCTCACACTAGTGTTTTATAGAACTATTTTCCTGCTAATACAAATACGTCGTAAGCAACGAGTGGAAAAAACTATGCGCTGTAACAAAAATTTGGTCCAAACCCTGCGAAATCTTTTTACCAAGATACAACCTATATTTCGCTTTGAAAACATTCTTGAATCATAACTGACAAATTTCGATAACCGTGCACGTTTCTTGTACACATTTGTGTTATCTTTTACGCTCTTCCGGTCTCTCCCCTCTCTCATTTTTCTCTCTATGTTTCTCTCTCTCTCTCTTTCTATCTTTATTGTTTCGATTTTAACATCAAAAGGAATTCTCAAGAAAACAAAAAATGAGTAATGGTTATTTCTAAAACACCTTTTGATTATGAACGTTGGTTAGTTCTTATAAAAAAATAGGAGAGCTAACTCCACTTATAAACTTAATTTTGTCGAAGCAATTAGAAAGACACACACTCCATTGTTTTGCTTTTAGGTGATTGAGAAACCATGGTGTACTGCCCCTACGAAAAGCACTATAATCACTTACAAGCACACATTGTAAATGGCGTCACGTCATGTGTTGTTACCTATGGAATGAATCACGCACAGCGTGTCGTGCAACAATGTAAACTAGTTAGCAAATGATTTTTCAGTGTTCCTAGAATTTTTGTTTAGTCTTTGAGTAGCTCGTACAAATCACTCTATTGTCGGGCGCCACTTCTTGATGAATCAAGCTAATATTAGGAATCTTAGTACTTGTTGATCAAATCTTGAAATCATAGATCGTTGATCAGCAGTGCTGAAATTATATACTCAGCTGCGAACATAATGACCATATAGTTGCCAACTTTCTGAGATTAAGTATAATGTATGTAGTATGTTACTACACATGAGAAACAAATAAGAAACAAACTACCCTAGGTTGTTTATCCAGTTCCGAGGTTCGAGTTCCGATCTTGACTGTACCCTTCAAATTCCAGGATGTTCGGGTTCCGAGTTTGAGCCAGTTCCAAACATATCGTGTCTGACGGGAGACCCAAAGTTTCGAGTTTCCAAATGTTTTCAAATTTTCGTGATTTTCTATCCGAAATTTAGAATTTGGAATTTTTCCTAAATATTTATAAGAAATTTAGCGAGAGACAACCTTCGCCACTAAAATAGTCTACGATCAAATATCCGAGGTTTTTGACACTCCAGTAAATTTATCGTAAAAATAATACAATTTGGAACATATCTCAACTCGACACAATTCGAAACTTTCGAGTTTCAGAATAATCGAGTTCCTAGTTTCGATTTGGTTTTGTGCTCCGAAAGCAAAAGAGTTTTGAGTTCCGAATCGAACTGGTGTTTTGATAACGTTCATGTCAATATTCTTTTTTATGACTGTTTGCTTCTCATTTTCCGAAAGTATAAGTTTTTTTTTCGTCCATCACAGGTAAAGGAGATATATTATGCGATCGCCCCTGATCCGAACTGGAGATACGCAACAGACAAACGATTTTCCGAATAACCCATAACATCCGTCGACGAAGTTTTTCACTTTCGCAGAAACCCAACATTTTGACATTTCCTGGTCTTATTTTAATAGGGTGAGTCAGATTTACCATTCAGTTTTTGTAGTCCATTAATGCACTCTTATTTTGAAAACGTGAATGAATAATCGTTAACGTTAAGTTATCTTCGTTATTGCACGCTTTTTAGTTTGGCTGTAACAGTATATAAAAGTTGTGTGGTTCTCATTGAAACGATAACGAGGTAGAAACAGTTTTGAATATATTTCCATGGCGTCGTTAATCTGTGTTCGCAATATAACCCTTGATTGCACTCCAAACATGTTGTTACATAATCAAATGTTGTGAGTTATAATGGTTATTCAGTGAGAACTACACATTGAATGGTTCGATTCGGCTCCACGAGTTTGAAGCTGCTCTTGATTCAATTATCATGCATTATCTTCATTTTACGTGAGTTTCATTGGGAAAGTTGGTTAGTAACTTTTCGTGAAACGTGATTTTGGTAGAGAACAATTTTGTGGTTGTCTACAAAAAAATAACAAATACTGAACGTTCTATGTTAGACATGAATGGACAAATCTTGTTTTTGAAACTACACGTGGATTTGAAAGTAATCTGCGGCACCCTATGCACATAAGCTTTTCTGAGGCTAACGTCACCGAAAAACTTAAAGAAACCGTTCCGCTATAATCTGAGTTTCACGAAAATTCTGAAAAGCCTAGGAAAGGTTCTTAATGTGATTTTGTAGATACTGAAGAAAACTTTTCAATCGAAAGTTAGCAAAGTTTGCATAATATCAAGCCATAAAGACGCAAACATAAACATTTTCACTGTGACGCGACTCGACTTGGTTCCTTCAATTTGCGAAATATTAAACTTGTACAGTCTCTAACTGTGTCGTGGTAGGTGATAGGATGGTTTGGAATTAAATTTGTTCTTTGATGTGTTACTCTACCCCATCGGTGTCATTACGTAAGCCGCTTTTCCAAGACAATGAAGCGAGGTAGAGACATGAAAGTATATATATATATATATATATATATATATATATATATATATATATATATATATATATATATATATATATATATATATATATATATATATATATATGTTTGACTAGCCGGTCGCGCGGCTCCCGCCGCGCGCCCCGCTAGCTGAAGGTGGACCCCCAGACCCCCCTCTCAATTGCTTCTCGATTTGTTGTTGTTATCTCATAGTTTTCACTATTTCTGAGATCAAATACGAACTTTTTGATTTTTGATCTTTGGTCTCTGATTTTTTGGTAGATCATCAATGACACTCTTGTTATCATATCCTGAAAGTTTCAGACCTTCACGATCATTTAGAGAGCCGTAGTGAACCTCAGAAAGTTAGCTGCAATATAGCTTAAATGGAGGTCTAGGTTCGCCGTACATAGTACGGGTTTTAATTGAAACCCTGATAACTCGCGAATGGATTGATATTTTTCGGAAATTTTTTCACGATAAATCATGACTACTGCTTGTCTTAAAAAGGTCGGGAGCAAAAAAAATTATATCCTGTTTGAATTTTTGACCTCCCTTAGGCAAGGTCAAAGGTCAAAAACGGATAGATATTATTTTTGACCAACTATTAACAAAAGTGTTGTCTCTATTCGGCAAACCCATACTATGACTACACGGACCACTATTACATTAGTTCTGGTTTTATGCTGGAAAAACAGCCAAAAAACGTCAAAATTGACGAAAAAAATTTAACTAACTTAGGCTCGCAACTTTTGCACTAAGTTTTGAGCATTGCTCACCAAGTGGATGTTTTTAATAATTGACGATTTTTTCTGAATGTTGCAAGGTTTTTATGTTAGGTAGCATCCACATGCAAAGTTTGAAGGAAATCATCGACAAAAAAAAGTGCGTTACTATCAATTCTAAATTTTTTTCAAACCACTGCCATCAATCTATAAATGGTGCTGAGGGTTTCTAGTCGAGATATGTTGTTCACTATTGTTGTTCATTTATGTTATCGAAATCTCACCGAGTTTCATTCAGCCATTCGCTCACAATGAAATCGATGACGTCATCGTTTTTTCATATATTTGTTCACCAAAAATCAATGGATCAAAATTTTTTCTGCCCTACCACTTTTTATACGTAGTCATGTTGGGTAGCATCTATGATGAGAATTTGAAGGAAATCAAAGGCAAAAAAAAGTGCGGTACACATACATTGTTATATATAGTTAGGTGATAATGGCTTTTCATTTGCCAAAGAGTCAGATTGTTAACTCGAAAAAGAAAGACGGATTCTTTGAAAACCGAGTTGAAATTGATCTATTTGCGATTTCAGTTATATTATTGTTGTATTCGGGAAAGCATCCATTCGACCCTGATGATGTTTATCATTTCAAAACCTATGAATACAGCATAATCCCCGAACTGGATCATTGCAGACTTCGGTAAACATATAACTTTTATGTTCACAAACCTCCACAGAAAATGACCATTTGCCACGGAAAAGAACTGAATCGATGCGTTCAAGGTGGTGTGGTCCTATCAAGATATTGTTGCGTCATACTCGAAAAAGAAACAGAGACTGTTCAATTGAGCTCCAAAAATGTGTTAAAGAGAAGGTCATATCCGAGCTGAAATTCGAGCTTACCGAGATTTGCAATTTTACACAGAACCATCAAACTACGAACAAAACAGAAATACCGCGCAGTTCTAGCCAGATCTTTTGGATCGATTCCTTCGCCCAGTCGGATATTGAAAAAAGGAACATTTTCACAACTTTGAAAACGCTCTTTTGACCTTACTACGAAAATTACCTATAGTTTTGATGAAAATAATACTGGAACTATTCCAGGCCGCCTATTATTCTTGCATTGGTTCTCTCAACTGCCGATAGTTTTGATGTTAGAGAAACAATACGTGAGACGTGGGCGAATGGTGCTAAATCAAATGCAGTCAAAGTGTGTACGTTTAGTTCCTAGCTTGAATTTGAATGATTGTCTTTATTAGCTTTGTTTTTTTTTAGTGAAATTATGCATACGATCTAAAACTTGTTGTAACCAGTTTCACCATCTTACCCAGAGAGTATTCTCATCACGCAACTCACCAAATACATAGTAGAAAACATGGTTATCTTTCCGAAATGTAATGCGTTACTAGTTACTGGTCAGGCGCGCTTTTGCAGACTGAGTCTTATGATGTTTTTCTTGTATACTCGAAATATCTATTCATAGTCAAATATATAGTCACGAAAAAGCACATCAGAATAGGCAAAAGTTATACGTGAACATCATTTACTATTTTATTTTTCTCAAGAAATTATTCTTGATAAATCAATATAACCCACTGTTGTATTTATTTACTATACTTCAACTCCATTCGTTCAGAACAACGCGGTTTCCGTGTATTTTATACTTTCTACTACCCAAAGGCCTGGAGTTATGAACAAGGTTCACGAGGAAAGTAGTAAATACAGAGACATTATTCTTACGGATTTGGAAGAAAATTACGACAACCTCGTGTATAAGGTGGTTCCCAGTGGTGCACACGTTGCAGGTCTCTTTTCCGTGTACGTTACAGAGAAAACAGGATGTATATTCTTGTTCTACTCTTATCTTTCGAATGATGACCGTCTGTGTTTGTACTTTAATTTTCTCGCATTTTTGCGATTTTTTGCGGTGGATGACGATCAAACTGAAACTTAAAAACTAATAGCCTTCACACTCTGGTTTTCTGCTTTTTGCCCTCACTACAAATGGTCAAATTATATAATACAATGATGAATAATGATGGTTAAAGATTTTCAAACAAACTCTCAGAAAGATTTCTAGATAACTATCAAAATAAGCTCGCCGTTGAATTTTGAAGTGATGACGGATAAATAAAGCAGAGTACCATAACTTGACTAGGAGAAAAACACTAAAAACTCAAATTTGATTCGGAAGTTCTTGTATGTCATCTACAGGTGAATGCCGCATTCGGCTTCCACTCGCAGTTTTGTCCAGAAGCCGACTACCTTCTGAAAATAGATGACGACGTTGTGGTGGATTTGGACAGAATGATGTATTTTCTGATGAAAACCCCAGTACCTCTCACGGCAATTCAATGTCAAACGTGGGAAAATGAACCCGTCATCAGGAATATCAGTGACAAGTGGTGAGTAAAGAGTATTCCGGATAAAAACAAACCCAGCTCTTTCCTCTTCAGCTGGAGGAGTTTTAAAGAATGGACCAAAAGTTGAGTGCTCGGAAAATGCACATTAATTTCTTTGACTTACGTTTTTCGAACTTTATGATGTAATCATCAGCTGTAATTCGTAGAAAACCACGGAACCTACCATTCAAAAACGTGCACAATATTGAGATCAAAACCTTGTGGTTTTGTCGCATTCTCTTAGGAATTTTGTCGCACTCTCGAGAAAATTTCTATCAGAAATTCATAATGTTCACCGAACAACGACATTTCAGGTGCGAGGTATGCTTTACAGAACTTGTTCTAATTTTGTTGAAAAATTACTTATAATTTAGGCACGCTCCCAGATCGGTTTGGTCTCAGGAACATTTTCCCACCTACTGTAGTGGTCCAATGTACGTAGTTGGATCGCATGCGGTCCATCGAATATGGAAGTTGGCCAATAAGTTTAAACCGTTCCGACTGGAGGTGAGTAATTACCACAATTTCAAGTATTATCGTGCTTAAGTACGTATTTTGTGTTAGTGTGTTTGTTTATCGAATCAAAAATGAGGTGGAAGTGGTGACTTTTCGCTAAATTCGGCTTCAGAAAGTTGTTCTCCTCAAAGTGAGCGGAAAAATATCAGCCTAGCTAGGTGTCGTGTATGAGTGAACTGACTTAAATCGACAGGTTTCGATAATCTGATTACCTAGTTCATGCTTAGTTTTTGAATTTTATCGGCAATAATGAAATGTATCGGAATTGATCGGAGAAAATAAGTCAAAAAACGCATATTTTACTGGTTCGGGTGTGGTGTGATAAATATCAAGGTGTCTCAATCTAAACATCTGTTTTACTGTGCAGATCAAACTACAACTTCCACCAGTTGTTCTTATATCATCGTTTCAAACAGATAACTCCTGAAATAGCAGATTTATGCTCGATAACATGTTTTTTCATTGAGAGTAAATTTATCACAAATATCTTTGCAGGATGTCTTTTTCACAGGAATTCTGGCAGAAAAGGCCGGTGTTCAGCGAATCGGTTGGGTGCGACATTATCTGGTGCAAGAGAAGGTCGGTTCGCTCCCATTATTCCTACCTACTAAGACTCCTCATGTGTACATTCGAACTCCGATGAAAGTTTTCGAATCCTAACTTGAACTTTGTCAAACAAATTTGAGAACGCATTGTAATAGGCCGCGAGAATCAAGTGCAGAGATAGTTCACAAATGTCTACTAGACTTACATGGCTAAAATGTGACGAAAAGAAACTGTAGGAGTCTCAGTAGTAGGATCGAGAAGAACTGCAAGAGAAAGAAATTGGCCTAATTTCATCGCGTAACAACGATGCGAAAGTCTTTCAGGAGTTTGAGAATTTGCATGGGAACAATCGACGCTAAAATGAAATTAATTAATGAGGTGATTGTGGCGAGATATGAATGAAAAACTGTCTGAATAATTCTGCCTGAAAGTTAGGATATACAATACTATTCATATCTCTACTTTCACTATTAATACAAGATATTCATTTATTTGATGCACAACGAGGTGCACTAAACGAGAAAAAAACAGGACATTATATCACTTGAAATACTACTACATCATAAAAATATAGGATTGTTGTGAACAAATGAGCAGCTTTGATCAATACTTTGGATGGGCACACGTGCAGAATTATAGAAAAAAATGCTTCTGCAATGTTCGATATGCACACGTTCATATGCCATATAAGACGGTGCAAACTAAAAATTTGGCAATATGCATCAAAAATTGTTGTATTGATGAAAATTAGGTTTATTTACTGAACCGTGTTTAATTCTGTAAGTTTCACTTCAATTCGTGTCACAACATTCAATTCCATTTTACAGGAGGGATAATTGACATCAATTCATTCATATCATTGTAAAACAGGTATAACAGAGAAAAACAATAAATGGACCATTATTGGATCATCCGAAAATAGGCATTGAGTGGATCAAAATATAGACATAGATGAGAAGCCGAGAAAAATAAGCGGCCTTCTTGGGGCCGCACAACAGAAACGGGCGCAGCCCATTTTTGGATGATCCAAATTTAGTCGAGTAGTTCAATGTAGAAAACAGGTAATTTTTTTACATGTAACTGCGGAACGAGAGAAACAGAAAACTTCAGTTACATATAAGATCTATCGAACATAATGACATGACCGTTTTTACCAAATTTTTAGTTATGAAAACGTGTAAAACACCAGAAACGCGTTAGTAGATCAGAATCGGGTCAAGAATAACAATAGAACGTCATTTTCCTAGACATTTTTGGTAAATAACTATATTTAACAAGTCTCAAGTTGAACACAATTCAAATTCCAACCAATTGTTATATATCGAACACTAGAACATGTCAAGAAACACTTAAATCTGAGAACAAACATTTCCAAAAAGTTCTGAAGTTCAAACCCAACTTATCTTTCAAAGCGTGGGGGGGGGCTCAGAAGCACACACCAGTAAGGTTCGACTATTCGACACAAAGTAGTCCGTTTTTAGCGTTGAAAAGGTGAAATTTTATAATTTTGCATCAAACATGGGCCGATTTTTGCCGAATTCGGCCGAAAAGTAGGCGGTATTTCGGATTTTTGTGGCTACCCGGA
This sequence comes from Litoditis marina, assembly GCA_964036275.1. Taxonomy (NCBI): domain Eukaryota; kingdom Metazoa; phylum Nematoda; class Chromadorea; order Rhabditida; family Rhabditidae; genus Litoditis; species Litoditis marina. Next base: position 19,733,857 of record OZ038433.1, read on the forward strand.
CAATCTTACTGGTGCATGCTCAGAAGTGTGCTTTAAAAGACTATTAATACGAGCAACAATAAGAAATCTTTGGAAATTAAGTGAGATTGAACTTCAAAATAGGAGAAAATGTGTAAACTATGAAAACCTGTCACTAAGATGCGTAGCCGTAGAATTTTGTGGGTTTCAGGCTGACGAAAAGCTCTTATTCTGCTTCGATCGAATGATCCGAGAACGCTCGCTACCTAAAACAGAAAGAAAAAATGACGCATAGTTTGGAAAAGACCGGAGGGTGGGAATACGCCCGCTACAGTTCTACGTTGGCAAACTGAGCTGATGAGATAATGAGTACGTTTTCCGGTATGCCACTGAGTTTCATGGGAAGAATCAGATATTAATGCACACAAAACGTGAGTCGATATTTGAAATGTGATTACATTTAAAATTTTGTTTAAACAATCAGAAAGCTATACGGTCCCATTTCCAAATGAAGCGTTCACAGAAACATAGTCAAAAGGTTCTTCAATTCTGCTCAGCACAAAAACCGCCACAAAAGCGTTTTCTATTAAAACTAGCAATTACTCTCAATTATTTCAATTAATCGATGATCTAAATTGATAGTGAAAACCTCCGGGTTTCAAAAACGACGTAACAAATTAAAATGAGAAAAGTGAGCGATCAGAAGGCGAACATTCCATGTGTAAACAACATCGCTACTAATATGATAAAGAGCTCAGTTTCAAGACGGAATCGGAAGCCAATATCGAAAAACTCACCGCAATAGAAAAATCTTTCGCTCGTTTGTTCCTGAGAACCTTTATATAGCTTCCTTCTGAGCAATTTATGCCTGCAAACACCAAATTATCCAAACTTCAGCGCCTTATATTCAAAACAATAAAGTGAATTGACATGAAACAAGAAATATAAATGAAGAAAAAATTATTTTGAAAATTTTCAAAAATGCTCGCCGTGCGCTCGAAAATGAGTGGTTCCCTCCTGCGTACTCCATTTTAGACCTCACGTCAGCCACCAGATATTTTTTTAAATTTTACGGTGTATGTTTTTTTAAACTTTATGTTATAGTGTATTTCTATTTTTGCTCTTTTCAACCTAAAAATAGTAATAAAAACACATGTTCACGCATGCAATGTCTCTTTCCGTACAGTATTCCTTGTGTTTAGTCAATTACTTTTTGCACCATACTAGGACGACGGGGCACCGGGGAAAACTCATTCAAAATAAGAACTAACTCATTACTGGTAAACTTATTAACTTATTTTTAGTCAGGAACTTTATGACATTATCGTGTATTTTTGTGCTTTGCTCTGATCACTCTCATCATTGTGTTTTGTGTACAGGTCAGATTGGTGAAGTGCCCTTCTCCATTTTTGCAAACGCATGGAGAATATGGCAATCGGTCGGCCGAATCGATATGTGTTCGGTTAGTGATTTTTCTGTAATATTTGTTTTATCTCATGACACATTCCATGAATACGTAACCTTTTTTGGGAAATGCCTGTAGAGTTTAAAATAGTTTTTTTGCGCTTATCCGCCTATTCTACATTTCGCTTAGGTTCCATATGAAGTTGCAAGTGTAAGTGGTCGAAATTGTCATAAATTAAAAAAACACGCAGTCTATTTTTGCCAAAATCATTCAAAAATTGAATCCAGATCATGTACTTTCGCTGGGCTGGGAAAAAGAGATAACAAAAAATTTGCTGGAAACTAGTGCCTCATATTTACTCGCGCCTCTTGTTAAAGAAATAGGAGATCTCCCGCGCTTTTATTCAAGACGGAGACTTCTGATGTTTTCTAATAATTTCATTGTGATTGTTTTCTCGGTTTTCAATAGACATTTTCAGTGTCATCGATGATATGTTTCCCTGCCGGACGCCTCTTACCGTCACGAATAGTTGGTGATGCAAATTGCAAATGCAAAAAGGATAAAATTCAGGTTGATTAGCATATTTGTGTTATTTTTGTTTCGTCCATTTTTGTTTCGTTCCCATTACATATCCCAAATCCCATTAAGGATGGATTCCACCCATTTTTGAAGATCGATGCTAGATGACCAGTAAAACTATTCGATAAAAATGCAGTAAGCTAGCTATGTTTTCTATCAATTTTTAGACAGTTTGGCACCTATAGCTCACAAAGTGTACTATACTACCGTGTCATCGCTATCATACACCGCCAAGGGTTTCTCATTGGTTCTAAAATCTCGCGACCCCTTTAAAACTGCGATTTTTACATATTCTCGCGTATTAAAGGCTGATTTTATATGAAGTTTATATGAACTTGGTAGTGTATGATCGCTAGTGACTTTTTATAAGCGTACGTTGGTAATTAGTATCGCTAGTGACTTTTTATAAGCGTACGTTGGTAATTAGTGACTCAGAATCAGGATATACACGTCGATTCTCGCTGTGTTCCTACCCTAGTAAACTTGTCCAAATAGACAGAAAAAAATGACTATGACTCGTTCTCGTTTTTGCTCATTTGTTGGAAAAGTTCTAACTTACAGTCGATGTCGTTTGTTTTAGGTTTTTGAACCCTGTGTAACTAAGAGAAATGTTGTTGTTTTTGCTATCCGCTGAAAATCGTTTGGTTAAGGTTTACACAATTTTGGTAGTTATGCAGTTGTGCATATACATGTTTTCTGTAATATTATAATTGTGTGCAGTATGTGTACACATTGCAGTAACTACCGATTTCGTGAATAGTACTATTTCCACTTTTTTAATCACTGAGGTGTACAATGTCTCAGTGCTGTGTTATACACTTTTATTTATGCTTGTATGTATGTTAGCGGTGTTTTACACATGGTTGTTGCAATAATTTTTTTTCAATGGCCGGTTTTGGGATGATCCAAAAATGGGCTCGGCCTAAGTTTTTCTATCGGCCTTCAAAAAGCCCGATGTTTGTTCACGGTTTTTCCTGAAGCCCAATACTGGATCATCCAAAAACGGACTTTTCACATTATCGTTTATAATGTGTCTATTATTCATTCCAATTAGTTTTTTTCTTCAATATTGTGCAATGTCATCGGATATCACTTTTTTCAACGTCAAATAAATGCTCAGACTTCTTTCCCGTGCATTTTCCGGCTTCAAACTTCTTTCTCGCTTTTTACAAAGCCTTTAAAACGCAGTTTTAGTATTTAAACTTTGATTCCGCCAAATTTTTAGTTTGCACCGTCTTATATGTTTGACATGTATTGATAAAATCGCTGGAGATGTAAAACGCCGCTAACTACTTTCCAGCTAAATCTTCATCTGCTCACGATTCGTGAATTTTCTAGGCGCTGTGGCGCGGTGAATGGGAATGTGACGGACAGAAAGAGCCATTGCTGTTTGGTGTCCACTCGCTCAACTCGACTCGATTGATGAAAAAAGGATTCAAGTATTTGAAAAATTTGAGTTGTTCGCAATCAGACACGTCTCTCACCCAATAACACATGTACAGTGTCATCTTCAACTATGTACTATTTTCAATAGAATAGTTAAAGGTGTGAGAAAATTCATGTATATCGACGATATTCATTTTATTTGTATTTTGTTATGTTCTTATCCAGAATTTATCACTCTCTATGTAAAGTGTGGCTCTTTAATCGATATGGACACATCTCGAACGTATGTGTACACGGTTTTCATTGTTTTCAAGTTGTTAAAAAAACAAGTGAGAAAATAAAAATCATCCGTATCCAAACGCGAATAGCATTATTCTCGAGTGGAACTTTAGAATAAACTGCACAACGTTTCATGCATAGTAGCCATTCGAATACATGCGGTATAGTTCGTTTCACCCATCGTTAGCAGTCAGCCATGCTGGCCGAGCGCACCCTAATATTGCAGACGATTGATTGACAGCTTGCCAGTGTTTTCATTACAAATAAAAGTTCGAAAAGTGGTTATTTCAAGATTTTTGCAATTTTTTTGTTTTTAAAAGGTTACCACATAATCGGGGAGTAATTTGAAAAAACTTTTCGTGCGTTAAAATGCGCATTGAAAAACGGCCAGAAAGATGATTGGATGTCACTATTTTTAATTACTAACCGCTCCAGGCAGCCCGTGATATAGTGTTATCTACTACTGAAGGCTATGCGTTTGTGAGAACTATGACAACCATAATGTGAGTTAATCAAGAGAGGATACACTCATGGCACTTGATGTTTTGAATTCGGGAAAATTTCAAGTTTTCGACTGTTGGTGTTTGATGTTTGGAACGTTTTTCCAAGATGTTTGGAACGTTTTTCATCTCGGAATGACTGAGAAAAATATCAATTTTTACTGCTTTGTCGATGTTTTTCACGGAAACGGTCGTAACGTATCAAGAACTTTCGCTGCTCAAGGCCACGTAGAGAGCCGAATTCGCGTACATGTTGTGTAAAAAAGGAGCCCTAAGCCTCGTCCACTGAGTGCAGAATCATGGAAAACGGTTTTCCTTGTACACTAAGAAATGTGGGGGTACACTCAATATAAGAGGCGTCCATTCAAATAGTTTTCCAAAAATCAAATCATCTTCAATAGTGGTCACAGTCCGATTTATTGACAGGAATCCTGGGAATAAGGTCAGTTTTCGGTTCTGCTTTCCAAGTTTCATCGTCTAAATAAATGACCGTCAATAATGCACACTTATTTGACTGTCGTCAAATTATCCCATACGTTTAACTACCCAATGTCAAACTTGCATTTGCGAAATACTTATCTCAGCCGGAACTCGAATCTGACCCTGCTAGTTCAATATTCAGAGCACCAATCACTGTATAGTTCACACCATTCCTACTGGGACTCCTACAGTGAACAAACAATTTTTCCGGAGGCGGTTGTGAAGCTGGGAATTTATTTCAGCGAAAACCCTCTTGTATATTTATTGTACCTGAGAACGAGAATGGGGTGTGAAAATCCTCTAGCCTTCCGATCACAAGTACGTGAGAAATACGACTTAGAAGTTTCGAAATCCTACTATACTATAGAGAGGAGTCTCAGTAGGAATGAAAAAGACTATACTATAGAGACGACTGCAGACATGGTCCTGTAAAGCATACCGGGACCGCGCTCGAAATCTGGGCCTTTCTTTCTTGTTGAAAAAATAAAACAAAATATGTTTGTTTGGTTCTCAATGGACAATTCTCTAGACCAACAAACAGTAAAATTTCGCTGCATTCGCTTCAGAAAAGAAAAACCTGTTTTTGATTTCAGGTTACCAACCGGTTAGGAACTGAGATACCCTGTAAATAGGTTACCAAAAACCGGTAGGGTTACCAATAACCCGGTTACTTTACCGTTTGTATTAGTCTCTATCATTTAAATTTGTCTTTCTGTATGATACAGATTCTGATCCTGTAATAAACTATTGTACTATTGTATTTCTGTATGAGCGATCAGTAATATTCCGTCGGCGCAGGTTATATATGCGAAAACTGCTCGCGGACCTAGGCCCGGTAGATCAGTGGCAGTGTGTCTGTCTTTCGCTCTTTACATCTGCAGGTTCGCTTACGCGACACACAAAATGAACGAAAATAGTGAATTGCAATATATTGATGATTATCAAACAAACTGGGTTCTTTTGACCGGCGTAAAAAAGACCATTTTCACTATTGACGGTTGTCAGTGGTTTTCTGACAAAAAACCAAAGATCTTGTCAACATTGTGCGAGATTCAATGAAAACATGCTTTTCGAGAAAATGACGAGAATCGCATTTTTTGAATTTATAAAAGCTATTCAAATCAGCACGTCTTATACTCTGCATTTTCTGTCAATGAATCAAATGTTAATCACACTTGAAATATTTTGATTTCAGAAAAACTCGACGCTTGGAGAGAGGCCTTTAAGATCGTGTCGAGATATTCATTGGCTGATTATCTCTGCATACTCGAAAAATTTCTTCGCCACGGATATTTACGGATTTCCCATTTTCCGCCTGTTCGCTTGTTTACACAGAACTGAATCGCGCGCAGCGCGAAGCGCTGTGCGAGATTTGTCTTTGGTCCGGCTAATGCGCGCTTTCATTTTTTTAGTTCACTCTCAAAAAGGTCCAATTGTGCAAATCAGAACTTTTTATGATTTGCTGATTTTCTATGGCACATTTACAAGCTATGTTCGAAATTTGAACGAAATCGGTCAAGTTTGAGCCAAGTTATGACGTTTTCGCTTCATCAAGAGCGCCAACTTCCGTCGTGTGTGTGTGTGTGTGTGTATCTGTCTGTGTTGGTGCGCACTCCTGGGAAATTTTTATGTATGAACCGATTTGACTGAAAATTTCGGACACGATAGATATCCCTCTCAAACCTTGGGGGCGCAAACTTTTTTTCGAAAAAAATTATTTTTCATCAAGTTATAGGTCTTCGAAAGTGTCTCTGCGTCTCTTCATTTCGTGCACTCTCTCGCCCTCTCTGTCGGGGTAAATCAAATTGCGTTATAACTCAGCTCAGTCCTAACCAATTCAAGTAAAATTTGAAGTATGATACCACGACATGAACTGACATCGATTTAGATGTAAGTCTTCTACTGATGACGTCATCGAGGATTCTGGAGCTCGGATGACGTCATTTTTGAAAAGTGCAAGGTTGACGTCACATATATTTTCAAATGATGGTAATATCTTAGAAAGGGTCAATTAACGGTGAAACTCAATCTAAGAGTGACGTATTCTGGGATTCTGGAGACCAGATGACGTCGTTTTTGAAAAGTGCAAAGTTGACGTCACATACATTTTCAAATGCTGAAAATACCTCAGAGAGGGTCGATTAACGGTGAAACTCAATCTAAGAGTGACGTACTCTGGGATTCTGGAGACCAGATGACGTCGTTTTTGAAAAGTGCAAAGTTGACGTCACATACATTTTCAAATGCTGAAAATACCTCAGAAAGGGTCAATTAACGGTGAAAATCAATCTAAGAGTGACGTATTCTGGGATTCTGGAGACCAGATGACGTCATTTTTGAAGAGTGCAAAGTTGACGTCACATATATTTTCAAATGCTGAAAATATCTTAGAAAGGGTCAATTAACGGTGAAACTCAATCTAAGAGTGACGTATTCTGGGATTCTGGAGACCAGATGACGTCGTTTTTGAAAAGTGCAAAGTTGACGTCACATACATTTTCAAATGCTGAAAATATCTTAGAAAGGGTCAATTAACGGTGAGACTCAATCTAAGAGTGACGTATTCTGGGATTCTGGAGACCAGATGACGTCATTTTTAAAAAGTGCAAAGTTGACGTCACATATTATTTCAAATGCTGAAAATATCTTAAAAATGGTATGATAACGATAAAACTTTATCTAAAAATGACTTATTCTGGAATTCTGAAAGCCAGATGACGTCAACTTTAAAAAAAAATTGACGTGAAATATGTTTTCGAATGCTGAAAGTTTCTTAAAAGTGGTCAATTCACGATAAAACTTCCAAACATGACGTATTCTGGGACTCTGAAGGGCAGATGAAGTAAGTTTTCAGAACTGCAATGTTGACGTCATGTTTTTTTTTCGAATGATGATAGTACTTGACAAGTGGTTCATCAGGAAAACAATTTTATCTTCAGCGTACAGATCGAACCACCTCTCTACATACCTACGGCATGTGTACAAAAAGAGAAAAATTCATGAAAAAGTGGGGGCCCAACGACTGTGAGATTTGTCTTCTGCTGTGCGCCCCTTAGACAACTACTCTTAAATGGAGCAGCTACTGCTACAAAAAACGAAAAATACTAATATACTCAAGTATAACTGTTCATTACAAACATACAAAAGTCGTAAAATATTTTCTCAAACCTGTAAACTAGAATCTACAAATCACAGATGTTAACTCAACGTACTCAATTATAGAGTTCCTGGTTTTGTGCACAATGGTTGGCATTTTTTGTCATTACTTCAATTCTAGGTGCTATAATTTCTGTCATATTATTCAACAGTTGTTCTCTCTGTGATTTGTAGATTCTAGTTTACAGGTTTGAGAAAATATTTTACGACTTTTGTATGTTTGTAATGAACAGTTATACTTGAGTATATTAGTATTTTTCGTTTTTTGTAGCAGTAGCTGCTCCATTTAAGAGTAGTTGTCTAAGGGGCGCACAGCAGAAGACAAATCTCACAGTCGTTGGGCCCCCACTTTTTCATGAATTCATGTTAGTTTCTAGGAAAATATTCGCGGCCCCAATTACGAAGAGATAGAGAAAGATAGGGAGGGGGAAGAGCCAGGATGTTGAGAGTGAGAGCACGAGAAAGTTTATGCGCAAAAGAGTTTATGTGTTACAGTCCTAGTATCTTTCAATCTACATCGCGCGAATACAGTTTTTGATCACAAAAATTTCATACGTTGGAGAGCTTTCAATAATGTGCGATATGCGCTATTTTCTCGAATCTTGATATATCTAGGTATATTGAATTGTTGAATTGCGCCCAAGATTAACGGTTCCCACTTCTCAGCTATACTCATTTCATAACTCATTTCTTGCGTTCATATGCATACTAGTACGGTTTAATTAATAGTTTTCACATTACAATTGGCCGAGTTTTTCTAATTGTGTATTTTGTATTTCCACATAAATGCTTTAACAACGCGTTCCACTCTTTCACCGTGGATTTAACAATGTTACCCTATAGCGAATGAAAAATCATCATCAAAGATATATACTTCATATGTGTATATCTCGCTGCGTTTTCTCAGGATAGCGACCCCTAATGACACCGATAGAACTTTCTTTGATGGGGGTGAGAAACTTAATCAAATTCAAGCTAAATGGATCAGTTTTATTGAAAAACGTGATTTGATCACATGGTGAACTAGTAAACACGAAAACTTAATACCCTTTCATACATTGTTGTCCATAGCAAATATAACTGTTTCCTCACAGAAGTTGTCATGAGATGAACGTGAAAAATCAGCGAATGGCCACTATTTTTGTACGTTTTTCTTTTCCGGTGTGTTCAACTCTTTTTCAGACTAGAAGTACATCGACATACCCAGTATGTCGGGGCAAAAACGTTATGATCTACAGGGAATCCGCGGATTTGCCGTTCTGTCCGTCCTGCTATTCCATTTCTTTCCGGAACAATTCCCAAATGGATATATTGGAGTCGACCAGTCAGTAACATCAGAAAACAATCACTGTGGTTTTTGTCATCCGCAGCGAAATCGTGTAATTTCCGAACGAACATTCGGATAGCTCAATTTGAAAAAACTAGAAGGAGAAGGTTTTAGTCGGTTGTTTGTAACAATTGGATTACAGTTTTGAAGAAAATTAGATTAGTTGTAATTGTATCACAAGTTAGTATTAAATGAAGGATCTCCAGGAAAAACGATGGAAACCACCGAGGGAGACATCCAGTTTGATAATGGGTTTGTGCCTGATACAAGAACATGATTTTCTGTTCCAGATTTTTTGTTCTCTCTGGATACTTGATCGCTATGGTTTTAAACCGGGAAAACACTATGAATATTGACGCAGTAACAGATTTCTATTATCGAAGAATCAAGAGAATTATACCCCTGTATGCTCTCGTCATTCTTCTCGTATTACTTTTCTTACGGTTTTGTCTGCCCGAGACAAATTACGATTCGAACGTCGGTTCTGCTTGGTCAGCCATGTTGTTTGTGACCAACATGAGAAGTGAAGACCCCAATATGGCATACGCAACTCAGGTGAGTTATGTTGTGAAAGCGGCTAGGATAGTAGAAAATTGTATGATATGCTCTACATTAAGAGAATATTGATTACCCTCTGGTACCAATTCAGTCATTAGAAACATAATATACCGATTTTCGGACTAATTGGGGATTTTCAAATACTTCGAATTTCGAGTTTTCGGTTCTCGATTCATTGGAATCGTAATGAAAAAGTCAAATACCGAGCTCAATTCTGATCCAAATATGGGTATTCTCGTTGTTTACACGTCCGTTATCTGGTCTAAAATATACACAAATTGATTTGTGTTCTACACAACGCGGGAACTCGAAAATAATCGAAGTTTTGAACTAGTATCAGTTTCGATTAAGGAAACTTCCGGTTCTCGAATTTATATTTGAAACTCGAATTTTGAACACCGCTGTTGTAGTTTCTCCACATTTCGATTGCAGTGTGTTGTTTGAAATTGTGCAGTGTTTAGAGACCAGATCATAGAAATTTTTGGTTAATTTTCCACACCCACCTGAAGTTCTATTTTTCAGTTAAAGTTAGCTGTGGATGCCTTCACTCATACCTGGTCTCTTGCAGTCGAAATGCAGTTCTATTCATTAGTTCCGATCATTTTTTATAGTCTCAAAAAGTGTTCGTATATGATGCGTACCTTGTTCATTGGAGCAATAGGTATAATATTATTCAGAGGCTTCAAAGATTTGAATTGAAACCTATTCTTCTGGCCAGCGTTTGAAGGCGTGAACCTTTTTTGAGAGCATCGCGATATGAGTATGTCTTTTGTACGTTCATTCGAACACAGCAGAAAGCACTAACGTAAAACCATCATCCTGTTTTTTTTTTCAAAATGGGAACTTTCCACCTCGGAGCATAGGAAAAGTCATAGAGTTAAATTAGGAAGAATCATGAAGAACGGAGATAAAGCGTGGTACGTTTCGCTTCTACCCCAGACTAAGTGTGTTTGTGAGCTTTGTTTCATGAATATTTGAAAACTATGTAAACACTGCTCGAATTGTATGTCAACCGTCCAAAAAGTTCCAACTTGATTTCATGGGTTTGAGAGTGAATGCTGAATGAGTTCCTCGACTTCTCGACTTTCACTCTTGAAATCCTCATAATAGGGATATTGTGAAAGATAATCCAGTTCCGGGTATCAAACGGACAATGAAGAGGTTGAACGAAACATCCGACTTTCATAAATAAAAGCAACATATTTGAAATTGAAAATAACCATCTGAATTTGCAGTCATCGCGTCTTGCTGGCTTCAGTTGACTATAGAGAACGAGTACACAGCATTCAACGGTGTGTTCTGTCGTTTGTGGCAGTTCTCAATAGGTATGGTTATTATCAGGCCGTAACCATAATTATCCCAGACGGTCCTTTTTCCAACCTGCATAACTGCGTATCATTCAGTTCGCTCCACTCATCAAATGCAACAACCAACACTAAACTTAAGTGAACGAAAACAAACGTTTTGCGAACTCTTCAATAGCCTTAAGCATAATCGAAATTGTTGCATAAGCTGGGTATTGAACACGGCTTACAAAGTCGGCACAGCACCGACAAACAGTTTGCAGAGCCAAGAAACGCACAAAATCGTATTTTATCTGCGGCATCATTGATATGTATGCACTCTTGCCTTTGTAGCTGGCCAGTCGCAAAAGTTCAGCGCAAATCTTTTGACTACCCCCCCCCCTTTCCGGCCTCACGGCTGACTGATATTCATAGTTGCGACGCATTATGAAACGTACGCTATTTCTCTGCAATTACACTCCACCGGGATGGAATGTGCATCTGTATCCCATCCTCCGTTCACGCAACAATAAAACACAGGGTTGCCAAAATTATTAGAAATGCGTAGTCCAATGAGTTAAATGCATTGAAAATGTACTTCGGCTTTGAATATTTAGGAATCTATTCATTTTTCGCGACCGAGACTGTAGAGTCGAAAAAGATTGAAGATGCTGCTCTGCTATCAACAGATAATAAAACGACAGCAACGAGTGAGTTCAGGTTCCCTTGTTCCAAATTGTTGAAAGAATCAGAGTGGGAACCCTATGCAGAACGGTATTTAGTAGCTTCCAGAACCCGCGGCTTAATTACTAACATTGAACACCATATTTGCAGGTTCTTTTTTCAATATGCGGTCCAACAAAATATGAACATGAATAAGTTGTCGCGAGTTCCTGCTTGATATTAAAATCGGTTTCTACACATCCTTGAACAGTTTGATTTGACTCTAGATCGTTACCCGCAATCATCGGAGCATAATGTAATCTACAATATCTTACACTACTGCATGGTGGTCTCACTCCTACTCGCATTTTCTCCACACAAGCTGTCAGACCGATACCTCAGGTAGATGTGGTCAATTTGGCGTACTTTGTAGCCTAATGAATACTGGTTGGTTTCTTGGTTCTCTAATGCCTACAAGATCAAATTATCAGCTCAAACTTCTAAATTTAAGAGGAACGGTCTTCTCAATTGTGGAATAATGCAACAACATTAGCTGTAGCCGTATTCTGTAAGACTACTTGTCAAGTAGGCACAAGTAAGTAACTTTCATGTAACTTACTTGCGTGTAGCGACTTTACCCGCGACGGTATTTTGTAAGGTTCAAGTAAGCTACATGGTAATGAGCCGGGTAAAGTGTCATTTGGAGTGTTCGTTGGATCATATTCACTAAATTTTCAGTATGATTTTTGAAACAAATTAGTTCAAACATAGTTTCCGACAATAAATTCACAAAATAACAATAATGTATCACGTCTACCCGTTTTTCAAGTCGAATTGGTTAAAATGGAGCAAAGTTGGCATCACAATCACTAATATGACTCAACTTTATAAATGTTCGATTTATTGATTACTATCAACTTTCTTTGCCCCCCCCCCCCCCATTTGTATTGTGGGGTGAGGGTGATTATTAGAGCCCACATTGTACATTCATCCCTCCCTCTCTCTTTTACAATGACCCCTCCTCTATAAGAAATCCTAATGGGAGGATTGATAGTACTACGGGGGCAATTGTACAATTGTCCCAAGACATTGTTATAAGATAGATTTCTTTCCATTTCATTATGCTTGACCCAAAACAAATATCTTCTTGGAAACACGATTGTAAGTGGACCCCCCCCCCCCCGAGTTGAGAATTCAATTCATCACCTGCAATACAAAAGTTTGCGGGTGAGGGGTAAAAAGTAAGCATTTTTGGTTCTGCAGTTCAGCCCCCACTCGTTGAATTTAGACCCCCCTCTTATATATTTTCAGTTTTAGAACTAAAAGTGGAAACGGATTGCCGCCTACGGTATTATGATCCTTTTTCAAATATCATCTCCAATATTTACGGGGGGGGGGGGGGGGGGGGCTGATGTAAAATTCACGAAAAGGGGAGGGTTAGGGTTCTTACCACGTCTGGCAATTGTCAACAATAGATTCTTGGAACTTTACTTTGAAATTCATCCATGTAACGTTCCCCCGGGGGTGAAAGTCTAATGTTCTTTTTCTGAGGTTTACAAACTAGCTCACTGTGTTCAAAAGTTGAAGTGAAGCTGAATTAAAAAAAACTGATTACTATATGACATCGAAATTCGAAAATTACTAAATTGATTTAATTTTTCTTTGATAACGTTCATTGGCTCATTCACTTCCGGAAAATCATAAAAAGTGTCAAAAATATTGCTCGAATGAATGAAAAATCTAAATAAACAAAAGCCAAATCCTTCAAGTAAGAGTTACCCAAGCTCTCACCCTCGGGTAAATATGGCCGTGTAAGTTGTCTCAAGTAGCGGTCAAGTAGCGCTACTTGCGTTACACAATACCGTTTTGGGTAAGTTACCCGGAATTTCTTACTTACATGGCTATTTGGTCTTACAGAATACGGCTACTGCTTTCAGATTAGGCTAAACAAAATGAGAGGCAACAGTATCAGTGAATGTATAATGAACTAACGCCTTAATTTACAGACGAGCAATGTTGGTCATGTATCGTAATTGAAGCAAAACAATAACATGTGCTACAAATTGAAAAAAAATTGTATAGGGTAAAACAGTTCTAGGCTCACAGAAAAAGTTAAACAAATTACTTTTTGAGTTAAACAACAGTTTCATGAGAATTGTGGATGTACGTTAAATAATAGGCGAGCTCAACGGGTATATAATAAACTACTGCATTTAAGATTAGTGGTGACCATGTTGACCGGAGCCATGATGGTGTGTGGATGGAGTGTTCAATCGGAAATTCTCTCCAACCGAGTCATTTGCTATTTGGGAGACGTTTCGTACGCGTTGTATCTAGTACACTGGCCTATTTTTACTTACATCAAACTACAGTATCCACACAGAATTACAGGTGAGACCGATTTATGCTAGGCGAGCAGTTGTTTATACTCGCTTAGCAGGGGTGTTGGTCAAGAATACGCAGGCAGTGCAGAGCGTCGAAAATTGAAACAAATATTTTCAATATTATTTCTTAAAATGAGTCCTATAGGAAACGTGTCTAGAAAATTTTGTTTTGAAAGCAAGTGTCTCTGAACATAAGTAAACAAAATAACTGCTTACGTGAACCACAAAACCAATCAGGAAACATGCAACCTTTTTGAGGATAGGCTTTAGTAGTTAATTTCTAGTGACTCTCGACGAGAGCTTGTATCGTTTATCGTATGCCAGCGAATGGCGCAAATTTTCTTGAGATGTGATTCATAGGTTTGGCATAGCTGCTAGAGAGTAGTATATCAAATGTTTTCAGCTCTTTGTTGTGGTTACATTTTCTCGTGCCTTCTCGCTATTTTCTTGAAAGAAACATATGAGAAAAACTATCTGAAGAGCAGCAAATCCACAATATTCGCCCTGATTTTTTCTCTCTACACTCTGTCCATAGCTTTTATGATGATTTGCAAACAAGTGGACAATCATCATAACTTCCATTTGTCTGATACTGGACAGTTTTCGAATTGGACGACGGGTATGTTATGAGGAATTATTTAATTTTATTTCTGATGTTGGGTTCAATTATGCCCGTGTCTTATTTTGTACGTATTGTATTGTGGTGATATTCATTTTCAGAACAAATAACGCGACTAAACAAACATTTTACGAGAAATGACTTTCCCAGTCTCACACTTCCTCTGTGCGATTATCGAACGGGAGCTGGTCCATGGGGCTGGTGCGACTTCAAGGTCAGAAACTCGAAGACAAGTTCAAACACAAGTCGTTAAAGAACAGTTTATTTGCGTGTAAGAACGTCTCATGAAGAATGCATTACTGTCTCTGGAATTTGGCGACGACTCGCCAGCGAGGCAGAGAAGTCGCCGGGATACCGCCGGCGATTCGCGCGATACATTGAGATCGCCGGCGGGTCGCCATTTTAACCAAAGCTCCCAAGTTGTCGCCCGCGAGTCGCCAAACATTTCGCATTGTCCCTGGGGCCGCCGGCAAGTCGCCGAAGCCGAAAATATTTTTCCATCGAGAACACCCAAACATTTTGTGGGGCATTTCTGTCGCCGGCGACGCGCCAAGTAGCGTGATTAGACAGCTAATTAGTTGGAGCACAATAGAATCATTACAGTTTATTTGCAATCAGTTAGTCCGACCATTAGTTTGAATGCGCTGGGTGCGCAATACTTAGCTCTTCGCTGCGCTTCTCAGACCGTAACGGAATGGCCGAGAGGATGTGTGTACGCCGAAGGTTGTGAGTTCGATTCCGGAGAGTGAAAAATGGATGTTTAATTAAGAATATAATTGTTAAATCACGCAAATATGGTTCTCGGCTTGTTAACAAACTAATTCAATTTGTAAAAATATTTTCTGTCACAGAAAGATAATTGCTAAAAAGCGAAAGAATCATATAAGGTAATTGGCGACTCGCCGGCGACGCGAAAAGCGGCGACTCGCCATCAACCCCTTCCGGCGACCTTGCCGGCGACCCGTCACCAAATTCCATAGGTGAAATGTGGTGAATATTTCAGCAATGGTGGCGCACGCATGAACGCATGAACAGCTAGCCTGATCAACATAACTGAAAAAACTGTAAATCGTAAACAAACGAAACTAGAAATACTCATTAACGTGAAGTACGAAGATCTGCATGTGATTCCTTATTATAGAGTCTGCCTAATACGACAGTGATGAAACGACCCCTGAAAATTCTGGTTCAGTTGGTGGAACGAGGTTTTTGTTAGGCCTCGAACTTGGTAATATTGCTCGATTTTCAATTAACTTTCTCTCTATGAGATTTGAGCGAACGTTTTTTTGAATACCGCACTTTGCAGAATGTTTCGACAAACGGCACCCTTTCTCTAACAATTTTCGGGAACAGTTACGCGCCAAATATAGCTCCGGTTATTCATGAGTTTTGTGGACGTAAAGCAAAACGGATAGGACTATTGGCTGAGAGTGAGACATTACTTCCATGTTAAATATATATATATAAATTAAAACTATAACTAAAAAACTAAAACTATTATATATAAATATGAATTAAAACATATATATATATATATATATATATATATATATATATATATATATATATATATAAATTGTACTCTGTTTCTTGTGAATTTCAACCAAGAAAACACTTCTCACGTTTCATTAAAACAATACAGAACAAACTTATTGCTTGACAGGGTTCGATACCGGGCCCGATCTTCCTTCAAAGAAACCGTTCCGCTATAATTTGAGTTTCACGAAAAATTCAAAAAGCTTAAAAAAGTTTTGCAATGTCTTCGCATAGACCATGCAAAAACTTTATATTGAAAATTTGTAAGATTTGCAAAACATCCAGCATTAAAAAAGAGGACATAAACATTTTCACTGTGACGCAACTTGACTTGGTTCCTTTACGTCCAGATTTATTTCTATTTTGTAGTCTCTAATTGTGCTTTCGTATATGCAAGAAAGTTTTACAAATAGTTTTGTACTTCTATAGGCTATTCGGAGCATACCCCGTACGCAACTCCCCTATCGGTGTAATTACGTAAGCCGCTTTTCTGAGCAAACGAAGCAAGATAGAGATATAAAAGTATATATTTTCGCTAATGGTTTTCATTTGCCAAAGGGTCAGATTGTTAACTCATAAGTCAAAATTAGAGCGGGACGGATTCTTTAACGTCGGTTCATCAAGTTCAAGATTCTCTCTTTACGTTCCCAGGAAAATGCAATAAGTGTTCAGAATGTGATTTAATGTTGATGGCGCCAGACGAAAATTGCGCCAAACCCGAACTCTACCGGAAGTCCTTGGAATTAATTAGGAATTCAGAGCCGGATGTACTTTTCATGATGACGAGGTACGTCAGTGTTATATCAAGTGACATTCTAACAGGTATTTATCCAACTAAAGCAATAGTGAATTAGTTATGAAAGTCCATTGTTTCGAAATTGCTTGTGAACGTTCGAGTACTCTCGAACAACATCTAATCAATTTCTGATGAGATTCTGTTGAATGCCACGCTAAAACAGGGAACAGGGATAGTTCGCAAGGCTCTCATGAGCTGCTAAAGACCTACTCACAAAATTTTTGAAGAGATAAATCAAGTGACCTTACAATGAATCCTCAGAAATGCTTTTTTAATTTTTTGCGTATCAATTTGGATTTTCTCAGTCATTGTTGTGGAATTGAACACTATAGGTCTATTTGCACTGTTTTCTTCTGTATGCTGGTTTGAACTTTGTCTATTTTGGGCAACATCTGACAATCATGTTTGGAGATACACTTACCAGTCGACTCTGAAAAACATAAAAATTACAGATATCAACTGCTATTCGTGGACAATAACGAAACAGATATAGTAAAAAGACTCGAAGACTACACGGCTGCGGTCAAATACAAGGTTAATATTCTACCATCTTGTGATTACTCCTACCACTTAGATTTTGAGAATCTGTGATAAATTGTCATTAAAGGTATACATTCTGAACGCCATGCCAACAACAACTTTACGGATAACAAATATACTGAATGATCAACTTCTCAAGGGTAAACTACCAAGACAGGTGAAGTTTAATTCAAGAAATTGCGTCACAAGTCACAAAATCTGCGAACTCTGATCATTGTCTTCAAATAAGAAAACTAACAGCTGGCAAGGCTTCGTGTAGTCATTTCACCACACATATCGTTCGTGGTTATGTTTACTGAAAGAAACGGCTATGTATCACATGAACTGCACGTAGAAGTGGTTAAGACCATAAGAACGGGGGGGGGGGTAGGGGGTTGAGTTGTAATTTGTTCTGACAACACAGCATAATTTGACGCTCAAGACGTCGAAAAACCC
This sequence comes from Litoditis marina, assembly GCA_964036275.1. Taxonomy (NCBI): domain Eukaryota; kingdom Metazoa; phylum Nematoda; class Chromadorea; order Rhabditida; family Rhabditidae; genus Litoditis; species Litoditis marina. Next base: position 19,751,741 of record OZ038433.1, read on the forward strand.
CCACAAAAACTGCAGAATAGATTAACATGACAGTTTTGCAACAATTTTTATTTTCAGTCCACTCTACAAGGAAGTGAGCCCTTCCAGACGGCGCGTGACCTTTTGGCCAGGGTGGTGACAACATGCGAAAAATGCGAATTAATCGACTACATGCCCGCATTAACCATAAATGGAACCTACAGTCATTATGACGAATCGAATGGAGTGTCCTTCTTTACTAACGGAATGCATCTGAGCCCGCATGGACTGGCGAGGGTGAAACCTTTGTTTAAGCACATTTGTGACGCGTTATAGATCATAACCGATTGAATAATAAATCACTCGCGGTCTGTGTTATTTATTTGTCAACTTATTCTCAATCATGCACAATCAATTAGCGTAGATTTTAACCGTGGAAAAGTTCGCTTACCAGATGGTTTGTCATAGGAATACCTCGGCAAGTGGAGGACTGAGGCAATTCCCGCCAATAAGCAAGCCACTTTTGTAGCGCCCTCGAAGAGATAGTGAGCAGGTCATAGAAACGTAGAGGTCTGCGGCCTCATTGAGCCCGATGCTCTGTCGCTTTTGTAGTTTGCTAAGCGCAGAAAATTGGCGCCAATCGTTTTGAGAATGAACCCGGGTCTTGTACACCTAGAACTGATAGCACACCTAGAACTCCAAAAGTCTCCGAGGTTCATTTTTGGTGTAATTTTCGTATATGGTAAGGGAATGTACACGTATCGTAACCAGTTACGGTCGGCATGTTGGACCTTGTAGTGTAGCGGTATATATAACAAACAAGTACAGAATTCCCGGTGAATGTTTATTGCAAAATATGAGAATGCGAAAGATAAAAATAATATCATCCCACATGTGAAAACCCTCAATTGCTACTGTTGCATTCTAAAAGTTGCGCATTTACTAAAGGTAATCAAAACGCATCGCGCGTAGCCGGCCAAGACTGTCCGCCGTATCATTCCTCCTCCTTCCTTATATACTGGGTCAGAGGCAGGAGGTCTACTTGATAGTAGACAGGCTGTTGACATGATACGCCCCTCTCTCGGAGACGAACGCCTCGGTCGTCCTGGCTAAAGTGGAAATCTTATCTGTAACATAAATAATTACGTGCACTAAATTTTAGTTGAAGTTCGCATTTACTTTTCAATTTAATTTCAGTGTGCCTTGGATTCTTTTACAGCAATTACACTTAGAACTAGTTGAGTAGCATTTACAAAAACTACTTGAGTTCTACAAAAACAGGTTTGTCAATCTTAACTAGAATAATGATTGCGTCTCTCTACCTGATAACCAGACTACCAAATCAAAATTCAACCAACATTAGCATTAAATGTACACAAAAGGTTAACTAGATTTTTTTTTGATTTTAGACACTTTTTCGTATTTTTATGGATTTTGACTTTTTGGTTACACTTGAGAAAAATATAGAAAAACTCAAAAATGAAAACTTATGGAGAGTTCTCTGAAAAACAATCCAACATTTTCCATCTTTGATCTCTACCAACTCCCAAAACTATTATAACTTTCACACAAAATAACAAATTCGCTAACTACTTTAAATTTTCAATTTCAGCACTAATATCCATTTTGGTTCAACGATTCACAATTCGAGAAAAACATTATCTGATACACGTCTGCTGCGTGAAGTTAATGTGACGAAGTGGAATACTTTCAATTTGTATCATAATTGCTCACTCAAAATGAATCACTTGGTCAACTATTTCAAAAACTGTTGGTGATCGGCCAACGTAACCAAAATTGCTGTAGTATCCCGCTGATCTGTTTCTTTACTGTTTTCTCTCTGAATGTTGAACAGATAAACCAAGGCAGAAGTAGATTGACCACGTAGGATCATCTATATTTATGATAGTGAGAGTCCTCTCTTACTTCTACCTATAGCATCGATTTTCCAACAAAAATCACTCAAGAAGTATTTGAAAATCTCATGATTTTGTACAAGAACAGATCGTTGGTTATTTTGTTATCAGCTAGAAGCGAAAAAATGATTAGTGTGATTTCTGAGCAATGATGTTCCCAACTACTGTATTTCCATGAACGTACTTTCACAACGTCTAGTTTTTGCTTTTGTAGTAATTCAACGAATTGTTTGAGAAAAAGTCGTGATGGTTGCTACTAGGTTTTCGAGGTAACCACAAACTTATCCTAACTTCGTAGACAGTTCAGTTTCTATCAGTCCTATCTGAGTCGGAGCTCGTTTTCTCATTCACACTATCAACATAGATGTCTCTGAGACTGACATTCAAACCTTTGTCTTGTATTTCAGTTTCAGTACCGGTTATACTGTTTTCCTAAACTCGAGTGCACTCATATTTTCTGCTAGCTTGACGGAATGGTTCTGGCATATTCAAATTAAAAGTACTTACTGGCTTGCTTGCTTATTTGCTTGCTTGAATTGCATATAGAAATTACTGCACAAATGAGTTTTATTAAAGAACGTGGTCGCAGTCAATTTGATAGTGTATTTACTTGACCTATACATAAAAAAAGGTAATATGAACAACGAACAAACAATTTTCTGGAGACTAGCTTTGAACGAAAAATAATACTGGTTTTGGGATATTGGACAAATTATCAATATTATAAGCAAGAAAAACATATTTAGCTCAGATTTTACTAAGAATTGCCAACCATTCCTCCGTCTATTACCAGTTACCTTCATTTTCTTCGGTACTCCATTGGTACTCAATAAATACTCAATACTCAACTCAATTCTAACTCAATTAAAAGTACAATATTTTGAATGTGTTGTACACCACAAACAAAATCATCAGTTGAAAAAGGACTAGCAGATGAAAGATAACATACTCTCAAGTCAATTTTGAGTCTAAAATTTTAATGTATCTATGCATCTGCTAGTCTAATTTCAAACTTGGCAAAAATGAACAAAAACTGCAAACTATCCTGCATTTCCGTGAGCTGCCTCCTTGTCACTTGGTTTTCTCCATTGAGCTGAGTCCATCGTGACATCCAAGTGGCGCTCCGGATAGCTTGAGGGGACAGTATATTGGCTCGGCGTTTAGACAATAAGTTGTCATAAATTTACTACTATGAAAAAAATTGCGATTCGTTTCTTGCGAACTTTGTAATGAATAAATTGAGCTATAAGGTGATTTGAGTTGGTTTACAAGACACGCTGCAGTCGTATCATGGAAACTAAAACATACACACAACCTTCTGACCTAGGCGCTTTGCTAGTCAAATTTGAAATTGAGTTCAACTTTAGCGGATTAGCGCGTTGCTTAACCTACTAAAGCGACCGGTGACCTCCATATCGTAACCAGTTACGGTCGGCATGTTGGACCTTGTAGTGTAGCGGTATATATAACAAACAAGTACAGAATTCCCGGTGAATGTTTATTGCAAAATATGAGAATGCGAAAGATAAAAATAATATCATCCCACATGTGAAAACCCTCAATTGCTACTGTTGCATTCTAAAAGTTGCGCATTTACTAAAGGTAATCAAAACGCATCGCGCGTAGCCGGCCAAGACTGTCCGCCGTATCATTCCTCCTCCTTCCTTATATACTGGGTCAGAGGCAGGAGGTCTACTTGATAGTAGACAGGCTGTTGACATGATACACGTATGATTCAGTTTTCATGCATCTCTTGTTTAAAGGTCAATATCAGACACTGCTCCTCCGATAATGGCATACTTTCATAATTTATAGAATAGAATAGAATAGATTTATTCGTGATTTAACACGTGACTTCCACATAGTATGTGGCACCCCAAAAATGAGTAATTGGAGAGGAAAAGTGAAAAGAAAAAGAGTATTTATTTACTTTGAGTTTGCTATTGACTTGAGAATTGTCTGTGTTTCAATAGTATCAATTGAGGGTGACTTGCGGTTTAATAGTTGACTATATATTCATCCAATTACACAGGCCACCGGATTGATAGCAACCAAAAAGCAACCCGGTTTCTTGAGTAAATAAGCCTCGATTGCTTCTGAAAGTTCCCGAAAAACCAACGAATTGATTGATTGACTAATTTATTACGCATATGTATATATATATATATATATATATGAATACATGGAACGAAGAAAAAGGGAAGTGAAGAAAAGAGGAAGAAACAGAAAAAAAACGGAGAATATACTAACAAAGTGTTGTGGGGAATGAGCACAGCACAGCGACGAGCACATTAACTATATGTGTCGGAATGGTGGTAGATTATAACACAACCAAAAAGTAAAAGACAAGAAAAATAACACAGGCCAGTGAACTACAAAACTCAACTATATATGAAACTCAAATAGAGTGTTTAAACAAATATTTCTCATACCTTCGACTGAAATGGACTCAATTGATTTTTTAAGTTTTCAAATGTCCACAACCAGTTCTCTCACAAAAAAATATGCCCAAGTATTGACTTTGGAAGCGGTAAAACAAACCGTGCACTTCTGGTTTTCAAACGTATAAAAGTTAGCACTCTTGACGTCTGAATTCCCGTAAACAGTCTTGTAGGCCGTGATCGCATGCACACTCTCCAGTAAAATCTTTCTGCACTGAATTGACTGATTTAACAAACACAACTTCTTACCGAGTTGTGAGAAGTGTAGCCAATCTCGGCAATATGAAGAATGTCTGTTTTATAAACCTTAATCAAGATTAAATTCATTCTTAGTGTTTTTTTTAAAGAAAATGTATGTCCTTACTTCAGCGACAGCTACTTTTTGTTTACAATGATCAGAAAAGATGATACTACTAGTGATTGTAAAACATGAATCACGCACTGTATCACAACAGGTCCTGATCGCATAAAGTTTTCGTCCGTTTGTAGGATTGCGACGCAGCCTTTACGCATATACTGCGGTTATACGCATAGCATCCTTTGTCTCGCTTCACTCGCAACTTCGTGAGACTTTTTCTAGCAGAAAATTGGCGCCAATCGTTTTGAGAATGAACCCGGGTCTTGTACACCTAGAACTGATAGCACACCTAGAACTCCAAAAGTCTCCGAGGTTCATTTTTGGTGTAATTTTCGTATATGGTAAGGGAATGTACACGTATTTTAGTTTTCATGCATCTCTTGTTTAAAGGTCAATATCAGACACTGCTCCTCCGATAATGGCATACTTTCATAATTTATAGAATAGAATAGAATAGATTTATTCGTGATTTAACACGTGACTTCCACATAGTATGTGGCACCCCAAAAATGAGTAATTGGAGAGGAAAAGTGAAAAGAAAAAGGGTATTTATTTACTTTGAGTTTGCTATTGACTTGAGAATTGTCAGTGTTTCAATAGTATCAATTGAGGGTGACTTGCGGTTTAATAGTTGACTACATATTCATCCAATTACACAGGCCACCGGATTGATAGCAACCAAAAAGCAACCCGGTTTTATATATATATATATATATATATATATATATATATATATATATATATATATATATATGAATACATGGAACGAAGAAAAAGGGAAGTGAAGAAAAGAGGAAGAAACAGAAAAAAACGCAGAATATACTAACAAAGTGTTGTGGGGAATGAGCACAGCACAGCGACGAGCACATTAACTATATGTGTCAGAATGGTGGTAGATTATAACACAACCAAAAAGTAAAAGACAAGAAAAATTAGTAAAAAGTGGGGGAACCAACAAATGTGTGTGTGAGTTGTGGAGTTGTGTGAGTTGTGTTTGGTTCGACCTCGATATCAGCAAAAAGTGAACGATACGATAAGTGCTGTGATACTGTAGCAGAAGTATTCTGCAAAAATAGAACAATACAAATGTTGCACAATGGTTCACGAAGCCCGCATGATAATTCAGAAATTGCCGAAGGGTATTTCATGTGTGCTTTGACAACATGCGTGCGTTGTGAACCATTGTGCAACATTTGTATTGTTCTATTTTTGCAGAATACTTCTGCTACAGTATCACAGCACTTCGTATCGTTCACTTTTTGCTGATATCGAGGTCGAACCAAACACAACTCACACATTTGTTGGTTCCCCCACTTTTTACTAATTGTCCTTTTTTTGCTAGTTGTACTCCTACAACTTCATATGTTGCCTATTTACAGAGTGAATCTTGTGAACTCATTATATTATTATGGAAATCTCAGTTTTGTGTGTGCACGAAGCCGAATGCAGACCATAAAAATGCTGATGTTGTAATATAACGCAGGTTACTGGCTCTGTGACTATCAACAACTGAACAAAAACGCTAAACGTTCCGATTGACATGTACACCGCTTTTAGCGGCGATAAGCGATGGGGATTGGCGCCATTGACAAATCTACAATTAGAGACACCAACTCACTTACAATATAGCCATTATTTCCAATACCACATCAAAAACCTTCGTTGAAATTTTTTTTTCCTGCGTCAATTGACACACGCGTCTGGCGCCAGAACGAAACGACATTTTACAGGTTTGTGAGCTACCAGTACACACTACATGTGTCAATTACTGATTGGAGCAATATTCAAACTATTCAATTGTCAGTTTCGTGTGTTTTTGTTTTGGCGCCATTTGGCGTCTGTTCCGAGCCAGACTATAAAATTCGATTTTGAATTTGTGGATCCTTATTTCACATTGGAATATTCAATATCTGTTAACTTGAAACAGTTTGATTGACGATAACTGATATTTTTCCAACTTTGGCGCCAATTGGCGCCAGCGCACAATGCCAACAGAACTTTTTTTGATTTTCAGATCGAGCATCTTACTTGCCATGTGATAGTTATTTAGTGTACCGAATTTCAGACGATTCCATTGACGCTGTCGTGAGTTTGGGTTTTGCGCCATCTGGCGCCTGGTTCGAGCGCCAGAAGAAAAATTTCAGTTTTGGAAAAAGACTTTCACACTTTCCAACAAATTATTCAATTTCTATTAGTGTTCAACATTTTAGTTGATGATAAATAGTGTTTTGCCGTTTTTGGCGCCTATTGGCGCCAGCGCCGGGCGCCAATGGTGATGTATTCATCTCAGATTTGGCGCGACGAGCTAACTTTTGCATTATAACTCATGTTTCAAATTTCAGCTAAATCGGTTCGGTAGTTTTTCCAATAGTGGTTTTTGGCGCCAGCGCCCGGCGCCAATGAGGAGCTATACATCTCATATTTGGCGCGACATGCTAAATTTTGCATTAGAACTCATGTTTCAAATTTCAGCTAAATCGGTTCGATAGTTTTTCCAATAGTCGTTTATGGCGCCTATTGGCGCCCGCGCCCGGCGCCAGAGATTACATATACATTTCATACTTGGCGCGACGAGCTAACTTTTGCCATAGAATAGATGTTTCAAATTTCAGCCAAATTGGTTCAGTAGTTTTTCCACTACGATGCGGACAGAATTCCGTGAGGGAGGAGGGACGAGGGAGGAGGGACGAGGGACGAGGGACGAATTACGGCGGAACTTTTCAACAACGACACGAAACCATAACTCAGGCGAAAATAATCCGATTTGGCTGAAATTTTCACACAATGTTCAATTCGTGATTCTCTAACGTTTTCTCTTTTTAGTTTTCAAATAAAGATAATGTTTGAAGATTTTTGTTAATTAAAAGGAAAAAACGAGTCCGCAATGGCCAAACCAAAGACAACTCACGCAGAGCGCTTCGCGTTCTGCGCGATAACACAGGCCAGTGAACAACAAAACTCAACTATATCTGAAACTCAAATAGAGTGTTTAAACAAATATTTCTCATACCTTCGACTGAAATGGGCTCAAGTGATTTTTTCATTTTCAAATGTCCACAACCAGTTCTCTCACAAAAAAAAAGTTAGGCACTCAAACCTGTTGTTGTTGCTAGCTTCTACATCACTTCCGTAGATGTGTCAAACTGAATGCAAAAAACTATCCAAATGGAGTCCAACGTTATATTGAGTGTATGTCCCAAAGTTATCGACGGTGTGTTAGTCTCAAGTGAAAACATGTGCACATAGTTTCTGAATTAGGTTTACTTCACACGTACGGTTTAACAATTTTCAAACTTTTGTTTCTATATCCTGTGTTTCATTACACTATTTGAAGCTCAACGATGTCGAGAATCCCCACTTAGCGCTCCCCCAGAAAAATATGAATTTCCTGTCAAAAGAGGATCGAGAAAGACTGCGAGAAAACAATAAAAGATATTGGCTCATTTTCCTCTCGAGCATAATGACGTGTTTTGCTTTTTGATCGGGTTGCCCGGTTTCGTTTTTTCTCTCTTACTATTTCATGTGTTTTATACAATGTTTACAATATATGTTGTCATTTAAGGCAATATAAGTTACATTGATTCATATTAGTGTGGTGAAGCGTGTTCAAATTGAGTGTCGTGCATCGATAGTTGAATGCCAAATTCTCATTCACCGAGCTATCACATGCTACACGACACAAACGTTGACTGGCCTATCTAGCTACTTTTATCATTTTTCGTAACAAAAAAAAAGAAAGATCAGCTCAAAAACTCACAAGTGGATATATCAAAACTATAACGACAAAATAGCGCCAGCGTTTCTATTCGATCTCTCTGGGAGCTATGTTTCAGACTGCGCATAGAGACTCATGTCTGCTTTTCAGATGACCTCTCACTGGTTATACGATTATTAGAAGTTGGCAAATCTTGTTATGTGAAATTTGTATCTCAACTGTGGAGACATTCGACAAAAGTACCATATGTATTCGAATGTCTACTCTTTTTTCAAATACATCAAAGTATATTGTCGATCAGAAAGGGTTGTTTTCCAATTCCGATTTTGCGGTGCAATTGCAACAAACCTCGAGACAGAAGCGGGCTTGAACGCCATCAAATTCACAAGATTCGAAAAACCAAAAGGGTTAACCAGGTTAACCCGGTTCACGGTTAACTGCTACAGTTAACAAAATACCGGCTTAATATTAGAATTCGCCTGGTTTTTCTTTCAGAGACCGTAATCAAAAACAAAGAAGTCTTTCTATCCCAATCTGCGTCTCAACAAATGTACGCCAGTTCTCTGTTTTTTTTTCAGCCCGAATAGAAAAATGTGTGAAGCGAGAGACGCAGAATGGGATGAGATAAAGTTTTCAGCTTGTTTTGGTACACGTACTAAGAATAGATAAGTTCTTGCAGTAATACATCTTGTTCATTTCCATGTGGCACAAATCACTCAACTGTAAGAATATTAATGATTCTAATTTCACAATCTTTTGTTGTTGTTTTGTCTTTTGATTAAGTTGTTGAGGAAGCAACCAAGACCGAATCACAAGGAGCTGCTACTGCAACAATCTGTGACATGTATGATGATCGCCGCCTTGTAACGAAGCGACGTGAATGAATAAAACAAATATGAATATGAAATTATATGCTGTCAACTGTCAAATTCTAGATACCAATATAACATCAGTACACCAGTGGTGAATTTGATAACGGCGTGGTGATAAACAAAATAATTCACCACGAACGTTGCATTAAAAATGAAGTTCTGTTATGTGGGTGGTGAGTTGTATATTTATTTCACGCATTTTATGAATTAGATTTGGAGTTAACCAGTTCTCGTGAAGCTGTAGACTTTTGTACTGTGAAGGGTTGTGGATGGGTGGAGTACACATTGATTTGGTGCAGAAGTAAAATAAAAGTGCTTCGTTACGAGGCGGTGTTCATTAGGGTTGCTAATCGAGTTCAAATTTCGAGTTTCGGTTTCGAGTTTTCGAGTTCAAAATTTCGAGTTTTCGAGTTTTGGAAACTTTTGAGTTTTCGAGTTTTCGGTTTTGAGTTGTTCATGATCCCTTTCTTTTCGAGAAAAAGTCACACACACTAAATAAACCGATGTAGAGGTCTATATACTGCATTTGTATTAACATAACACAACACGTAAAAGGCAAAACAAACACGTAGGATGAGAACGGATTAAAAAATACATATCCCCGAAAGTAATACAAACTCAGGAAGGTGGGGGTGAAAATGTTCCCATCTCACGTTTCACAAACTAATGTGAGAATATCAATCCATGAAGAAACCTGAGTGAGACAATTCCTGAGTGAAAACTATGAATGGAATGAAAGGAGAATTACAAACTGCAACTTATGTTGATAAAAACCTGAACACACTGGTACTTTTGTTATAGGTTATTCCGATTGAGGTAGAGTAGCTTGTTCACGGAGAGATGCGAACTTCTGGCAGTCGTAGAAGCATTTAAACGTCATCTGACTGAGTTCCTGGAAAGTAAAAATAAATCCCTATGCGCAGCCCTGAAGATAGCTCTGTGAGAATTTAGGCTGGTTATTGGACGAAAAAAAAACGCCTGGTGCAAATTGTCGCCATAATGTTTACTGGTGGGTTTTTGGGAAGATTTGTCAGTTTTTTTGGAAAATCAAACATGTCGGTAAACCTGCCCTGTGTAGCGTGTTTGAAACAATTCATGATAATTTATCACTCACCGAATCATATTCAGGTCTTTTATCGATAAAATCGAACATACATGTCTCCTTGTGCGCTACTCGTTTATGGTGTTGAATCTGAAATTAATAGTTTGCAGCAACCGTCTAACTGATTATAGAGATTTTCAGCTTTTGAAAAATATATTTCGAATTAGCTTTTTCAAGGGCCAACATAGACATGTTGAGTCTAACGCAAGCAATCCTGGTTCATCTGTTCTCTTTAAATGTTCACGTTTCATGTGCTGTTTGTATTTTTGAAGGTTTTGACATGTTTGGGATATGTTTTGAACCGAATTTATATTCTTTTTTTTGCTTTCGACGTATGTGCAGTCGAGGTTTATGTTAATACCGAACCATATACAGGGATGAAATACAATTGCTTGGTTGTTGTTTCTTTATGTTGGAGGTGGTTAACACACAAATCAAAATTGAAGACAAACGGTTGTTAAACGCGTTTTTCTAAATGAAGTGATGTTTTTGAATAACATGTATAATAAGTGTATAACTTATTATAATGCACACTTTGATAGTTTTTGAATCGGCTCACCTCACTGAGCCGTCAGGTAACTTCCGTATAAAACTCAATATTGCAATTAATGCGGAATTTTGCAATAACGTTTAGTTTCCTCTTCTCGCTCACCAGTTGGGACGAATGAGACGCAAATTCACAGTCGGTACATTGAAAAAATCGAACTTGAGGCAAATGTCGGACTGCGTGGTTCAACATAATTCGGAACTGGAATAAAAGATCGAAATTGAACATTAAATACCAGAATCCATTAGTTTTATATGGCGTTTGTTTTCCCTATCTACAATCACCCATAATTTTAGTGCAGTGGTAATTTGTTAAAATAGAATTAATAACGTTATATGAAATGACGCACGTGCTTGTAAACTGAATACTGGTATCGTTTATCAGAATCAACGTTATGGTTTATGAAACATACTGAGAGACACAATGAGAGACGATCTATGGAAAATAACAAACCGTGAACGGTACTATCTGACTACACAATGTACACGTCAGTTCAGAAACATCGTAGAATCTCCCTTCTGCTCGTTCCAGAACAGCATACTTATGTAACTCTTGTTCCAAAAAGGATATTGTATTCTTCATGAACCGAAATGGTCCTCCCAAGTCTGAATTACGAAGTAAAACTCAATGAAAATATTTAATCAACATACTAATTTGGAATCACTATGGAACCCGTTTTTACCTTGAATTTGTTCGCCCAATATAGTTCAATGTTAATTTTGGACAAAACGTTTGATGTCAAACTAACATCTTGGAAACGTAGTTTTTTTTATTTGAGTCACAACTTTTATTAACGAAAATTCAGATACTCTTTCTCTCCCGGAATTTGCCTAGAAGTGCCCACCGCATGCTTGTTGATTTTCTTGAAGTCCATATGGCTGAACCATTTTTCCACGGACTTTCCTTACAATCCTCGATTTATTCTGTTGTGTTCTGGAAAGACTCGATCATGACGGTTGTAGTGCTTGTGCTTCCAAAAAACATAATATTTACAAACATTGCAGTGCTGACCTCTTTCATAACCATGGTCAGCGAAGCAGCAATCGAAGCAAGCATATGTGATGCAAGTTGCGCGCTTTCTGTTGAAGAGTCAAGTTTTACCTGTTTAAATATGTTTCGGAAGACGCGTTCTGCTCAAACACCATACTCTGAGTGAAGGCAGGAAGTAAAGGTAGAGGTGTTCTTTGTTGATGTGGCATGGTAGGTAAAACGGGAAGTAGATGTGGTGAAGATGACCATATAGATTGGCCCGTTGGTGTCAATCGCAAAATATGAGATGACGAAGGATTGATGGATAACGGATGTGGACAGATCTGAAACATTGAGTAGGTGAGAGATACCCGTGATTAAATGGCTCACCCTGATTTCTCAGAAAATCATTTGTTGATAGTCGGACGATCATCATTTTTATTGAAGTACTCATCGAAAAATTAATTGCAAATTTCGGAAAAGAAATAGCACATGGTTTGCCATTAAGATTTATTTGCTTGGCCTATAATAGTTTTGTACTCCTCTCTCAATATTTCTACATCGTTCTCTAATGAGAAAGATCTTCACTTGGATAAACTATTATGATTGTTTTTCTCCAATTGTAATAATCTCTCGAACAAGTGCGTTAGATGCAAACGATTTCTGTCGATCATCCTTGTTTGGGTTAAGTGAAAACAGTTTAAATACAGACGTGGTTGCCACGTACGTTATACCTCAACCACGTTCTACTTTTTTTGTGTATTCTCTGACCAAAACCACCCGCAAATCTACATAGATATAGACATTACTTGGTTACATGGCAGGGTAGTGACCGAGGAAAAATTGGAATTCTTGAGGAGGAGCTGAGGATTCGACATGGTCGAATGCGGTTCAAGTGATAACTTAGTCGTTGGAACGCCTGTAATGACGCGGGGTTTAAATGAAATGTACACTTCGCGATCGATGCCTCGAAACCACTTAGAAAGAATTTTGCCTGGCGCGCGCCCGATTGCTGCGCGGTGCCAGACGGATAGCTTTCGTTTTTACAAACGTGCCCGCCGCCGTGAACAAACGGGCTGGCACCCGGCAAAATTTATCAAATCAACACAGCCGAATAGCACACGTTTTACACTAACCAGTCCTTTTCATTCAATCACGAGTTATAAACAATACTTATTGAAACTATAGAACCGCGTATTCAATTTTTGTTTCAGTTCTCAAAAAAATAAATAATTTTTGAAAAGTGTTTAATGGAAAGCAAAACAAAAGTATTTGCTCAACAAAAATGTTTTAGAAAAACCATATCTCTCTTTGCTTTCAGGCAATAGAACTCTTAGAGAAGGTAAAACTTCAAGATTTCATTTGCAAAAGCAAAAGCGCATATGGGCTGTATGCTTGTGCTCTGACTTCTTTCTCAATGGGTCGCCAGCACGTGTTTGGTAGCGCCGTAATCAACACTGGTTGCACAAATGTGCGGGGAGGTCGTTCGTGAGCTGGTTGGGGTTGACCGCTGCCAACCCGACCTTCCGGGTCGCACTCGGCAGAAATCTATCAGAGCACTCAAACGTAAGGACATGGACAATTACAAACAAGTTTAATTGAAAACTTAACTTTAGTTCTCGTGTTCTTCTCTGTCGACCCTTCTCTAAGCGAGGGCAGACTGAAAAAAATGCGCACCTTTAATTGAGATTTGAACAACTTCGAAAATGTTCGTATGTGGCCAACTCCGTGGTCAACTCCAGCAGAAGCAGGCAAATGTGATTAGCAATCGTGCTGCCGATCCGAAGACTCGTTGCCAGAGTAGGCGGCAACAATCTGCTGCCGACTCCGCGTTCATACTTTTTGCTGCCCACCACTCTCGCAATATTTGTTGCAGTCGGCAACAAATTTCTATCGACTGATTGGCATTGTCAACACCATATAAGACGGTTCCAACTAAATGTTTTTCCAAAATTCAAAGTAATTCACAAAATTCTGTCAATCTGTGAATGGGAACTTTTTCTTGCGCCTTGCGGTCGAAATGACACAATTTTAGGTTTCTTGTCAACGCGATGTTGACATTTGACAATGAGATTCAGATTCTTTTGACAAATGCTAAGTGAACGGAGTTCGCTTGTCACTTGTCACCCAATGGGATCTTTACCATTTGCCATTTGCACTGATTCATTTTGACACGTGCCAAACCGTTGAGAGGATTCGAACCCTTGGCCGTTGGGCCAACAGCAAGCGCACTACCACTACACTAAGGGAGCACCTGCATTTGAAAAGAGTGGACCGCGCTATATATAACCCCGCCGCAATTGTTCAGATTAAGGTTGCCACACATGAGTGTATTAAAAGGGATTAGTTTATTGAAAAAAAAAACCATTTTCATAAATATAAAACGTGAATTTAAAAGCTAGTTAAAAGCCAGTAGCAACTTTTCGCCCAACAACGCAGGTTTGAGTGTTTACTGTATTCCCTTTTCCGCTTCTCGTTTTTTCTTTCAAAGATTCGCACCCATAATTCGATAATCTATTCTCATCCCGTTATGAATATGCCCGCCCCGGTGTGTGTACGAACTGTTCGCGCTCTAGAATGTAGCCCGCTTAGTGTAGTGGTAAGCGTCTCGCTTTTGGTGTGGCGGGGTCAGGTTCGATTCCCGCATGAGGCAAAACCTGGTTGACACGTGCCAAGAAAGAGGATCGTTCCTGGCAATTGTCAGTGTTGAGCAGTGATAATATCACTTGGCAGACATCAATATCCATGTTGGCGCTTGTCATTTGGGTTGGCTTTAATATTTCTCAGATACAACAGCAACTTTGACAAGATAATGGTTTACGTGTCACACCCACTCCGTTGACAACATTTTGGTAAAAAAAAACGGAAATTTTGAAAAAAATTGGTTGGACCCGTCTTACATATTAAAAAGCTCGGAATTGGTTAGAACTAGAAAAGATAGGGTAGTCGAGCATGGCGATCTGTGTAACAAATATAAATATTGAAATAGGTTTCGCGAGGCGCACACGACGCGACCAAAACAGTTTGCTCGGGAAACGAAGAGCAGTCAAGAAGTGAGAACCTTGCCTCAGGCAGGATTCAGACTTTCTGCAGACTCGTCTGAAGATTTGAACATAGTTCGAAACAGCAGAGTTATTCGCAAATCAAAAATCTTAGACCAGTCGGTCATTGAGCTATTGTACGGCCTTGAAAACATCGCTTGAAGTGTGTGCAAGTGCGCTGTTGTTTGGCTTTTCGATAGTTTAAATTGATTATGTAGATGCTGGTAAATCACTTGTGTTAATCTGTAGATATTCTGATCTTATTAAAATGTTGATCGACCAAAATCAAAAAAAAAATTCAGTGAAGGGGTTCAAACCCTTCACTTTTCAGGTGGAAGAGCGCTCCACTCCCTGCTTGACCATACGGGCATCATTTGAGAGGCTTGAGACGGCGGCACACGCGCGCTGCCCACAACAAAGATTGATTTTGGTTCTGAAGACAGCTTATTAACCAAGTTAGAACGTAGTTGATGTATTTTAAACATCAGCTCTGCGTGAATAGAATATGTAGATATTGGAAAAGCGTTTGTGTTAATCTGTAGAGATTCTGATCTCATTAAAATGTTGATCGAACAAATACAAAAAAAATTCAGGAAGGGGTTCAAACCCTTCACTTTTCAGGTGGAAGAGCGCTCCACTCCCTGCTTGACCATACGGGCATCATTTGAGAAGCTTGAGACGGCGGCACACGCGCGCTGCTCACAACAAAGATTGATTTTGGTTTTGGAGACAGCTTATTAACCAAATTAGAACGTAGTTGATGTATTTTATACATCAGCTCAGCGTGAATAGATTATGTAGATATTGGAAAAAGCGTTTGTGTTAATCTGTGGAGATTTTGAGCTCATGAAAACGTTGATCGATGAAAACAAAACAAAGGCAGTGAAGGAATTCGAACCCTTCACCCTTCCAGTGGTAGACTGCTTACATATGGGCACTAGCTAAGACGGCGCCACAAGCGCGCTGCCCGTAAGGCAGTGTCAACACCACATATGAAAATGCTTGAAATTGGCTAGAACAAGCATGGCGATCTTTGAGACAAATATAAATGTGAAAACAGGTTTCGCGAGGCGCACACGATGCGACCAAAACAGTTCGCTCGGGAAACGGAGAGCAGTCAAAAAGTGAGAACCCTGCCTCAGGAAGGGTTCATACTTTTCATACTCATACTCTAGGGTTCATACTCTGCAGATTCGTCTGAAATTCTGATTATAGTTCGAAACAGCAGAGTTATTTGCAAATCAAAAATCTTAGACCAATCGATCGACATTGAGCCATTGTTTGGCTTAAAACATTATTCTTAGCTGCTTTGGCAACTACTTGTCATCGTTTGAAATGTGTGCGTTGAAGCTGAAGACGGCGGCACACGCGCGCTGCCCATAACCAAGGATTGATGTTGGTTTTGGAGACAAAGTTTATCAACTGAGAATAAAACGCAGTTCATGTATTTTAAACATCAACATAGGTTTCATTGTTGAATTTACAAGAACGTCCAACAAACAACGATTTGATTCCAATTTCCTTATTCCCTATAATATTCTTATTTATTTCCTTCAAGAAAAAAAAGAGGACAATTTGCATGCAAAAACGAGTGTGAAGTGAGCGACGATTAGCTTTCGAGATTGCACTGCAATAAAAGGAGGACAATAACTTGAGAGGAAAATGAAAAACCTTATCTCGCAATTTTCGTGATCATCCCAACACGCACCAATGCACAGAAGCTCATATGTTGTCAACCATTGAAAACATTCGGCTCACATGAAAAATGTATCTTGAACAAACAACTACTTTGTTCTTAAGAGTTCTGATTAGGAAGTTAAACATTGTCATATTTGGTTAAAGTTTTATCCAGTGTTTGGTTGCTGCAACTTCTTTTTCAGTAGAAAACAACAATGTTTTGCACTCATGAAAATTACGAGATTAGATTTTTCATTTTCCTCTTGAGTTTTTGTCCTCCTTTTCTAAATTCCGTGCAGTGTAATCTAAAAAGATAATCGTCGCTCACTTTACACTTGTTTTTCCTCACAAATGTAAATAAGGTCTGTGAATTTTCTTCACCTTTACCAGTATTCTTAACACATACGGATTTGTCTATTCCAATGCTACCACCTCAGTTTTTTTCCCGCAAATTCAACAAACGATCATCAAAGCAGCTAATTTTGCAGAGAGAGATATTTACATTTATAAATTTTTGTTTTAATACTCCTACAGCACGTAAAGAATCTAGCGTTTAACGCCGCAATTACCTCTCCATTTTCTCGTTCCCATTATTCTCGATAACGATTCCTCTGTTAACAAGAATTTTCGTTGCAATATGTTCAATGGAAGCAGAGACCGGATTTTTCCACCCAACTCGATTCTGAAAACACAAATATACAAAATTAGTAGAGTTATGTAGCCGTAAGGATAATGTGAGCAAATACAAATACGGAATGTTACGTGGATAGTGTTAATTTTTTTAATATATTATGTAGATCTTAGTTTTTCTGTTCTTCGTTCAAGAAGTCTCAAATATATCTACGGTTTTTGTGATTGAAACACATCTGACTGGCTTCCACTCACAAACAGTGGTGAAGAATGAAGATCCTATCAAAGTTTATCGATCAATTCATAATTTTTCAGAAAAAGGAATCATTAGTGAGCCTTGTGCAAAATTAGTGTTGTATTTCCGAAAACTAAACGTATTAGCTGCAGCACACTCGTTGTTAACTGCAATAATCTCTGAGGTCCATGTTGTCTCACCACGTCCAACATTATGCAGGTTGGTACACCTTCTTCACTATGGACTACTTTTGCGGAAATCCCGAATGAAAATATTTCCTGATAATTTGGATTGTTCACATCTACAAGAACTGGCACTGAGACCAGAAACTCGGGTTTATGTGCCATCTGAAAATTTAGTTTTTGTTTTGAAATTGTCTTTTTCAAATAAAAATTTCAGCGATTGAAAGAACTTTGAATATTCAAATAGAACATATCACATTGAGAACAGTATCTTTTTCTGGAATTTACATGTTTCCTATCTGTATTTACAACAGAATATTGTTTCAGTGGTAAACTTATTTCAGAGACAGAGAAAAAACTGTAGTATTCATTTAGTAAACACTCAACAAATTAAAAACGTGTCTGTAGAACAAGAACATGAAAACATGAGGGCGGACGCGAGAGCGAAAGCCGGAAAAGAGAGTGAGAAATTGGTGAGACAGCAGGAGAGCTGAGGAAACATAGAGAGAAAAATCAGCAATACAGCCTTGACGCAGTATATGTGAGGTATGCAATGTTCTACTCGATCTCGATAACAACGTGAAACTTGGGCATTGAGATCAGATATGTTAAAAAGTTTCAGCGAAAATTCAGGGTCTTATACGTTTGCCGCTTCAAAAGACATCGAACGTAAAAACTCATTACGATGAATAACCGCAACAAGTTAATATTTCGGTTAATTGTGGTAGTTGAGATGTCATTGAATATTTCATATCAGTTTAGATCTTCATATTTTCCATATTTTATATCTTGAGACTACGATAAAAATTTCTCAGTAGTGTATTATGAAGTGGTACAACTCCTTCCAAATTTTGCAACTGCCTAAGTGAGGCTACCTCTTTTTGGTGTAGACTAATTAGTGGTTCAAACTGAATGAGCGTGAGCAGAAAATAGTTTAACCACAAACATTAATGAGAAACCGATGCGCAGGCGTCAGAAAGTGGAAAATAAGGAGGCAAATGCTGACCATTATAATGATGCACTACACCTTGTTCAAAATATGGTTGTGCCGGGACGTATCCCATTTATCCAAATGGATTCTATGTATTCCAAATTATTTGCAGCACTCCGTGACAATTAATAAGCTCATACAATTCGAAGCGTCACATTGGCTATTTTTTGTTCCATTTTTCGCGTACATCGGCGTCGCGAATGGCACTTTTAAGAAGTTCTTAAGTTTCGTGATACAACTGGCTTATCTCTAATGAGGCCTGGACGCTAGCTCTATAAAAACTATTATGTGTTTAATGTCTTACTGTAGGTAGGCGACGAACGCGGCATTGTGTATCACAGTGCTGTTCACGGTTAATCATTGTTCACTTACTTTTTTTCGGTAATCGCGTGTCTCTGTTCGTGGAACTAATTTGAAGACTCAGTCACTTCTCCGTTCAGACATATGCTTTTATTCAACGTTGACCGTATTTCACTTTGTTGTTTCCTAATGAAATTTGTGTCCATTTTGCAGATGAAGCGCAAAGTGTTGAGAATACCGAGCTGTTGGCCTGTTGCTGTCGTGTTCTGCGGTGTGCATCACATTTGTTGGTTCTCTCACTTTTTACTAGTTGTTCTCTTTTTGCTAGTTGTACTCTTACAAACTCCCATTTCATCTATTCACAGAGTGGACCTTGTAAATTCACTACAAGGCCAATGGATTTTCCGAGGCCAATGGATTGTTTCCATTTTTAGAATAACCAACTTACTTTCCATGAGATCACCAAATTTCAGACAATTCGAGTGACGATGTCGTCACTCGCAGGAATCGAACATGTGAGCAAACAATTTGTAGCAGGACGCTAACCACTACGCTATTAGTGCAGATAACCTGCAAGTTTTGGAATCGAAGACCTGTGTGCGTACACAGCGAAAAGTACATACAGTACCCTCCCGCCTTTCCATTGGCGACGACTGTATAATATTTACAAAAGAAGTTTGTTTTCATCGAATAAACGTAACAAAAGAATTTTTCATCGAATAAACGTATCATAATAGCAACATTTATACAGAGCAATAGAGAACCAATGTTCATAGATTGAAACATGCATACGAATTTGGAACTGAAAGTGGATTAACAATGTGAAGACCAATATATGTGGTCCAAATTGAACAATCTTTTTCCATAATTTTCATCAGGCTCCATGATCCGAGTGTATTCAACGTGAGATGTTGTGAGTTGACAAAACATGAAATACTGACGTTGTCGCTGTAGAACACTGAAACACACAAATACTGTGCAAAAACATGCTCGGTTTTTCAAAATGTCACTCAACTTCACTGAGATTATTATGTTAGTTTATCTAAATGTTACATTCTTGGTTTACCTATTACCTTCGATATAAAATGCACTGTCTCTCGAAATAGTTTTCTTGGTACGACCGGGGTTTTCAGTGACACCTCATACCGTAGCAAACCAGAAGAATATTCACAGTTGGTGTTTCTTGAATTCTGAGATTTGCGCTCTGACCTTGGCCCTTTTCCGTTTAATTACCGCATGAAGCACGACGTTTGAGAAAACAAAAAAAAACCCGTCGAATAATGATGTACGTTGAAGGAAAACGGAATGAAATGATTGAGGTTGAAGCTATTTTTGAACCTTTTATAAGTTAAGAATACTCCCCGCTGCCTTATCAGTATGCGCAAACCAGAACACGTCTTCTCAAACGTCAATACAACTTTTTTCCATTATTTAAGTTACATCAAACAACTGAAAACTGTATTTAATAAGAGCTAAGAAAAACTCACCGATTATGCAGGTTTCACATCCTTTATGATTTCAAAGCATGTTTATCACAGATGCAACAACAACAGCAGTAGGCAATATGGACTTCTTATAGCAAGGAGAAACACACATCATGTCTGCAATTAATGCAGGTTTTATCAGGATTATGTGATGGATCACTACATACTACATTGCATCTTATTCTATCTAGTGGTCTTTCTGAATGTGATTTTGCCGTCTGTATATATACATATACAAGTATACCAGCCACTTACTCCCGTTCTACACTCAGCCCGATACGTCCGAGGATCTCAGCAAAGTTCGTCGGTGTAAATATAGAATAGTTTGAAAATACGCCAAACTTGTTTCCCATTGTAGGAGGAAGGATTTCTGAAAATTCAACTGTGAAACTCTAGTAGAGAGGAAAATTCTGTTATAGCTATCATAATGAGTATGCAAGTTTTATGCGAACATGCCATTCGAATTATGAAAAACATTGCACCGACGCGTATTGATCTATTTCGTGTAAATCGTAAATGGATGTGTAAGTTGTCACCCAAATTATTTTTCATAGCGTCGCTGTGGAGAGAGTTGACTCCAGAAAGGGGTTAGGAACGCATAGCTACAAGAAATGCAGAATGTTTTGACGAATAAATCGATAAGCTCTTCTCTACATATATGGCACACGTGTTAAGACCGTTCTATAGAAAACCACCAATTGGTATAATTAATTGTGGACGGATACCGTTATATAATGCTCACATTTCCCAACTGGACTCGTTGACAGCGTGCCAAAAGCTTTGGAAGACTGTTATTTAGAGAAAACATACATTTTACAGGAAGTCTCCATGAATACGAATTATATGAAAGGGGAATAACCCTCCACGTGAATTTCTATTGTTTTGAAGTATTTCAACATGTTCAAAAACTGCCTTGAAATTTCATTGGCAAGCTGCCCAAGTCCAGTTGAGAAATGTGCGAACTATACTTGATTCTCAGACACCAGTTGCTCTAGGTTATCCCATCGTTTTTTCTCTCTATCTTTCTAACTTTGTCTTTTTCTTTCTCTCCCTTTTTGTTTGTCGTTTTCTCATTTCGGTCACATATGCAGAGAACATTGTTAAAACATTCAATTCTTCTCAAAATATTCAACTACATACTATAACTAGGCCAATTGTCAGGAACGATAAAACCAAACTCGATTGCGTTATATCAAAAATATTAGACCTTATTGTTTGGTAGTGATCAGAGTTTGATTACCTCCAATTAATAAGGCTATTGAAAACGTATACGATTTAATAAGACTTTTTTTTCAAAATTGCAATAATTGTGCAACTCAGAAAAGAGTAGGTTCAATAGGACACACTAAGCCCACACATAGATATAACCACCCTCTATGAACGAAACGTTCTTTTTTGTTATTTCTCTTACTTCACATGTGTATTGGTCATCGCAAAACTAATTTGTAACCTGTCGGAAACTCTCGCATTACTTGAAACGATAACTAGAAGAGAACTTCACACAATATTATGATATAAATGCACGGGACATTGAGAAGTTTCTTACGCTTTTACTCCCAGACGTGTTGATGCTAGAGTTCAAGATGTCCAAAAGTGGATAACCAGGGAGCTTCTCAATGAAAACTGTACCTCATGTTGGTTCCGCCCTCTAAGTAAGAGTTATCATAAATATATTGCATTCTAGCGTTCCCATCTTATTCCCGAATGATCGAATACTTGTTTTTTTGTTCTACTCGATGGTTCAGTTACTGGTCTCGTTGTTTGTACCGATCATTTGACCTTTGTAAGTGTGACCCATGCATCGTCTCGACTTTCTTTGCACTTTGTAGTCTGATCAATGCTCCCTTGTAAGTGGGTTGTAATTTTAACATACAGTCCTGTGGGATACGTTTTGCCATAGAATTTTTCAATGACTTAATTAGTTAACTCTTACTACTTTTTGTTGTTGATTTTGTGAACTTGTAGTGCACAACCTCTAATTCTCATTCTACGTTTTCTCACATTCCTTCTCTCTCTTCAATGTTATCTGATTGTGCTTAATCTTATGTTGATCCGCCCATATTCTCTTAGAGCCTATCCTCCGCTCTTCAGAGCCCTCACCCCTTCTCCTCTCTCTCTTTCTTCCTCTATCATGTGACTGTCATATTCTACTGTAGATAAGCTCATTCTGTTCTACGTCTTATTCTATTCTGAAGACCTATGTGAGGTAGGCACTATCAAAGACCCTTTGAAAGAGCATAGAGAATACCCCATTTTGGGAAGCTCGACTACAAGACCCTATAAACACAGGGTAACCTAAAAGTATGCTTGATTATCCACTAAAGTTGAACCTATGCGCAATAAACGTTATATTATTGTCACAGTTCTAAACATGTGAGTTGATAGATGTGCAATTACATCACCATTCGTTCAAATCAAGGAAAAAAAGTTAAAGTTAATGTGCAAATAAACATAAATCTCACGTATAAAATATTACTTGTTTACAGGTTGTTTCATTCTAATTCCGCTTCTCGGAAGAGTATGAGAAATCTCAGCACCGGCAATTTTCTCATCCATCCGAATATGGTTCAATTATCGAATACCTATATTAACCTGAATAATCATTGTAGTTAGCTAGTCTCCAATGAGTTCCACTAGTCTGCTACAACATGTAACACGTGATCAACACCTCTGAATTGAAAACCTACAAGTGCACATTGTACATCTGCTGTCTTGGACGTTTCACTTTACTATCTTCATTTATTCCAGCAAAAAGTACACCGTACACAACCATTTTGAGTTATTCCAAGAATAAAACTATTCATATATTGATCTAACCGGTAACCTGACCGGTTTTGGTAAATTTTATTGAGTTTATTAGGTAACCCGTTGAGAAAATATTCAGAGCGGAACGGATTCGTTGAAATCAAAAGATCTATTCAGCATTGGGTGCATTGCTGCTTTCTGTTGATTGAGAAACCATTCATACAAATGATAAACAGCTTTTCATTTTAGTTTTGCGTGCAGTTATTTTTTAATAATTGCGGGGAGCGAGCAAAAATTTCAGAGAGTTGCGTAATGAAACACTTCCCAATCGTAATTGCTGGTATTTTATTGATTTGAAAATATATAAGGATAAGGTCTTGTTTAGATTCAAAGATTCTTACCAGGTTACTTTTCCTCGATATTGAAATTGCAATGCGTAATGTCCGTTTACTACCCAACTTTAATTGTTTTTCTCGAGAAACCGACGATCAAAACATCGTTTATCTGAAAACAAGTGATTGAGTTATCTACTCTTCGATTCCTTTCTTGTCTTACAAAGATCGTTGCGCTTTTCAACACGCAACACCTAGGAATTCGTATTTGTCATAGAAAATTCAATCATACCTTCCGAGCAATCCCTGTTCACTATATGCTATAACTCTATGCGAATGAACGTTAGATTGTATTATTATTAATCAGTGCTACTTGTGTGGATCAAGGGGCTGATTCTCTAAATGTCCCATTCCAATGTCCAAAGGTCCGGATGTCTCATTTCACAGCCTCACTGTCCCAGTGTCTCATTTCAATGTCTCAATGTCTCGTTTCCAAGCGTGTCTTCGACTATTCTAGAGCAAGTTAGATACTGTACAAAAGGCGAAGAGTGCGAGAAATTTGTGGCAGAGAGTGTGTAAACATTAGAGAGCGGCAGACACATAGTGTTGAGACGTCGACGACAAATGATGACAATTACGCAGAGCGCAGACACTGAAAGACGTGGTTATTCGACGAGAAAATTTTGGAATGGGACATTGGAATAGGACATTGGGACTATGGAACAAGACATTGAGACATTTGGACATTGAAATGGGACGTCGGGACATCGGAATGGGACATTGGGACTTTGGGACCTTTAGAGAATCAGCCCCCAACAAATCAAACATGTGGTTATTTTGGACATTTACGGTTTGTGTATGTTTCCATGTTATTTTGGTGTCCGAATTCATTCGAGTGTTGTACATATCTGGTCATAACAAATGATTTGTTTTTCAAAGGCTCTCAAATTAAACCCGTCAAATCACAAAAACAACAAAAGAAAACAGAAAATGTTACTAGCTTCTGCGCTGGAAGCTCTCAAATCTCGGTTAACGTATTTTTTCCTGAATTATGATTGCTGTTCTGTCAATTTTGGTCAAAATGTGTGTATTCGACGGACATGCGCTCAATTTGTGTCTAACCCAGAACTTTCACAAATTTTAGGTCACAATTTCTGAAGTTACATAGAGCGAACACATGCCAGTCGCGCGGCTCCTGTGGTGCGAGCCTCGCTTGTTTCCGTCTTGGTTTTTGTAGCTCTTGTGTTGTGTACAACTGCCGAGCTTTTTTATGATTACTGTGGTTTTCGATTTTGCGATTTATCATCACTGAGACTATTTTTTATCCTAACAGTTTCTATTTACTGTAATGACATATAGAGCCGTAGCGAACGTAGAAACATTTGCTGTGCAAGAAAGTATAACGAAAGACCTAGTTGCACCGTAGACACTTTTTCCAATATAAATCATGCCTACTTTGTAAAAAAACACAAGTGAATGAAATTCAACTGACTCAAATAAATTACTCAAATTTAGTTCGTCCGACTGCCCAGAGAAATCTGTTCACAACTGCATTACTCATTATGTACTGCAGAGTAGGAAAGCAAACAACTGTTGGTTCATCCGAAGGTAATAGTGCCTCTAAAGTACGATACAATAGTCGTGATTTCAACAGTGAAAATCCCAACTAATCACGATAAAAAGTTGAACATTATTGTTAGCCTCGCGACCGTCTAGCGGAGAGGAGGGAAAACAGACGTGTCTGTGTCCGCAGCTGTGTTTGTGTCTAAATATGTGTGTGCAGCTATCAGCAAGATAATGATCACCTTCGTGCCTTATATCGTAGAAAAACAATCATCACAAACTCACACGATAACTAGAAGTTCACATGTCTTTTCGAAAATATGTCGAACCCATAAATCGTATATTGATAATATGTTGAAATTAAACATGAAAATGAGGTTGAATTGTTGGCTTTCAACCTGAGCAAGAGAAGAATGTATTTTTTCAAAGAACATTCACTGAACCATCTGAACTTCTTCTCTCGAGACATTATCGAAAATAATACTTTTTGATAATGCTCACTGAGACTCTTAACGTGAATTTATATTTTTTTAGAAAAGTTTTAGTCTCATAAATTTTGACCAAAACTATTTAGCATTGAGATTTTCTGTTAGAAACCTCTTCATTAAAAAGTTTGAATGGATTCTGTATGAGTCTGAAAAACGTTTTGATTAAGTTTCCCTTGTTTCAATTCGGCAGCAATCTCTTTCGGGAAGCACAAAATATTACGATGAACGATGAGTAAAATTTTGGTAAATGCATCATATAACCTTTTCTTCGGAAACCCAACCGGTTAAAAAAATTCAAAAAAGCATGTTACCTCAATAGGTAACCGTTAGTAACCTAGACTAGGATAGTAACCTTGACCCGCAAAATGTGTTTTGTTAACCATTAATTAGAGAGGGCACCAAAGTTTTTTCAGGTCGTTCTCTCGCGTTTTCTAACTGTATATTATTATGATTATAATGCCTGAAATATTATGGTTATAATGCCTGAAATCAAGTCATTCATTCTAAAAAAGCGGATTGAGAGTATTTTGTTAGAATGATAGGCCACAAAGAAAACTGTAATATTAGGTTTTTTCTTCCTTTCTCAAACTTTTTGCAGTCCTTTCACGTTTTTCGTTCATTTTAGTCTCTCTAGAGGCTAATATTTTATTTTCTCACACCTTTTTCAAATTGTCATCTTCTCAATATGTCTAAAATGATCAATTTTAATGGTCAATTTCTCGAGAACCGGTTCCCCATTTGTAAAAGCTTAGAAAATGATGTAGCTTCATAACATCAGTTGTTTGCCTAACTTCATTTCATTATATTGATCTCGAAGACCTGCATAGCATTTGCAAACGTGGTGTTCATCAATTACACTCCAAATTCTAGTGTTCGGATAACAATACTCACTGGTGTTTAACTGTCCATAGTAGCTTCAAGAAGACGTGTTCATGGAGCTATCTCTCTCGGAGAAACTCTAGTAGGTCGGCAAAACAGTTCAGTTGGTGTGCGGATTCGTATTAGCTGTAAATTCCTTTTTTCTGAGAATCCCATTTTGGTCTACAAACCACAACGTTTTATTTACAGAATGTCTCTCTATTTGAGCGGAAATTTTCCGGTTAGTTTCTTTTTCATTTATTTGAGCCATATTTTTTTACAATTGCATTGGTTTATCTGGAAGAAAATTGAACAAGAAACATTTCGAAGGGAATAAGAAGCAGTAAAACTTATTTCAAACTTTTATAGCAGCTTGTAATCATATAGCGTGCGAATTCAGCTGTCCATCTTTCGAACATGTTTTGTTTTTCCAACCCCTCACTTGGAATCATATATTTTGAGAGTTAGACTGTTTCACTGGTTGAAGCTAAAATATGTGTTAAATCCTCGGGAAACAAAGATCGTTGAACGTTTGCTTACAGATCACTCAGCATAAAATCAATTGTTGCCGCCTTTCCAATGAGATTCGTACGTGAGGCCCTTCAACGTGGACAGGCATTTAAACGCAAAAGATAACTTTTTTCATGTCAACACGGTTTCAGAAAGGAAAATCTGTAGTGACACAAATCTTACCTTGCTCCCATGGATTGCAAAAAATAAAACATATACTAAGAATTCTATAGAACGTCAGGGAGCCAAAATTGTTCTCATTAGAAATTGAGATGTTGTTAACAGTTCGCTGTGCTTTTTAGGGCGGGTTGTAGTTTGCTGTGATAACTAAACGCCGCAAAAATTCTAACGACTCGCCCATTATGCGTCGAGTCGCATTATGCGTCGAACAAACATCGAGTCATAAAACTGCGTACATCGCCACCGTCGAATACAAAACTGAATGTTTTGTAGTGTGCGAACAATCTATTTCTGAACGATATCACATTCAGGTGTAAACAGGAAACTTGGCGCTTGATAAAAACAGTGTTTTTAAATGGATTTTCGAAAAAATTAGACACAAGATTGTGATGCAAACGTGAAAACTCTGATTGATTCAATCAACATCCGAATGATAAGAAAATTGTCATGAGAAAATGATCATGAAAATGAAACTAGAAAAAAAGGGCATTGGGAAACTTTGCGTCAATGCAACAAGAAAATCATGAAATGTGTAATAACTAACAAATGTAACAAACCAGAAATATAACAAATATTCTGCAATAAGTTTTCACATTCAGACGAATATAATGAAAACATACATATCTGTAAATACTCAAGTGGGGGATGGGAAGTTTAAGGAGAATATCTGATTAGCCGATCGGACACGTGTATACTAGAAGTGAAATGAATAGTCACGTAAAGTTAGCGTACTAATGAGACATCGTGCACTTTGTCATTGTACGTGTCTGAGTTCTGCTGTGTTTAGCATTTTTCATGTGACTGTGCAATTGACTAACAGTATACGGTAAACTCTCACCGAACGTGTACTCTACATTTCTGTCATGTTCAAACTGGCGAAAAAATCTGCTTGAGATGTAAGTGAAATCAATCATTAGGTAACTATAGTGAGTGCCAAATTTATAAATTTCTGTCGCTCACCGGAATCGAACTTGCGAGCAAAAACTTGTAGCAGGGCGCTAACGACTCCGCTATTAAGACACATAACCGCCAAGCTTTGAAATCGAAGACTTGTGTGCGTACACAGCTTAAAGTCAGATAAACAGTACCCTCCCGACATTCCGTTGGCGACGACTATATAACTGCAATGACGCAAACTTCGAGGCACTTGCTGTACTATTGCACATGACCAGGAGTGCTTATTCATTGAGAGTACCTCATTAAGTTCCCAGGAGAGTTTTTTTCGCACACACATTGTTTCCTGAAAGTGATATGTTACTCATGATTTTATACTGGTTGAGATTTATCTGTGCACATGAATGATTTCGCCCGGTATTATTGTATATATCTATTATCTCGATATTTGACAAAACGATGTCAAAATTTGAATTTCGTTGAGCTTGTCATACTTCTGTAACATTGGAACCGCAACAAGCTTACAAATAAGACTCTTGTTGGTTGGTGCTAATGAAATTTCATCCATCCATTTCTGCGCAGTTCAATGAAGAGTGGGTGACAATTAAGCTCAACAAAAGCATTAATCTACAATCTATAACTCACGTTTAAACATCAATAAAAAGTTCAAAGTGTCACGATGGGTACGTTACAAGTATAAACTATCATTGTGAAAGTTTGGAGAAAAACAACCCATACAGTTTTTGATAAGAGACATCCGCTCAATGTGTTTGAGCTTAATCGTCACCCACTCCAATGAACCGAAATCAATAAATAGGATAATTCCTTATCAAATGTAACAGTGGAGCGTTTTTTGCTCTCTCAGTGTGAATATGTTGTTATGTTGTTTTGATCTAGCAATTTATGTTGCTTTTGATTTTATTATAATCTTCTTGTTGAGTTTCCAATGGTAAAGTATTTATTTAATCAAACTGTCACACATTCATCCAGGAAGCAAACGAAAAAAGCGTTTACCACGCGTTGACTACTATGCACAAATACACCTACGTACGTCATCAAAACACAGTGAGGTAGGTATACTAGAAGTAAATTGAATAGTAACGTGAAGTTAGCATTTTAATGAGAAATCGTGTCACTTTGTCATTTCACATTTGTGAGTTCTGCTGTGTTCAACATGTTTCACGTGACTGCGCAATTGACTAACAGTATAACACGTCAATGACAATATTCAACAAGAAAAACGAGGTTCCTAACGGTACTTCTAATCGCCAATTCGTGCCCAATGACGTGACAAAGCCTGAAATATCTCCGATTTATGGTTGAAAATGATACTGTAGCAATATTTCACAAAACGGTTCCTGTTAGCCATAGTCTTCATTGTTCCAACCGACCAAGCAAGCAGTCTCATCGTCTAAAGGGGGGGGGGGGTTCCTTTGAAAAATCGTCGAGTTTTCACCGAAAGGTGAAAACTAGCTAGGAAAAACTTTGGGGAAAGACTTGTGGTTTTGTGAGCCTGGAAGAACCGGAGCAATAACCACCTAATATCTTTTATATCATTCTGTCGTCAAAACACAACACATGAAAGGAACGAATGAACACGTTAGCCCGTGTTCTCCACGTAATCGTAAAGACAGGTATACCTCGAAATACAGAGTGGTTTGATCCTGAGTAGGCGCAATCCTTGTCAACTGAGCCCTCTTTAACCGTCGCACCGTCACTATCAGAATCAGTGGAACGAATGCGGTGTAGTAGGGAAACAACTGAATAAAATCTGATTGATTTACATTTGAAGTCTGTAGTTTGATCATTTTATGTATCTGCGAGACGATCAGCTTTGGTATGTGCCTATTTATGTTCACATCAGTCTCTACTCGCACATTTGTATGAATGTGGTTATTCAAGTGTCTCAGTTGCCATTCGCTGTTTTGCAGTTTGAACAATATATTCACTCGCGTTCTCAAACCCTTTGGAGTTTGACAATAACAAGTTGTTGGGTCTTTAATTGTAGTTGAGAAGGTACATGTATTAGGTTTTCGTGTTCCTGTATACTAGAACATAAACTTTCCATTCCCTGTCCATATCGAAACAAATGTTCGAACTTCTCGTCAAAGTAATGCCTGGCGCAAAAAAACTCACGTTCAATGACTCTAGCCACGCACGTCGAGGTAACTCAGTCAGACTGTGCTGAAAAGATAACATCTAAATATGACTATCACGCAAAGACAATCAGATAGCATTCAAACACTACAAAACAGTAAAAAGAAGGAATAGAGTGTGTTGTGCAGTAGTCACTTTTTTCTCCGAATCAATCCTTAATATAATCTCGGAATGCTTGTTTGTAGTATGAACTTTATAAGCGCTATAATTTTCTGATTTTTATTCAAAAAGGCAAACGGGTTAGTTGAACGTCGGAAACAACTATGACCTTGTTTTGAAGAGTTTGGTTGAGCACCTCTTGGATCCTTTTTTGACAGAAATAAAGAGAAACTTACAAGATACGGCGGAAGAAACATACGAGCAAAGTTGTTGATTATGGTCAAAGTGCAATGGAAGATCATAATGACAGAAATTATTCGAGTTACATTCTTGTTTTCAATTTGTTGGAAGTTTCTGCTCAGGCTGTACGCTCTACTGAAAAGGTCTGAACTGAAGGGGGGAAACAACATTTACAACACGAAATTATTTTTCTTCAGTGTGTATTTGTTCCATTGGGAAACGTAATGTTGCTTGTATGTAGAGAAACGGAGTATACGTTTGTCAAAATATGGACAATGCTTTCCAGCTGTTGAGCAACTCTATCTCAGCCCGGATTCTTTCGGCTGACATGCCAATTAATATGAGACATTACAATGGTTTTCATGTTCGCGATTCCACTTGCGGAGCCAACTAAAGGTGGAAACATTCCATAGAACAAAAACCAAGACTCACTCTGGTTTTCTGCCCCACGTGAGACGAACGAGCCAGAGCAGTAAACTGACAGTGACAATTTCAACGACGAGAAGCGAAGTGTTGTAATGTTTTCCAGTCACTCGGTCCACTCCAACTGAGGAAGAACAGAAAGGGAGGGAAGAAGTCCAATCCACCACCTGCATACTCCACCACGTGGTAAAAGCAGACAGTAGTAGCTGAAAGCGTTGGTTCACACCACATCTTATCGGGACTTTTTCGTAACTTAACTTTTCTGGTGAATCATTTGTTTGCGTATGAAGCAATTTAATTGAACGTTTTGTTTTGATTCTAAGATGTTTGATACACTCTCTGTCACATGTATCAACTACAAAGCGACAACAAGTCATTTGGCGGCAAAAAAAAGCTCACATCAGCTTCTTGGAAAAAAGCTCTATGAGGTGAATGTCATGTTTTGTCGCTGTAAGTACTAATAACAGACATCTGGCTATTAAGTAATCTGAATATATCTCGTCACATGACCTTAGGGGTTAGGTTCAAGTTATTGAAGTATTTTTTTACAGCTATCTCAAAAATAATAAGGGTAGTACAGGTACAAAGCTCCTTCTTGTGAAAACTTATATGTTCAGAATACATTGTCGAGTGCAAGGTTTATTCGAATTCTGAGGAGTTGAAAGTTCCACATTTTTTATACCCACTGCTATAAGTGCGGTCAGTATGCCGAGTGGGAAAGTGAACGTCTCATAGTTGGCTTGTCTTTGGGTGGCGACCAGTCGCTCAACGACCATTGCCAGTTGAAGATATGAAAAGGCGATGAAACTGAACTTCACGGGAAACCGAGTAGAGTAGCAAACCCACATAGGGACCAGAATGTCGCACGAAGAAGATAGAAAATAATAGGTCATCAGATGATATGCCTGAAAACTACTGAATTTTCGCACTCGCCTCTATGTTTTGTTTAAAGTCTGGAGCACTGCTGCAAGTTTGTGTATAGTTTCTTCGACGTCTCGGTTCAGTGTTCCACTAAATTGATTCATGAAGTGAAAATATGGTAGCGGGGGTAATCAATATTCTATAATTCATACAAGTGATGAATAGAACAGGAACCCACGTATGTCGAGCCGAGAAAAATGGAGTGTATGTCGAACAATATAAAATAGATGAGAAGCAAATGCTGAAAAACGTTCGGCTGAAGTTGACTGGAAATTCCATTCGGAGTAACTATAGTCGTCGCCGACGGAAAGGCGGGAGGATACTGTATACCTCACGTTCCGCTGTGTACGCACACTTGTCTTCAATTCCGAAGCAGGCCCATTATGTTCTAGAGACAGAAATTTATAAATTTGGCACTTACTATAACACTGGGAGATAACGATAACTTCTGCTTCACGTTCACGCAAAAACTATATATTTTGGGATAATAAGACACAAAATATGTCAACTTTCGGTGGTGTTGACAGGGGGAAGTCGGAACCAAACGTTTCGTAAACCTAGTTTGGACTAACCTCCCTTTTAAGTCAAATTGTATTTTCACGGACAATTCATAGTTTTATTTACTTTCATAGTGAGGGGGGGGGGGAGGAAGGAAAATGATGTACCTTCGCCTCTCCCTTTCCCCGGTTTTCCCTCCCCCCTGCACTATATAATACAATACACCTTATATTTCAAATTTCATATTTATACATTCACGTCGCTTCGTTACGAGGCGGAAATCATCATACATGTCACAGATACTTGTAGTAGCAGTTTTTTTCTGAGTTGTTCTTGGTCCCTTTCCTTCATAGAGACTTCATGGTGGATTATCGAATGCTCTAATGGCATTGATCCAGTGACATGCGAGTTACTTCTTGAAGGGAGGGAGAAGAAGACTGCTTGCGAAAATGCATTCCTGTTGGGAACGCCTACATACTACAAATAAAAAAGAACTCAGCGCAACCTTGCAGTTTGGATGACAATATTTCTTCCGCCAATAATTTCTCCTGAACTTTGATGTTATGATGAGTGTGCAGATACATAGAAGTACGGTCAGCCCCATCGATACATGAAGAGGAACGAGGTTCTTGTAGAGAACTGCGTGAGAACAAGTTTCATTGTCCAAAATTTCGTTAGTGTGGTTCATGAAACCTGCAGTAGGTTGAGATAAAGAAAACAACTTACGGTAATGGTAAAGGGCGAAAGTGCCCTTTTTAAACGAACCCATAAAACATACATGTTAATATACAATTACTGAACAAACTTTTAATTTGTATGCATGTATAAACAAATTCTGTGATGTCAACTTCACCGTTCAACATACAAAATAAGGAATAGCTCCCAGTACGAATTTTTTAATGAGAAATTAAGGGAACCTCAAACTTTAGTTTTTTCCGAGTTGCTGTAGAGAAACAAGCTTCTATTATTGAGAAAGGAGCTAAATACCTATTCTCACAGTAGAAAACATGAACCACGCAAGCGAGTTTGTCATGGGAAAATACTCATTTGAAAAAAAGGATATATCTATATAGAACGCTTTTTCGCTTAGAAAATTGCTTTTTCAGACTTCACGCTAACTCTATATATTATAAGCCAAGCGATCCCAAGAAGTCTTAGGATCGGTGCAACTTGTCGTGCTTATTGAGGTGTTTTAATCCCATCAAACATTACGAATGAAGACAGTTCATGGAAGAATATATGGACAATATGAAAGTTACTAACATAAAATTATGGTGCTGCCGTGACTTGACCATATAATGCACCCAAAGTAGGCGTGGTTGCGCATTCCAAAGTCAAAGTTCTCTCTGAGATTATCTTTTTTCTACGAACAATTTGTTTATTGTAATCCCTTCCAGTCAATCGCGCATATTGTGAAAAAAACGTAATCCGCGCTCTCTCACACTAGTGTTTTATAGAACTATTCTCCTGCAAATACAAATACGTCGTAAGCAACGAGTGGAAAAACTATGCGCTGTAACAAAAATTTGGTCCAAACCCTGCGAAATCTTTTTACCAAGAAATAACCTATATTTCGCTTTGAAAGCATTCTTGAATCATAACTGACAAATTTCGATAACCGTGCACGTTTCTTGTACACATTTGTGTTATATTTTACTCTCTTCCTGTCGCTCCCCCTCTCTCTCATTTTTCTCTCTATGTTTCTCTCTCTCTCTCTCTCTCTCTCTCTTTCTATCTTTCTTGTTTCGATTTTAACAAAAAAAGGAATTCTCAAGAAAACAAAAAAATGAGTAATGGTTATTTCTAAAACACCTTTTGATTATGAACGTTGGTTAGTTCTTATGAGAAAATAGGAGAGCTAACTCCACTTATAAACTTAATTTTGTCGAAGCAATTAGAAAGACACACACTACATTGTTTTGCTTTTAGGTGATTGAGAAACCATGGTGTACTGCCCCTACGAAAAGCACTACAATCACTTACAAGTACACATCGTAAATGGCGTCACGTCATGTGTTGTTACCTCTGGAATGAATCACGCACAGCGTGTCGTGCAACAATGTAAACTAGTTAGCAAATGATTTTTCAGTGTTCCTAGAATTTTTGTTCAGTTTTTGAGTAGCTCGTACAAATCACTCTATTGTCGGGCGCCACTTCTTGATGAATCAAGCTAATATTAGGAATCTTAGTACTTGTTGATCGAATCTTGAGATCATAGATCGTTGATCTGCAGTGCTGAAATTATATACTCAGCTGCGAACATAATGATAGTTGCCAACTTTCTGAGATTAAGTATATATTTTTTTTATTTATTTATTCACGTCGCTTCGTTACGAGGCGAGCAGTTTCTTGTAAGGCCTTGGTCCCTTTCCTTCATAGAAGTCTTCATGGTGGACTATCGAATGCTCTGTTGGCATTGATCCAGTGACATGCGAGAAACTTCTTGAGGGGAGGGAGAAGAAGACTGCTTGTGAACACATATTCCTGTAGTATAATGTATGTAGTATGTTACTACACATGAGAAACAAATAAGAAACAAATTACCCTAGGTTGTTTATCCAGTTCCGAGGTTCGAGTTCCGATATTGTACACTTCAAATTCCAGGATGTTCGAGTTTCGAGTTTGAGCCAGTTCCAAACATATCGAGTCTGACGGGAGACCCAAAGTTTCGAGTTTCCAAATGTTTTCAAATTTTCGTGATTTTCGATCCGAAATTTCGAATTTGGAATTTTTCCTAAATATTTATAAGAAATTTAGCGAGAGACAACCTTCGCCACTAAAATAGTCTACGATCAAATATCCGAGGTTTTCGACACTCCAGTAAATTTATCGTGAAAATAATACAATTTAGAACATATCTCAACTCGACACAATTCGAAACGTTCGAGTTTCAGAATAATCGAGTTCCTAGTTTCGATTTGGTTTTGTGCTCCAAAAGCAAAAGAGTTTTGATTTCCGAGTCGAACTGGTGTTTTGATAACGTTCATGTCAATATTCTTTTTTTATGACTGTTCGCTTCTCATTTTCCGAAAGTATAAGTTTTTTTTCCGTCCATCACAGGTTAAGGAGATATATTATGCGATCGCCCCTGATCCGAACTGGAGATACGCAACAGACAAACGATTTTCCGAATAACCCATAACATCCGTCGACGAAGTTTTTCACTTTCGCAGAAACCCAACATTTTGACATTTCCTGGTCTTATTTTAATAGGGTGAGTCAGATTTACCATTCAGTTTTTGTAGTCCATTAATGCACTCTTATTTTGAAAACGTGAATGAATAGTCACGTTAAGTTATCTTCGTTTTGCACGCCTTTTAGTTTGGCTGTAACAGTATATAAAAGTTGTGTGGTTCTCATTGAAACGATAACGAGGTGGAAACAGTTTTGAATATATTCCCATGGCGTCGTTAATCTGTGTTCGCAATATAACCCTTGATTGCACTCCAAACATGTTGTTACATAATCAAATGTTGTGAGTTATAATGGTTATTCAGTGAGAACTACACATTGAATGGTTCGATTCGGCTCCACGAGTTTGAAGCTGCTCTTGATTCAATTATCATGCATTATCTTCATTTTACGTGAGTTTCATTGGGAAAGTTGGTTAGTAACTTTTCGTGAAACGTGATTTTGGTAGAGAACAATTTTGTGGTTGTCTACAAAAAAATAACAAATACTGAACGTTCTATGTTAGACATGAATGGACAAATCTTGTTTTTGAAACTACACGTGGATTTGAAAGTAATCTGCGGCACCCTATGCACATAAGCTTTTCTGAGGCTAACGTCACCGAAAAACTTAAAGAAACCGTTCCGCTATAATCTGAGTTTCACGAAAATTCTGAAAAGCCTATGTTCTTAATGTGATTTTGTAGATACTGAAGAAAACTTTCCAATCGAAAGTTAGCAAAGTTTGCATAATATCAAGCCATAAAGACGCAAACATAAACATTTTCACTGTGACGCGACTCGACTTGGTTCCTTCAATTTGCGAAATATTAAACTTGTACAGTCTCTAACTGTGTCGTGGTAGGTGATAGGATGGTTTGGATTTAAAGTTGTTCTTTGATATGTTACTCTACCCCATCGGTTTCATTACGTAAGCCGCTTTTCCAAGACAATGAAGCGAGGTAGAGACATGAAAGTATATATATATATATATATATATATATATATATATATATATATATGTATATATATATATATATATGTTTGATAATGGCTTTCCATTTGCCAAAGAGTCAGATTGTTAACTCGAAAAAGAGAGACGGCTTCTTTAAAAACCGAGTTGAAATTGATCTATTTTCGATTTCAGTTATATTATTGTTGTATTCGGGAAAGCATCCATTCGACCCTGATGATGTTTATCATTTCAAAACCTATGAATACAGCATAATCCCCGAACTGGATCATTGCAGACTTCGGTAAACATATAACATTTATGTTCACAAACATCCACAGAAAATGACCATTTGCCACGGAAAAGAACTGAATCGATGCCTTCAAGGTGGAGTGGACCTATCAAGATATTTTTGCGTCATACTCGAAAAAGAAACAGAGACTGTTCATTTGAGCTCCAAAAATGTGTTAAAGAGAAGGTCATATCCGAGCTGAAATTCGAGCCTACCGAGATTTGCAATTTTACACAGAACCATCAAACTACGAACAAAACAGAAATACCGCGCAGTTCTAGCCAGATCTTTTGGTTCAATTCCTTCGCCCAGTCGGATATTGAAAAAAGGAACATTCTCACAACTTTGAAAACGCTCTCTTGACCTTACTACGAAAATTACCTATAGTTTTGATGAAAATAACACTGGAACTATTCCAGGCCGCCTATTATTCTTGCATTGGTTCTCTCAACTGCCGATAACTTTGATGTTAGAGAAACAATACGTGAGACGTGGGCTTATGGTGCTAAATCAAATGCAGTCAAAGTGTGTACGTTTAGTTCCTAGCTTGAATTTGAATGATTGTCCTTATTAGCTTTGTTTTTCAGTGAAATTATGCATAAGATCTAAAACTTGTTGTAACCCGTTTCACCATCTTACCATAGAGAGTATTCTCATCACGCAATTCACCAAATACATAGTAGAAAACATGGTTATCCTTCTGAAATGTCATGCGTTACTAGTTACTGGTCACGCGCGCTTTTGCAGACTGAGTCTTATGATGTTTTTCTTGTATACTCGAAATATCTATTCATAGTCAAATATATAGTCACGAAAAAGCACATCAGAATAGGCAAAAGTTATACGCGAACATCATTCACTATTTTATTTTTCTCAAGAAATTATTTTTGATAAATCAATATAACCCACTGTTGTATTTATTTACTATACTTCAACTCCATTCGTTCAGAACAACGCGGTTTCCGTGTATTTTATACTTTCTACTACCCAAAGGCCTGGAGTTATAAACAAGGTTCACGAGGAAAGTAGTAAATACAGAGACATTATTCTTACGGATTTGGAAGAAAATTACGACAACCTCGTGTACAAGGTAGTTCCCAGTGGTGCACACGTTGCACGTCTCCGTTCCGTGTACGTGACAGAGAAAACAGGATGTATATTCTTGTTCTACTCTTATCTTTCGAATGATGATCGGCTGTGTTTGTACTTTAATTCCCTCGCATTTTTGCGATTTTTTGCGGTGGATGACGATCAAACTGAAACCTAAAAATGAATAGCCTTCACACTCTGGTTTTCTGCTTTTTGCCCTCACTACAAATGGTCAAATTATATAATACAATGATGAATAATGATGGTTAAAGATTTTCAAAAAAACTCTCAGAAAGGTTTCTAGATAACTATCAAAATAAGCTCTACCCCTTAGGGGTCCTAGTTTTTCGTGATTTGTGTTGTTTTTTTCCCAATACAAATTCATGAATAAACCTTATATAAGCTCGCCGTTGAATTTTGAAGTGATGACGGATAAATAAAGCAGAGTACCATAACTTGACTAGAAAAACACTAAAAACTCAAATTTGATTCGGAAGTTCTTGTATGTCATCTACAGGTGAATGCCGCATTCGGCTTCCACTCGCAGTTTTGTCCAGAAGCCGACTACCTTCTGAAAATAGATGACGACGTTGTGGTGGATTTCGACAGAATGATGTATTTTTTGATGAAAACCCCAGTACCTCTCACGGCAATTCAATGTCAAACGTGGGAAAATGCACCCGTCATCAGAAATATCAGTGACAAGTGGTGAGTAAAGAGTATTCCGGATGAAAACAAACCCAGCTCTTTCCTCTTCAGCTGGAGGAGTTTTAAAGAATGGACCAAATGTTGAGTGCTCGGAAAAT
Source organism: Litoditis marina (assembly GCA_964036275.1). NCBI lineage: Eukaryota > Metazoa > Nematoda > Chromadorea > Rhabditida > Rhabditidae > Litoditis > Litoditis marina. The sequence continues at coordinate 19,790,376 of OZ038433.1, forward strand.
GCCCATTAATTTCTTTGACTTACTTTTTTCGAACTTTATGATGTAATCATCAGCTGTAACTCGTAGAAAACCACGGAACCTACCATTCAAAAAGAGATCAAAATCTTGTGGTTTTGTCGCATTCTCTTAGGAATTTTGTCGCACTCTCGAGAAAATTTCTATCAGAAATTCATAATGTTCACCGAACAACGACATTTCAGGTGCGAGGTTTGCTTTACAGAACTTGTTCTAATTTTGTTGAAAAATTACGTATAATTTAGGCACGCTCCCAGATCTGTTTGGTCTGAGGAACATTTTCCCACCTACTGTAGTGGTCCAATGTACGTAGTTGGATCGCATGCGGTCCATCGAATATGGAAGTTGGCCAATAAGTTTAAACCGTTCCGACTGGAGGTGAGTAATTACCACAATTTCAAGTATTATCGTGCTAAAGTACGTATTTTGTGTTAGTGTGTTTGTTTATCGAATCAAAAATGAGGTGGAAGTGGTGACTTTTCGCTAAATTCGGCTTCAGAAAGTTGTTCTCCTCAAAGTGAGCGGAAAAATATCAGCCTAGCATGGTGTCGTGTATGAGTGAACTGACTTAAATCGTTAGGTTTTGATTATCTGATTACCTAGTTCATGCTTAGTTTTTGAATTTTAACGGCAATAATGAAATGTATCGGAATTGATCTGAGAAAATAAGTCAAAAAACGCATATTTTACTGGTTCGGGTGTGGTGTGATAAACATTCGTTTTACTGTGCAGATCTAACTTCCACCAGTTATTCTTATAGTCATAGTTTGAAACAGATAACTTCTGAAATAGCAGATTTATGCTTGATAACATGTTTTTTCATTGAGAGTAAATTTATCACAAATATTTTTGCAGGATGTCTTTTTCACAGGAATTCTGTCAGAAAAGGCCGGGGTTCAGCGAATTGGTTGGGTGCGACATTATCTGGTGCAAGAGAAGGTCGATTTGCTCCCATTATTCCTACCTACTAAGACTCCTCATGTGTACATTCGAACTTTCCGATGAAAGTTTTCGAATCCTAACTTAAACTTTGTCAAACAAATTTGAGAACGCATTGTAATAGGCCGCGAGAATCAAGTGCAAAGATAGTTCACAAATGTCTACTAGACTTACAGGACTAAAATGTAACGAAAAGATACTGTAGGAGTCTAAGTAGTAGGATCGAGAAAAACTGCTAGAAAATTATAAAACAAATTGGCTTTTTTTCATCGCGTAACAAGGATGTAAAAGCCTTTTAGGAGTTTGAGAATTTGCGTTCGAACAATCGATGCTAGAAGTGAATTAATGTTGTGATTACGGCGAGATATGAATGAAAAACTGTCTGAATCATTCTACCTAGAAGTTGGGATACACAATATTATTCATGAGTGTGTGTCTACATTCATCATTCATATATGCACTATCCATCGTAACTCTCACTGTAAAACGCCGCTAACTACGTTCGAGCTTAATCGTCGTCTGCTCACGATTCCTAAATTTTCTAGGCGCTGTGGCGCGGTGAATGGGCCTGCGACGAACAGAGAGAGCCATTGCTGTTTGGTGTTCACTCGCTCAACTCGACTCGATTGATGAAAAAAGGATTCAAGTATTTGAAAAATTTGAGTTGTTTGAAATCAGACACGTCTCCCACACAATAGCACGTGTACATTGTCATCTTCAACTGTGCATTATTTCCAATAGATAATGGTAAAACATGTAAGAAAATCCATGTATATCGACGATATTAATTTTATGTGTATTTTCTCATGTTAGTTTTCAGAGTTTGTCATTCTCTATCTAAAGTGTAGTTCTTTTTTCGGAATTGGACACATCTAGAATGTATGTGTTCATTTACATTGCTTTCAAAGTTGTTAAACCAATACAGAAAAGAGAAATTTATTTATATTCATCTATTGTCGAATGTCTACTCTGCATTGAACGTTGTGCAGTTCATTCTAAGGTTCCTCTCGAGCCTAATGACGTGTTTTGCTTTTTGATCGGGTTGCCCGGTTTCGTTTTTTCCCTTACTATTTCACGTGTTTTATGCAATGTTCACAGTGTATGTTGTCATTCAAGGCAACATGAGTTACATTGATTCATATTAGTGGGGGTCTATAATGTTCACAGTATATGTTGTCATTTAAGGCAAAATGAGTTACATTGATTCAGATTAGTGTGGTGAAGCGTGCTCTAATTGAGTGTCGTGCATCGATAGTTGAACGCCAAATTTTCATTCACCGGGCTATTACATGCTTCACAACGCAAATGTTGACTGGTCTATCGAGCTACTTTTATCTTTTTCCGCAAAAAACGAAAAATCTGCTCTAAAACTCACAAGTGGATATATCGAAACTATAACAAAGAATTATCGCCAGCGTTTTTGTTCGATCTCTCTGGGAGCTATGTTTCAGACTGCGCATAGAGACTCATGTCTGCTTTTCAGATGACCTCTAACTGGTTATATAGGTTTGGTCAAACCGTTGTGGACATCGTACCATCGATTTAGTATAGGGCGGGGTTTGGCGAGGGGCCAGCCAGTCTGCGTATCATTGATCTATACACTGTCTTAACTGCTGGCAAGTGATTAACGACCGCTCGCCCCGCATCGCTCAATCAGTCGAACCCTCTGTTGTCTTTATGAGAAAAATGTCGACTATACGACTATAAGAAGTTAGCAAATTTTGTTATGTAAACTTCTGTATCTCAACTGTAGAGACATCCGACAAAAGTACCACATGTATTCGAATGTCTACTATGTTTTTCAAAAAATACATATAATCTCAAAAACAGAACCATGCAGCCCGGAATCCAAACAGTAACGGAAAACAAAAAATCACACACACACTAAATAAACCGATATAGAGGTTTATATACTGCTTTCGTACCAACATAATACAACACGTAATAGGCAGAACAAACACGTAGGATGAGAACGGATTGAAACATACAAATCCCCGAAAGTACAAACTCAGGAAGGTGGGGGTGAAAATGTTCCCATCCCACGTTTCACAAACCAATGTAAGAATATTCATCCATGGAGAAACCTGAGTAAGACAATTCCTGAGTGAAAAGTATGAATGGAATGAAAGGAGAATAACAAACTGCAACTTATGTTGATAAAAACGTGAACACACTGGTACTTTTTGTTATAGATCATTCCGATTGAGGCAGAGTAGCTTGTTCACAAAGAGATGCGAACTTCTGGCAGTCGTAGAAGCATTTAAACGTCATCTGACTGAGATCCTGGAGAGTAAAAATGAATCCCTATGCGCAGCCTTAAAGATAGCTGTGTGAGAAAGAAGGCTGGTTATTGGACGGAAAAAAACGCCGGGTGCAAATTGTCGCCATAGATGTTTACTGGTGGGTTTTTGGGCAAATCTGTCAGTTTTTTGAAAAGCAAACATGTCGGTTAACCTGCACTGTCTCTGAACTCCCTGGGACTGGGACGTCGTAGCAGTCGACCGTCCGGGACGCGATGTTTACGCGTCCCAGACGGTTTGACTGCTACGGTCCCAGACGGTTAGTCAGGATCAGCCGGGCCAGCGCGGCCCCAGACCATTCCGAAATTTAATTGATTTATAATATTACTGATTCACTCCGAATTATTGAGAAAAGATGAGATTATTGCTCAACTTTCAATGCTAATTCTTTTTGAAAAAAAATACACTTTTTTCAAATGAATATGCACAAGCATGTTTTCTCTTTAACACCTAATCGAAGTGAGCACTTCTTTCGTGTGTCAGAGCGGCTTTTAACCTAGCTCGAATGAACTAAAATGGCTGAGTTGCGCAGAGTGGCACCTCTAGCACGTACGTATCTAATTCTGGCCGGACCGCTGATTACTTCACGAGTGGCGATCCAGCTATCATTGCGAGTGCAACGACGTCTGCTACGTTGAGTAATTTGACCCGTACGTCGTCTGCTACCAAGCTAAAATGCGGTTTTTTTCGCGTGACTGCTACGACGTCCCAGTCCCAGGGAGTTCAGAGGTGTAGCGCGTTTGAAACAATTCATGATAATTTATCACTCACCGAATCATATTCAGGCGCCGTAGCAATCCCCCCAATACTTGCGAAGGTTCACGTGAACTACCTCATGAGGTTTACTAGCGAGGGTGATGAACATCTCGTGAGCTGCTGGTCAACTCGTCATTTTTCATATTATTTGAAAATTAAACTTTATTTATGGTTCTTTTATTTTTTACCTACACCATTTTTACTATATTGAGAAATAGATGAGACTGATTCAAAGTAATTTCAGTTGTCATGGCCTTGTTAATGGGCCCACATGCACGTACGAAAAACATAAAGTACGTGAGAAGAAATCCATTTGAAGTTTTCCATGAAAACAAGTATCTTCTAAAACTGAAGTATAGAATAACTAGCGACAAACTGGAGCGCGTGTGCGATATTCTTCTCCCTTTCATGGAGGAGGTTCAAATTGACAACTGGACGATTGAGCAACGAATTAAGGTGAGACACTTGTGTACATTGATCATAAAAGGTGCATTGGATATATTAGGAAACTAATGGGGTCTTACAAAATGTTTCTTTACAGACTCTGGTTGGACTTCGATATCTAGCAACCAACTCACATCAACATGTGATAGCGGATGCGGCTGGTATTTCGCAAAGAAGTGTTTCTAACGCGTGCTGGAGTGTGATTGAAGCACTAACTAATGAAGCTGTCGTTAACAGGTTTATGCCACATGGTATGGACCAGCCTGCCGTCTGCCAGCGTCGTGCCGAGGATTTTGGTCGGACCGGCCTTCTCCCTAGTGAGTTTAGCAACCATCGCAATTAGCCAGTTTTTGCCACGTTCATGAAGCCATTTAATGTGAAGTCTTTAAACAATTTTTTATAGAACGAACAAACAACGGTTTAACAAACGGTGGCTGAGACACATGAAAGAGTGTACACAGCAATAAGCTTAACAGAAAACTAACAAGAAAACATGAAAAAGAGGGAAACATCTCTACAGTCGGAAACAATGATCAACAACATGAATGAGAGATTTCAGCTAAGCTGACATGGGTCTAAAAAAGTGATCGTGGAAGGTATTAAGCTGACCGATTGAGCCGTTGAACCGAAACTATAGGGATATACGCTGTAAATTTCAGATGTCGTGGGCGCAATAGACGGTATAGTCGCCATTTTCCCCATAAAGACAGCAGCGGCTTCGATTGATTGGGCGATGCGGGGCGAGCGGTCGTTGATTATTTGCCAGCGGCTGAGAGAGTGTGTAGATCAATGATACGCAGACTGGTTGGCCCCTCGCCAAACCCCGCCCCTTACAAAATCGATGGTACGGTGTCTACAACGGTTTGACAAATTCTATAGCGAAGTGCGGATAAAGAAGCCAGATGAAAATGGTGCAACCTACTACTGTAGAAAGGGCTTTACTGCTATCAACGTTCTAGGATTGGTGGATGCTCGCGGGAAGTTCATATATGTGAATGCTCGGTTCCCCGGTTCAGTGCATGACTCAGCTGTTTTCCAGTCTTCCTCCGTAAAGGAGTTGTTTGAACAGAACATGGTACCAGATGGGTACGTACTGATCGGAGATAGCGGCTACACTAATAGCAACATGATCATCACGCCTTATCGAACAGCGGACACTCAGCAGAAGCGAAAGTTTAACAAGACCCATCGAAAGATGCGCGTAATTGTCGAACAGGTGTTTGGAATTTGGAAATCTCGATTCCGATGTCTGCAGACAGAAATACGCTACAACCCCGAGAGAGGTGCAAAGATGATCTTGGCTTGTGCGGTGCTGCACAACATGTTCATGAGTCTCAAATGTGGAAAGCGACGTCTGTTAGGAGGACGCCAAGCCACACTACGACACCCTCCCGCTCAATGTAGAAATATTCGTGACTATCTGTCTGCTAACATTTGATATGTTATTCAATAAAGTCTATCAGCAACCCTTATACCTTTATTACAGCTCGCTTAACCTATCCTTGATCTCTTGCGACAAAGGGGAAACCGTGAACTACATAATCAAAAGAGAAGATTCACAAGAAAATAAGTTATAAACAGCACGACTACTTACTCAATCAAGTGTCGTCACATGAGTTTCTGCCATGTTGGTGTCTCCGGGCAGTGCAACTAGTTCTTCGCGTAAATCGTCTTCTTCGGCAATCAATGGTTGATCGATGAGAGCATTGTTGACAGCGACACCGAGACTTGGCACTTGCACCAGACGGTCAGTCAGAGCGGAGAGAACTGCTATTTGATGCGAGAAGAACACCTTCATGGCCTGAAAAACATGTGTCAGTGAAGTATACACGGTTGAATGGCTGAAAGTTCAACACAATAGAGCGGAAAAGAGAGTCTTCGGGGTGTTGATCACCGAAAAAATAGATAGTTACACCGTTTTTTGTTCAGTCACTCGAAATTCTGAGAGTCGTACAATAATGGTAACCGTGTGACCCTCATGCAAAGACTAAAAACGCAAAAAACCAATTTCAGAACAACGAAACCGCGTCACTTACAGCGAACATTTCTTGCTGGCCTTGCAGAACTGCTTGGTTACTCAACGTATGTCGTTTTTTAGAGGAACAGCCCACTTGCACGTCTTCTCCCTCACTGACATCGCTGAGAAAATCCAAAACCTGGAATACATAGATTGATATCTTATTAAAAAAATGATGTTATCATGAGAAAACTAACATGAGAACAGAAAAACATTGAAGTCAGGACGTACTACACGATCTTCCACTAGGTGAACTTCAGGTTGGCGAGGAGCTGGCATCTTAAATAGCATATGTGTGAAATAACTGTTACCACAGAACTGTTCGCCACATTCAAAAACATGAAAAGACGCCGTGCATGAAACGTGCGCCGTGAAACGTGAAACGTGAAACGCGCGTGACGCCGTGCGTGCGTGCGTGATGAGATAGCATGAAATTTACGACTTATAATGGAGGTATATGACCACTACGCAAAACTGAATTTATGACTCGAGCAGGGACTTCAAATAAACTTTAACGTTAGATATTATTTTTTATTCAATTTAACCGATCCAGTACAATGAAAATTGCACTTAACCACTTCGTGTTCCAAACGAACGAAATTCATCATAACTAGAACATAAAATGATCGAAAACATAAAAAAACCTACACGAAATGATTCTCCACCGCTGTGACCCAAAAACGCAGGATTGTGGCCGAAAAAACGTGCCAACAGCTTGTCTTCCTCGTTCCACGAACCACGTTGATCAGTAATAATTTGCTCCAATGCATCATCGATGCCCCCTCCAGTGGCACGTCGATATCTGAAATAAAGTGTTAACAATGACAAGTCCCAACTGAAAACTGAAAATGAGGATAATACACCCAACTCTGATAGAATTCAGTCTGATATTACCTATGCAGTGACCGTGCGTTTTCACTTAAGCTAGCGTAGTGTGAGGCAGCTGTTACGTGAAGTCACCAGAACAAAACAATCGAACATTAATTTTCTCACCTATCCTCTTGAGAGAGAACTTCGCGAACTTTTCTTTTCCGCGTAGACCACATGGTTTGCATTTGGGCAGTTGACATCACGATTCCGCACTTGGTCAGAATGGTTCTTCCCACTCGCTGCCATGCGAGATTTCGGGCTGCATTCATTCGGGGACTGTTTTAATTACTGCTTTGCAATAGCACTCGGGAGTTCTTCAGTACTTCTCTGATGAGAACGTCACCTTTTTCCATACCCTCACTCATCCTGTAACAGCAAAAATACAATAACATAATAAAGAACAAAACACAACTGCTTAAGCGGTTCAAAAATTGAGATGGAAAAGTTAATTTAGGCTAATGATTGGAAATAGGGTAAAATCTCGTTTATTTACGTGATACTGTAAAAATAAACTCGCACCACAGCTGCGACACGTCCGCACAAACGTAACAAAAACAATTTAGAGCACACTCCTGGCATTGGGATATTTTTTGTTCTGTTTTCGATTCAAGTCTGTGAATCACAGCCACGTAAATATTGATGAATGAAATATATGATACAAAGAAGACCAACATGGTTTTTAGAAACCTCTTCATGCGGGCATGTTGCGCGCATGCGTTTTCTAATGCGGGAACGCTTCGAGACCTAATGATCACAAAGTACCTTTCACCTTAGATGCAGAAAAAACCTAATTACCTTTGAAGCAATGAACTGAAACTATCATGAAATTCGATTTGGTATCCATTCCCAATATAATATTGGTGTAGAGGGGGAGCTACAAATGCCGAGCATTTCTGGAATTTTATAGTGTAAATAAAAATACAATCAAATTTACGCTATAAGCAACACCACAGTTACTATAAACAGTGAAATCATACATATATCTGCAATAGAATACGTGTATTAATGATAAATAGTATCATACATGATAAATATAATCAACATACAATCAAACAACAACAAAAGATACAGATCCGCCGTTTGATGCCCACCCCCTCCTCTCTGCAAACGGGAAACCCCGCCTACTCGCGCCACATCAAAATCGATTGAATCAAATGTACTCCGCTCTATCTATTACATAATAATACCGCATGAACAGAACATAATAATAGTTGATGGAAATATTCAATTAATGAGAATCCATTTGATTTTCGAAAAATTAAATAAATATAAATCGCCATAAATTCTTGAAACAAAACTCAAGTAAAATCTGGTGAGATTTGAGAAACTATGGTCAGAGCATGTTTGGCTCCGCAGCTTTGCCCTCCTCATTCTACGTACTATCTGTTTTTCTCTAACACTCATCAGATTACTCAGCAGCTTAAATCGAAGGTAAAAAAAAAAAAAAAAAAAAAGTAAAATTCAACAGTGAGCTCATGAATACTTCATCAACTTTTTCATTCCTAATGCTTTAGCATATCTACCTCAGGAGGTAGCTGGTGACGTGTGGTTGGGCAGTAGCTCATGAGGTGATCTCATGAGGTCTGGGGGGATTGCTACGGCGCCAGGTCTTTTATCGATAAAATCGAACGAATCTGAAATTAATAAGTTGTAACAATCGTCAAACTGATTTTAGAGATTTTCAGCTTTTGAAAAATATATTTCGAATTAGCATTTTCGAGAGCCCAACATAGACATTTTGACTATAACGTCTAACGTAAGCAATCCTGGTTCATCTGTTCTCTGTAAATGTTAACGTTTCATGTGCTGTTGATATTTTTGAAGGTTTTGACATGTTTGGGATATGTCACGGAGCCATATAAGGCGGGGTCAATTAAAAAAATTTGGAAAGTCGCCGAAAACCAGGAAACGTGCCAAATTTTCTGTATTTTGGTACTTCGTGAAAAATATCGCTGTTTCGTGCCAAATGAGGAGGCCGTGTCGCCCGAAATCACTCGGACACGGTGGTAGTTTTCTGTCTCTGCAATTGCCACCCGCTTGCAACTATGGAAGATTTTCAAAGCCGGAACCATAATTTTGAATATAAAAACAAACACATTTGTGAGGAACATTTATTACCACATCATAACAAACAGACAAACTGATCAAGGAATGAAACACTTATTACAAGAATAAAACACATCTGACACATTTCCAACAGATATATTGCTATTTAAAAGTTTCCAAACGAAAAAGTTATCATTTAACATGTGTTAAAGACCTATATTTCGAATTATAAAATCCAAACAACTATTTTCGTTAAACTTTTTCGAGAAGAAACACATTATGAAATGTATCAATAAGAAAAGCAAAGATTTAACAAATACCAGAGCTTAAAAACTAATCTAAAATGTTTCAAATCTCTATATTTTTGAAACCTTTCTAGACAGAGAAATGCAAACCTGACACATTCCAAAAGTTGATACAATTGAAAGATGCCAAAAGTTACATAATATATTGAAAATATTCCAAAACAAGAAAATATGAATTTGACATATTCCAAAACCCAAATTACAATTTGAAACGTTTCAAAGTCGTAGTTTCTAGGTTTCTACAAAAAAATCGTTAGAATACTTTAAAATGAAGCAAACTAACCGTTTTTCACACTAATTTAGCTTATTGTTCCATTGAAGAACAGTGAACATTAAGCAATAAAACTATCGAACGCAAATCTGCGATTCGGAAAGAATAAAAATGGTCTTCTAACCGACTTTACTGAAACTAAGTAACTTTTACAACCTATAAGACAAAAAATAATGTAATTTATGAGAAAAAGAATCTCATACGCTACAAGCCACAATAAATTATAATAGAAAGTAGAAAACAAACAGAGTACCGCCGAAACGCTAGAGATGCGCACATTGTGAAGAACTGTCCCAAATTCTGGTGTAGTTTGCACAGAGTACTCCCGAATTACTGAGGTGGACGCTTCACGAGATCCCGCGAACGAAACCAACATAATGGACGCCTAAAATTTATTCGATGAATGCAAAAATTAAGAAGTAGGGCTGGACACAATCAAAGGATTACAAAACCAACGACATTGTTGTTTGTTGAGCAACATGTTTTTGGAAACCGGGAGTGAATAGATTTGACTGTTTAGATGATCAAGTCTCATTTGTGTTCAGGTTCAGATGATCAAGTGTCTATTATAAAATCATCCAAATAAACAGAAAATTCACCTGACTATCATGTCATCTGAGAACTTAATAAAATTTGTATAGACGTTATTATTATCTTGGCATATTGATTGTTGCTACCGTGATAAGGACAAAAACTATATGAGGGAATGAGGGGTTCGCAATGAACAATCGTCTGCTCACAAATAGATAGTATTGGCTAAACTTTGATAAAAAAAGGATTTTTTTATTGAAAATGTCTAAATTACACAGCTATTATACTTCGTTCAAATCGCGTCGACCAATGCTCATTTTTCCTTATTCCAACTCCCGATCATTTTTAGAGGCAAAAACGGTTAAAAAGCGATAAGCGGGAGGCAAAATCAGTTTGCGGAACTATTCTGTACGCTTTTAAAATTACGCACGTTCACTTCACTACGTGACATTGAAATGTTTTACCTAAAACTTGAACCCTGAACACTCAAAAGAGAACAATTAGTGTTGAAAAACTCACAATATTTCCAATGCGCTACGATGTGTTCTGGCCATTCATACTTGATCCATCCGAATGACGCCTACCCTCCCTCTCGCCTGTAAAATGAACGAATACATTATATTTGAGTCATTATTACTATCACCCTAGTGATGCTACTCTTTGTGTCTAAACCTGCTTGAAAGAATAAGTGCATTGTGTAGGAGAACAATAAAATTGTGAAACATGTTATTTTTGTTCCTTTTGGTGGTTACACATTACACATTTCTGTTCAGTGGCCGTAGTTTGTAAGCTCAAACAGCCGGGTAAGCTATTTGAGCAGAATTCAAATAATTTATCACGGACTACTCATTCACTTGCTTTGAAGTTTATCTTGCATACGTGTGAAGCTAGCAAACATGCACTCAATTAGCAGAAAATATAAAAAAAAACCGGAAAACCGGAAACTTTATTCATCTCCCCTAATTCGACTCTTATTCAACAATGAAGACACTCCGGATTCTAGCATCAAATCTAGTGCAAATCTTTTGATAAAATCGCGAAATCAACAATGCCAATCAACCATAAACTTACTTATGATTACTTCATTGAAATTCGAACTCATCCAATCTTCTGAGTGATAACCACACTGCCTTCATATCGGCCATTATATCTGAAAAACACAGCCGGAATATAGTAAACTTCCTAACATTAACATCAACGACAAAATCGAATGACGAAATTGAGATAACGTGAGAAACAGAACATTCTTCTAAAAAACAATTGAAAATGCGCTGTCAAATATAAAGTGAGAAACACCGTTTTCAGGAAAACACGGCTAGAATGTAAAAAAACGTCAACTTACTCGAAACAATTTTTGGGCAAGCATCATACTAACTAAAATAGCTGGAGACTAATGTATAACACGTTTTATAAACAAATTAAACAAAATAAACATGAAAGAATTACATTTAGAATAAAAAATTTTAAAATTTCAACTTTTTAATGATAGCGTGTAACAAAAAATGTAATGCGTAGCCTGCGCGTGTATTTTCTGCATTTTCCTGTCCACGTCTGCAGCCTTTTTTGCAAAATTTTTAAACTGAGTTTTATGTTATTTTTCTTTTTAATCGTTCTTTTAGACGCAATTATTCATATTTGATCCTTATTTGACATGAATACATGTGTTTTTTGAAGGTTTCGGAATGATTACCCGCATCACTGAGATGCTGCGACGCGCTCAAGATGGAGTTCGAGTTTAACAAAGGTGAGTCTTCATTCTATAATTCTCTAGCTTCGTCACATCATGCAGCTTTTGCGGCTGCTTGCGGACATCTCGTTCTCGTTTTGTGGGTCACAACTTGTCCCCCTGCTCAAAAATGAAACTCAAACCAGCCTAAACTTCAGAATTAAGCGGATGCCTAGATTTGTTCCTCCCTAGAAATAGTAGACAACTTCAGAATCGAGTTGGAATTAGAAGAGGGGATAGTAATTTGCTAATTGTATCGTTATTCTCAGACATTCATTGTTTCTATCAAATGTGTGGCTGTTAAGCAACTTTTTAAAGGTGTCAGTTTTTGATTTGTATTCAATAACAAACTTTGAAGTTCAAAAAATGTGATTCGCTATTCAAACTATGTTTTTAGCCTATTATTGTGGGGACGAGGTGTCACACACGACAGTGGGGACGAGGTGTCACACACGCGAGGGCGAGTTGTCGCGTAAGTGTAATCTCGTAGCGCTCTAAATATAAGCCAACTTGAGTGCGTTTTGTTTCCAGGTAGCTCACGAAATATGTTCAATTTACTCTAATGTGGTAGTAGGAGCGAGTTAACAATATAAGCTATGAGTCTCAATTAGTTGAGTTTAGTACATGCAACATGCTCCATAAGTATAAGTGTCAATCAACTTAGGTCTAAACATTTGAAACTGTTTGCACTCAATCCCATACCTTCATAAAATTGTTCGATTAGCCAGAGAAAATCGAAACGTGGGCTCCTCTTCGATTGAAAACAAGTGATATTGTGTTTGTCTATTTTTGATGAAAAATCAACTCTCACGGGTCTAAGTTTAAAACGTAATATTTTTCTGTGAGGATTGCCGTGGAAACTTGGATAGGGTAGAAAACACTGCTCTAATTCATCTGTTAGGTTGAGGTCGAACTATTCGACAAGAAGGAGTGCGTTTTTATACTTAAATGCGTGAAATTTAATGATTTTGCATCGAAAATAGAAATGTTCCCCCATTTATGGCAAAAAAGTAGCTCGTTTTTCTATTTTCCATGGCTATTCGGACAAACTTCCTAATGTATGCTCAAACCGCGCTCCCCGCCATTATAGGGTTATTTTGATCACGAACCGATCGTCTCTTGTTTTGTAGGGTTATGACGAATGTGTATGTGTATAGCTGTATAGATTCCGACATTATTGTTCAGTACAGTTTCTGTTTCAGATACGGACAATGCGTTATTCCCATTCCCTATTCCGCGTTCCGGCCCAATAGGAGTCCACTCAAATGGATACCAAACTGCTGGTCTGTCACTCGTTGCCCGGACAGTTTACATTATTTAATTTCTTTGACGCTGGTTTTTTTCTGTTTCTGCTAGGTATCAGGTATGCTATTAAGATTAGTAATCAGTTTCTGACTTTCAGTTCCGTAAATCTGTATTAATACGCTATTTTCACGAAAATTTGTTAAATTCGATTGAAAATAGCAAATTGGATTCTTCTGAGGTTCGTTTTGTAATGGAGTGGATTTGCTATTTTCACGTCGAAGTAATGCTTGAATGGATATAATTTCTTTGTTTCTCCGTTGTTGAGGGCGAGTGAATTATTGTTAAACTCAGGTTTTTGCTCAAAAAATAGGGATTAACACGTTGAATAAGCTGGTTCTTATATACAGTAATTAATCACCAGTAGCCGTCCGATCGAACGGCTACTAGCTGTTTAGTAGTGGTAGGTAGAGGTTTGTCCAAAATAGCAAGCAATTAAGTGGCAAACTAGTAGCATTTTGTGATGTTTTCCCTTTTCGCGAACTCGAGGTAGTTGTTTTATAGCCGTTAATAGTAACTTGGTATCCGTTTGCCAAACGGCTATCGAAAATGAAGTCACTACTAATTTAAATGTGTAATAGCAGACCTTTGTTCGATCGAACCGCTACTAGCGCTTTGGGTGGGTTACTAGCAGCCAAGTTTCTCTTCTCATCATTCTGTATTTGAGTTAGCGAAAAGCCTTGCAAATGTAATATGTACCTGCAATCCCATTTACAATAGGCTTTTCGGTTTCGCTAACTCAAACATTATCAATGTTCTCAAGCCTAACTTATTTTTTATAGCGAACCACATCTCAAGTAGCTCGCCTTTTCATAACACTAGCTCTAGCTACCTTTTTTGTATTCCTAATTGAATTATTTTCGGAAAATATGTGTTGTTTTATTATTTAATATGTTTGTAATTCGCTTCCATTAATTTTTCGTAATACTTTCATGTTGTTTAAGCTAGGTTGTTAAAATTGCCGTTTTGGCATGTGCCAATCACAGAATTTGTGTTTTGACATTTAATAAGTGAGGCACACCATTACTTGACAAGTTTCAAACCAAACACCAAGGTCTTGGCATTTGTCAAACTAGTAATTTTTAGCTTTGGAATTTGTTGGATGTCTATTTTCAGAGAATTGGTCAAATTGTAATTTTTAGCTTTAGAATTTCTTGGATGTCTATTTTTAGCATTTTTCAAACTGGTAATTTTTAGCTTTGGAATTTCTCGTATGTCTATCTTTAGTTTGAAAGATGTCAAATCAGGTACTTTTTGAATGCATTGTATGTTGTTGATTTGCAATAAAGTGGTCACTACTCATCTTTGTTCTCACTGTACTATTGACAACCCGAGTATCAAGCAACACACACAATTCAGACATGCAGTCGCTTTCGTTTGAAAAATATTCCAGTTCTGTGCCAAATCACTCACTCGTGTCGACCGTTTTTTCCTAGAGCGCCGTTTGGTACGTTTCCTGGTTTTCGGCGACTTTCCAAATTTTTTTAATTGACCCTGCCTTATATACAGGGATAAAATCCAATTGCTTGGTTGTTGTTTATTTATATTAGAGGTGGTTAACACACAAATCAAAATTGAAGACTTGAAAAGACAAAATTGAAAACGGTTGTTAAACACATTTTTCTGAATAGAGTGTTGTTCTTGAATATCTTGTGAAATAAGTGTATAACATATTATTATGCAAACTTTGATGGTTTTTCGAATCGGCTCACCTCACTGAACCCTCAGGTAACTTCCATATAAAACTCATTGTTGCAATTAATGTGGAACTTTGAAATAACTTTTTTTCTCTTCTCGCTCACCAGTTGGGACGAGTGAGATACGAATTCACAGTCAGTACATTGAAAAAATCGAACTTGAGGTAGATGTCGGACTGCGTGGTTCAACATAATTCGGAACTAAAATAAAAGATCAAAATTGAACATTAAATACCAGAATCCGTCGGACTGCGTGGTTCAACATAATTCGGAACTAAAATAAAAGATCAAAATTGAACATTAAATACCAGAATCCACTAGTTTGATATGGCGTTTGTTTTCCCTATCTGCAGTTACCAATGATTATAGTGCAGAGGTAATTTGTTAAAATAGAATGAATTACATTATTCGACATGATTCACGTGCTTGCATATATCCTAAATACTGGTATCTTTCATCACAAACGACGTAATGTTAAGTTTGAACATCGTTTGATGTCAATTTAACGTCACAATTTTCATTTACGAAAATTCAGTTACTCTTCATTCCTTCAAATTAGACTAGAAGTACCCACCGCAGGATTGTTGATAAAGTTTATAAGTTTATAAGGCTGAACCATTTCTCCACGGACTTTTCTCACAAACTTCGATTTATTCTGTTGTGTCCTGGAAAGAATCGATCATGACGGTTGTAGTGCTATTGCTCCCAAAAACATAATATTTACAAACATTGCAGTGCTGACCTCTTTCATGACCATGGTCAGCGAAGCAGGAATCGTAGCGAGCATCTGTAATGCAAGTGGCGCGCTTTCTGTTGAGGAGTTTTACCTGTTTAAATATGTTTCGGAAGAGGCCTTCTGCTCAAACACCATACTCTGAGTGAGGGCAGGAAGTAAAGGTAGCGGTGTTCGTTGTTGATGTGACATGTTAGATAAAACAGGAAGAAGATGTGGTGAAGATGACCACATAGATTGGCCCGTTGGTGTCAATCGCAAAACATGCGAAGACGAAGGATTGCTAGATAGCTGCTGTGGACAGATCTGTGAAATCGAACAGATGAGAGCTACTTGTGATAAGCTGGATCACCTTGATTTCACAGAAAAGCAATTATTCATTGACGGACGATCATAATTTTTCTTGCAATTGTACTACTCACCGCAAAATTAATTGCGAATTTCGGAAAAGAAATATCACAAGGTTTGCCAATAATAATTCTTTGCTTGGCCTATAATAACTCTGTTTCCCTCTCTCAATATTTCCACATAGTTCTCTAATGAGAAAGACCTTTATTTGGATCAACTATTATCATTGTTCTTTTCCAATCGTATTCATCTCTCGAACAAATGCGTTAGATGCAAACAATTTCTGTTGATTATCGTTGTTTAGGTTAAGTGAAAACCGTTCAAATACAGGCGTGGTTGCCACGTACCACATACCTTAACCATGCTCTACTTTTGTCTATTTTCTGACCAAAACTACGCGGAAAACTACATAGATATAGACATTACCTGGTTACATGGCAGAGTAGTGAACGAGGGAAAATCGGAATTCGAGAGTAGGATACCGTTCAGCTGAGGACTCGACACGGTCGAATAATAGGGTCCAAGTGATAACTTGGTCGTTGGCACGCCTGTAATGACGTGGGGTTTATAAGAGAGTGACGCGTCAGGTTCGCGGTCTTGAGACCACTCAAAGTTGAGAATGACCAATTGCAAACAAGCCAAATTGAAAATTTAACTTTCGTTTCAGTTTTTTCTGACGACCCCTCTCCTCCAAGCGAGGGCAGACTGGAAAAAAATGCACCTTTCATTGATATTTGAACAACTTCGAAAATGTTCTAATGTCAAGTTAGGCAGAGTTCATACTTTTTGTTGCCAACTACGGCAGAAGCGGCCAAATCGCGCGCAGCGCGGAGCGCTGCGCAATTTAGTTTTTGATCACAACATTGCGGACTTTCAAAAGCGGTTTTATGCCATTTTCTCGAAAACTCCGAACGGATTTTTGAGATTTTGATAGAGAGAGATAGAGGAGGAAAGGCTCTATCATTGAGCTATTCGATGTTCAATGTGCGACGAGTGATCTACAGTTATTCTAAAAATCGTCTCGCGAAAATGGCTTCCGACAGCGGCCGCGTGGCGCCCGCAAAACCGACGATTTCAACCGATTTGTCTGCAATTCGGAATATAGTTAGGGACAGCAGAGTCATGTGTAAATCTGAATTCTTGGACCATTCGGTCAACATTGAACCATTTTATGGCTCTGGAAACATTGCTCTTAGCTGCTTTGACAATTACTTCTAGATGTGTGGATTGTGCGCAGTGAGCTGTTGGTTCGCTTTTTGGTAGTTTGAATAGATAAACACTTATTGGAAAAAACAATTGTGTTGATCTGTAGAGATCCTGGCTCCATTAAAAGGTTAATCAAACAAAAACAAAAATGATGTCTGTGAAGGGTTTCGAACCCTCGGCCTACTGGACTGTAGTGAGCGACTGAGCCAAATCGTCACGAAGAAGGAAAGAAATGGACGGCGTCACACGTGCGCTGCCCAAAATCAAGGATTGATTACGGTTTTTGAGAGAATGCTTATTAACCAAACTTGTGACGCAGTTTTTGTATTTTAAACAACGACTCAGTGTGAATAGATTAAAATAAATTGGGAAAGCAATTGTGTTTATCTGTAGAGATCCTGGCTCCGTTAAAAGGTCAATCGAACAAAAACAAAATTGATGTGTGTGAATGGATTCGAACCCTCGGCCTACTGGACTGTAGGGAGCTGCTCTGCCGTCTGAGCCAAATCGCCACGAAGAAGGAAAGAAATGGACGGCGTCACACGTGCGCTGCCCAAAATCAAGGATTGATCACGGTTTCTGAGAGAATGCTTACTAACCAAATTTGTAACGCAGTTTTTTTTCAGCATCAACCCAGTGTATGTGAATAGATTAAAATTTATTGGAAAAGCAATTGTCTTAATCTGTAGAGATCCTGGCTCCATTAAAAGGTTAATTGAACAAAAACAAAAATGATTTCTGTGAAGGGATTCGAACCCTCGGCCTAGTGGGCAGTAGTGCGCTGCTCTGCCGACTGCGCCAAATCGTCACGGAAAAGAAAAAAATGAACGGCGTCACACGTGCGCTGCCCAAAACCAAGGATTGATAATATTAATAATAATTCATTTATCCATATGTATCAGGAACAAATCAGGACGGAATGAGATCACGAAGTAATGGACATAAAAATTCATGGCGATGATGAGAAAATATGCGATGGCGAGATTGAAAATGAGAACGTGTGGAAGAGATGCAATGAGCGTGGAAAATTATAACCTAGCGTTATTATAACGTGATGGGGGTACAATTTTGTAGTCATACATTCCAAACTAGAATCTAATAAATGCGGTACGGAACTTGAATGGAACAATTGTAACATAGAAATCCTCAACAGAACATAAGCGATATCGGAGACAATGAGCATGTACAGTTTCACATTGACTAATTATTTCATCGATTTGATTGGAAGGCAATGAGGGAGGAGGATGGTGTTCATAGAAGTAATCGAACGAATATTGAGCATCAACAGAAGGAGGAGGAGGAATAGGAGCTGGCGTTTCCAGTTTAGAGAAATCAGGGAAAACAATAAATGGACGATCGATAATAGGGGTAGAAGGACATTGAATAAGAGATAACGATTCGAATTGTCTAATATCTTCAACTAACTCAATGTCCATTTGAGGGGTTTGGGCAGCAACATTGCGTTGAATTGTAGTTTGGTCGGTGACCTCAGCTCGGGCGGCGTCTCGTTTCGATTGTCTGGCGAGGAATCCGGCCTTCCGCTGTTCCGGGGTCTCGAACTTTCGTACATGAAATGTTGACATAGAAGGCACAGTTTTCATAGCAGTAGATAGATCAATGAGACGCGGAAATGGAATGCCATCTTTGAGAGAAATTTTGAGTGGACGGGGTAAACCATCTTGACGTGGTTTTCCCAAACGGTGGAGAATTGAAACATTTGAAGACGAGATTGATACCAAATTGAAAATTGCATTCACCTTTTTCTTCAATGTAGAGTCCTCAGGTAGACCGTAAATAGTGAGACATCGACGGTCGTTGAATTGGTGTAGTTGGGATTGAATAATGGTGGGAAGAGATTGAGTCATGGTGTCGATTTTGGAGTTGAGTATTTTTATTTCGCTCAAAATGGTGGAAAAATGGGGTCGAAGTGGTACCATTTTTGGACGAGGCGATGGCATAGTAATCAATCGAGAGGGGCCACCTCACACGACCGAGACAAGGGGTGGAATGATGAGACAAGGGGTGGAATGATGAGACAAGGGGTGGAATGATGAGACAAGGGGTGGAATGAATCACGGTTTCTGGGAGGGTGCTTACTAACCAAACTTGTAACGCATTTTTTAAGTTTTAAACATCAACTTAGGTTTACCTGTTGAGTTGAATAAACTTTCAAAAAGCAATGATTGATTAGATGTCTTTATTTCATATCTATGAATTTATTATTTCCTTCGGAAATATAGAAAAAGAGGTCAATTTGTATAAAAAGCGAATGTAAAGTGAGAAACGATTAGCTTTTGAGATTGAACTGCATAGAATGTAGAAAAGGAGGTCAATAACTCAAGAGGGAAATGAATAATCTAATCTCGCAATTTTCGTGGGTCAAAAACATTTTGGTTTTCTACTGAGAAAGAACTTGCAGCTAACATTAGTTGAAACGTCCGAATATGATAATTTCTCACCACTGATTCAAAACTGTTAACAGAACATAGTATACTAGTGAATTGAACAATCACATGAAGTTAGCATTCTAATGAGGAATGATGCACTTTGTCGTTCTCTTTACATTTCTGACTAGATTTATTGACAGTATAACTAACTTTTGTTTCAGATACGTTTTTAGTGTTAGCGGAATGTTTTCAAAGGTTGAGCACTTATCTTCTGATTTAGTTTGTCAAGATGATCATGAAAATTGCGAGATTAGATTTTTCATTTCCCTCTTGAGTTATTGACCTCCTTTTCTACATTCCGTACAGTTCAATCTCAAAAGCTAATTGTTTCTCACTTTACATTCGTTTTTTATACAATTGTGATTAGCGATCGTGCTGCCGACTGCATAACTTTCTCCCGCTAGAGGCAGCTAAAATCTGCTGCCAACTCTGCGCTCATACTTTTTCTGCCCACTCTCGATATTTGTTGCAGTCGACAGCAACTTTCTGCCGACTAGAGCAGCAATTGCAGTTGCATACCACGTAGCATATTCTTTATGATCTATGAATAATTGTTTTCACTCATTTTAATATTTTGTAATTCTCTGAATAATAAATATGATTGGTAATATTACCACCATAGATCAAAATGCTCGGAATTGGCTAGAACTAGACAAGATAGGGTCGTCAAGCATGACGATCTGTGAAACAAATATAAATGTGAAAGTAGGTTTCGTGATGGGCACACAACGCGACCAAAATAGTTAGCTGGGGAAACAAAGCGCAGAATAAAGTGAGAACCTTGCCTCAGGCAGGGTTCATTCTTTTTTGCTGCCAACTCTGCAGGCAGCAACACCCCCTGCCAAGCATTTGGGCAGCGTTGCTGGAGTGATGTTGCTGCCGGTGTTGGCAGCAACATCACTCAATATAATGCTCATTAGTTTTTTTTTCAATATAGTGCTCATTAGTTTTCGAAAACTCCGGATGAATGTGATTTTTGAATTAAATATAGAATGTAAATCCATTCTAAGTGCACGCGATGCGACTAAAATACGTGACAATCGGCAGTAGCCTGCAGATATACTTATAGAGTACAATGCCCACCTGTAGTTTATGCCCCCACTTGAGATAAACCGGAACAGGTGATTTAAGGACACTCACGCACGCGATGCGACACAAATCAGAAAAGTTGAAATCTCTATCGTAGCAGGCGACGAAATGCTCATTTAACGACCGAAAAAATGAATTGGGATGGATGTTCAGTGTCCACTCGAGAATGATCAATGAACTTATTTTGCGATACAGAAAACACTGGGTTAAAGAAGGACGATTATGTGGTCCAATCGCAACGCTTCAGTCCTTTAAACCGCAATATATTTTTCAATTGCAGTTTAAAGGACCGATGTAACGGGATTGGTCCACATAATCGTCCTTCTTTAACTTAAAATTAGGGTTGGTGGCGGAGGGTTGAGTATCATATTTTTTAAAATATTTTCATCTAAAATTTGGAGATTTTGGGTAGTCGACAATGCTGACCACAAGTATGAGCTTTGCGTAAACCACACATATTTCGTTGGTTGCTTTCCTTGCAAAAAACAGGTTGCTTTCCATGCAAAGAAACTCATTACTCTCAGAAACACAGAGAGATTCTATTTGCTTCATTTTTATTACTTTCCACCGCGATTTTGACATTTACTGTAACTCGATGCCGGTTTGGAAGCAAATATGGTTTTTGAAAGCGATTGAGGTTTCTTTACAAACGCAACAAGGTTGGTCTTACCCGGTTGCTTGTGCAATCGGCCGTTCAATCAGTTACACTTTTTTGTAAATGCAATTAGACAACCAAAAAATGAACTTAATTGCGCGCAGCGCGGATCACAACATTGCGGACTTTCAAAAGTTTTCTTCAAAAACTTTTGAACCGGTTTTTGAGATTTTGATAAAGAGAGATAGCGCAGGAAAGCTTCTATCATTGTGATGATCGATATATAATGTGCGACTAGTGATCTACATTTATTCTACAAATCTTCTTGCAAAAACGGCTCCCGACAGCGGCCGCGTGGCGGCCTCGTGGCGTGGCGGGCGCAAAACCGACGAATTCAACCGATTTGTCTAAAATTAAGAACATAGTTGAAAACTGCAGAGTTTTTTGCGTTTTGAGCCAATCGGTCATCATTGAGCCATTTTATGGCTTTGCAAACATTGATCTCAGCCGCATTGGCAACAATTTGTCGTCGCTTGAGGTGTGTACAAGTGTGCTGTTGTTCTGCTTTTCGATAGCTTAAATTGGTTATGTGGATAAGGGAAAAGCATTTGTGTTAATCTGTGAAAATTCTGATCTCAATTAAATGTTGATCGGCCAAAAACAAAAAAAAATCAGTGAAGGGATTCGAACCCTTCACCCGGACACAGTTTGAAGAGCTAAAGACGGCGCCACACGCGCGCTGCCCACAAGCAAGAATTGATGTCGCTTTTGGAGACGAAGCTTATTTCCCGGGAATAGAACGCAATTCATGAATTTCAAACATCATTATTAATTCATTTACAAGAATGTCTAATAAGCAATGACTTGATTCAAATTGCCGTATTTCCTATCTATTTCGTATTTATATCTTTCGGAAATCTAGGAAAAGAAGACAATTTGCATGAAAAACGAGTGTGAAGTGAGCGACGATTAGCTTTTCACATTACACTGCGTGAAATATAGAAAAGGAGAACAATAACTAGAAGGGAAAATGAAAAATCAAATCTCGCAATTTTCGTTATCATCCTAACACGCACTAATGCACATAAGCTCATAAGTTGCCAACCATTGAAGACATTTCGCTAACATGAACAATGTATCTCAAACAAATACTTTGTTCTTAAGAGTCTTGATTGGGAGGAGGAACATTGTCTTACTTGGTTAAAGTTTTATCCGGTGTTTGTTTGCTGCAACTTCTTTTTCAATAGAAAAACAAAATGTTTTGAACTCTCATTTTCCTTCTGAGTTATTGTCCTCATTTTCTATGTTCCATGCAGTGTAATCTCAAAAGCTATTTTTTCATACAAGTTTGAATATGGTCTGTGAACTTTCTTCACCTCCACCAGTATTCATAACACGAGCCGCATCACTCTGCAAAGCGTCGCACGGATTTTTTTTTACCAACGATACCACCTCAGTTTTTTCCCCGCACATTCAACAAACGATTATCGTGGCAGCTAATTTTGCGGAAAAAAAGATACTTGCATTTATTAGTTTTTGTTTTAAGAGCTCTACAGCACGTGAAAAATCTAGCGTTTAACGCCGCAATTACCTCTCCATTTTCTCGTTCCCAGTATTCTCGATAACGATTCCTCTGTTAGCAATAATTTTTGTTGAAATATGTTCAATAAAAGCAGAGACTGGATTTTTCCACCCAACTCGATTCTGAAAACACAAATATACGAAATTAGTAGAGTTGTTCTGCTTGTAAGGATAATGTTAGCAATCACAAGAGCTGAATGTTACAAAGATAGGTTTAAAACGCCATATATTTTGTGCGTTTCTCCTGGAAATTCAAATTTGGTTGATCTGACCTTCGTTCACGATTTTTCTAGGTAGTTATACAGTGTTCGTCATTGAAACACATTTGACTGGCTTCCACATATAAACCGCGTGAAATTGCTACTGAACTTATCAGAGCTGATAGATCAACTCATAAATGTTCAGCAGAATAAATAACTAGTCAGTCAAGCAAAACAAATGTTGTACATCATGAGTTTTAACATCGTATTTGAAAGTCTCACGTTACTATTTTCAATACTCTTTGTGATCTGTGTCGTCGTACCACGTCCAAAATAATGCAGGTTGGTAAATTTCTTTCACTGTAGATTACTCGCGGAAATCCCAAACGAAAATATTTCCTGATAGTTTGGGTTGTTTGGATCTACTCGAACGGGTACTGAGACCAGAAACTCGGGTGTCTGTACCATCTGGAAATGTTATTTCCGGCTTTGAAAAGATTTTTCCAACTAAAGGATCGATAATTGAAAGACGTTCATGTTTTCAACAAACTAAACTGCATGAAAATATGAAACGAGTATATTGTATTCAGAATAGTATTAATTCAAACTCAAACAAATGTGCCCCATCTGTCTGTAACGACGAGATAATGTTTCGAAGGGTGACGGTAGCTTATTCAGTACTGGGATTATTTCATGTAATTCACACTTCTAGTGTGAATTGAATTACATGTAACACGTTTATACAGAACAAAGAAATAATTGGCGGACCCAAAACGATCTCAGAACCATTAGCATGCACCAACAAAACGTCAGATTAGGCAACAAAGAAAATTTCACGGATCTAATTTTGGCGTTCTGACCTTCGGATAATGCAGAGGAGAGATAAAAACAAAAGTAGTGTAGAAAAACTAACGGGGAACGAAAAGAGAAAATGAGAAAAAGGGAGTGAAACAATTAATAACAACTGGTAAAGCATACATGACCCTTTGACTTGCGCATTAAAATCAGATATGTTGAAAAGTTTTTGAAAAAGTCAAGGTCTTGTTTAGAGGTTATCATATCCCTCATATCATATGAGACGCTCAAATCTATATGGTTTCAAAAATCATAAAATCTCATAGATTTCTCCGATGTTTTGAGATGAGGTTTCGAGCGTCGAAGAATTATGTTATTTTTCGAATATTTTGGATTCAACATCGCGTTGGTCTAACTTAATTGACGTTTCTATTGAAAATGAAAATGAGGTCCCTTTTCTTCGAACTGAAAATAATATATGTCACAAAATATTGTAGTTTGAGCATTTATCACGAAGAAGTGTGTCAGAATTATTCGAGGTTCGAAAAATTGTGTCACAAATGATCAAGGTTTGAAAAATTGTGTCATATTTATTCGAATTGTTAGTGATACGATTATATCACTGGTTCGTTTTAGTAATTTGATTTTTCACTCAACAGCTCGTGCGATTGAAAGTGGGTCAGAAATATTCAAGGTTCGGAAAATTGTGTCAGAATTATTCGAGG
The DNA here is from genome assembly GCA_964036275.1 of Litoditis marina. Lineage (NCBI taxonomy): Eukaryota > Metazoa > Nematoda > Chromadorea > Rhabditida > Rhabditidae > Litoditis > Litoditis marina. Next base: position 19,815,314 of record OZ038433.1, read on the forward strand.
TTGGAATATTTCTGACACAATTTTTCCAACCTTGATTATTTCCGACACACTTTTCTAACCTTCAATAATTTGGGGTATACTCTCCGTTGCGAAAAGCTGTGAAAAAATTTAGAACCGAGAATAGTTGTGTCAGAATATTCAGAGGTTTTCGAATATTTGTTAATTTTATCAGAAGTCAAAACGAGAGAAAAATTTCTGAAAATTTTCCAAGAATTTCTCGGAAAACTAAAACCATTCAGATTTGAGCGTCTTATATGAAAACGTGTTATGAGCCCAAGACAAAGTTTCTCAGGAGTGACTATTCTGAAATGATGCAGCTGTTCACCCTTTCCAAACTTTGTGACCGAATAAGTGATTATATTCTTCCTATATTAATAGGGTTGATATTACAATGTGAGAAAAGTCTTCTAGTAACTCATTCCTGTAAATTCACCGAAACGTCGCCATTTCCAATGAGAAGTTATTACTTCCTTGTGTTCGATTCGAATAAAAAACAAACAATAAAGATACCAAGAGCAGAGGCTCTCAACAGAGGAAAAAGTTCGATAAAACAAAATCCAATCGTTCATGCTGATGATATTTATCGATTTGCAAATGTTTTAGTTGTAATTTGACAAATGTATATTATCACGAGAGATGAAAACATAGTCTTTAAGCTGACTTAGGAACATGATTTATTTCTTGGGTGCGGGCTCTCGATCTCGAAGTTGAAATGCGTAGTGTTTTATGTCCACCAATTCGACTTGACTTGTGTCCAGGAAGTAACGAATCAGGACAACATCGTCTCTCTGAAATTTTTTATGAAGTTCACTGCTTAGTTGGAGTTTTGGCACTGCCACTGTGCGTGTTTTAGAGTCATGGATTCTGATATTCATTCTGCTCAATTTAGCGCAGTAAAACGTGACGAGTGTTGTATACTTGATGACTACAACTAATATTTCAAGTTTTCAAAATTACATCAACATAGTGCCGTCGAATCACAAAATTGACAACAAACAAAAGAGAAGAATAATGCGTTTGCACAGAACGGTTATGGGTCGCACATTTCCCAACTGGACTTGGGCAGCTTGCTAACGAGTCCAGTTGGGAAATGTGAGCACTATAGTAATTTATTCCTTTATCGATTATCATTGCTTTCATAAACTCATGTCAAGATACATTCGGTTTTGGTTCCAATCAGCATTACCACTATTTCAGTTTAGATCTTTCAACATTAAATAAACATTCGGAACCTGTCAAGAATAGGGAAGATCGCTGGAAAAACAAATATTCCATCAAAATATTCTGAAGTTTCATTAAAATATGAGTAACATACACATTCAAGTATCGAAAAACGGTACAGAAAGATAGTCACAATTCTAGAATTACGTTCAAAATTAAGTGAACTGACCCAAATCTATTTTGTTTCGTTCAACTGCCCGAAGAAGTCTGTTAGCAACTGCACTATTTATTATATATACATTCCAAAGGAATATGGAGAAACTACGTCGCTGGGTGTTTCTGCAGGTGATTGTGGTCTGGAATTATGATACAGTTCTCTTGATTTCAATGATAATTTTGGACAAAACAATTCAACTTGATGATCATTGTTACCGAATGTCTGTGTCGCCATCTGCACGATGTTGTTAGTATTTGTTCCTTGTTAATTTCATTCCCGTTATCGACAATAGTGCAAAAAAGTAAAAACTCACGTAACAACTGAAACTTCATTCTTTCGTGGTTTCGAATATATGTCGAAACACTTATAAATGATCATACATGGACAACATGTAGAATGAATTCTGAAAGTTGGCGTTAGTTTGTAGCCGTTCGACCCAAAAAGTATTTTTCACTTCCGCACAAAATTTTGTGACAATATGAGACAACCCATTCACATTTTCATTAAGTGCCGACTACATTTGCGTTGTGTTAGTTTTTGATATCTGAAAACCCCATCTTCAACGACCGAGTGGTTTAGCCTTACTAGTGAATATTGAGATCCAATAAAACGGAGAGAGAGTAGAATTCTCTTCCGAATTATTGAACTCATGTCCCACTTTTATTCAGTCCAGTCTCTGAATGTATATACATTTTTTTATCCTTTCTCTACAAATTATTTTTTTTCTATATATCAGAAAGATGTTTCAAAATGCTCGGGAAATCGAAACCCGATCGACAGTGTTGATAGCTTGGAGAATAAATATAAATCACAGTTTGAAACGGATGAAAGTTTCCGGAACGTCAGTTGCTAATTTTCACCTTAAACCCCAAAATGGTTTCTATATGTCTAGCAAACATCTGACAGTAGCTCTTACAATAAAACATGGTACGCGAAGTGGGCTCAGTACACACGTAAGGATTTGCTCAACGATAACTCAATGCGTACAGATATTTCTATGCTTGAGGTTTCAGTCGGATTAGGCGCAATGTGTTAGATGTGTCTTTATATTTATATTGTTATCATGTGTCTTTATAAATCATATGTTGGGTTCGTTATTTGTAAAGTTGTCGTCACGACAGTAATATGTACGTAGGATGCCGTCACGCCATTAACCCTTGGTGTGAGGCGCTAGTTACATTTGTTATGATGCAAACTTGGGCCACCCGTTGTTTTCTTTTTATATTCTTCGTTTCGTTATATTTTTTGTTATCGGTTTCGGCATATAAAGTCACGAAACCAGTCTTTTGTTCTGTTCCAATTAAATAAGCAAAAGTAGGTTAAATGAAGTCAAGTTAACTAGGATGAAGTTAATAAATGAATGATTAAATGAATTAAAAGTAATAAATACTATCTATGAAGTTAATAATGACTAAGTTTAAAATAAAATACATCGTTTCGGCCTCACCACCTTTACGATGTATTAGGGTCAGTGGTCGTGGTTTTGCTACCACATATTATCTTTATATTTTGCATTTAACTGTTTATTCGAATTTCCGTTCGTAACTAATGCCCTCTGTTCAAATGTAACTGCAATTACAACTGCAATACAACAACCACGCAGTCAAAGCGTTTCATTCGAATACATTTGAAAATAGCGTTGAAGTGAAACCACTCACGTTTGGTATTCAACAATTCATAGCAGCTTTGCGAAGGCATGTTCAAAGACTTCTTCTCGACAAAACTCCAGTAGGTTGGAGAATAAGTTCAGTTGGTGTGTGGGTATGTATTAGCTGTAAGTTTAAAGATATTGTTTATGTCACTGCCACTTCAATCTGAAAATTCCTTCATAGGACCGCTTGATTATTTTTCCAGAAATTGTGTTGATCTAGTGTCTATTTGCGCACGTAATCGGATCAAATGAAAATTATCAACTATGCCTTCACACTTTGAGTTCCGTTGTAGAAACTGATTTTCGGTGGAATTATCCCAGTTTGCTTGTTGGATTCGTGAAGTGCACATTGAAAAAAGTGTGTTCTATATATATAGAACACACTTTTTACGCAATATCCTTGTCAACAATACTTTTTATACGCAATATCCTTGTAAACGCGCCATCAAGAGGTCAAAATGAGAATGAGAGCGTTACATAATAGTAGTAGAAAACTTACACAACAACTAAAAATGCATTTGTAGTTTTGTCGGAACATCATGAATGCTCATATATGGACCATATGTCGAAGTATGCTCTGAAAAGTTGATTGAATAATAATGCTAGAAAAGACAAGGTAATATTTGTGATGTTCGTAATATCGTTTCGTCCTGATTTGTTCCTGATATGAATGAACGAATCAGTAATGGGTATAACAAAGTACACGTTATGAATGTAACACGATAAATGGTCATGAGAGCCTGTGACGGATACCTATCGCAAGAGATGCGTGTTGAAGCAGTCAACTTACATGTCACTCGGTGATATACCTGGGTTTTTTGTAATTTTCTTAGTTCATGATACAGGGATATAGTTTCATGAAAAGGAGAACTACATCCGTGTTAACAGAGAAAAAACCCAGGTATATCACCAAACAACATAATATTTTCAATTTTTCATGTAGTTTCATCAACTGTGCTTTTTATTCAGTATTTTGTGCGCTTAGAGTAAATATATCAATTATGTCAGTAGCAACTTTTGGAGTTAACTGCATGGAATACATACAGGTTGTGGTGGACTCTAGATGACAACTCAGCTCCAAGATTTTTATTTGTTAATGACCTTCTTTTCTTTATTCCATTCAGTTAGTCGTCTCTCATTTTACACTCGTGTTTTTATACAAATATGAGTAGTGTTGATCAAGCTGTCCGTCCACAAAAATGGAAACGAACTAAACCTACTTTATGACTCAATCTTGTCGAAGAATTAAATACATAAAACAGACTGCAAGGTTCTGGTTTTGCCACTGTCCATCAGCAAAACATGCGCAGTAGCCTTCATTGGCTTGTATCTGTGCAACGGATCTTTGAGATTGCTATGCACAGATTATTGAAGAAAGATAGTACATACTAGCAAATGTGCGTTTGCTGTTCAGCTCAACAACATAATACGTATGAGCCAACTATATTATACAAACAATATAATGTGATTTTCTCAATTGACCTCTCTTTGCGAGCATCAAATTGTTTCTTCTGTAGTTTTAATACACCTCTCTATACATTCAGAAGGTATATAGGTTGTACTAGTCTGCCGATAATACGACGTTTTCGTCGGGTTCTTGGTCTTTGGGACAACGTTTTAGCAAACGAAATAACTTTTCCCATATGCTGGATTCTTGGTCTCCAGCGTTTCAGCAAACTAAATAACTTTTTCCATATAAGACGGGTCCAACTAAATTTTTTTTGAAAATTCCCGTTTTTTTACCAAAATGTTGTCAACGGAGTGGGTGTGACACGTAAACCATTATCTTGTCAAAGTTGCTGCTGTATCTGGGAAATATTAGAGCAAACCCAAATGACAAGCGCCAAACATGAATATTGATGTCTGCCAAGTGATACTATCAGTGCTCAACACTTGGCAAGTGATATTATTACTGCTCAACACTGACAATTGCCAGGAACGATCCTCTTTCTTGACACGTGTCAACCAGGTTTTGCCTCATGCGGGAATCGAACCTGACTCCGCCACACCAAAAGCGAGACGCTTACCACTACACTAAGCGGGCTACGTTCTAGAGCGTGAACAGTTCGTGCACACACCGGGGGCGGGCATATTCATACCGGGGTAAGAATAGATTATCGAATTATGGGTGCGAATCTTTGAAAGAAAAAAACGAGAAGCGGAAAAGGGAATACAGTAAACACTTAAACCTGCGATGTTGGGCGAAAAGTTGCTACTGGCTTTTAACTAGCTGAAATGTTTTTTTGGTGTGTTCAACTTTTAAATTCACGTTTTATAATAATGAAAATTGATGTTTTTTAATAAACTAATCCCTTTTAATACACTCATGTGTGGCAACGTTAATCTGAACAATTGCGGCGGGGTTATATATAGCGCGGTCCATTCTTTTCAAATGCAGGTGCTCCCTTAGTGTAGTGGTAGTGCGCCTGCTTTTGGCCCAACGGCCAAGGGTTCGAATCCTCTCAACGGTTTGGCACGTGTCAAAATGGATCAGTGCAAATGGCAAATGGTAAAGATGATCCCTTAGGGTGACAAGTGACAAGCGAACTTCGTTCACTTAGCATTTGCCAAAAGAATCTGAAGATCATTGTCAAATGCCAACATCGCGTTGACAAGAAACCTAAAATTGTGTCATTTCGACCGCAAGGCGCAAGAAAAAGTTCCCGTTCACAGATTGACAGAATTCTGTGACTAACTATGAATTTTAAAAAAAAATTAGTTGGAACCGTCTTATATGCTGGGTGCAGTAGTGCCTTGTTGTGAATTAACATTAAACTAGTGGGCTGGAGGCTGAAGGTTCTTAGAACGGAGTTTTTGAAAATGACTCGAGGAATGCCGCAAACACGTCTGCGCTTGTGTTTCATTTAAATGAGACAACAAAGTAGAAAGTGCATGACGTAACGGAATATATTATAGCACTGATTGATTGATCGATTTTTTTGCAAGCAAGCTTGATTTTTTTGCAAGCAAGCTTGTGCTATATAAGAGGAGAAATTAAGCAAGTAGAATAAGAAACCATTCCAACGCGGAAATAATTATCGGAAGCAAAAAAATATTATTTGGTCATCACAAGTAAATAAAAACTAAACAATATGAAACTACGGATAAAACGACTCACCAATTGAAATGGGATAATTTAGGCCAATTTCACAGGATGATCATTGAAAACAGTCTTATTTAAATGCATCCACTTAAAGTGTTTTTCTGCGGCTGATAACGACATAGTTTTTGGGGTTCGGAAACCGAATTTCGTGCTAGAACCTTTAGTACGTGAAGACTTCAACGTGAAAAAGTATGTTGCAATCAATCTACGTTGACCAGTTATGATTTTATGAATCATAATTACTATTTCTGTTGTATTTCTACACTATCCAGCGAACACTAGATGGATTTAAATAGGACAAGTTGCCTAATAAGAACACCAAAACAAGCCGAATGATTTATTGAACCATTTTAATCCTAAATCTTTGAATTCTGAGATTTTTTGACACACATAAACAGGTAATTTCCAGTTCAATTGTTTTTGCAATAATAGAATCATCGTTTCCAATCCAAACGGGAAATAAAACCTACGTCTGTCCCGCCGACAAGAAGATAAAGTATGCTTTTATCGTAAAACCACGGTACAAATGTGCTTCGACGTTAGAATTACGGTAATGCTGCACAATAAACGAGTTTTGACTCTGCGGCGTGCCAAGAAGCGATGTTATCTTTTGGGCGAAACGAACCGATCAACAATTAATTTAAACAACATCTATGTCATTTTATTCTGTTACCATTTGTGTTGTTGTTATCAGATCACAGTCATCTGTTGTTGTATGTTAGTATATATCTCCGTTGAGATGAATCATGTGTAAAATAGTGTGTTATTGTATCCTATGAATACGGGAGATCAGTATAAATCCGAGGTTCAGTACAAAGGGGTTTACTTAACTTAGTTTCCAATTCTGTCTCTCATCCTTGTCTTCTCCGTTCCCTCGTTCAGCCAACCCAGATCATGTGTTAACAGGCTTTGTTCTGTCTCACTCCTATTTGAATCAGACTCACAGAGTAGCGAATATTTTCTTTGTCCGCGTGACCCTTCACCTCTTAACCACATCATTTATATTGAAGGGGGTACTAGAACTGCTCGTGTTTTGTGATAAATTCGTATACCAAAAACAGCTGTTTCATTTTGCACTATTCAAGCATTATGACCATGTTATCCTTCCCCTTTTGTCTTATTCTAACTTCATGTGTTTTACTTTTAGTTTTTACACTCAGTAACATGTTACTGAATAAAGTTTTTCAAACTCTTGGATCGCTGATAGTCTCCTACATTAGTTCAATCTTAAAATCAGAATCGCCCCCTCCCCCCTCTCTGTGGTTTATCGTCGAGATACGCAAAACTGTTACAAATTTACACCAAATATCTATGAGATTTGTAGAACGATAAGGAATTAACCGATTTTTCGGCGCTCTCATCCTCTAAAAGTTCTCGATTATATTTCAACTTTCGCACACAAACCATATTTCTATCCTACTCTTCCAACCACCTCAACAATATTAAATAATGTGATGCTATTTTGACCTAATTTCAAATCTGTCCGTTTCTGTTTCATCCTAGTTAATTACTGACTAAAATATAGCATCTTTCGAATAGCTATACAACACTGTGCAATACAGTCAACCTAGTTAACATTCATCTGGAACATATAGGAACTTTTCCTATTCCGTAAACTACTAATAAGAAAAGTTTCAACCCAATTTTCACTCCCACTACTCCATCAAATTTCATTCATTTGCTTTATTTCTATAATAATGTTAATACCGAAGGAAAAGTTAGTAGTTGTGAGACTTCTCTCTTATTTTTCATATCTTCTCTTAGCAACTTGATTTTGAAATTTGTACCTATTTACTTTCTCTCCACGTTGTTCCGCTTCGAGGTGGTGATTATGAGATATTTCACATCTTTATGTATGACAGCTTGTTAGTAGTTGATTCACATTTTATCCATTTATTCGAAGCTTTCCTGATGCATATACCTATGCTCTTGTGGGATCGACTCAGTGACATTCGAGAATTTTCTGCAAACGTTCGTAGGGAGGAGTTGAACTGGCATTACTGTAACCCCTATGGAATTGTGAATGAACTGTACGAAATGAACTATTCCGAATTCGATTTCAGCCGATTTTCAAGCTAAATTCCACCAATAACTCACAAGTTCAAATCAGTCACCAGTTTTTTTTAGTTACCATCCTAACGGAACACGTAGTCCGAGCGGAACAGAGATAATCGTTCAACGAGAACAATTTTGATTTCAACTTCCATTTCTCCAGAAAAAAATTGAAAGAAACAAGAGAAGGTTAGTTCAGTGTTGAAGTTTGTAAAACTTTGTAATGAACGTATTTCGAATTGTTTGAACCTCGCTTGAATATAAACCGTTCAGTTTTCGAATCATTTCTGAACTGATTCTGAATTTGTCAGTTCTAAGACGTTCCGACACACAGAAACAGTTAAATTCTAATTTCAATTGTTTTGCGATTATAAAATCCTTTTTCCCAATTCAAAAGCTTGACTTTAATTTTTTCCCACCTCAAACTAGTACTGGGAATGGAACCTAGAGCTCGTTTTTTGGTAATAAAGTCGTATATCCCAAACACTTGAGCTGTTCCATTTTGCACTATACAAGCATTAGAAACATGTGAGAAATGTATATATTCACATGTTCATTCAATTGTTTGGCTATAGTACGGTACCTTTATTAGAATTTCGACGTTTTTATTCTCAGTAACATGTTACTGAATAAAGTCTTTCAAACTCTTGGATCGCTGATAATCTCCTACATTAATTCAATCTTAAAATCAGCAAACGAGTTTTTGAAAAAGTAATGTTTCGTTTGATGTCGATAGTCTTTCGAAAGTGATCCGCCCTGCATGAATAAAGATTTTTTCATGTATTGTTCGTCCAGAACAACAATTCAATTGAATTAAATGCATTCTGTTATGAGAATGAACACTTACATGCTGCCTGAATTACGAGGTGTGAATTCAAGAAAGCGGCGCTCACGTTTTGAACGTGAGTTTTTTCGTGATACCAACCTGTTAGTTCTTCTCGTTATCCAGAATGATTTATTTTACAACTCCCTAGTCACCCTAATCGTAAAGAGTGAAACCAAACAACAGATCACGAACGGTCATGGAGTCTCCCATTGCTGCAATCGATACTATATCTGCCGATCGAGCTTCATTGACGTCATCGGGTACTGTAGCCAACGGTTTCAGCTGTGCCGGATCGCAGGACAGACTGTCACCTGGCGATTTCATGGCTGAAAATTTGCGTACGAACTCAGACGAACGGAAACCGTAAACAACTAAGTACGACTGAGATATGGCTTCAGCAATGGTTGGGTCAGTTGAACACACGAGCGGAAATACTCATACCTATCTCTAATTGAAACACCATTCTCATACATCTCTTTCCGGAATTTTCCGGTTAAACACAAAGTCAGCTGGGACAATGAAACCGGCAGGTAGAATTTCCAGACTTCATAGCAGTAGAAAGATCAGTTAGACGAGGAAACGGAATACCATCTTTGACCGAAACTTTGAGTGGGCGAGGTAAACCATCTTGACGAGGTTTACCCAAACGGTGTGGAATAGAGATATTGGATGAAGAAACGGACACCAAATTGAAAATTGCATTCACCTTTTTCTTTGTTGAAGAATCCTCTGGTAGGCCATGAATAGTGAGACATCGACGATCATCGAAACGGTGGAGTTCAGATTGAATAATGGTGGGCAGCGATTGGGTCAGACTGTCGAGTTTGGTGTTGAGTGTTTTTATTTCACTCAAAACGGTGGAAAAATGGGTTCGAGATGGTACCATTTTTGGACGAGGTGATGGCATATTAATCAATCGAGAGGGGTCACCTCAAACGACCGAGACAAGGGGTGGAATGACGAGACAAGGGGTGGAATGATGAGACAAGGGGTGGAATGACGAGACAAGGGGTGGAATACGTTTTAAGCGTAAGCAGAAATGTTCTCAAAGGTTGGGCACTTATTTTCTGAAATTGTGTGTGAGATTGATCATGAAAATTGCGAGATCAGATTTTTCATTTCCCTCTCGAGTTATCCAGTGGACAGGCGACGCGTGATGGCATTGAGGTCGCTGGGCCGCTGTGCCTGCATGGCCGAGTGGTCTAAGGCGCTGCTCTGATGAGAGGCACCGAGGGTTCAAATCCCGTCTAATGCAAAAGTTTTGCTTTTATGCCTATTAGCACTTTTGTGACATTTGAACACAACTACCGCAAATATTTCATCTTTTCAGACATAATAAACATCAAATTATATAGTTTTCAGAACGAAACACTTCCGTAAACAGATAACAAGAAAAAACGTTGTAAGTAGAGATATCAACATGAAAGTCTGTCCGTGACAACATATCCACCTGCAAAGTAAACACTGTAAATTTGGAGAGAATTCATCCGGCCATCTCTCGGAAAAGATACGGATATTTAGTTCGCCACGGTGCCCTTATTTGAAATAGTTTTATCGAAAATCAAACCATTTTGAAGTTCTAGTTAATTTAGTGTGCGGCTGCAACTGTTCATGGCCGGGCAACCAGGTTCACTAGTAGCTAGTGGGCATCGCTGCGCGGCAAGAAACAGCAAAGACTCCGAATTGCCTGAGTTTCCTAAATGTTGTTCGGAACACTATACATGAGTGTTGTTAGACGTTTGAGCGAGAAATTACAGCTTTTCAATCTCGACCAAAATCCGTTCTTCACATAACGGTCACCCACATTGCGCAAAAACTTTTTTTCCAAATGTTGTTTGGAAAAACTACAATTATTTATGCGTCTTATTATTTACGAGTTGTACGTCCACTGTTCTCAATACATGTTCCTGATCCTTTTAAAGAGTTTTCGGAAATTCGACCTGTGACGTCTCCACCACCTTTAAGACCATTTTGATTTTCGTAATCTCCGTGATCGAATTCTGTAGGAGGAGAAATCATTTGCAAAACATTTCTTCACCCACAATCCCTCCCCCCCTCCCCCCTGACCCCATACCAGGCGAGCAAACTAATAGTTCCACTACAATCACCACTTTTTGGTCTGTCTCACGTCTCTTACGTGTTTCACGTGAGCTGTGACTTGAAGTTAGTCTAGAAATGTTCAGCACATTGGGTTACCCTAGATTGACTTCATTTCCAGATCATTTGTTACTTTATCGCCTCATAACTATATCCAAACCACCAATATGGACTAAAAAGTTATTTATAATAATGAACAATTGTAATCAACATTGGGATGTTCTGAGCTAGGGGGTCGCGCGCGATTTAGAATCACATCCAGAACACGTTAAAGTTATGTTTTCACGCTCAAACTTCGCACACATTATTTACAATCCATTTCCAACAACATATCAAAATATCAGCCAAATCAATTTCTCACCAAAATCATAACGTCATTTTGGCCAAAACTAAAAAAAATACGTTTTTTTTTCAAAGAACCTTCTGAGAACAAGAGTCAAAATCATTTTCATGCAACGGGCCGTACAATACCGGATTCGTTGGGAGAATCTCTGTTAGTTTCGATTATGAATCCAAAAAAATATCGAAAAACCGCGCGCGCGCGACCGGCGCGTAAACACCACTAAGACACGACTTTCGGCAAGTCATTGTGAACATTTTTCTTTTAAATTTTTTCATTTTTTTGCACATCGCAACATTCAAAAACGAGACGAACAAAATCATGTAGGTCAAAAATTTTTGACCTACTTTGGAATGTCAACGTTACAGTTTTGAAACTTTCAGAAAACATGCACACTGGCTGGATCTTCACGTGTATTAAGTTTCAGCCCAATCGAAGCAGTCTGACTTTTGTTGTTTTTGATTGAATAAATAACCTAATATAATATACTACACATTCAAAAGATTTGAGCGTTTTTTCTGATCTCGGCTGAGCCAAACGATTTCACCGAAACAGATGACTTCTTTATTAGTGAGAGCTGAAACAACATCCTGAAACAACATCCATTTGTGATTCACTTTTATCGTTCCACTTTTCTACGGAATAAAGTTTCCATATACACTTCTTATAGTAGGAATAACCACTTCACACTGTTTAACACACTCGGTACATGATCCTATCCTTCGTCTGCGTCTCTTCTTATGTACACTTTTTTGTAACACTCGTATCCAGGCGGGAGGCGAGAGCAGAGAGAGAGAGCGTGTCTTGCAGGAGACGCAGGTTGGAATAAAAAAAGCCAGGATGATTTTTTCCTAGATTTCACTTAAACAGAACACTCAACTTTTTGCTGAATATATACTTGAAGTAAATTGAATATTCCCGTAAAATTCGGATTCTAATGAGGCATCGTGCACTTTGTCATTGCACAGTGCTGTGTTGTGTTTAACATGTCTCACGTGAGTGTGCAAGTGAGTAACAGTATAACGAACTTCTTTTTCAATTGTTCCAATAGTAACCTCGGTTTTCAGTACTCAACATATTTGATTGCCTAGAATTCTATCCAAAATGGAACTTTTCAGATGTCCGTCAAACGCCAAGACCTTCAGGGGATTCGTGGATTGGCTGTTCTGCTGGTTATCGCTTTTCATTTGAAACCAAACTTATTTCGACTAGGATTCATCGGAGTCGACATGTGAGTTCAAACTACAGAGGAGGCAGGGCGGGGGAGGCTAAAATAAAATGTCGACATTGTACAAACATCCCCCCCCCCCACTAACGTGAATGGGGGTAAGTTACATGCCTGGCGAACTTGAACAATTGCCCCACATTCGGAATCTTAGTTAGAACGCAGTCATGCAACTATATGATAAAAGTATGGAAGTTCCAGTACTATCAAAACATTGATTCAACGTTCATTTCACAGGTTTTTCGTGTTGTCTGGTTATCTTATGTCGATTATTCTGGGAAAGGAGGCGATGACAATTTCTGTGGTCAAACAATTCTATTTGCGGAGGTTCAAGCGAATAGTCCCCTTGTTTTACACAATACTATTTTTGGTGCTTCTGGGTAAGCGAATGGGAGTTTACAAAGGGTTGAAACATCATCAAGAAAATAGGGGTAGGAACGTAGATGTTTTCCAACAAGTTATTAACTTCAGAAAACCTCACAATTTCCAACCCAAACACATCTATAAGGCTGCGTGCATACTTGTTTACGCTGCATCCAGCTGCGATTTCAGTCGCTTCGCAACATTTCTGCAGTTGCTGTAAAGTGCCGCTGCAGCCAGATGCAGCTGCAACTTTACGCTGCGTAAAAGTATGAACAACCCAGCGTAACTTTCAGCGCGATTCGAAACTCAAATACAACATTAACTTTTTCTCTGTATCCTGGCACGAGGGTACTAGAACAGTATGAAAATTTAATCACAATGATTTCTATCATTATTATTCATAATGATCACCGCCCGAAGTTTCGTCAACATACACCAGAGTTTAAATTTTGTCGCGTCGCAAGTCGCGCACATGTGTTGTTCTCGAATAACCGATCACATACGCAGGGTTGATTACTCAAACCTCTGAAATTTCATTCAGTTTGATAAATAATCACGGTTTTGTCGTCTTGCCGGCGTTAATTTAGATTTGACATCCATACTCGTTACCAACGGGGTAAATATTATTGGTAACGAGTACTACTTATTAGATTTGAATTATGGCGCACAAAATAGTAATAAAACGATAATAACAATGAAAAATTGACGAAAATGATAGGTACAGTGAAGGGCAGTATGGTCATGTCAATACTGCAATTTACGTTGCAGTCAGCTTAGGCAGGGTTCATACTTTTTGCTGCCAACTCTGGCAGCAGCAGCAGCAACATGCAAAGTGTGATTATCGATCGTGCTGCCGACTGCAAGACTTGCTGCCGGCAGCAAGCAGCAACAATCTGCTGCCGACTCTGCGTTCATACTTTTTGCTGCCAACTCACGCGACATTTGTTGCAGTCGGCAGCAATTTGCTGCCGACTCGAGCAGCAATTGCAGTTTGGTCGCTAGCAAACTGCATGACATGTAGCCAACTCCTTTTGATCCATGAAACATTGTTTTTACTCATTTTCGAACATTTTTTTTTAGTTTTTTTTCACGGTAGGAAAGTTTAGTTGATATTTTTAGCAGTTTACACCTGAAAATTGGTTTTATTTTAATAGTTTCATACTTTACGTGGAAATGTTGGCAGTTTGAACCTGGACATGGGTTAATGAATCAGATATGGGGTAATCGACCACGGGAATCGAACATGGACATAATGTTAAAGGAGGTGGGGGGCTAAAGTATCATGGTGGCCAAAACGAGTATTTTCGAACCAAAATTTTGCGGATGGGGTAATCGATCATGAGAATTACGAATATCGATACGGGGTTAAAGGTGGTGGGGGGCTAAAGTATCATGGTGGCCAAAACGAATATTTTCGAACCAAAATTTTGCGGATGGGGTAATCGATCATGAGAATTACGAATATCGATACGGGGTCAAAGGTGGTGGAGGGCTAAAGTATAAATCTCTCACATTCATTCGTATTGGGTCAAATTTGATCAAAATGAGGATATTTTTCCAAATTCAAACTTTACTAATTTTTCCTTTTCTTCGTCTTTTTCTCTTCCATTAAAAACAGCGCAGCGTAGTACCATCAGCGCCCGGTGCTCGACGACCACCAACGCGAGGCTCCAGCGTACCAGAAGATTTACCAGTGGACATAGTTGCGGACTTAAAAGCAGTAAAAGTTTGAATTTGAAAAAAAATATTTCTCGGAGCGGGTCACCTTTAACGTCAAGTCGATATTCGATTTCCCTATCGTTAACATCCTCTTCTCTGGAAGTTGGACTCCATACGAAGGAATGCGAATAATTTATACTTCAGCCCCCCACCTCCTTTAACATTATGTCCATGTTCGATTCCCGTGGTCGACTCCCCATATCTGATTCATTAACTCATGTCCAGGTTCAAACTGCCAACCTTTTCACGTAAAGTATGAAACTGTTAAAATAAAACCAATGTTCAGGTGTGAACTGCTAAAAAATATTAACTAAACCTTCCTACGGTGAAAAGTCCAAGCTTAAAACGGTAACTCAAAACGTGTTAGCTGAAAAGTCTCCAATTTACCTTGCACGCTGAATCGGTTTTAGCGGAATCGTCGCCCACTCGATTCACCTGGAGGGGGAGGTCATTCGATGAAAAGAAAAGGTCCAACCAAAATTGTTTCTTATAAGTCATAAGCCCAGAACCCTCTGTGCCCTACATTTTGCCCCAAATTTATCGATCTTTTTCGAGTGGACATTGGACATTTATCCCAAATCACTTTTGCGGTTGTAAAATGAGCATTTCTCCGCCTGCTACGATAATAATTTCGACTTTTCTAACTTTTGTCGCGTCGCGTGCGTGAGCACCTAGAAATTACTTGTTCCGCTTCATATCGAGTGGGGACATAAAGTAAAGATGAACGTTGTAATCTAGTGTTCAATTTATCTACAGGCTTCTGCCGAATGTCATAAATTTTAGTCTCATCGCCATCGTGTGCAATTACGACGGATTCACATTCTATATTGTTTTAAAAAATTATATCCATCTGGAGTTTTCAAAAAATATTATAATGAAAACGGTTATAAAATATTATAAAAAAACTAAGTAACTAAGTAAGTATGAGATTTTGAGAAAAGAAAATCTGAGCAGCAAAATGCGTTCATACTTTCTTGTCGCCATTTCATGCTGCCAACTCCGGCAGCAACAACATTTCGGCAGCGCTGCCCAAATGCTTGGCAGCGGCTGCTGCTGCTGCCAGAGTTGGCAGCAAAAAGTATGAACCCTGCCTTAAATCACGCTCAGTCGAGCGTTGAACACGCCACATCTGGCGTGAAAAAAAGTACGATCAACTAGACTGCAGCGTATTTTTTGCAGTTGCAGTCGACTGCAGCGGCGTTAAATCAGTACGCGTATTTTCGACACGATTTAGGCTTCGTTCATACTTTTTGCAGTTGCAGCTAGATGCAGCGTAAATCTTGTCGAAAATATGTGTATTGATTTTTACGTCAATGCAGTCGACTGCAACTGCAAAATACGCTGCAGTTGTGTTGGTCATACTTTTTTAAGCCAGCTGCAGCGTTTTTTACGCTGAATTGAGCGTAATTTAAGCTGACTGCAGCGTAAATCGCAGTATTGACATGACCATACTGCACTGCAATGTAGTTACCCTTTTTATGAATTTTTTATCGTTATCAATCTTTTTTCACTATGTTAGGCGTGCCATAATTAAAATCCAATATGTAGTAGCAGTTGACTAGGAGTTTATTAGTCTAAAAATAAAAAATCCTGTTGGCACCGGGCGCTGGCGCCAAATTTGATAAAATATCAGTTGTCGTCAATGAAATTGTGGTGAATTCTATATGTAACCGGGTTTTTTGGTAACCGTTTTTCCGGTTACTTCGATAATTAACCGGTCGGAAACCGAAAATGAAAAACCGGTTACCTGTTTTTTCAACGCAAAATGTGGTTTTCACCGTTTGTTTGTACGGTAACCGGATTTTAGTTTCAGGTTACCTACCGGTTACTTGTGAGGTGACCAGAAAAAAGGGTTACCAAAAACCGGTTAGGTTACCTAAAAAAAGGTTAGGTTACCTAAAAACTTGGTTAGTTGTAGAATTGGCCTAAAATTGTTTCAAGTTAAGATGTTGAATACTCCAATTTGAAATATAAATTCACTATTTCCGAATTGAATTTTTGGATTATCTTGAATTGCGTTAGAAATTACGCTGGGTTGTTCATACTTTTACGCTGCGTAAAATTGCAGCTGCATCTGACTGCAGCGACAATTTGCAGCAACTGCAAAAATGTTGCAAAGCGACTGCAATTGCAGCCAGATGCAGCGTAAAAAAGTATGAACGTAGCCTTACGATGCATCTAGCTGCAACTGCGAACGAATGAACGCAGCCTGAGCATTCCTCGTTCATTGACACACCTATGTGAACACCTCAGATCTGGGAATGGCTGAAAATCAATTAAAACCATCAAAGGAAAACTGCTCCAGCCATAACTAACGTTGTAATTCAACGTATGTGAGATTTGACCCGTAACAAGCCCGTGACGTACAAATATAGAGTGTATCATTTTTTAACGACTGATATGTTTTCGATTTAAGGCCAAAAATTAGACAATGAGTAGCGTGCACTCGTCTACAAAAATCAAACTATGAAAAGATTTGGTCATTCCCTTCGATCACATCACTAAAAGGCTCACACGCTCGATCTCCATCTTTGCCAAACCAAGGCAATCGTCCCTCCATGGGCGATACATTGGTAGTAAAATATCTACGCAAGTTAAAGGGGGGCTGCATTGAATACCAAACTTGGCTAACGGCGTTAGCACGCAGAGACAGAGAAGTGCGCGCAACCAATATTCATTCACTCCAAATCATACTCTGCGTCCCTGACAGCAAGCAAAAAATTAGTTAAGTTTTGAAAATAGAACTCTGAAATGGACATTTCAGTATGAAAAAGACATATATCGAACTGTCTCCGTTGATCTTTTATTTGAAAATTCATTGCAGTCCTTTCTAGGCCTTTCAGGTCTTGTTTATGCTCCCTGGCCGAATGAGGATGGTAGGCTGGAATCGGTCTGCCTCACAAAGTTTTCCTCTAAGACTGTTCTCTGCAAAGTTCCGCGTGGAACTTTGTAGAACAGGGGTAACTTCAACTTTAACTTTTAACTTCACGAGTGTGTTCAGGTTGCTACCATCTTCTTGTGTATCCCGACGATGAACAGCTAGTTACTGATCTGGAGTGGTCTATTCCCTTCATTTCCAACATCCAGCCACTATTCCAGAACGATGGGTATTGGGATCAGGTACAGTTTCCACGTACAAACATTTCGTCTTTTTTGCTACTAGCAAACTACAGAAGCGAGAGAATGGGCAGGTCAATGAGGCAAAGACAGTCTGAGACAGTCTGTTTCACTCTGATCTGCCCACTCATCTCGTCGAGATATCTAAGAAAGTGGCTTGCCAATTAACTGTGACTTGTCTTAGCAGTTACGACAGGACTCTAATGGCGGGTAAACAAACTATCTAGACTACATTTCAACTCGTTGGATGTAGTCAACATACGCACATACGTGCATACATACATACATGAATTATACCCACATTGTGATGTTGTTTCAAAATGGTATGGTGAATTGTTCCAGATTCTGTCATATCGTTTCCTTGTACATGCGTGGTCACTCGGTGTCGAAATTCAATTCTACTGCAGTGCTCCGTTTATTTTCGGAGTTGGACAGTGTTTGGGAGCCAAATCGAAATGGTAGCTTTTTGGAAAAACGTTATAGTTAACCTTTCCTGAATTCCTAATTTTGAATTGCTTTCAAGGAATTGTATTGAAATTGTTTGCTTTAGGTTTTGAACTGTGAACAAAAGTGACTGTCCACCCCTTGTTTCGATCGTGTGGTGACCCCTCCCGATCGGTTAATATGCCCACCCCTCGTTGAAAAATGGTACCACTTCGAACCCATTTTTCCATCATTTGGAGGGAAATCAAAACGCAACAAGAAACTTGACACCATCGTCCATTCTATTTTTACTATTATTCGATCCGAGATACGCTTCCATGATCGCAGATGCCTTACAAACTATGGTCTTACAGAGGACTCGAATACGACTGAAAAGGTGGATTCTGTCTTCGATTCGATTTCTATTTTTCCTTTGTCCATCAATATTCTCCACCGTTTGGGGAAACTTCGTTAAGATGTTTCTCCACGTCCACTCAAAATATCTATCTAATAAGATGTACCTTTCCGACGTCTTGTTGATCTATCTGATGCTATGAAACGTAATTTGTCATTGTCTACTTTTTATGTTCGCAAGTTGGCGACTCCGGAGCAGCGAAGGGCCGTATTTTTCGCCAGACAAGCCAAACGAGGTGTAACCGCAGCTGTTCTGACTAGACTGCAAACTACGCCAGCTTCCACAAAAACAGAAGAAAGCGTCGCCGAAAGAACGTTGCCTCTGAAGGTACGTACAGAAGAATCTTGTGATAATGATTCCCTGGCCAGTGGAGATATTGTCAAATTTGATGATTTTCATGATAGAATTACGAAAACTTCTTCGCCGTATCCGGGACAATGGTGAATATGTTCCAGATCTATATTCTTTATTCCGTAAACTGCATTATGAGGACCAAACGTTTGTATCTGATCGTTACTTCGAACTGTATAATTTCCGTGTTCACCATCAATACTATTTCTGGCTAATGCTCAGCAAACTTGTCACGATTATTACGTAGTTTGTTTTTTGTATATTGCTCTCCATGTAACTGATATTGATTCGTCCCCAATGCAAGTTTGCTGATCAGACATCGACCATGTATGCATTTCTCTCCATGTATGTTTAATTCGATTAGCCCGCCTCGAGCGTATTAAATGAACAAATTATTAAATAGACTGAGATAGTTTTCATTTGCCTTTCAAGTTGTATACTCCTCCAGAATGATACACACCAGAAGAACCAACTTGAGTTTCTTCTTTGAAGGCTGTACATCATGCTTCTGATATCTTCACTACTTTCTCAAGTGAATTCTACACCGAAGGTTGCATATGGTATGCTTCATTGCAGGTGACACATTAAAACTGTATTTAAAATTTTATGTTGTATTTGCAATCTTCGATAATGATGTGAAATAGGTAAACAGAAACGGTATTGCAGTTTGATCTGCCAACACACATCATCGCGCGCAGCGCGAAGCGCTGCGTGTGAGTTGTGTTTGGTTTGGCCATTGCGCACCCATTTTTGGCTTTCCAACCACAAAAGTCTTCAAATAAAACATTTTTTCGAAATTTAAACAAAGAGAGAGCTAGATATCTATTGAATACATGTTGTGTGAAAAAATTAGGAAAATCGGTCAAGGTTGAAAAAAGTTATGCTGTCGGGTCGTTATGAAAATTTCCGTTGTCCCTCGTCCCTCGTCGCTCGTCCCTCGTCCCTCGTCCCTCGTCGCTCGTCCCTCGTCCCTCGTCCAATGTCCGCATAGAAAATTATTTTTTTTAACTACTGGACCAATTCGGCTGAAATTCGGCACACATGTGTAAACCCCAAAGTTAGCGCGGCCCAAGAAGTTTGGTGATGTCACGTTTCGTTTGGCGCTTGGCGCGGGCGCCAATAGGCGCCAGTAGCAGGAAAATGTGTTCCCATGGATGAAATGCTCCGAATTTTTGCACAGGGGTTAGATTAGTGAATCCCAGCCTTCTCTGAGAATTTGGTGTCATGGTTTATATTTGGCGCCAAACGCTGACGCCCAGTGGCGCCAAATTAGAACAACGCCGGGCAGGTAAGGTAACGAGCGAAATGTTTCACAGATGTCCGAACTATGAACATAGTTAACGAATACAGCTTGGATACCAACATTTCTTCTACATTCTGCGCCAAAACGGTACTTAAAGAGAAAGGGTCTTGCCAACATTCATTTTCAGTATTCACCGTTTGTGTTTTTTAGCATGTTTAATGGTGATAGGAAGTGATTGAGACTAGAAGTGAACGGAAATAATCAGTGCTGAATGGATTTGTAGAAAACGGTATACTGTACGTGTATATTTTTTCGAATTGGCGCCATACGCAAAAGTGGGCGACGGTTACTACGCCCCAGGCACGAGCGTCGGCGCGGTACAAAATCACCGATTTCAAGTTTTGTTTTTTGGTTTCCAAAGTTTTATTTTTTAATGATTCATATATACTTATTTTTACTTATTTATGTCTATTATGTTTCCAATCGAATTTAATTGGCTTGTTTCAATAGATTTAGTTTTATGCTATTCAAGTTAAAAGTTATCTCATTGCGCCAACAAAGGGTTTTTCGTCTACCACATAATTTGTTTGAAATCCGGGTTCTCCGGTCAAGTGGGAACCGTTTTGACGGTGGTATAGCAGTTATTTCTCAAGCCAGTTTGAACGTTGTATCTGTGAAAGTTTAAATAGAAAACCAAAATCACACTTTTACCGCCTGGTTATACTCCCTTTGCAGTATGAATAAGTTTATTCTGCTCTTTGTGAACAATTTCATTTCTTTCAGTTCCATTGCGCTCTGGGACTTTTCTTC
Organism: Litoditis marina; assembly: GCA_964036275.1. NCBI lineage: Eukaryota > Metazoa > Nematoda > Chromadorea > Rhabditida > Rhabditidae > Litoditis > Litoditis marina. The sequence goes on from OZ038433.1 coordinate 19,836,427, forward strand.
GGGAGACTTGGTCGAATCTGGTCTCGATGGGATTAGCTGCCGCACGTGGATCGCTTCACGCTGCCCGAGTTCTATCCGGATCAGTATTTTTGGTTAGGCTATGGTGTATTTGAAACTCAGTAAGGTGGGAGGTTGTACACTTTGTTGTCTTGGAGTGGTGTAAACAGACATAGATATTGCAAGCACAATTGAACAACCTCTTACTTCCACCTTTTCTTCTTCTGAATTAAATATTTGCACTAGCACTACTTGGTCGGTAGGTTATAGCATTCTGATGTAGTTTATGTCTTCTTCATTCTTCACTATTCACAATTTCCACGTAGTTGATGATTTTTCCCCAGTGTCTGGTATCTCGCCAGCTTGAGATTAGCCTACCTACCAGATAGTGAAAATGACTAGTTTTTTGTGCGAATTTCGCCATTTTTTGGGTGTAATCGATTGCATTCGACTGTTGCACTTGAGTTGGTTGTATTTTATTTGCCACAAACCATTCAATTGCTTCCATTTTTACCCTTTTAGTATTGCAAAAGTTACACACATACCCAAGAAAGTGGGTTGCAGTTGCATTCTTAAATCTTCGGGCAATCAAAATGATAAACATATATATATATATATATATATATACTAGCCGGTCGCGCGGCTCCCGCCGCGCGCCCTGCTAGCTGGGGGTGGACCCCCAGACCCCCCTCTTGATTGCTTCTCGGTCTGTGGAAGTTATCTCATAGTTTTCACTATTTCTGAGATCAAATACGAACTTTTTGATTTTTGATCTTTGGTCTCTGATTTTTTGGTAGATCATCAATGACACTCTTCTTATCATATCCTGAAAGTTTCAGACCTTCACGATCATTTAGAGAGCCGTAGTGAACCTCAGAAGGTTAGCTGCAATATAGCTTAAATGGAGGTCTAGGTGCGCCGTACATAGTACGGGTTTTAATTGAAACCCTGATAACTCGCGAATGGATTGATATTTTTTTGAAATTTTTTCACGATAAATTATGACTACTGCTTGTCTTGAAAAGGTCGGAAGCAAAAAAAATTAGATCATGTTTGAATTTTTGACCTTCCTTAGGCAAGGTCAAAGATCAAAAACGAATGAATATTATTTTTGACCAACTATTAACAAAAGTGTTGTCTCTAGTTGGCGAACTCATACTATGGATCCAATGACCACTGTTACATTAGTTCTGGTTTTATGCAGGAAAAACAGCCAAAAAACGTCAAAATCGACGAAAAAAATTTAACTAACTTAGGCTCGCAAACTTTTGATTATGCTGTGACCACAGCTCACCAAGTGGATGTTTTTACTAATTGACGATTTTTTCTGAAAGTTGCAACCGGCCGACTTCCTTGTTTTGACTTCTAAATTTTTTTGAAACTGTCATCACCAATCGATAAATGGTAGTATCAAGTTTTCATGGACACATATTTTGTATCGCTGTTGTTCATTTATGTTATCAAGTTTTAGACAAATTCCATTCAGCCACTCGCTCAGAATGCAATCGATGACGTCATCGTTTTTTCACATTATCGTTCGCCAAAAATCAATAAATCAAATTTTTCACTATCTGTCAGTTTCTAGTAGGTTTTTATGTTGGGCAGCATCCACATGCAAAGTTTGAAGGAAATCATCGACAAAAAAAAGTGAGTCACTCTCAATTCTAATTTTTTTTCAAACCATTGCCATCAATCGATAAATGGTGTTGAGGGTTTCTAGTCGAGATATGTTGTTCATTATTGTTGTTCATTTATGTTATCAAAATTTGATGCGATTTCATTCAGCCAATCGCTTGCAATGAAATCGATGACGTCATCGTTTTTTCATATTTTCGTTCACCAAAAATCAATAGATCAATATTTTTTCTGCCCTTTCACGTTTTGTACGTGGACATGTTGGGTAGCATCTATGATGAGAATTTGAAGGGAATCAAAGGCAAAAAAAAGTGCGTTACGCCTATACGATTATATATAGTAAGGTGATATATTAGAACCCCGCCTGAAGATTTGTTATGCAAATGCAACACGGTAAGTAGTACAAGAAGCGTGCAGGTACATGAGCCAACTCGTTTATATTGTTGTTACTTTACTTACAATTGTTGAGCGATACGAACTTCATTTTTCCAAGCATGAGTATTGTGTATTTTTTCTCATAATACACGTTCTAGAGATTGTGAAAGAATTTCTGTATACATTTCACTCACTACGCATTTTGTTGAATGATAATGAACGATATATGTACACCTGTTCATGAATTTCTTTAGTGCAACACGGATAAAAGTATGTATGTTTATTATAAAACTGAAAATGAACAAACAATAGAGGTGCCGACTTGTAGCTTCGTGTCCCTCACATCCTGGCGGATGTAACTTCACCACATCATCTGGAAATTTTGTTTGAATCATTTTATATATAAACTTGTGATGAGTTATTGTTTGTTAACTGGATTCCACGTAACGATTGTTGTTTAAGCTTTGCGAAACGCGGTTATTTGTTGACCCCGTAATTTCATTAACTTGTGCAAATCTCGATGACAATTTAGACTTCAAAAACTTTTGAAGTTCAAGACATATATTCAGGTCACTGTTGTCAACTATCTTTCAGAAAAGTGATCTGAAAAAATTGGAAAAAGGGGTCCCTTTTTGTCGATATCTTGAAAATTTAAACGGGTATCTTTTCTCATTACTGCAGAACCTGGCAATACTTTAGTATTCCAATCCAAACTCAAAAACCTGTCATTATTTGCCGTGTCAAACTTCATTATTTTTTGAAGAGATGCTCCAAATCTTTCATGTATTACCGAAAAGTAGCCCGTTTTCCGATTTTTCAACACAAGCAAGCTGCGGAATGAAATCATAATAGAAACAAACATACCTCCCAATTCCTATGTGCTCCTTTCATGTGCCGTGCCAGCTTGACTTAACGGTCGAGCACACATCGAAGAGAGCAAATATGTACCTGAAATACTAAATAAATTCACTTACTCAAGAGTGAAATTGCACCAGTGAACAAAATTATAAATACGTTTTGAAATAAATATTTGGTTGTCTAAAAGTTCTAATCAAAATGTGTAAATGCAGTGTTTTGCGATATTGTACTGATGTTTCAGGCCAGATACCGAATATTTTAATAATCCATGCAGTATAGTCAATATCGAGTGAATTTGCAATGTTTCTTTACAAAGTCTCAAAATTATCGTAAATTCAACGAAAAACGGGCTCTTTCTAGTAGGGTGGTTTTTCTACCTTACTAGTGTTTTCTGTCAAATAACCAAGTCAGTTTGTTCACTGCTACAAATGTATTTGCAAGGCAGAAGTTTGACGAAAAATTCGAACAAAAAGCAAACGTTGAATAGACTCACTTTGAAAGTGTGATAGTTGTAGTCACCTTCCGTACCCAGGCAGACTTTCGAAGGTCAGTCTGGAAACAAACAAAGATAAAACATACACTATACAAATTATATGTAGAAAAAAGATACGAAACACCAGACCTGATGACAAAGATAAATGTTTAAATGTAGAATAAAGTTTTTTGTTCAAACTTGAGACTGTATAATCGTCGTGCAAGATAAGCGCATACTCACAAAGAGATTGATATATCAATCAAATGAATGTTAATGACAATAGAATTCGAGAATACAGAATTATACAACAATAATGATAACATTAGAACCGAAAATAAAGAAAAAATCTCTTGAGCAAAAAATTGCATTGAGCGGCAAAAACCGCTAAGGTACGGTATGATGGCATGTACGTGATACACTGCCAAAATTAGGAGCAACTAGGAGCGCGGCGGGAATTTGAAAAATATTGAAAAACACATCAAAAATTTTGCACATCATGAATTGAAAAATGGTATTTCGGGTACTTATACAACAGGAGACATAGAATAGAATCCCAAACTAGTCTCATTTTCAATGTTGGCGTGACCCTTGGTCTTTAATCCGCCAATTGGCGCAAAAATTGAAAATAGGGTTTCTGAGCCAAAAAACAGTCATAAATTGTGCTAATTGGTCGAGGCCATTCATTCCAAGTTTTTTGTTACTAATTAGAGTAATTTATATTTGGCGCCAAACGCTGGCGCCCAGTGGCGCCAAATTAGAACAACGCCAGGCAAGTAGGGTAACGAGCGAAATGTTTCACAGATGTTCGAACTATGGTCATAGTTAACGAATACGGCTTGGATAGCAACATTTCTTCGACATTCTGCGCCAAAACGGTACTTTATCCGCCAATTGGCGCGAAAATTGAAAATAGGGTTTCTGAACCAAAAAATCGGAAATTGTGCTAATTGGTCGAGGTCATTCATTCCAGGTTTTTTGTTACAAATTAGAGTAACTTTATATTTGGCGCCAAACGCTGGCGCCCAGTGGCGCCAAATTAGAACAACGCCAGGATTGTAGGGTAACGAACGAAATGTTCCACAGATGTCCAAACGATGAACATAGTTAACGAATACGGCTTGGGTACCAACATTTCTTCGACATTATGCGCCAAAACGGTACTTTATCCGCCAATTGGCACCAAAATTGAAAATAGGGTTTCTGAATCAAAAAACAGTCGGAAACTGTGCTAATTGGTCGAGGTCATTCATTCCAAGTTATTTGTTACCAATTAGAGTAACTTTATATTTGGCGCCAAACGCTGGCGCCCAGTGGCGCCAAATTAGAACAAAGCCAGGATTGTAGGGTAACGAGCGAAATGTTCCACAGATGTCCGAACTATGAACATAGTTAACGAATACGGCTTGGGTACCAACATTTCTTCGACATTCTGCGCCAAAACGGTACTTTATCCGCCAATTGGCACCAAAATTGAAAATAGGGTTTCTGAATCAAAAAACAGTCGGAAATTGTGCTAATTGGTCGAGGCCATTCATTCCAAGTTATTTGTTACTAATTAGAGTAACATGTTCTGTATCTGGTGCCAATGGCTGGCGCCCGTTCGCGCCAATGGAGAAAATACTTTCATACTGTAATGACGCAGATTTTTCACAATACTCAGATTTCAATTACGGAAGCGGAAAAAAGCTGTTTTTTGAATGTTTCAGGATCACATCGTTTGAAAACCTGGAACTTTCAGATATCAGGATGTTTTATAGTCACCACTATTCAAAAATCGTTTTTCTAAGTCAACTCTAGAAGTGGTTGTACTAGTACAACTAGCAAAAAGAGAACAATTTGTAAAAAGTGGGGGACCAGGAAGTGTGTGAGTTCTGTTCGGTTTCACCGTTTTCTGCAAAAAGTGAACAATACGATGTTGTGAATGAGTGTGCAACAAAAAAAGAACAATACATTTGTTTGCACAACGATTCACAAGAAACAGAATATACAAAGTATAACTTGAACGTAAAAGTGCATAGTGGTTTCCCCTAAGAACGTTGTGAACCGTTGTGCAAACAAATGTATTGTTCTTTTTTTGTTGCACACTCATTCACAACATCGTATTGTTCACTTTTTGCAGAAAACGGTGAAACCGAACAGAACTCACACACTTCCTGGTCCCCCACTTTTTACAAATATTTATTAGGTTTGAATATCCCACTTGCATAGGGTTCAAATTACAAAAGATCGAAACTATCCTATTCGGTGAAATCACTTATAGGAAATCAACGAGTGGCCTTCTCAGTTTTTTTTTTACGTTCTTGATTTAAGAAATCGTGGAAATGAACATAATTCACTCTGTGTTTTGTATGGGAGCTCAAAGTATGAAACATAGTTTCGATTGCGATGTGGATCTTCGACATTTTCAGAGTATGGCAGTTTCTTAGCAGTGTTGTGCTCAAAAATACTTGGTTTTGCAAAGATAAAGAGGTATACCAACCTGTCAATGAAGAAGGTATGTAGCGGTCGCTCTGGGACTAGCAGTTTTCAAATGAAGTTTCGGATCCATCAGATTTTATGAAGTAAAAAAAAACTATTTTTCCAAGGAACAACGAACTGCTAGACAATTTTCAATGGTGTTAATTATCTCCAAAATGGTTTGCCAAAGTCTCAAGGTACAATACAAGCTTAATTTTTTTCCCGTATCACTGAGTGTTGTGTGAAGGTGTTGTTGGCGTCAAAAGGGCGCTGGGAGTTGGAGGAAAAGAGTCTTCTAGGAAGACAACGGCTATCCTCCAAGAGGCTGTCTGTTACATTCAGGTTGCAAGTCTAAAGTAGATAATTTACGTTTAAAATACAATTACACACTACTATCAAAAGAAGGCAGGAGGGATAAACAGGTTCTTTACTTTACAAAAGGTTGTCAGAACCACTAAGGAATGAACCATCGATTATTGTTTAAGATATGTTCGTGGGGTCAAGTGATCCAAGAAACACATTTTCTGATAAAAACCATTTTTCCAAACGACATTTAAATTCACTGGGACAGTGAATCAGAGCTATTTCTGCAGGTGATCTATTCCAAACAGGGGCAATGCGTGACGAGATGAACTTTAGGTTGACAAGAGCTGGGGGACCATCCGATAGTTTCAAACCATTCCCTCTTAGCATATGGCGAACACTAGTGGGAGGAGCAAGAGTAACAATATTGGAAGTCCAATAGTGGCCATAAATGTATTTGTGAGCAGTACATAAATCCTTGAATAATCGGCGTTTCCACAATGTAGAGAGTTTGAGTTTTTCTAGACGGTTTTTGTACGGAAATCCTGGCAACAACCTCTTAGTAAATCTGCGCTGAACCACTTCAAGACTCATAATATCACCTTTGTTTAGTGGGGCAAAAACTTCTGATCCATATTCAAGAATGGGAAGCACTTTTGTTTTGTAGCACAGCATAAATCTTTCCTTAGAAATTGAAAAACAACGGAACAAACTGTTCACTATCGCGCTCGCCCTCCGTTTAACAGAGAGAATATGTGTAGACATTTTCAATGTGTTACTCAAGTTTACGCCTAGGTCTCTAATTACATCAACAGATGCCAGAATTGACCCGCCAAGCTTATACTCATGTTTACTGTTTGACTTTCCCATGTACATTATAGCGCACTTTTCAATAGAGAGTTGGAGTTGGCGTTCAACTAACCAGTCATGAGCAAAGTTCAGATCATCTTCAAGAAGCGACTGATAATTTGGTATGGAACTGTTCAAAAAGATCTTACAGTCATCCGCATAAACGAGAAGTTTACTACTTTTGATTGATGTTTCAATGTCATTTATGTATATTAAAAATAAAAGTGGGCCTAAACAGCTTCCCTGGGGAACACCGGATGTGACTATCCCAGATGAAGAGTACGACTGATTGATTTTAACTCTTTGGGTACGATTGGTCAAATAGTTTTTGATCCATCTGATCATATCACCAGTAATACCGTAAGCCTCAAGAATAGAAATTAGGCGTCTATGAGTCACTGAGTCGAAAGCTTTAGAAACATCTAAATACACAGCGTCTACATTGAGGTCTTTGCAATGAGACTCATGTAGATATTTTTGATATTCTAACAAATTAGTTGTCGTACTGCGGTTATTCAAAAACCCATGCTGATTGTGTGATATCAGGCTCATGGACCATAGATGATTTCTCAGTTTTTTGACCAGTAAAGATTCGAAAATTCGGCAAGATACACATGTTAGACTTATGGGGCGATAATTTTTCGCCTCGTTAGGATGCCCTTTTTTGAAAATAGGTACAACATTGGACTGTTTCCAAAGATTTGGCAGCGTACCAGTTCTCAGACTACATTCGAAAATGAGAGAAAGTGGATGTGCAAGGACTAGCGCCAAATTCTTATAGAAAATGTTGGTATGTTGTCGGGGCCGCAAAGAATGAAGGTAACTCGCGAAAATTATAAGATTGTTCTAGACTTCACCCAATTATTGAACCTTTCAGTGAAATCGATGCAGTAACAGGTGAGAAACATTCTGACTGATTTTGTTACGAGTTTTTTTTATGTAGAATTTGGTTATTTTAATTGTGCAACATTGATATTTTAGCCGAAATCTCCGACTCCAGTTCAATTGGTTTCCCCCAAGTTTCGTGTGACTCGTCCGTGGTTGTGCTAGTGACAACCGTCGCACTCAATCCCCTCTGGATTTCTCAGACCGAAATGAGGTGACTGGCCCGGATGTAGTTTTTCTCCTAATTTTGTCACCTTTTTATGTCGTCGAAATACTAAGAATGACTTATAAGAAAAGTGTTAATAATAATCAAGTTGCAATTACAAAATGAACAAAAACAACAGATTCTAAGGTCAAGAGGAACCGTACGTAATTTCTCTCAATTGATATTTCCAAAGCTGCACCGTCCTAGAACATCACAGTGGCTCCATTAGACGTTTTCAGTCCCGTTTTGAACAATGAAATAACTTCAGAATAGCTGGAACGTTTCTCACAGCAGTCCTGATCCATATTTCCCACTCCAAAAATGGTTCCATTCTGAATAACTCGGTTTTGAACTATTTCGGAGACATTTCGTACACTCTGTATTTGGTCCATTGGCCGATACTGGTAGCCATCAAATACTACCTAAATGTGGAGCAACTCAACAATGACAGTCAGTTTTTGTGGTTTTTCGAGGCGATTAGAACTGAAAAACAAAATACAAATTCAACTAGGTACTATTATGTTTCGATTAAAGCATGTTGTTCTCGTATATGTCTCACTGTTTGATTATATACAACAACAGTTATGGTTATGAATAATGCTGAACATTAGGTAATAGTTATGTTGCGACTACTAAAGTTATAAAGGAAACCCAGTAAACCAACCTATTTGACATCTACTGTACCAGTATGATATTCATACTGCTTCAGATGCATCGTTTGGCTGTTTTTTTTCATGTAAGTGTTTGCATTGTTTGTTTGTAATTTTGTTTGGTTTCAGTTCTGCTATTCACATTGGTGCTGGTAGTCATTTCATCAGTTCTAATTCATCACACGATAGAGGTGAATGATTCACGATTATCCGTAGAGAAGTAATGGTAAACATAGAGAAATACGGAATTACAGCGTGGAAAGGGGGGGGGGGGAATCATCTGAGAAAAGTGCACTTTGAAACGTTCGTGGTATTTTATTCAACTAGTGTGGTGAAAGTGGTTAAATTTGTATCAAAACCAGTATTATTTTGCAATTTGCGTAACTAACATGATTCAGCACAAGTAAAGTAACCAGTAAAATTATCCTCTTGGGTTCATATTTCATATTCATATTTATTCATTCACTTCGCTTCGTTGCGAGACGGTGTTCATCGTACATATAACAGATCTTTGTTCGAGCAGCCTCCTGTGAATTGTTCTTGGTTCTTTTCCTTCAATGTCAGAACCATCAATGTTATCATGTTGTAGCTGAATTTGGCAGTGATGTAAGAAATTATGAAACTGTCCGTACGATACATTTCAGAAGTTTCTGGTGAGCGCAAATACCCCAACGTCCGTGACGGTGTCGTTGTGCTGCGTCGGAACCATTCTGCTGTGGTCCTTCTTCCATTGTTCGGCCTCGGTTGCGTCGACGTCAGTTCGTCTCTCGCCTGAAGGTAAACGATTACTCAGCTAGTTTCTACGGTACGAGTTCCACACCACAGTCAAATGATGTTTTATTGAGTTCGCTCTTTCTGCTAAATTTAGCTGTGTTTATAGTTCGATTCTGCTCCTTTCCGGTCAGCATTTGAGATTGAAAGAGGATATACCAATGGAACCGTTGTAGTTTTTCTCCCCTCGTACGCTTCCCGTGGTAGCTTCTCATAGAGACACAACCATTTTCAGCTTTTCGCTGACAATTGACTAAGTACCAGAAGGCCGTTATTCTACGATTAAACTTCAACAAACAAGATTATATATAAAAATTTATCAAGAAAACCGGAATATAGTCACCTTAGATGCCGCCAAAGCGAAATAAAGCGGAACTTGACTGCGCAACTGACTTATGAAGAACCCCTCCCGCGCTGAAAGGGTGGGGCAAAACAATCGCTCCCTCCTGGAGAAGATCAGGACATCGCTGAATTGCGGTTACCAATTATTTCCGTGACGGAGCAACTGATACGACAGGTGTGACGGCCATAGTGGCACTCCTAGAATACCCTTAGCATTGAATCTTCTAATTTGAGCTAAAGTAGACAAAATGTCTGCGATCGGAGGTAACCATCAGAAACACGCGGAAGTCCATACGGTGTGCGAGGCAAATGCGTTATCTTCGTAACCGAGCGTTATCTTCGTAACCGAGTGCTGACGATAAATACCGGCTGCAGAACACTTCCTGTTAGACTTATCTGCAAAGGAAGCACTTCCGGATGGGACCACTTGTTGATAACCGCGTTCGAAACCCACTCAGCAATACACCAATCATCAAAATCAACTACTATACTGGCCGCATATGCTTGCTCATTCAAGTTCCATGGGACCCACCCTACACTCAATGAAGAACACGAATCGAAGAGATTTCGTTCAACTCGGACACGAAGCTGCCCTCACTCAAAGTGGACACTGCACCCTGGTCATTAATACGGAGCAATATAACTGCATCTTTTGAGACCTATGTCATACCCCAACCACAATATCCTTTGTTTAGAGACTACGCATCCGCGTCTTCTGACAAAACGAAAGTATTAGACTATAACGTTCATTACACTGAGAATTATCACAATAAACTCTTCGCAAGCAGTAACGAGCTCAAAAAGTGGATCTCGTGCATTTCTAATCTGCTCAGCTACAGCACGATCTTAGTCGGAACAGATATCCACCCTCTCTTTCTCGTTAACTAAACTAAAAACTAACCTAAAAACTAACCGAAAAATAAAATAAAAATGCCTCACCTTTCACACTTTCTGTCAATCGCGCGATGCGCGAAGCGCTCTGCGTGAGTTGTCTTTGGTTTGGCCATTGCGGACTCGTTTTTTCCTTATAATTAACAAAAAGCTTCAAATATAAAACTAAGAAAACAGAACGTTAGAGAATTACGAATCGAACATTGTGTAAAAATGTTAGCCAAATCGGATCATTTTCGCCTGAGTTATGGTTTGAAAAGTTCCGCCGTAATGCGTCCCTCGTCTCTCGTCTCTCCTCCCTCACGGAATTGTGTCCGCATCGTAGTGGAAAAACTAATCAACCAATTTGGCTGAAATTTGAAACATCTATTCTATAAAAAAAGTTAGTCCATCGCGCCAAGTATGAAATGTATGTCTATTCTCTGGCGCCGGGCGCGGGCGCCAACAGGCGCTAAAAACGACTATTGGAAAAAACTATCAAACCGATTCAGCTGAAATTTGAAACATGAGTTCTAATGCAAAATTCAGCACGTCTCGCAAAATATGAGATGTAAAGCTCCTCAGTGGCGCCGGGCGCAGGCGCCAATAGGCGCCCAAAGCCACTATTGGAAAAACTACCGAACCGATTTAGCTGAAATTTGAAACATGAGTTATAATGCAAGAGTTAGCCTGTAGCGCCCAAAATGAGCTGAATACAATATCATTGGCGCCCGGCGCTGGCGCCAATAGACTCCAAAAACGGTGAAACGCTATTTACTGCAACTAAAATGTTGAACACTTATAGAAATTGAATTATTTGGTGGAAAGTGTGAAAGTCATTTTCCAAAACTGAATTTTTTCTTCTGGCGCTCGGACCAGGCGCCAGATGGCGCCAAAACCCAAACTCACGACAGCGTCAATGGAATCGTCTGAAATTCGGTACACTCAATAACTATCACATGGCAAGTAAGATGCTCAATCTGAAAATCGAAAAAAGTTTTGTTGGCACCGTGCGCCGGCGCCAGTTGGCGCCAAAGTTGGAAAAGTATCAGTTATCGTCAATCAAACTGGAACAGACGCCAAATGGCGCCAAAACAAAAACACACGGAACTGACAATTGAATAGTTTGAATATTGCTCCATTCAGTACTTGACACATTTAGTGTGTACTGGTAGCTCAAAAACCTAGAAAATTTCGTTTCGTTCTGGCGCCAGACGCGTGTGCCATTTGGCGCTGGAACGAGAAACAAGAAAATTTCAACATGATGGTTTTTGATGTGGTATGGAAATAGTGGCTATATTGTAAGTGAGTTGTTGTCTCTAATTGTAGATTTGTCAATGGCGCAAATCCCGTTCGCTTATCACCGCCAAAAGCGGTGTACATGTCAATCGGAACGTTTAGCGTTTTTGTTCAGTTGTTGATAGTCACAGAGCCAGTAACTTGCGTTATGTTACAACACCAGCAGTTTTATGGTCTGCATTCGGCTTTGTACACGCACAAAACTGAGATTTCCATAATAATAGAATGACTTTACAAGATCCACTCTGTTGTGTTTGGTTCGACCTCGATATCAGCAAAAAGTGAACGATACAAATTGCTTAGATACTGTCGCAGAAGTATTCTGCAAAAATAGAACAATACAAATGTTGCACAATGGTTCACAACGCACGCATGTCGTCAAAGTACGCATGAAATACCCTTCGGAAATTTCTGAAATATCATGCGGGCTTCGTGAACCATTGTGCAACATTTGTATTGTTCTATTTTTGCAGAATACTTCTGCGACAGTATCTAAGCAATTTGTATTGTTCACTTTTTGCTGATATCGAGGTCGAATCAAACACAACTCACACATTTGTTGGTTCCCTCATTTTTTACTAATTCAAACTGATTCAACGTCTCAAACGCACCAGAATCTTGATCTGCCTGTACCACAGTAGCAATCCGTTTTCGTGGGAGTACGCAAACTCGATCTAGCACTGAGAACTCGGGCAACGATGGGTCCACCAACAGATCAACTAGCCATTGGGCGAACTCAATATAAAATCTATAAACTCAAGGTACATAAGAATCTGATTGAGAAAACCTCACTCAAATCCGACACCTAGGGTGAAAACAGAACACCTCTCACTGATCAACACCTCGTACTGAACCTAACCTGCCTATCATCTAACAGGATAGGCATTGGATATAGTGCCTGAGCCTCTTATAAACGCAAACTTGGAACTGAACTTGGAACTGAATCATTTTTGGCGCCAACTGACCTCTAAAATTGGCGTGATTGGCGAAACTTGTAAAAACCACAAACCCTTCTAACCTATTTCATAAAAATCTGAGTCATTACAGTGCAACGCACGCCTTTACTTATTTGGCGCCAACGGGCGCCAGCGTTAGGCGCCAATAATCATACATGTTACTCCAATTGGTGGGAAAGAACTGGAACGAACGGTTTTGACCAATTAGAACAGTTTCCGACGATTTTTGGTTCGGAAACAATATTTTCAGATTTGGCGCCAATTGGCGGATAAACGGGCTTTTTGGCGCCAAATGTCAAAGAAATGTGGATACTCAATCCGCTTGTCAACTAAATGAATAGTTCTGACCTCTGTGAACGAATCTGGTCGTTACCCTACTTCGCTAGCGTCGTTCTCATTTGGCACCAATAGGGGCCCGCGTTTGGCGCTATTTGATAATGACGGCACCATGTATTGGAAACCAGGTTGAACCTATTTTTATGACATCTGTGGTAAATTTCAAACAAATTTATTCATGGGAACACATATTTTCCAGCTTTTGGCGCCATCTGGCGCCAGCGCCAAGCGTCAGACATAACGTGACATCACCAAACTTTTGGGGCCGCCCTAACTTTGGGGTTTACACATGTGTGCCAAATTTCCGAATCGGTCCAGTAGTTAAAAAAATAATTTTCTATGCGGACATCGGACGAGCGACGAGGGACGAGGGACGAGCGACGAGGGACAACGGAAATTTTCATAAAGACACGACAGCATAACTTTTTTCAACCTTGACCGATTTTCCTAATTTTTCCACACAACATGTATTTAAAAGATATCTAGCTCATTGTTTTGAAAAAATGTTTTATTTGAAGACTTTTGTGGTTTGAAAGCCAAAAATGGGTGCGCAATGGCCAAACCAAACACAACTCATACGCAGCGCTTCGCGCTGCGCGCGATACTACCTAATTCAAACCACCTCCGCAACCATAGCTTGCTTCGAACGCGAAACTAGAAATAGCGGCACCACGTGATATGAAAATAGCAAAATGTTTCAAAGAAAACGCACCAAAACTATACAGTTGGACACGGGAAGGCAGAAAAGTTTTCACAGAAACTGATATAAAAATTCTTCCAAAAAATACCATTTACTACTGTACTCTCTAAACCCTATCGCGGCGGGACCCGTCCCACCGCCCAACGCGAGTTAGGCCTTCCGGTCCTTTAGCCAATCCGCGCTCTTCGCAGAAAATGTACTTTTTCTTGCTTCGAAAAAGCGCTATACTGTTAGTCAATCAGTAACATGTTAAACACAGCAGAACTCAGAAACGTGCAATGACAGAGTGCACGATGCCTCGTAAGAATGCTAACTTTACGTAACCATTCAGGCTTCTAGTATAGATTGTGTATCATCGGAGTGTGCGAGAAGAGCTCGTCACCTTGATCCAACCTGCGGCTCGCTTTTTCAAACTATTTCGCAATTTTAGTCTCCCATAGGAATGTGAGATGTAAACGAATTGTATGTTTGAGGAGGTGCGGGAACAGAAAGGCGGGTGTCTTTCCTGGAGAATTTCAAATTCGGAGTGAGCGGAAACGTGAAACACACACAAAATCATGCACGTCTTCATCACCGGAGAGTCTATGAAGACAACACTCGATTCAGAGATATTTTAACGGAGATAATGCATTCAAATTAGCAACAGTTAAGTTTAAGTTTACTATCTGAAACTCGTGATCCGAAATGTGTATATTTTGTTTTTCTGATTGCAGAGTACGCAGCTGCGATCAAATGGAACATCGCGGAATACAAAATGAATGCAGAAACCTACGAACTTCCTTGTGCACGTGACAATGTGACTCAGAAATGGACAAATTGGATAGACGAACCTTTGCTAAGATGTCAAACGGCTAGTCTCTCAACATTATCATAAAACACGCGTCGAAATCGCTACGAAAGTGGCTGACCAATCGGCTAAGAAATGGCTTGGAAAAAACATTTGCGCCACTTTTCTGCGATTAGCAAACGACAAAGAGGGCGCGGAGATCAATGAGTCCGCAGACAGGCTCAAATAGTCTGCGTATCTCTGATTTGCCCAATCTATCGTTGAGGCTGCTACCAAAATGGCCTGATAACTGCAGCGAATGGTCTGTGAACCGGACTTTATTCAGTTCACAACAATTCGAATGGTCCTGTTCGTTAGATTATACAAGAAACTCCGAATGTGAACTATGTTACAAAAATTTGTAATACATCAGCGAGCCATTTTGTTGTCGGATGAACAGGTCATCACTTTTTATAATGATAATAATAATAAGAGGAATAATAATAATAAATGTAATCAGCGTGGTGGAGAACAAACATGGAATCACGAAATTGTACCATGTGAACTGAGACATTTGAGAGAAGAATGACGCACTTACACAGTGCTTTCCATTAATCTTTGCTATTTTTTCAGTACGGCACGGGCAAGCTGAGCATTCTGATTCTCGGAAACTCGGTCGGCTTCAGAGCTTTTCCATTGATTCATAATATCCTGAATGGCAGATACAAGGAGTTGCGGCTCTTCACCTCCAGTGGTAGAGTTTCTTTTATATTATGGCTATTGTTTGTGTGTTCGCTTTGAAAGATGTAAATAGGCCAATTTGATGACTGTTGAGATGACCGAGTATGTTTCCCGCTTCTTTTATCTAATTGTGTGGTTCTCCTTTGGCTGATTTGTCAGATTTTTTTTGGCTGCTTTGTCAGACTTTTATTTTTCTGGAGCGAAACTATGTCTGCATGTCAATAAAAACGTGGTTATATAGGGAAAGTAACTTAGGAAAAGCGCCAATCTGGAAATTCAAGTCCTCAAAGGGAGTTTTCAACGAATTTCATTGTTTGCACTCTTTTCCGGTAAACTTCCGTTGTTGAACGCAAGTACCGTATTTTCGAAAGCCGCGAGAATAGTGGCCGATCGCATGCGACCCGACGTGATTTTCCACATCTTCGCGGCACGGTGGGTTAATTTCGCCGAGTTTTCATGTTCTAAGACAAAAGTTGGGAGAGTTGGCCATAGAAAATCCGAGACTTAGCCGTGGGAAATTGGAGACAGCGCGTTGCGGTAACAAACTGCCCTTTACCCACCTCTCTATTTCCCAGATTTTTCACTTTTGAGTTAAATTAGGTACAGACGAGAAATTTCAGCGCCAGGCCGATTCGTACTCACCGCTCATGAGCGGCACGAAACTCACTAACTGTTGCACACCGTGCTTATGTGAATTGGTGCTTTATACAAACCACATCACACCCGCGCCAGTATGTACCTCTCTGAGTGCCAGATTTGGTTGTCTACCTCCAACTGTCTGTTTTTAGCGAAACTATTTTCAATGTCGAAATTCGATGAGCCACGCCCTCTTAAGTACCCCTCTAACTCCCTCAGGTTCTGTCCGAGTTGTTCGGCTGGTTATGGCTATAAAAATGGGCAATTTGTAGTTCGATGTTGTAGTTTTATCGGCAATCATAATACAATTTTTTAGTTACGATTGAAAACGACGGATCGAATTACAGACACATCAGTTATGAGCTAGATGTAGCTAGATGTCAATACGTTCCTCCCCGAGCCAACCTTTCACGGTTGTATCCCTGGTTGCGCATTACTTTGTGCAACAATTTTTCAAGTATAGCAAGACGATGTTATTGATTTTTTTGCAAACCGCCCTACTCTTTCACCTTGTGACGGAGAGGTCTCGTTTAAAAAAAAGTAGCTCATGTTTCAGTCCTCGAAATGGTAAACCCCATGTTCCACTATTTGACAGTATTTATTCAGGTTTTTTCTTTAGGGATACAAAAGCCATGACATATCGTCCTCTCAACGAAAGCGCCCCGGACAGTGCCCTGACGCAAATACAGGAATGCTTTGACTATTTCAGGTCATTGAAGGCACAGTCACGAAATTATCTAAGACACAAGTTATAACATCGCAATAAACAAATGAATATGTGTTAACGTAATCCAGCACGTTTCGCTTGACCATTCTTTTCACTTCCAATATAGTTTCCGTATAATTCGAAGAAGGTTTTAATAGAATTGAAATACGCATAATACGAACTCGTTATTGATTTACGACACAGTTTCTTAAAATTGAAACGCTCAAAAACAACAAATATGGCACC